>JAQFVV010012404.1:8631020-9831020 GCA_028023455.1 Epiperipatus broadwayi
TTTGTTCATTTAAGAGAAGAACCTTAGAAGCAGTCAAGCATTTATGGTTTATACAATAATTCATTTTGAAGCAGTCAAGCACTTATGGTTTATACAATAATTCATTTTGAATTCATAAGGAAGAACCTTAGAAGCAGTCAAGCATTTATGGTTTATACAGCATTTCATCATTTTATGAATTATTACTGATTGGTAGATATTTGAACTCAGCAATTCTTGGTTTGTAGAGCATTTATCATTTGATAATTGAGGCATTTATAATTTAGCCAAATATAGAAGTATATTCTTACACATAAACTCTGTTACATTACCCAGATAGAAGTAATATGCAATTAAAGCATTTCTAATTCATATAGTAAATACGTTCAAATATTTTTATAAATAAATTTGCATGTAGCTATTTCATAACTTCACTTTATAACGTATGATAAAGACGTTTTAACATTTTATAAAACAAATTCTATGTAATTATTTCATAATGTCACTTTATAACGTATGATAAAGACGTTTTAATATTTTATAAAACACATTCTATGTAATTATTTCATAATGTCACTTTATAACGTATGATAAAGATGTTTTCATATTTTACAAAAAACAAATTCTATGTAATTATTTCATAACTTCATTTTATAATGTATGATAAACGTGTTCTAATATTTTACAAAACAAATTCTATGTAGTTATTTCATAACTTCATTTTATAACGTATGGTAAAGATGTTTTAATATTTTATAAAACAAATTCTAGTTAATTATTTCATAATTCCACTTTATAACGTATGATAAATATGTTTTAGTATTTTATAAAAATTACCTTCCAGTTTTGCAGTCCAGTTTATTCAAGAAGAAGGCGGATTATTTCATTTATGGAAGGTCATGGCATAGTGTGGAGAGAGTAGAGCTTCTAATTTATTCCATTTTTATTATAATTCCTCTAGTAAAACTTTTTTTTTTCATTTTCACGTTTTGTTAAAGCTCTCTGTGTAAGACGAGAGAGAAAAAAAAAAGTTCCTTTTTTTCAACGACGTGTCTAATTTGAATACTGCCTCAGTTTAACTCAAGTATCTTTTTTCTTTCTTTTTAATGATTGGATAATTAATTTCTTTTTTTTTTATTGAGACAGATAAAAAAAAAAAAAAATAAGACGATATAACATTTCATTCAAATCCATCAATATTAAAAACCAAAAATATGATTTTATTTTTCATTTTTAACGAATCACAACTTTATTGCGTTCCCAATTAGACTGAATCACGCTAGACATTTTTAATTGGGGGGGGATCTTATGAATATTTATATGAGGAAACATATATGTTTCATTACCCCTCACCAAATTTTGGGATGAAATCGCCTGGAAGTACGATTTCATTCCATATACTATACACATTATTTCTCAGTACTGCCTGGTTTTAGATATGCTGATGAATGGGTAAGATGAGCTGGAAAAGTGAATACATGAACCATAGCCTCCAATGCTGGGACAAATAGATGGCCAAGCACAAACTACCAGTACACACCGCCTCATGACGTCACGAGAAAATATCTCATTTTTAAGCACTACCTCTCTTGTACCTAGAAGTATCATCCAACCAAGAATAGGAGCCAGAGAAAAAAAAATCAATTTGGCACTCAGCCAACCCTGCTCAGCTTCAGTGAGTCTTAGGGGCTATCATTTGGCCTATCCATGAGACCTATATATACGCACTGCTGGACTACTCTTGAAGCACAACATCCAGGTCTGGATAGTGCCGAGCATATACTTCGGAGCATCATAACACAATGCATCCAAGCAGCTCTGCTCAATCATCCACCATCTCAACATGAAAAACACAAGTTCATGCGTCACTACACCACACTCACAAACTTTTTCCATCAGCTATCTCTATTTTATTCTGAATTAAAACTGCAACCTGGTTTGGAGAGACTGAGGATCATGATCAGTTCTCCTATAGTCCTCTTTTATATTATGAGGTGACATACTTCTGGATCGTCTCTTTGTTGAAAATTTATCATGTTCAACATTACTATGGTGTCTTGCTTCTTCATTTCTGTATTCCCTTTGGAGATCCTTGTTACTGTTTGATCTTCTAATTATACGCGTCCGATATAGACTATGAACACAATCTGTGGATTTTCTCCTGTTCCTCTTCCATGGTGGTATTTCATTTTTACATAAAAGTTTATTTTTAAATGGTTCTTCTGCCATAATAATTATTTTCTTAGTATTTATAAAAGTTTCTTGTTGCTTAATTTTTTTCACACTTATAAATCCTGAGTTTTCAGATTCCCTTTTGGTGTCTTTTCCTGCGTAAGCAACTATATTTTTAATAACTGTCTTTATATATTTTTTTTCTGTACTCAATTTTTGATTTGAGTTTATTAAGCTTTTGTTTATAATTTTTATATATGGGTGAGGACTAACACACTTTTCTTTCCATTTTATGGTTTCTTTCTCTATCTCTGTTACTATTTCATAGCATATATCAGACAATTTTTCTGAAACATTTTCTTCTATATTGGACAGTCCCTTTGTTATATTTTGATTATGTTCATTTTCACGTTTTTCATCTTCTTGAAGATCAGAAGATTTTAATTTTGCTTTATTAGATTCATTTTCATCCATTTGAAACTCTTTTACTGTATTTGATACAATTTCATTCTCAGCTTCTGTATATACTGTTTCTTTATTTTCAATTTTAGAGGTATATTCCACAATCAGAAGTTTTCCTGAAGGTAGACTGACAATTTCAAGATCACTCTTTGTAATTTCAATTTCTTCTTTTTTAACAATCTCAAATTTTGCTTCATCAGTAATAGGATATTCAATTTGTGATTCCTTTAAAATATCTTTGGTTGGAAATTCCAAAGTCTCTTCCTCATCCAATTTTTTAGACTGAGTTATTTCCTTTATCCACTGGTTTAACTTTTCATTTTGATTTTCCATTGCTTCTATAAATCGTTTTTCTATTCTTTGGTTTGCTTCTATTCTCTGTTTGATATCTTCTTCTCTTTGCTTATCTCTTTTTTGGTTATCTTCTTCTCTTTGTTTGTCTCTTTTCTTTTTATCTTCTTCTCTCCATTTGATATCTTCTTCTCTTTGTTTGTCTCTTTTCTTTTTATCTTCTTCTCTCTGTTTATCCCATTTTTGGTTATCTTCTTCTCTTTGTTTATCCCATTTTTGGTTATCTTCTTCTCTTTGTTTATCCCTTTTTTGGTTATCTTCTTCTCTCTGTTTATCTCTTTTCTTTTTATCTTCTTCTCTTTGTTTGTCCTCTTTTTTTCTTTGTTTCTCATCTTCTTCTATTCGTTCTTTGATCATATCGAATAGCTGCTTTAACATGGCTTTCTTTTCTGTTTCCTGAGTTTCTATGTTCACCATTTTTTCTTTGTTTTCTGACTTAGTAAGCTTCTCTCTCCATCCACACCATGACTTCACTCCATCTTCTTTGAAATGCCTGTTTCATTCTTTATGCCATTCATTTTTGTTTTGTTTTTCTTTTAAACTTTTATTTTTTTATCCTTCCTGAACAAATTACATCACTACATCATATGCACTGTTCATATCACAGAATCGTGATCTGCTTATGCCTATGAGTAGGCTAGCTAGATAAGGCTTCACAGTAAGGTGGCAAATTAACCGGTCTATGAGTATGCTAGCCAGATAAGGCCTCACAGTAAGATGACAATGTAATAGGTGCCTATGGTTAGGCTAGCTGGATAAAGTCTCACAGTTGGATGACAAATGTAGCTGGTGCCTATGCCAGATAAGGCCTCACGTTACGGCGCCAAATGTAACCGGACCGCCATACAACCTTTTTATTACGTCAGTTGTAACAATTTTCTGATGAGCATGCTGCAGGAAGGAACTATCAATTGATATTCTTAATGCAGATGTTAATGCCCCCCTACAACAATATTTCCTGCTCATCAGAGGATGTAGTACATAGAGACTGGAAACATCTAAATATTTCTATGTTTGGTTTCCCAAAGAGCGCCATTAGAGTTCCATCTCACTACAACCTGACTGGCCTAGGTCAAGTTATGTCAGACGTAGCTCAGAGAACATGAGATTCTCATGAACCAGTGCTATAATTGGTGAGTGATGCATAAAAACAAAACAAAACTGGACAACTGGATAACCAATTTAATTTTAGTAACAAAAAAAATTTATTAAATAACAATTAATTTGCAATTTCAACAATAGTTCATTAATTCCTCTATGAGAAGAAGCTTGGAAATATTCTAATTCAATAATAGTTCATTTTGAATTCATTTATGGGAAGAAGCTTGTGAATATTCTAATTCAACAATAGTTTATTAATTCCTTTATGAGAAGAAGCTTGGAAATATTCTAATTCAATAATAGTTTCATTTTGAATTCATTTATGAGAAGAAGCTTGGAAATATTCTAATTCAACAATAGTTCATTTTGAATCCATTTATGAGAAGAAGCTTGGAAATATTCTAATTCAACAATAGTTTGTTTTTGTATTCCTTTATGAGAAGAAGCTTAGAAGCAGTCAAGCATTTATGGTTTATACAATAATTCATTTTGAAGCAGTCAAGCATTTATGGTTTATACAATAATTCATTTGTTCATTTAAGAAAGAACCTTAGAAGCAGTCAAGCATTTATGGTTTATACAGTAATTCATTATTGAAGTAGTCAAGCATTTATGGTTTATACAATAATTCATTTTGGAAGCAGTCAAGCATTTATGGTTTATACAGCATTTCATCATTTTATGAATTATTACTGATTGGTAGATATTTGAACTCAACAATTCTTGGTTTGTAGAGCATTTATCATTTGATAATTGAGGCATTTATAATTTAGCCAAATATAGAAGTATATTCTTACACATAAACTCTGTTACATTACCCAGATAGAAGTAATATGCAATTAAAGCATTTCTAATTCATATAGTAAATACGTTCAAATATTTTTATAAATAAATTTGCGTGTAGCTATTTCATAACTTCACTTTATAACGTATGATAAAGACGTTTTAACATTTTATAAAACAAATTCTATGTAATTATTTCATAATGTCACTTTATAACGTATGATAAAGACGTTTTAATATTTTATAAAACACATTCTATGTAATTATTTCATAATGTCACTTTATAACGTATGATAAAGATGTTTTCATATTTTACAAAAAACAAATTCTATGTAATTATTTCATAACTTCATTTTATAACGTATGATAAACGTGTTCTAATATTTTACAAAACAAATTCTATGTAGTTATTTCATAACTTCATTTTATAACATATGATAAAGATGTTTTAATATTTTATAAAAATTACCTTCCAGTTTTGCAGTCCAGTTTATTCAAGAAGAAGGCGGATTATTTCATTTATGGAAGGTCATGGCATAGTGTGGAGAGAGTGGAGCTTCTAATTTATTCCATTTTTATTATAATTCCTCTAGTAAAACTTTTTTTTTTTCATTTTCACGTTTTGTTAAAGCTCTCTGTGTAAGACGAGAGAGAAAAAAAAAAATTCCTTTTTTTAACGACGTGTCTAATTTGAATACTGCCTCAGTTTAACTCAAGTATCTTTTTTCTTTCTTTTTAATGATTGGATAATTAATTTCTTCTCTTTTTATTGAGACAGATAAAAAAAAAAAAAAATAAGACGATATAACATTTCATTCAAATCCATCAATATTAAAAACCAAAAATATGATTTTATTTTTCATTTTTAACGAATCAGAATTTATTGCGTTCCCAATTAGATTGAATCACGCTAGACATTTTTAATTGGGGGGGGATCTTATGAATATTTATATGAGGAAACATATATGTTTCAATATGTAACATGACTAACATAATATATGCTTTTTGCTTACTTTTTTTTTAGCCATCTAATAGCAATTTCTTTTAATCTCACTACATTTATGCCAGTTAGTGTAAGCTTTACTAATCAGTAGATGCCAAATGATAATGCTTCATCAATCCTTACTCAGTGTTCGGAATATCATTAGATAAGAATTTATTAAGGATTACAAATAGGTATCTATTGATTACTAAAGTTTATACTAAATAATATAAATGTAGTAAGATTAGAGGAAATAAAACCATGGTCAATAAAAAAGAAATGATTACTATATTAAAAATAAATAGTAATAAAATGGCATAAACAAACAGATTGAAGATATATAAAATAACAATAGGGTGAGAATTTTATATTAAAATTTATCAAATTAGATACAAGGAACTTGCATTTTTTAATTGCTTAATGTATCCAGATGAACTTTCACTTTATTTATTTATAACAAAACTTTTTGAAATTAAACATTTTCTTAAATAATCATAATATAGAAAACAAAAGAATCTACAGACAAAATAAATGATCTTATGAGAAATTAAGTGCTAAATAAAGATGTAATTTTCCTGTAGGTTCAAAAGTGTAAATAGTCTGAAAGTGATAAACTAAAATTAGCAGTCAAATTGTTTTAAAAGCAAATTATCTATTTGCAAATCAATTACCTTTATAAAAAAATAAAATATGAAAATTTGCACTGTGGTTCTGCAATGCAAACATTCTTAAATCAAAATTCAATGGCAAATATCTTAACAGAAACAAATCCAATGATCATAATTCATAAGCAAGTAAATATAATTCATATTACTCAACACTGTATTTAAAACATATCAACTACGAACGATATTGATAAAATGTATCATTTAAAATTGTTTGTATTAATTTAATTTTGGAACCATATTCAATCATTATATATCCATTTCCTTTAGTATAATTTCAAAAACCAATTCAACATACTTTATTACTTTTTAGTTCTCCCATCAAAAATTTCAAAAACACTGTCTAATAGAAAATAAATTAGTTTCTTATTACTTTTACTCAATGTTTTTGAGGCATTGTTTCTGAAAGCAATTCAGAGATGAGTTGATCTCTAATATTTGTAGAGCGATTGTATCATGCTTATTTATTTTTTTCTTCAAAACTTTCATGACATAATAAGAGTACTATAATGGGATCATATAGATAAAGCATTCAATAATGAGTGTCGTATTCAAGTTTTTTGAAAATTTTAGACCTAAATGGTTCAAATCAGCACATCTGTCATCATATCATAATGGATACCTGACAATTTTCTAGTACTTATTTTATTAAGAATACATATATCAGGATGTTCAAAGATTACAAGTCTGAATGTCTTATTTCTTTGCAAGATTAATAATTAACCAGATAATATAATACCATTGCAATGCATATAAAATTGCATTGAAATCACATAAAGTCTAATTAATTAAATCAAATGAGCATGTAAAAATTAATGGAATACATTTTATATACAGTATATATTTCTACCTTAACTTTCTTTTCCACTTCCAGATATTGTGAATTATATTAGCCTTGTAATAAAATAATTAGTGTGTCTTCTGGCAACAGTTTTGAATCTGAATGAAATCTGTACATTTATTCAGAATTCAGAGGATTTATAAGGCAACAGTAATTGTTTTTCTGGTTATTACACTTAAATTACTTATTTATCCAAGGATGCAGAAATTCATTAAAACAGGATAAATGCAGAAAAAGAAACATTATCAAGAAATATAATACTAAGTAGTAGTATTGATAAATATTGAATCATCTCTCTCAAATTAAATGTAAATATAATAAAAAAAATATTTTTTTCTCACCAAAAACAACAAGTATAAACTTAAAAGCAGGGAATGAAAAATAATTTTGTAAATCTTTCAAATTAGACCCTCCAGATAAAATTAAATCAATTCTGGAGTATAGATCAAAATTTGTCAGGGAAATTTGGATAAATCCAAAGATGGAAGTGATAGCCAATATCGAAACAAAATATAAAAATAACACAACAAAAAAATATAAGTGATAATATTCTTCAAACATTACACACAAAAGCAAATAAATTACCCATTCCTTCATGGTTCAAAGATATTATAACAACTAATAAGTATTTTAGGATAATAATATAACATGCATTAAAGAAGATAAGAGAAATAGGTTAGTCCTATTGAACAACAACAAATATATACAAAAAATTACCACCCAAATAAACAATTTAAAATTTAAACTAATAGAAAGTGATAATATAAAAAGAAAGAAAGACAAATTTTTTTATCTTCTATTTTAAGAAAACATTGCCACAAAGCAATTTTCCTGAAAGTTTCTGTTAAAGGTATATTAGATATGATAATATGTTGGACTATTTCTATCATCTATTATTAAATGTTGAATGTATAAAAATTTGAAACTTTATTTAAACTTTTCAAATACAAATAACTTAGTAGTAATAACATACAAATAGACAACATAGGTTAGTAATTACACATTTCTAGTATTATTATTCTCCACTTTTCTTCAGGTGTTGCTGGCCTTACCAGTGACAATATTAGCATAGGAGTCGAACTTACAACTTTAGATATTCGAGAATCTAAAGTAATAATATTATCACTGGTCAGGCCAACAATACCTGAAAAAGAGTGTAGAATAATACTACTCGAAATGTTGTGTAATTACCAACCTGTGTTGTTTATTCTATACTACATTTAATGATAGATGATGGAAATAGTCCAACATATTATAGCCACAAAGCATTTAATAAATCAGAACTGCAGCCATCCCCCCATGAATTTTTGTGAATATTAAATAGAACAAAGTCAATCACTCTCTAAGATTAATGATTGACTTTGGGAGATCCTATTATTATAAAGCTACAATATGATTGCAAAATAGCTTTCTGCATAGTTGGATTTGGAAGATACACAATTTAATCTTCTTTCAATTGTGTTAATAATATTAAAGATCTCAAAATCAATCCAATTCACAAACTATCATCTTTTGGATATAACTGAACTATATGGCTGTTTCTCGCACACATTCAATAGGTATTTAATTATTAAAAAGCTGCTACAAAAATCAAATTATGATCCTAAGAGAACTGAATTTATTATTAATTGTTTGAACTGGATAGACAGGAATATTGCAGTCGTAATAAACAATATGTATTATAAAATGGAATGATGGCCGATGGGCTTACTAATTAGCGGAATTATATGTAGCATCACCTTAATAAAATTCAAAGAATTAGTGATTCCGAAATATTTAGCCACTACTCCTGGTTTGATCTACACAAGATATGTAGATGGCATGCATATTTGTGCTCCTGAGAATCACATTATGAATGTATGTCAAGAGGTTGTACAATCAATCTCCTTAAAACAGGCCCATTGAATAGAATGAGACAAAAAATTGTAATAAGTTCTTAAATTTATACCTACAAGGTACAATAATCATCTGGATCATAAAATGATTACCAAAACATTACAAATCAGATGAGCAATTTACACCCAATCATTAAACCCTATCACAAATGTGCTGGCCCCAAAGATTTCTTACATTGGAACATTAAATTGTGCAAATATGAAGTTGCTTGCAAAGCTAATATCAAAGCGTACATTACAGACTTATGTGAAAAAGGATATAAACATAACATTCTAACTAACATTGTCAAAAAAAATTTTATTCTCAAAACAAGACACAAAACGTTTGGATAAGCCTTCCTTACATACCAGGTCTATCTCAAAGATTGATTAAAATCTGTTACTATATTTATAATATTAGCTTCCAGACTCCTCTGTCACTAAATAAACTAATAACCAATACAAAAGATAAGCTCATCCCACAAATCATATATAAAATCAGCTGCAATAATTCATTATGCAATGAAGGGTATTTTGGAGAATCGCATGCAAGCATTGCTACTAGGGTGACATAGCGCAGACACCCATATAACGGTGCTATAGCTAATTTGGAATACTAATCAATATTTTTGGAACATGAGATGGAATAGCCATATCTTCAATTCAGTAAGAGTTAATGTAATGTGCTTATAGTAAGATAACAAAGCGTAAAATTAAAGAGGCACAGTTTATCATCAATAAGGCTCATGCGATCAATAAAAAAGAATCATGCATCTGATTATCAAAGAAATGGAATATGTAAACTAAATATTTACATAATTCATCAATTTCACATGATCACCATTTCATATGCTGTTAATAAGAGTACCAAACTCTCCATAAAATAGTGCCACCAAGTGTAAGCCTTTGTAATCAATGGATGCAGAAAGGTTTGTGCATAAAATCCCTATCTAGTACCTACTCATCCAACATTTCCAGACTAGTTTCTAGTTTGTGGCTTCCATCAGTGAAGAGCCTTGGATTTGAGGGCACTGCATCTAGACCATTGCATCTAATGCAATCCTCCAACAGCCAGCTTTTACCTATTTGGTTAATTATAAAGCTAGGAGCCCAAGATGAAAACACCATATAGCCATATAGATTTGAACCCAGTTCAGCATCCATACCTTTTGGTGTCTTTGGTTTTTCAAAAACCATAGCCACTATTATCCTATGGGCAGGATAAGTATAAAACCATCAAACTGTAACATAATCACCATGTTAATAACAGACCAAACTCTCCATACAGTAATACCACCAAGTGCAAGCCTTTGTAATCAATAGATGCAGGAATGTTTATGCATAAAATCCCTATCTAATGCCTACGCATCCAACATCCCCAGACTAGTTTCTAGCTTGTGGCTTTCATAAGTGAGGAGCATTAGATTTGAGAGCACTGCATCTAGACATTAGGATCTTATGTAACCTTCCAGCAGTCACCTTTTACCTGTTTGGATAACTATAAAGCTAGAAGACCAAGATGAAAACACCATAATGTTTCCAATCCAAGCTTTATTCGCGTGTATAATCTTATAGATCTGAACTCGGTACAGCATCCATACATTTTAGAGTCTTTGGTTTTTCAAAAACCATATTCACCATTATCTTATTGGTAAGATAGGTATAAAACCATTAAAATATCACATTAACACCATTTCATATGCTTACACATGCTGTTAATAAAAATACCAAACTCTCCATACAAAGGTTTGCACTTGGTGGCACTACTGTATGAGAATTTGGTATTCTTATTAACAGCATGTGTAAGCATATGAAATGATGATCATGTGATGTTTGATAGTTTTATACCTATACTGCCCATCAGGATAATGGCAACTATGGTTTTTGAAAAACCAAGGACACCAAAATGTGTAGATGCTGAACTATGACTTTACAAGTGAATGAGATTAGGTTGGAAACCTTATAGTGTTTTCATCTTGGACTCCTAGCTTTACAGTTAACCAAATACATAAAAGATGGCTATTGAAAGGTTGCAGTAGATCCTAAGGTCTAGGTACACTGATGAAAGCCACAATCTAGAAATTAGTCTGGAGATGTTGGATAGGTAGGTACTAGATAAGAATTTTATGCACAAACCTTCCTGCATCCATTGATTACAAAAGTTTCCACTTGGTGGCACTAACTGTATAGATAGTTTGGTACTCTTATTAACAGCATGTGTACAAATATGAAATGATTCTCATGTGATGTTTTGATGCCCATAGAATAATGGTGATTATGAGTTCAGATCTGTTATTATTTATCTGTTATACAAGAACAATATCCTGCTGTCATTACTAGAACTATGAATCTGATTGTGAAAGTCGAAAGCATGCTCAGCAAGTTAAATGCTTTATAATTTTTTCTTGTTAAACGTGCAAAATGCAGTTTAAATATAGAACTAATTATTGATCAGAACATGAGTATCAAGTTATTCTTAAAGGGTTAAAATTCTTATTATACCTAGTCGGATGAGTATTAAATTGTTGAGCATAAAATATCGACTAATACGGTCTTCACCTCTTCTGAAAGTGATATCATACTCCTGCAAGGCTGAGACCATGGTTTGTCCATTTAGTTAAGATCAAATTATAATAAAGTTATTAAAAGGTTACTATTTGTTAAACCTCCAGTTATATTTGTCATTTGGAAGCTACCTTGTATCAACATATAAATAAATATTGATCTAAAGTTGATTCAGGGTCAGTATTAAAATGTTTTTAATGTTTTGGATTGCAATTTGTAATTATAGAAATCTGCTTCAAATTTTAGAATTAAGTAGAACTGCTACAAGAAAACATGATTATCTGAAAACATTAAGAGTACTGATTCAGAAAACAAATATAGTTTTGTTAATACTTAATTTAGAAAGTAAATATCATTGAAATTTGTTTTACAAACATTAAAATGAGATTGCTGAGCAGTTTATTAGAGTAGTGAATAAAATCATAAAGAGAAGAAAACTGATAAAATATAAACAGTAATTCATATCTTTACCTTCAGGCCACCATATTTTAATTGTTTAATCCAGAAATAATTTTTGTTAATGCTGAAGAAAGTCATTCATAGGAATGGATATCATTTTTTATCACTATCTTTTGCTATATAAATATATATATTAGACCACTATAAATGATTAGTTTGGCTACAAATATTACTTCAGTAAGGTGTCTCAGATATTAAAGCAACATTTTTCCTACACAGCAACAACAAAAATATAAATTAAATATATGCAACAGAATTTGAAAACTTGGCTTAAAAAACTAATAATAAAAAAATAACATAACTAACAATTTATATAATTATACTAAATAAATAGTTAGCCAATCACATTTCTACTTAATTTGAGGTTTTTGTTATTTTTAAATTGATGTAAGATGATGTAACAATTGATCACAATCCTGTCAACAACAAAACATTATTTCAAATTATGTGAGAGAAAACAATTCATATACTGTTCCCATATGCTATATTAAAAATGAGTAGAAAAAAATCTATTTACAGGATCACTAGGAATTGATGTTATAAGAACATTATTTTACATTACTTGTTAATAATAATGAGAGTTCAAAAATGTTTTAAAGTAGAATGGTACAAATGTTTACTTTAATAAATCAATCATAAATACAATTATTTTTTAAAGAACTAATTAGCCTGATCAAAATTTCAGCAATGGTAGGTCTTAGTTTAGTAATCAAAAAAAATTTTTTTTTATTTTTTTATGATTCTTTAAACTCCTTTCTGCTTGTTATCAGTGATCTAGTTCAGCGATCAGGTCAATACATGATATCATTAATAAACATATACAGTACATGAACGGATCACATCTATTTCTAGATGCTTTGTATAAATGAAAATAACTACTGGTGATATTTAAAAGTAAATCCTCTCAAAGAAATAAACATCTAACCAATGAAATGAAATGATAAATATTGTTTTTAGTATTAGTTTACAAACTTTATTAACTAAATAGCATTATTGTTAAAAAGTAACCATAAAGAATTATCATTAAAATGCCTAACAGAAGTGGTTTGTAAATATATTAATAATTTGCATAAAAAATTTTCCTACATTTCAATTTGACAATTCATGCTGATTAAATGATGGAGATAAAATACACATAGAAAATGATAACATTGATTACAGTTAAATAGCTAAGATTCTAAAAAAAATCAAAAAGTCATAATCACAAAATAAAATAGTTATTGATGCTGTGCCATAACTATTGTAAATCAAAGAATCAATTGCCTATGAATCCATTAGCAACAGAAATTTATAAATCTCAAATTAATAAACCACTGATAGTAAATTATATCCAATCAAAATATTAGTCATATAATAATAATAATCACATATATACATAGAAAAACTTAAAAATTGTATTCAAATATATTTATATACAGATTTTGGCCTTCATGTCCTTAAATTTGAACTTATACAATTACACTGGTATTATAAAAATTCAATAATTAAAGAGAATTCAAATTAAGTACCACATAAGTTTTCGCATTCTCTGCATCCACAGCAGTAACATCTATACTCTATTTATAGCTTTATTTAAGAAGTGCTATACTGTAAAAGCAAGTCCTCAAATTTGAAGATATATTACTGTATTAGAAATAAGAAAAATTCAACACTTAAAAGATAATGCAAATTAATTATTATAAATTCTTTCTTAGTTCATATAGTCTGTTCTGCACAGTAGCAACATGTATATTTTATCCACAAATTTATTTTTAAAATGTTATATCATAAAAGCAGTTCCTCTAATTAAACATTACTACTTAATCTGAAACTATGTGCACAAGTCTGGAGATACTGAATGATTATCATTTAGCTTCTACATAGAAAATTGTGATAATATACAGTATAAATATTATTGTTTAAGTATTTAAGATTTATTATTATTATTATTCAGTCAATGTTTCAATTAACTTTGATTGTTTTTTATATTTATTCTAAGAAGAACAAGAGAGGCAAAAAAAAAAACTGCTCTAAATATGAGTTTTGTGATGACTATATATACCAATCCATGAACCACAAATATGTCCACATATACTGGTTCATTTGTCTGTTTGTTTGTTTTTTGATATTTTACCATGCCATTTTTTCATTCCTTCCAGTAGAAAACATATCTTTCTGAAATATTTCAACACAATGTTTATTTATAACTTTCCAATGTATAAACCTTTAAAAATAATCAACTAAGCTTAATCCAAATATTGGCTGAATAATGTTTAAAACAAAAACTATACAATCATAATGAAAACATACATATATGTAGATTTATTTAATATTCTATAATAACTGCCACTTATTATATAAAAGTTATATAAAGATATAATAATTATATATATACACAGACATAACTACTACTGATTTTTAAAACTTTTCTATTAATATTTTTTATTAAAATATAATATATAATGGTATATTTTGTTAAATTAGTAATTAATATAATATGTGTAATAAAGCAAAACTATATTCCATAGTTACAATTTCATTTTATATTTTAGTATTTTGATCAAATGTATAGTACAAGATGAACAGTCTTGTCATTTTAAAAACCAATGATTCCTACATAATGTACAATGATACAACATTTTAATCCAACAAACAAAAGCCACATCTTTAACATTCAAGATAGAATTTTCAGACCATCCTTGCTAGAAATAACAGTTAACTGCAATACAAAAAAAAAATATCATTGGTCTTTGTTGTACTAGGGGCGCTTTTTAATCATGAGAAATAAACCAACACCTAAAGCAGCTAGAAGTGCCACAGCTCCCAAAACATATGATGCATTTTGTTGGAGCATCACTAAAACTATTTTCATAACATTAATTCCATGTACACATGCTTTTTTGAATGTATCCTTTTGTATGAGTCGATTATAATATTTTTTTAAAAGAGGACGTTTACCATCTCCCCAATATCTCTTTGCAAGTCCTAGTAGTGCAAGTCGATTCAATGTTACAGCTAACGATATGTCAGCAACTGTGAATAGTTCACAACAAAGCCACCAGTTTTCTCGATCTAAAAGAGACAAGAAGGCAATTAACATAATCAAAATTAGTACAATAAACTTTTTTTTAATAAAAAAACTATTTACTTATTATTGCTAAATGAATTTAAAAACACTAACATATGATTATATTATATGAAATGCGAGAATCAAATTATATAAAACTTATAATACAATCTATCTGGAATAGGAATAATAATCAAATTTACAATTCCATTCTCTCTACTTCAAAGGTATTAATATGTTTAAATAATCAGTAAACACTAGATAGTGATGCAACATACATATTTCTAACTAGTTTCTGTCTATTGATCTTCGTTAATGGACAGCATTGGGTTTAGATGTGCTATTAACAATCAAATATCTAATGATTACTCAAATTTATAATAGAATAAATAGAGTAGATTATTGATTCCAATGCAATTAAAAAGTATTTCTAAGAAAGTATGTAATACTTTGTTTAATATATCAATGAAATACTGTTTTTTAAAATCCTTTCTTATAAATCTGCATTCATAATTGATAAAAATCAATTTCATATTTTATTGTAGATTGTATAAAATAAAATATTTTGTGTCAATGTCTATTTTATATTTAATAATTTTTAATTATCATATTCTTAATAAATAATTGCAACTTCAAAATATATATTACTGGGTACTTAGAATTCATATAAAGTTATTCTTTCCAAACTTTTAATCTAAAAAGCTCATTACAAGCCTTTACACTATTTCTCTTGATATTCTCTCTTGAATCTTCCTAATAAATTCTGCATAAGTAGTTTATGTTAACAATTAAAATTATTATAACACTTTTTTTTTTCTTTAATAATCTAAGATAATATTAGATTTTAAAGTATTTACTTTACCAGTGGCTTCTATTTTTATAAAAAAAATTTCACTTCCACACTTTCTATTCTTTTCTATCAATAATATTCAAGTTATTCATACAAAATAATTTTTGTGATTGATTTACAAAGAGTAGAAAATCTCTAGGAAGTAAATGAATCGTTAAAATAAAGTTTACTTGTCAAATAAATTTTAAAATTCTAATATCCAAGTACATACACTATCCTTATATATATATACTATTAGAAATAACTGATTTCCAAATTTATTAACTATAGAAAAGTCAAAAATAAGACAAGCACAAAAGCCTGTAGTTTTGGAGGCCTTATTGTGTTCCATGTTACACCTAAAAACATATCATTTAAACAATTCTATATTTCTAATATATAAAGATATGTTTTCTATAAAATTGTTGCTTAAAAGATTACATGGGTCTAGCACAGCAGATGAGTTGTTTCCCCTCCCCAAAACAAAATCATGGTCCTATCATATTAATATCTCATTTTCGTTTTTTTAAAAAAGTCAATTGAGTTTGCTTGGAATCTAAAATAATTTCCAATGTTCATCATATTCAAACGTTACATGATAAAAGTGGTTAGAAAATGCACTATACACAAATACACAAACTGACATATATATATATATATTTCAATCCAATAACATAGATGTAGTATGAATGTAAATATTAATATCTCACCTGATCCACGAGAAGTAAGCTCAGCTTCAATTTTATCCATCATTTCTTCAACGGCTTTTAAATGCTGAAGAAATATCATTTTATCTTCCTTTTGAAGATCAATTAAATCTACTTGACTTTTTTTTTTAAGGTAAATGTCTTTTAAATCTGGATATTTCTCAGCCATTTCTAAAAGTTTTTCTGGTCGCTGAGCTGAAAGAACTGTTAACAGACAAATTACTTATATCAGTAATATAATGAACATTTACTGCACTTACTAATTCTTAAATTAGAAATTTTTTTTTTACAAAATTAAGATAAATGACTATTATTATTTCATTAATTAGGGGTTGTTAGCATTTAGGGAAAAAACTAATAGAATGACACTTTAAAACATTTAAAGATAATGCCTACAAAAAAATTAGTTAAAGAGTTGTATAAAATAATATCTATTTTAAAACTGTATTAGTTAATTTTAATTTTGTAATTGAAAGTTATATAGTAACAAATATATTTACTTCATGACCTGTAAACTTACTAGCTTAATACTGCTTAAGTATTTAAAACTTTTTTAATAAAAATTCAAAAGCAATATGTTAATCAATTATATTAATTAACTTATCAAAAACAATTACAAATAGATGTAGGAAAATGAGAATATCAAGCCACCAAGCTTAATAAATGTTTTAAATTATTTATGATTCTGTTATTCTTTTCAAATAATGCTGAATCCTATTTATTTCTTTAGTCATTTTAATATTAATTTTCAACTTCTTTGCAAGTTCTATGCAATAACTTGTGGCACTTGAATAATATTAATACTCTTATTTTTACTTTTTTATATAAATACTTTTTAATTAGTCTCATTTTAATTCATCATACTATGTTTCAATATTCTTCTCTTCACATCAATTTATAGGTAAATGGAATGGTGCACAGGAGGGTGTTGATCATGATCATTTTCAAATATCTGCCAAATGGCAGAACTTCCACATCAACTCAAGCCCTTCTTTCAAATGCTGTAGTCTTTATTAAACCATTCCCTTTTTCCTATCATTATTACTCTTAATATTTTTTAAATTCCTCTCCTTCTAAGAATATATTTAACCCACTTCCTTTTCTAATTCACAATTTCCTCAATAAATCATCTTTTTCACTTACTCTTATTTTTCTATAAAGCTTATCCTTTCCATTCTCTCCAAATACATATCTCAAAGCTTCAAAGCTTTATCATTTTTTTTTTTGCCCTTTATTTTTCTAATCACTTAAGCTTTTGCTCTACACTCCAAATAAACATTCACCAAGTTCCTTTCTCAAATCCAACCTTCCATTATTATGATTTGCCTACCGTGTTCATAATCTGAGTTTAAAAAAAATCTGAAAATTTTTTCATGTAGTTGTTAGATAGCGAATCTAACTGACTATCTGCTGTTTTTCAGTAAATGAATCTATCATAATTTTTAGCAGAAGATAAACTAAATCAATCAGATTAATGTTAATGTGTTGACTGTAAAAAAAAATAAATACACACAACTACAATATTATGCAAAATTCTTATCAGTAAAAGGTGTGTAAATATACCTATTAGTTGTTGAGCTCATGTTTAAGCCTATTTTATTAAAAGCTTGTTAAACTATTACAATCCTTGTTTTTAATATTTTTGTCACTACTTTACTTGCTTTAAAACTTCCAATTCCAACTGTGATGTTCTGTCTTAACTGTTGATAGATTGTTTAATAGATAAATCAAGCTTAAAACACATTAATTCCTGATCACACTGTCACAGTACCAAATAGTATCAACAAAAACTATGTTTGTTTGCTCACTAAATATGACTTTTTCTTATGGCGTTACATCAAAAACACAATCTAATTATTTTAAAAACATGAACCAATATCACAGTTGTCATTATTAACAAGTGAGGTATCACAATGATCTTATCCAAATAAAATATGATAATCATATTCAAAATCAATAAAATGTTTTATGTAAGGAGATTGCACTCAGTGTGCAATATATAGGTCAATATTTAAAACAAATGTTGAATAGTTGATAAGGATATAAAATCATATGCCGAAAAAGGATTTTACGTATAAATTGATAAGGATATAAATTCATATTTGAAAAAGGCTTTTTATGTATAATTATTAATATATATAATTTATAGATTGTTATATATTTTTTTTATTATTTAAAATATATATTTTACATATTTGCTTATGCAATTACAATGCTTAAAATACACAACTTGATAAAGAAATTGTCTAATCTAGAAAAAAGTAATATAAAATAAAGCGACTTATAGCAGTGAAAAGCATTATTTAATTTCTAAATCAAAACATAAACTAGATGGATTAGGAATAGCAAGCAGAACCTTGATTAATGTCAAGATCTGTAATGAATATATAAGATATGGACAGAATAATAAAAAACTTTGGTACCGAAACTTCTAAAAGTGTCATGACATATGAGTGAATACTCAATGTTTAACTGAACTCATAATTATATGGCACTGCCTGGAAGAATATTTGCAGGAACAATCCAATAAGATCATGTACATGCTAAATAAATGAGAAATCTAGATAAGGTTAGTCAAAAAAATGTATTTGGACAATATGTAAACACTGTTGGTAAATGTTGGTGTAAGCAACCATGCATCATTCTGCAGAAAATATGACCATAAAGTTATCACTCAACAAAAATAAACAGTGTTCAGCAAAATTTCTCTGTGTATTGTCAAACCACCAAAGTGTCCGTAAGCAATATAAAGGGTGCTCAATATTTATAACTATATGCAAGCTTAATAATCAGAAATATCATGATTCATTACTCAGCAAGATGTAGACTCTTTACAATCTTATAAATACTTTGCAGTCGTTACAAATGTTGTCTTTGCCAATGTTCATTTCATTTTTTATCTTAACACAATGTTTCTGATATCATCATTGAATGCTCCATAAAGAAGCTTGAGGTTTGCCAATATCTAGCGAAGAATTGCCAATATTCTTCTTAAGCCAAATATTGGTGCAATCATTATTGTTAAACACACATAATTATTTTCACATCTTATTGCACATAGGATAAAAATCAATATATGGACCAATCACCTTAATTAGGCTTAAGATCATGATTCTTTCATTCTACTATCTACCAATGTGATTAATGAGAAGACTTCACTTTTTTCAATTCCTGAATATAATGTAACAATAGCATTAAATTCTTTAAATTTAACACACCTTTTACAAGATATTACCAATTCAAATCCTGTTTGTGCCCTTTATCTCTTGTAGTTTGATATGATTCCCTGCCACCTTTGATGATACAAATCTAGCTCAAATCTGCAGACTGATATGTTACAATGCCATTGTGTGTGGAGGAGGGGAGTTTACTTTATTCCTATTAGTTTTGATTTCAGCAATTTTTCTATCTTTTCAAATTTCTATCAAATACTAATAATTATAACTATTTTTAATGTTCCCATTAAATAGAAAGATATACTACCCAATATTGTTGTCATAAAATATTACCAAAAAAATTTAGTAATATAAATTAGAGAAAATTTTAAACAATATTAAGTATAACAAAATAACTGCATTAATAATAAAAATAATACTTATAAATGCTTGAACAATACTAATGTATTATTATTATTTAATATATGAAACTAATTAAAACAAACGAAGTTTACTCCTGACATTAAATATAATAGTCAATGTACAAAGTTCTAAGAAACAAATACAATAACTTATCTAAAGACTCTAGAAAATAAAATTACAAACTAATCTTTATCTACAGTGTAATAATAGATAAAGCTATTGCCATATCCCCAATTGAGACTGGGCAACCAGTGAACAAATACACAGAAAAGAACTCAACAAAATAACAGTAATATTTTAAGCAATAGTAATTTATATACAAATTTGGAAAAAACACAAATAACTACTCTACAGATCTTTAACATGAGTATACAGTTTGAAATTGATAGAGCTTAAGTCCCAGGTTAATTATTTGCCAGCAAATACTATTTACACAATTAAGAAAAAACTAGTAATCACTTTACCTTCACTACCGTCTATAGGTCTTAGCCTCTTGAAGCATTCAAAATAATAAGAAGACTGTGGCGATCTGTTTAGAACACTAATCGGTTTAATGACCTTCAGGAGCAGAGATCCTGGGAAAAGAAATCCTTTGATGATAATCTACTGCTCTTCGAGTCACAGACATACTACTACTAATAGCAGCAACTATTGAAAAAGCAATAAGTCCTTTTTGTCTAGTTTTTTATATCATCTCATCCTTTGTTTCTCTTATCTTTTCTGGAGTAAATACTTGGGGTTTAATTAGTTTGAATTATTAGTTTGTTATCATACAAATAACTACTTGTCTTTAATTACACAATTCATTACTTTCTTAGGAATTTATTTCCGTATCTACAAAATTTTATAATTAATTAATATTTATGAATTCCTTTCCTTATAAGGTGATTTGTAAGCTCGGTTTTATTTAATCAATATATATATATGCATCCATGTTTGTTTAAACTACGTTTAATTGCAAAATGTTTCTTTTCAACGATTTATTATTTAAAATTAAAGATTAAACATTCTTTAATATTTTACAGCTATTCTTATAACTATAAGACATATCTAAAAAATAAAATATAGTAACAACATACTTTTTACAAATGTGTTAAACAATCTTTAACTCAAACACCAATTAATATAATGCTATGTTCCAATCCTTTTGTAAAATGATATAAAAAATTTAATGCTATTAATTGACAATATATGCAAAAAAATAACATTATAGTCTTGATTTAAACTATAAATTTTATAAAGGAAATTTCAATACTGATCTTAATATCAGTGACATGTATTGTACCGGACCATACTTCCCTGCGGAATTCTGCTCCTAATCTTGCACTGAGCATGAAGTGATCAAGATTTAACAGGGAAAAAAATGGATACCAATTTAGCCGATTGTCTGTACTCATATATATTGGTACTTCCAGCTAAACTGATAGAAAGAGTGAATTGACAGGACTCTGCCAATTAAAACCACCTTTAGTTGATATCTTACTCGAATGCCTGAATGTTTAGGACTTATAGCAAGTACACACCTTTGAAAGTCTATTTAATAATAACTTTTGCGCGCCACTCCTAGAAAAAAATAAAAAATGAATTTTCCCCCTCCCAGAGGATGTGCAATACCATATGTTCAGCGGAGCATAAGAATAAGATTTAACACCCTAGTAGAGATATATCCCGTGTGGCTAGCTCAGTACTCTACATCTAGGGTCTTCAATGGGTAAGTTAAATGGTTATTATAGGTACGTGATTGATAAGGAAAGAGTACATTTTATCAAATAAATAATAATATGAAAACGAAACAAGTTTAATATTATAATTAAATATTTATTTAATCCCATATACCCACCATCATTTCATACTTAAAATGATATAAAAATGAATAAATGAATTATCACAAACCCGTATATATATATTTGATGCTTTGGAATAGATAAACATATAAATACAAATTTAAATGAAGAAGAATACTAAATCCCTAAAGCTATTTATAATGTTTCATAATGAATGGAAGTGGTCAGAGCTTTTTACCCTGTGGAAATAAGTTGAACTATGTGTGATTTAATATATATATTTCTGGGATAAAAGACTTTCGGTTATACAGGCATACACTTCTACCCTTTTTTATTGATAGCGAATCTAATAAAAAATAAAAAAACTATATGTGCATATATCTGCACTATGACATATTTCACGAATTTCGTATTTACATGTCTATAAGGTTGCATTAGCTCAGATACCATAGAGCACTCAACATGAAGTACTGTATATATTTGCCTTTTATGATAAATTCTTATACATGTATATACGTGCAGCACAATTATACACTCAGTGCTATTCTAAATATAAAGTTCTCAGTGGACTTGCTTTCGGGAAATTTACAATAAATAAACCCTTTGGCACTCATCATAAGGTGCCGCAAAGACAAAAAATAACCTAAAAGGATAGACGGATAAATACATTTTTTGACACTCAACATGTCGTATTTACCAAATATTACCAGTGTATGTGCGTGTATATACACTTTTCAACCTGAAGAAAAACAAATAGCAATAAAAAAAACAACTAATTGCAACCTTTGCTAAAAAGTAAAAGCTGTATCATTATGCCTGCAATAACCGTAAATTCAATATATATATACGCGAGAAACAGCTCTCTCTCTTACTTTTTTTTTTTTTTGATTAATAATAATAAAATAAAAAAAATAACATATTTCTAATTATCGGAAACATCAGAATGAATTAATTCAATATTAAAACATTTTTAAAAGAAACTTATGTAGGTGTCTTCATCTTCTACTGACTGGGCTTTGAGCGGGCTTCAATTCAATTAGCTGTGCGGTGAGGATTTCATCTCATTCAGGCATAGGCAAGGCGGCTTTTGTCATCATCGTGCTGGCTGAAACTGGCGTGATCACATCTTGGCGATTTGGACAGAGAAAGAGCAGGTGGACCGGCTGGTTTTCTACCCCACAGTCATTTTAGTGGAAGATTTCTCCATATTTTCTATCTGCTATACTACAATAATTATTATTAAATGTTCATTCGCTATCTTGAATGGTTCATTAAATCCTTAAAAATCATGAGTTCTTAAAAGAACTGTATAATGGATTTTTTTTTTTCTTAGAAAATATCAGCAGTAGTCTAGTCCATAAATTAATCTCTAAATGGCTAGATGATTGAAGAATTCCGGAGCCAAAGTAGTGAACGACTTGAATGCCAAAGAAAGAATGAATCCCACAGCACTGACTAAAACCTATCAACCCCACTCATACCGAACCAATTCAGGTATCCTCCCTGAGAAGTATGAATCAGCCAACCCTTTTAATTTAGCTTATCATTTAGATTATCAACATTCCTTTATATTTTTCCGATTAAGTTCTAAATAGCATGGTTTTGATATGTTTGGATTCCATCTTGAATACCCAGACCACTTCATTACAGATATCAATTCAAAAGAATTTTTATTTTATATATATAAAAAAAAGATAAGTTTAATTATAGCATTGATTATAAAACATTTTGCTTTTGGTCAGATTTTTGCCAAAGCAATGAACATTCTTTGCTTATGGAATAAAATTACAGTTTTTAGAAAAGTGATTAAAAAAAAAATAAAAAATATATATACAAGTATGTTGGAACAATTGCTTTAATTATTTGTTTTATTAATATGTTCCAACATTTGATCCATTTGTTTAATAAAGTTTGCTTTTCTCTATTTGAATTTTTCAGAGAAAAGCAAAATACATAAAATAACATATCATAAAAATATATATATAAAAAAAAAATACATGAGTTTATTATACGTGTACAATATTTCTTTGTCAATTTCATGTTACTTTAAATTGATGTGTGTGGGTATTTTAATGCTCAGATCCAACTTCCATTATTAATATAGCACACTTATGTATTTGTTATGCTTAATATCTATAGATTTATATGTGTATCTGCTGTAATGTTCTTTACAGCAGATTTTGTGCATGGACATTTGATAATGCCTGGCACAGTATAGAGAAAATAACTTTTGATATTTTTAAAGCTAAAGCAGGAATTTAAAAAATGAAGTGAAAAATGTGAATAAAAAAATCTCAAAAGTTCCAATATTGAAGAAAAAGCTGGAACAACTAGTAAAGTTGGATATACTGAGATAAAAGTTCAGATAAAAAAAAAAAAAAACAAGTTCTGTTGTTAAAAAATCAGCTACAAATTTTAAGAAATAATCTATTTGAAAATGAAGTTAGCTTAATAAGCAAAATATTCTTTTAAAACACCCAAAAAATTGAATAACTTTCAGACAAGAAAAAGTCAATAAAATCAACCAACTACCAATGTTTTGAATTGTATATATCATGTGAATCATTTTAATACCAATGGTGTTTCCTTTTTTGATCTTTAAATGCAACAAGCCACTTTATAATATTTGACAATTTAACTCTTGAAAGAATAACTTAGTTGATTAGACTATCATTTTAAATTCGTTATTGACAAATCTAAGTCACCATTGCTCTAGCTGTCACAGTTAGGCCAACAGCAACTGAAGAAAAGAAAAAAATACTACTACTCAAAACACTATAGTTAATATTAATCTATAAGTTATTATTAATAGTACTATAGTCAATATTAAGTTATTATTAATAGTTGAGTGTATTTAAAAAAAGATGAAGTTTGAATTTTTCAAAAACATGGAACAATTCAATTAAGTGATGAAAATAATCCAACATAAAACTATAAGTAAAAGGTAGACATGTCCATTTGCACATCCCAATTTTGGGACCAAAAAAAAATGCTTTATTTTAGCACGATCTTTTTAATTGCTTTAAAAAAAACACGTGATCATATTGTTGATGCAATCAGGCAAAATGCAAATAACAGTTCAATTAGCTTGACTAATCCCACCCCAAATCTTTTTTTCCCCCACATTCTAAAATCAATATACTATAGTTAAAAAAAATATTTCCTTGCTTTATAATATTATTATTATATGAATTGCACATGGACAACAATGTTTAAAAATGAGTGTTTATTTGAATTATATAGACAAAAAGAAAAGTATAAATATTCTTATAGTTATATGATTGTAAAACATTAATTACATGCACATTATTTCTGATTCAAATTTCCTTTTGTTTTTTAACTCATCCTTGAGAATTAAAAAAGCAATGACTGGGACAGGTTTAGTAGGCTTGCAATCCTTAGTTGGGATCTTTTCTTGAGGCAGTAATATCATTAATGAGTCAGCTTGGAACTGGATTTCAATGAGCCTGTAGTTTCAGCTGGCAGAAAATGTATGTTTAGGCAGCCCTATTTAGAAATGCCCCTGCCTACCATAAATGTGGAAAGGCTTAAAAAATATGGTCTAAAAGACCTATTTCACAGTTTGCTATATTGCCACGCCTTGCAAATTACTCATTTCAGGAGTAGGAATTATAAAAATAATAATAATAGTATTTTTTTTTTCTAAATACAGGTAGTTAATACAAATTCTTCAAAACCAGAATGGGAGGACTACACTTGTGACCAAGGAGCTGTCAAGATTTACGATCGATATAATTGCTCTTAGTAAAATTTGTCTCCCGGAGAAATAAAGCTTAATAGAACTTGTTTGGAGTCCTTTTGGTAGAAATAACTTGATACTAAAAGGAAATATGCCTATGTGTTTGAAAAGGTTTTTAATAAATGTGTTTTACCACTTCTTACTTATGGATCTGAGACCTGGACACTTAATAAAAGAGCAATACAGAGACCCCCAGACCACTCAAAAAACTATTGAGAGATGCTTGTTGGGAGTAACAAGAAGAGATCGAAAACGCAATATATAGATAAGAGAACAAACAGATGTTACTGGCCTCATTGAAAAAATTAAAAGTCTGAAGTAGGGCTGGACATATTGCTAGAAGAGATGATAATAGATGGACAGTTGAAATCTTAAACTGGATTCCAAGAGATTATAAAAGACCCAGAAAGAGACCATATGTGAGATGGATGGATGAAATAAGAGTGTGCAAGGGTGATATGGAGAAGCTAAAGATTACATAAGATGGATTGAACTTGGAGAGATCTTCAAGTGGATTGATAGTGGTTGATGATGATAATGATGACGATGATAACAGAAAGATATACAATTTTTTTTTGGAAAGGCAGATGAATGAAAGGAGAATGCATGGTGTTGTATTTGCTATAAAGTCTTAAATTATTATCTTCTATTGTTGGTATTCACTCATTATACCAATAAAAGACTAATGATATTAAAATTTGCTTTGCATAATGAGGATTTGTCCTCATTTTATTAATGCCTAAAGTTCCAACCTTAGATTCAAAGAAAAAAAGCTTTTATTCCTCGATGGATAACATTATTATAACAAAACCATTAAAAGATCAAATTTTTTTTCTTGGAGATTTTAATGCATGTATTAGTACAAATAGACATTGGCTAAAAGCTATTAAAAATAATGGTATTGGTTGGGTAAATTCAAATGATTTATTATTATTGAATTTATGCTCAACACGTGATTAACTATCACAAACACTTTGTTTACACAGAAAAAGTATTTAAAGGATGTTATTCATCCAAGCTCAAAATAATGACATTTATTAGATCACATTATAATTAAGAGTCAGAATATAAGAGAAGTTCACATTGCACAAGCACTTACAAGCACAGATTGTTGAACAGATCATATATTAGTACATTCCAAGATTAAAATGATCATTGCATTAAAAAATATATATTATTCCAATCATATTAAAAAACTAATGTTTTTTCTCTAGAAAAATATCCTACATGTATTAAAACAGGCAAAACTCTCCATATAGTAGTGCCACTCAGTGCCAACCAGAATAATCAAAGGATGCCAGAAGGTTTGTGCATAAAATCCCCATCTAGGGCCTACTCATCCACAAGCCTTCTGGTATCCATTGATTATTCTGGTTGGCACTGAGTGGCACTACTATATGGAGAGTTTTGCCTGTTTTAATAACAGATGTGTGCTAGCATAAGAAATAGTGATCATGTGATCCTATATGTACTAAATTTCAGCAGCTATTAAGTACTAAAATTACTAATTTGGATCTTCAAGATTATTATATTATTAAAGCATGAAATTCTTTTAAAGAAAGTATTATGGATACAAGTAAATTTGTTCTTGGGTTCATTAAAAAGGAAAATTAAGATTGGTTTTCTAACAAAGATCTTATTATTAGTGATTTAAATAAAAAGAAACCGATGGCATTTTCTACAAGGCAAAATAATGGATTAAATGTGGAACTTCATAATAAATATAAAAGATCTGAAGGCAAAAGTTCATTGACTGACAAGAAGGCTTAAAAAATGATTAGTGGATTAAAAGTGCAAAGAAGATGCAGACATTCGCTGATCATGGTCATTCTAGAACTTTTTTTGATGCTTTGAAAATAACATATGAATCTGAGAAATGGTATCACAATCTTACTAAATCTAGCCATAGCAGTCTTTTATATGATGGCAATGATATTTTGAACAAATGGAAGTAATATTTTGATTATCTTTTCAAATAGTACAAGAATTGAGATAACAGCTTTTAATGATATATTCATTTTATCTAATTTAGATTTGGGCAAAAAATATTCAATCTAGGTGAAATCAAAACAGCTCTTAAGTAATCTTAAAAATCGAAAGGCTGTGGGCCCTGATGAAATACCTGAAGAAGTTTTAAAATTTGGTGATATGTTAGCTTCAAAATTATTTGAATTTGTTAGGTATATCTGGATCCATGAAGTCATGCCATCTGATTTTAAAAATGCTTTTATTATTC
Organism: Epiperipatus broadwayi; assembly: GCA_028023455.1. Classification (NCBI taxonomy): domain Eukaryota; kingdom Metazoa; phylum Onychophora; class Udeonychophora; order Euonychophora; family Peripatidae; genus Epiperipatus; species Epiperipatus broadwayi. The sequence goes on from JAQFVV010012404.1 coordinate 8,659,195, forward strand.
TAATTTTTAAAAACAAAGAAATTAGGTGAAATTGCAGTAATTATCATGGAATTTCATTGTTATCTTCTACAGCAAAAGTACTTTAAAAAATTTTGTTGAATAGGTTGCTTTCAGTTATAGATGAATAGTTCTCAGAGATTCAGGGCTGTTTTAGGCAATCAAAAAGCACTATATACATTTTTGCTGCCAAGCAAATAAAAAAAAATGTCAGAAATAAAGGTATGATTTATGTTACTTCTATTGATTTGGTCAAAGTATTTGATTCAATTAATATGACAAGTTTAAAATTAGCTGGTTGTCCATTAAAACTTATTCATATTATACAGTTCCTACAAGATGGAGTGAGAGGAAGTATTATTTCTATAGGTGGAAAATCTGAGGCGTTTGAAATAAAAACCAATGTTAAACAAAGGCATGCATTTGCTCCAACATTGATTTCAATTTTTAGACAGTGATCTATGGAATTGTTTATAGGCAACTTATCAAACAGAGATGAGATATGATACAGGTTTGATGTTGGAATTTTTAATTTGAATTGATTAAAAGCAAAAACAAGAATATCTTCTTCCTGACTTCTGTTTTTACAATATGCTGATGGTTGTTAATTTACAGAATATTCTTAATGCAACATATAAGCATTTTAGTTTACCAATTAATGTTTAAAAAACTTCCATTCTTTATCAACCAATGACTAAAGGAAAATCCTCAGCATCTTTTAGCTTGGATGGTTATCAACTTGAGATGGTGAATCAGTTTAAGTACCTTGGTAATTTTAGTTAACTTGGATGTTAAGATACAACAGATTCCAATGTGCTACTGCTGCTTTTAACAAAGTAAAAAAATAGAGTATTTCATTACAGGGAAATATCTACTGCCACTAAATTAGCTATATAGAGAGCTATTATTTTATCTCATTTATGGAATAAAAGTGAAACTTGGGCACTCTATCAGCATAATATAAAGGCATTAAAAAAAAAGTTTCACTTAAGGATGCTTCACAAAATTTTAAAAATACATTGGCAAAATCACTAAATCAATCAATATGTTCTTCAGATTGCTGGATATAATACTACCACACCTTCTTTCAATTGGACATATAAAATGAATGAGGAATGGAATACTTCCTAAAAGCATGTTTTAATGGTGAATTTAAGCAGTTTTCATGAAAGAGGTAAATCCCATTTACAATATAAAATTTATCTCAAAGACATTATAAAGAAATTCAATTGGGAAAATATCGCAGAGAATAGAATACTGTACTCTGGAAATTACAGTTAGATATGATGTCAAAGTATTTCAGAAAAAAGTTTTATGCTAAAGAAATTAAAAGACAGCTTCATAAAATAGCAAATAAACAGAAAAATGGATTATTATGTTGTATATGTGTATTTGTGTTTCACAGATTGGTTTGTATAAACATCACAAAATTCATTTCTAGAGTAGTTTTTCTCTCACTCTTTTCTTTTTTTTTTCTTTTTGTGGCCATATTCATTTACAAGTGACTTTATGATTATTATTATTAATAATGCCATTATAAAGAAATAATATATAAAAATGTAATCTAAATGTCCTTCACTATTACCTTAAAAAAGTAGATTATGTTTAAAAACAAACATGTAAAAAAAAACACAGGTTGGGATCAATCTTTATTCTATGACTAAAAGCATTCAATATAATGGTGAATGTATATGATGAAGGGAAAATTTCCATGAAATGGTAGAATTATAATTGATATCTTTAAAAAAATAGATGAAAATATTAGCAAAATTATATACCAAATGTCTAAATGATAAAAATACACCAGTTGATTGGAAGAATGCAGCTGCAATATTGATATTTAAGAAAGGCAAAAAAAAAAAAAGGGGGGGGGGGTATTAGAAATTACAGACGTATTAGTGTTCTATCAGTTCAATACAAAATCTTTAGTAAGATAATTACAATTCATCTATAGCAAATTTTAGATTTCATCCAACCAAAAAAACAAGCATATTCTGAAGAATATTTATCAAAATGCAATAACAATGATTAGATTATATAGTGATATTAAAAAAAAATATTAAAAAGTGTGTGGAATCAGGTGATTTCATATAACCAAAACTTTTTCCAGAAGTTTTCCAAGAAGTATTTTGTGGGTTAAAATGGAAAACTAAGAGAATAAAGTAAATGAGATTATTTAAGTCATTAAATTTTGCAGATAATGTGATTATTTTTGCAAATAATGCTTTGAAGCTTCAGAAAATATTATAAAAGTTATGTGATAAAAGTAAAAAAGTATGACTAAAGATAAATGTCTAAAAAAAACTAAAATAATGTTCAATGGATTTTCTCATAAAAAGAAAATAAAGATTGATAATCATGAATTAAAAAAAGTTAACAACTGCAAATACTTTGTCAGATTATTATTACAGATAGAAACATAATGAATAAAATTAATCAGAAAATTAAAATTGGATGAGTTCTTTTGGTAGAAATAACTTAATTTTAAAAGAAAATATGATCATGTTTTTAAAAGGAAAATGAATGTGTTTTACCAATTCTTATTTATATATCTGAAATTGGGATACTTAAAAAGAAGAGAAATTCAGAGATTTCAGACTATTCAACAAAATATGGAAAAATGTCTGCTAGGAGTATCAAGAAAAAATTAAAAACAGAATACATGGGTGAAAGAACAAACAGGTATCACTGATATCATTGAAAGAATTAAGAAACTGAAATGAAGCTGGGCTTGACATATTTCTAAAAAAGATGTCTTAAAAAGCATGCCAAAGTATAAAAGACCTAAAAAGTGACCACATGTAAGATGGATGAATGAAATGAGGATGTTTCCTGGTATGTTATGGAAGAGAATTGGAGAGGTCTTCATTTTGCATTGGATTAATATTGATTGAAATTTTGAGTTTTATAACCAGCTTAATCAATTATTATGCTGAACAATTTTGGTTTAATATTAACAGTTCAAAATCAGTAAATATAAAAAACAAGGCAAAGTGCAAAGATAATGGTAACAACTAGACTAACTAATTTATTTATCATTTGCAATCACTCATAACAAGAATGGTCTACATGTAATTATAAAAACACAATTCAGATAATTTAAGTATAGCACTACCTTTGGAGCTCCTCCCAAAAAATTGCAGAAAACTACATTTAATCAAAAATCCACAATTCACCCCTCAACTATGTTAAACAAAAAAATTAAAATTAAAAATACAGTACACTAAACATTAATATATTTTTGGAACTATGTATATTAATAATTCAAAATTACATAAGCAAAATGATCGATGTAAGAAAAAAATTCTGCTAGATAATTATTGTATAGTAGAATTCTCAAATTCTAGAGAAAACTAAAAGAATCTAACAAGAATGTTGCAGTAACTTAGTTAATGAACATGGAAATATTAATCTAATAGCAGCCATGCACATTGTTATTTCATAAAATAATCTCTATCTAATATTTTTTAATCTTATTTACTTACATAAAATAGATTATGCATATTTAACTAAAATAGATCCCCATAAATATCAACTATGAAGTCATAAGATCAGATTCTACTAAATACTTTAAATGAATAATTTAGATTATAATAATTGATTATTAAAAAATCAAAAATACAACTGACTCGGCTTGGGAATACACATATCTAGCAGATTATAAAATTTCTAACAGAAAAAAATGTGACCTTAATTTGATTTTTTGTATGTGGCAGTCCCTTCCAAATAAGGCAAACCCACATTAGGAAATCAAAATAACTCCATATTTAAACAACTCTATTATTATTCCATTTAAATCATGCACACTATTTAAAAAATAATAATAAATCAAAATTGTCAACAATAGGGCAAATCCCAAAATTTGAATAAACAATCATGAGTCAAATTTAAAATCTTCAAAGTTTTAAATTTTTGTAAATATAAGTTTAGTTCCTTTCTTGCAATTGTTTTATCTCTTTGTGAATTTAGTAGTTTAATACAAAATTAATAAATGCCCTCTTTTCATCAGCTCAAATAAAATTGACTTCTTATTATTAAAGAACATATTTCAACATCAACTAGCTTTTCAAGATAGTTTTTTCTATATTTTACTGCTATAGTAATATTCTTACAAGATAAATGAACTTATCCACAAAAAAAAAAAAGTGAGAAATTATTTATATTCTGACTTTATGATCAAAGACCATATTACAACATCAAATTGTTTTTCAAGATGTAGTAAGAACCACATTATCTATATTTAAATTATTAACTTTAAATTAATCAATCTTTTTTTTTTAAGTTAATTTCTAGTATTTTCTGTGATATCTTCCATAGTTTATCAATTGTAAAAATAACCTATAGATAATACGTCTATAAGATATATTATACTTTCTCATATAACAATCTTAACTGCATAGTCTCCACAATTATATAGATTGATAGTTCATTTAATTTCTAATTTAATGAATCAAACATAACTTAAGCCATTTGGTCAGAAACTTTTCATATTTAAATAATCAATTTGTTTTACTTCTTTGAGCATGAATTGTTCAATTCTATCCTTAAAGACATATTTATTCATTCACTGTACATCCTCTACACAGATTATAAGAATCTATGTTATTAAAATAATCATATAATATAATGACCATAAATTAACAGATTAAGTTACACTGCTATCAGCCCATAATTCTTGGTCTCAAATGGTATTTTACAATTCAACAATGACACAAGCATAGTGAAAGAAATTCTTATCTAAAAATACAGAAAATATTAACTTTTTTTTTTATACAAAAACTTAAATCAATGCCAGGATTTAAAATCTCAGTTATGATAGGATTCTTGATTATTCCTACTATTTCTTTTGACATTCTTGATAATATTCTATTTTTACTATATCAGAGTTGTACTCCTCATTAAAAAAAAAAAAACCTATGCTATTGCAGTAATTCATTAAAGCAATATGAGAACTTAATCCAAAATATGCTCTTCTGTAATGAAATCAACCAACAATAAACAAGAATAATACATTAAGAAAGATGGATCACAGAAGAAGAGCTCTGACATAATGTCATTAGAACTTTTTTTATAAAGTCACATGAAAACACAATGGAAAATCTTGTTCTGATAAATTTAAAATAAAAATTGCAAACACGATACCTGCCTCAAAAGCTGATGTTTTCTCTCATAGCAGTAAATTAAAGTTTAAGAATAAATCTGCCCTGATTTAGAATTTCAAAAATAATTTTTCAAATATGACTTACTGAAAACTTAAACCATTAATACAGCTTATGTTATTAAAATTCAAAAAATTTCAACAATTTATTGCATATAAAAAGTAGCTCATTATACATTAGCATTTTCTAAACATTTTTCATGAGGATATACATAAACTTAGAATTCTAAAAAAATTAATGAACATTTCGAAGTTTATAAAATGGCAAATATTTTTTTTTGTAAAATTAGATTTGCACTTATCTATCAAAAAGATGAGATTATGTCATTCTGAAGCCTTTTTTCCATTAAAACAAAAAAATAAACATATTCATTTGATCAATCCAGATTACACTGTAACTTTATCCTCCAGAAACTGACTGATAGATGACTAAAAAAATTTACTATAATCAACTTATCTGAAAAAAAAAAAAAAATCATAAACCTTATTATGACCTAAAAAAATTTTCAAGCTTCATCCAACCTAGAAAGCATGGCAGATAGACGTGCTGACATTACATAAGGTCTTTTTTTTTTTTTTTAATTAATATTAGTTATTTTATTATGATCATGTTAAAAATAAAAAGAATGTAAGTGTATATGCATTCAGAAACAGATATATATATATATATGAAACTAAACTCTAAATCAAATTAATTGCAATTTGTTAGTGCAAAAATTTGTGATTTTGAAGCCTATACACTAGATGTCAGTGAAGTCAGTAAAACCTGTATTGCCTGCCTTTGGCTCGGTTGCGGATCATTTTGGGAGTTTTCATATCATGTGTTTCTTCAGGATACATGTAACAGCCATGGCTAATAACCTCTGCAGGAAATCCTAAGAGCAAATCATTCATAAGCTTAACTCTTTGAAATGCATCACTTCCACGTTCTGGCAGCAATCTTGGAGTGTCACCTAAAGCAATAAATTAAAATTTTAAATGTTATTCAAATCATTATTATAAAATCAAACAAATATATAAAATGCACTAGATAAATATATCATTTTCACTATAGCAATTACCTATTTATGATAATTGTGCTATATTAACATATAGTATACTTCAATATGTATTTTTAAAAATACCAATGAAGATTTGATAAATTTATGAGATGTTTTCTTTTATGTTAACACAATCTGATAAAATGTTCAACAATCTTACATCTTGAAACTTCACATCAAAATGCATAACTATAAACTCATCAATCATCAAGTTAATATGGTTTTAATATGCAATGTAAACAAATTTCTTAGAAAACCAATATAATACAAAATATAGTAAATCTAAATCTAAAAACAATCCATATCTAAATAGAATTCCAATGAAAATTCATTACACAAACCCAAATAATAATTTGGATCCAAAAGATATCATCTTAAGTAATATCTCTATATCCTTATTTTAAATCAATTACCAATTATAACTAACTTCATCAATGTGCACTTAATGAAAAGTAGTATCTCCATGTAAAAATAACATTGTGAAGAGTCATATATACTTACATCATGAAATCTAGCCCAGTCACAAAACATATAAAATAAATAGTTCTCAGCATAGTGCATTGGAAAACACTAACAATTCTATTTAAATTTTACTAAAGTGGTTGGAGCACAAGCAAAGTCTCAACCAATATTACCTACACACAAAAATTTCAAATACATGCATTCTGCATATCTTAAAAACATTAATTCTTTCATTAATTTAATAATTTTTATTAAGAGAACAACTATTTAGAACATAGTTATTTAAATTTCACCATGATATATATCAAATGTTATATAACAATATATCTTTTAAATAATTCCAATCTTCTTACACCTTTTAAGTAAAAAATATTTATTTATTTATTAGTTTATCATTTTATAAAATAATAAATATTTTTTGCTTAAACGATGTAAGAAGATTGGAATTATTTAAAAGATATATTGTTCTATATGAAGAAGCAAAATTAAAGAAGAGGAAGAAGTATTTATAGAAATGTTATATAAAGGTTTTGGATTTATGATTGTACTTTTATAGATATAAAAAAAAAAAATGCAAAAACTTCTATTACAACCGAAGGTGTTTGTTTTTATTTCTGAAAAGCATATAAAGTGTGACAAGAATGTTTAACAAAGACATTAAAAGTCAGGTGTTAAAATAGAATTAAATCTAAGAAATTAGAGTTTAACAAAAATCAGAAATTTGAACTGTGACACAATAATGAAGTTTGCAGAGATAAAATAAAAAATTATTGAGTACAGCAAAATTTGAAGATTGTCATGAGCTTAAACAGAAAAGTTTTTCATGAAACAGAAAGAAGATAAAGCAGGAGCAGTAACATAAATATATAAATAACATACAAGTGTATGTGGTACTTGTGACTTTTGCCCCATGTGGCCGTCAGAGGCGCTGGTCAGGGTCACCCACAGAAATACTTAGAGTAGGGGTCCCAAATGCAGCATTGCAAATTCCAGCCGAAAGGTGGCGTTGTTCACAATGTGTAAGCACAGGAACATTCTAACCAGCTGGCTGATAGCAAAGCTGCCCGCTTGGTGGCACTGGTCGCAGTGCGTAAGCCCATTTAGTTTACATCGTCTGCTACCAGCAGGCACCAAGAACCTAGGTGGCGCTGATTGCCATAAACGCATCTAGCTTATGTGTCGTCTGCTAACAGCGACTACCAAGATTCTAGCCCACTACGTGGCGATGTTTCTCCACAGTTACACACGGAAAAACTACGCATTGATAGAATTTATGTACATACTACTTAAAATATGAATGGCGTATAATGTGCAGGTGTGAATAATTAAGAAGCTACAACTATTTAAATATTCTTTCAAACTTAATAGTATCACATGCTATTTCACAGTTTTATAAATGGATGTATTTTTAAATTTTTTTTTTTTTAAAAATCGATCTTTTTTTTTTTAATTATTTACTCTATGTCAAAATGTTATATATAAGTCGAGCGGTGAAATTTGCTATCATGGCCGCTTGAAAACACTAAAATTATCGCGTAGAAATCCTCATAATTATTCATAAAATATTTTATTAATCTATAAGTCAATTCTAAATTTAAAAATTGATCTTTTTTTTTAATTTTTACGACAATCGGGGGTTTTTTGTTTTTTTTTTAAAAAAAAGCTAATTTTTTCCCCCTTCTTTCAAAACTAGAGACATTCCAAAGATAAAATCTAATATATTAATAGGGGCTTTACTAATGAATAGCTATGGTCAATTAGTGAATTGGATTGATTTAATGAGACAGAAACTGATATATGATGAATTATATTTATTGACAATTTCATATATACTTGATATAACCCATTACTTAGCGTTGGATAATGTACGCAGGCATTTTATTTACTAAACAACATTACTCTAGGGTAGGCCATTTAGCAAAATAAGTTTGTGGCTAATTATTTAATTGCGCTAATTTTATGCTATATAATAAATCACTACATTCCACTTATTAGTTATGCCCTTTCATCATCAGTTCGAGTGGCTATTATACATGTAATGAAACCAAGTCTGGAGTGAAGTTTAATAATACATCCGATTATGATAAATTTATATATTAAATATGGGCATATAAAGCCTCACAGATAGCTTTAGATCGAACGGGTTTTCAAGAATGCTTCTGTTCAACACCGAAGATTGCATATTATGGAGGTAGAGTTGGCTATAAAGATTTTACTAATACGCTACGCACAAGTAAAATATAATAATAAAGTGGCTTCATCTTATATATATAAAAAAAACATTACAACGATAAAATATTGATCAATTTCACATCCACCAAGTCGAAGTATATTATAAATTAAATTCCATACATTAAATGAACAGTAGTTTTGTCAGCTTGATTAAAAGAGCCAACTCTTCTGTAGCATGAGAAATACATATATGCTACTGACGGGAATATATATATCACAAACTTTACTTTATCCCGTTCAATCTCTTAGTTATGTATAATTAATAAACTTTTAAAGGGAGAAAGTATATTTAAGGGACTTACGAATACTTTAATAAGAAAAATATACTTATGATTACACTCCAGGCTAGTTTAATCTTTAGTAACATAATAATTAAAGGTTGAAAGTTTGGATTTATAAGCCACATTTTATATTTACATTAATTATTTACTAAATGACAAAATAATAACGAGCACAAAGGGTCGCCATTATTTATAAATTAGGGGTTCGAAACGGAGCGCTAAATGACGCTATAATTAATACAATACGAAGATTTTAAATAATATCTTCAAAAAGTATATATTTCGTAACTAAATGCACGCTGTTTCAAGACAGGCATAATTAATAATAACTAAAATAAGCAAGAGAGAAATAAATATAACTGCAGTGATTAAGTTATATAGCAAAACAAGAAGTTAATAAAGGAAATTAACAAAAGTATGTCATTTATAGAATTGAAATATTATTGATAAGACATTTTAGAAAGAGTTTACAATATAGTTAGCTAACCTGATTTTGAAGCAATAATGATTATTTTGAATTTTACACAGAGCTCTGCGATTTTAATAATTTTAAAACAGATACTCGAGCTGGAACGAAGGTGAGTTCTTTGGCGGCTTATGGCATCTTCTCTTTAGTTAGGAGACGATTTAAGATGGTATTCCTATAGCTGGAGTTGGGGTAGTTGAATTTGAACAAAGGTGAGTTCTTTTAACGGCTTATGGCATCTTCTATTTATTATAAGCTTGTTAAGGCAACGTTGGTTGTTGCTCCTGCCTTGGATGGATCAAATTCCGACGTTCCATCACGGCAAAGGCAACAAATTCTTGCCTGAGTAGCAGGCCCTAGATAAATTAACAAATTTTCAGCCTCTTGTAGTAACAGCTCTTCAAAAGCAAGATGGAGTATCTTTTCCGCTACCCTATTTATATATTTTCACCTTTTTGGAATTTCGTTTGCCTCAGGACCAATCGACTTTTAATTAAACAAAATCATATAATCTAATTTCTATGACTGCTAAAGTCTCTGAGGTGTTATTTTTAATTTACTTAAAAAAATTATTAAAACATATAAATTATATAATTTTGATTCCGATTTCATTAATTAAATTTCTTTTTAGGTGTTATAAAATGTTATGCCTTAGCAGATAGTAACGGTATTATGATTTAATGATAACATCTTTTGTTGAAACAAATTCAATCAGTAAACTAGATTTTAGTTTTACAGGTGTGGTCACTAATTGATTTCTTGTTTACACAAAATTCCCATTTTTAATTATAAACCGATGACTTTTATTTTAACTAGATATAAATAACTTTTAACATATTTTCTTTATATTGTTTATTTTAAAAAAAGCAAATTTGACAGATCTTATAAAAAAATACTTTAGTTTCAGTTATATCTATTAAACTTTAAATCAGAAAACCGTAAATATATTATAAAGAAAACATTTTACATTATTTTTATTTAATCTTAAATATTATATGTACAAATCATTATGCCATAATTTCATGGTTTAAATTATCCATCCACATACAAATATAATACAAATATAAAATTTAAATTATCCATCCACATATGAATATAATACAAATATAAAATTTAGAATTGACTAAGTCAATTCTAAATTTTATATTTGTATTATATTCGTATATGGATGGATAATTTAAATTTTATATTTGTATTATATTCGTAAGTTATATTTGTATTATATTCGTATGTGGATGGATAATTTAAATTTTATATTTGTATTATATTCGTATGTGGATGGATAATTTAAATTTTATATTTGTATTATATTCGTATGTGGATGGATAATTTAAACCATGAAATTATGGCATAATGATTTGTACATATAATATTTAAGATTAAATAAAAATAATGTAAAATGTTTTCTTTATAATATATTTACGGTTTTCTGATTTAAAGTTTAATAGATATAACTGAAACTAAAGATTTTTTTATAAGATCTGTCAAATTTGCTTTTTTTAAAATAAACAATATAAAGAAAATATGTTAAAAGTTATTTATATCTAGTTAAAATAAAAGTCATCGGTTTATAATTAAAAATGGGAATTTTGTGTAAACAAGAAATCAATTAGTGACCGCACCTGTAAAAGTAAAATCTAATTTACTGATTGAATTTGTTTCAACAAAAGATGTTATCATTAAATCATAATACCGTTACTATCTGCTAAGCCATAACATTTTATAACACCTAAAAAGAAATTTAATTAATGAAATCGGAATCAAAATTATATAATTTATATGTTTTAATAATTTTTTTAAGTAAATTAAAAATAACACCTCGGAGACTTTATCAGTAGTAGAAATTAGATTATATGATTTTTTAAAAGTCGATTGGTCCTGAGGCAAACGAAATTTCAAAAAGGTGAAAATATATAAATAGGCTAGCGGAAAAGATACTCCATCTTGCTTTTGAAGAGCTGTTACTACGAGAAGCTGAAAATTTGTTAATTTATCTAGGGCCTGCTAGTCAGGCAAGAATTTGTTGCCTTTGCCGTGATGGAACGTCGGAATTTGATCCATCCAAGGCAGGAGCAACAACCAATGTTGCCTTAACAAGCTTATAATAAATAGAAGATGCCATAAGCCGTTAAAATCACTCACCTTCGTTCAAATTCAACTACCCCAACTCCAGCTATAGGAATACCATCTTAAATTGTCTCCCAACTAAAGAGAAGATGCCATAAGCCGCCAAAGAACTCACCTTCATTCCAGCTCGAGTATCTGTTTTAAAATTATTAAAATCGCAGAGCTCTGTGTAAAATTCAAAATAATCATTATTGCTTCAAAATCAGGTTAGCTAACTATATTGTAAACTCTTTCTAAAATGTCTTATCAATAATATTTCAATTCTATAAATGACATACTTTTGTTAATTTCCTTTATTAACTTCTTGCTTTGCTATATAATTTAATCACTGCAGTTATATTTATTTCTCTCTTGCTTATTTTAGTTATTATTAATTATGCCTGTCTTGAAACGGCGCGCATTTAGTTACGACATATATACTTTTTGAAGATATTATTTAAAATCTTCGTATTGTATTAATTATAGAGTCGTTTAGCGCTCCGTTTCGAACCCCTAATTTATAAATAATGGCGACCCTTTGTGCTCGTTATTATTTTGTCATTTAGTAAATAATTAATGTAAATATAAAATGTGGCTTATAAATCCAAACTTTCAACCTTTAATTATTATGTTACTAAAGATTAAACTAGCCTGGAGTGTAATCATAAGTATATTTTTCTTATTAAAGTATTCGTAAGTCCCTTAAATATACTTTCTCCCTTTAAAAGTTTATTAATTATACATAACTAAGAGATTGAACTAGATAAAGTGAAGTTTGTGTATATATATATTCCCGTCAGTAGCATATATGTATTTCTCATGCTACAGAAGAGTTGGCTCTTTTAATCAAGCTGACAAAACTACTGTTCATTTAATGTATGGAATTTAATTTATAATATACTTCGGCTTGGTGGATGTGAAATTGATCAATATTTTATCGTTGTGCTGTTTTTTTTATATATATAAGATGGAGCCACTTTATTATTATATTTTACTTGTGCGTAGCGTATTAGTAAAATCTTTATAGCCAACTCTACCTCCATATTATGCAATCTTCGGCGTTGAACAGAAGCATTCTTGAAAACCCGTTCGATCTAAAGCTATCTGTGAGGCTTTATATGCCCATATTTAATATATAAATTTATCATAATCGGATGTATTATTAAGCTTCACTCCAGACTTGGTTTGATTACATGTATAATAGCCACTCGAACTGATGATGAAAGGGCATAACTAATAAGTGGAATGTAGTGATTTATTATATAGCATAAAATTAGCGCAATTAAATAATTAGCCACAAATTTATTTTGCTAAATGGCCTACCATAGAGTAATGTTGTTTAGTAAATAAAATGCCTACGTGCATTATCCAACGCTAAGTAATGGGTTATATCAAATATATATGAAATTGTCAATAAATATAATTCATCATATATCAGTTTCTATCTCATTAAATCAATCCAATTCACTAATTGACCATAGCTATTCATTAGTAAAGCCCCTATTAGATATTAGATTTTATCTTTGGAATGTCTCTAGTTTTGAAAGAAGGGGGAAAAAATTAGCTTTTTCTTAAAAAAACCCGATTGTCGTAAAAATTAAAAAAAAAGATCGATTTTTAAATTTAGAATTGACTTATAGATTAATAAAATATTTTATGAATAATTATGAGGATTTCTACGCAATAATTTTAGCGTTTTCAAACGGCCATGATAGCAAATTTCACCGCTCGACTTACATATAACATTTTGACATAGAGTAAATAATTAAAAAAAAAAAGATCGATTTTTAAAAAAAAAAAAATTTAAAAATACATCCATTTATAAAACTGTGAAATAGCATGTGATACTATTAAGTTTGAAAGAATATTTAAATAGTTGTAGCTTCTTAATTATTCACACCTGCACATTATATGCCATTCATATTTTAAGTAATATGTACATAAATTCTATCAGTGCGTAGTTTTTCCGTGTGTAACTGTGGAGAAACAGTGCCATGTAGTGGGCTAGAATCTTGATAGTCGCTGTTAGCAGACGACACATAAGCTAGATGTGTTTACGGCAATCCGCCACCTAGGTTCTTGGTATCTGCTGGTAGCAGACGATGTAAGCTAAATGGGCTTACGCACTGCGACCAGCGCCACCAAGTGGAGCTAGCTGGTGGAATGTTCCTGTGCTTATGCATTGTGAACAGCGCCACCTTTCGGCTGGAATTTGCAATGCTGCATTTGGGGCCCCTACTCTAAGTATTTCTGTGGTTGACCCTGACCAGCGCCTCTGGCGGCCACATGGGTCAAAAGTCACAAGTACCGTATATGTTAAACTTATATGTCTAAAAATGCTATAATATCAGAAAGCATTGATTAAAATAGAACTTCTTTAATGTACACATAAATAAACCTGATTTGAGTGAGATCAAATACAAGAAGTTATATACAATAAATATGACCAATGATGAATTTTATTTTGCATCTGTTTTATGGTATTTTAAAAATTATTGAAAAGATGCATTTTTATTTTTACAATTTCCAACTAGACTCATCATCAAATGACATTTGAGTGGCAAGATCTCAATAATGTGATGTGACTGAATTAGAAGAATGTATTCAATTTCATGAAGTAGATCTTTTCACTGTTCCTTTTTTAGTCAAATACAAAAACAAAATAATGCAGCATACTTTTCCAGAATATTAACATTGTTAATCAGGTAGAAATTTATGAAAGATATCTTGTCCCTATGACAGCAGTTTGGTTTTTATTTTTTCTGTGTTAAAATTACATTGATATTAAACTCTTTTTAGCCTAGAAAGTGTAAATCATCTACAAATATAGATATCAAAACTCAATCGTTAGTATAGCTGTATTAATGTAGAGGTTATTGAAAGTGGTCATTAACAGCATTGTCACACTGTCTCTGTGCAAAATGAAATATTCCACTTCTGCTGGTACTAGAAATCTTATAATTCATAAACAGCTGTATTTGAATATTCTATTTGTATATTATTTACAATTTACCACTTAAAGCGGTGGATTCACAATAGCTTTTAAATAATAGAAAATCCTTCTTGTTTTATCAAAAATATACATATACATTTATGGAATTCAAATCAAAATTGCATGTTATATATATTTTTTTCTTCCATTCAAAATATATAAATTCAGAGATTGATTCTAAAAGACAATTATAATAAATACAAATTCATTTACAACTTTATATTCATATTTTTTTAAATATATATATTATAACCTACACTCCCAACACCGCTCATATATATTACATGAACGAAATGCCCAGGCGTCAGTTCTATTAATGAATAGAACAATATAACAAAAGATATAATAAAATTATTACTAAGACTCTATATTTAAGTTTATGTTCAGCTCAGCTCAGTGGGAGGCTATAGGCATTCATAAGATATATGATAATAAATGAATAAAAGAAGAAATATTATAAAATATTCAATATAATGTAAATTCCTTTGTTAATTAATTGTATGATAAAGAATCACAATGTTTACTTAGTACAGTCTATTAAAAATATACTTTAAACTTAATTTCTTCCT
This sequence comes from Epiperipatus broadwayi, assembly GCA_028023455.1. Taxonomy (NCBI): domain Eukaryota; kingdom Metazoa; phylum Onychophora; class Udeonychophora; order Euonychophora; family Peripatidae; genus Epiperipatus; species Epiperipatus broadwayi. The sequence goes on from JAQFVV010012404.1 coordinate 8,674,498, forward strand.
TCATCCAAGTATAACATATATCAGCTTGCTATAATTATACTCTTAACAATTCTATGACTTGGCATATTATAATCTAAACATCTACTTTAATGCCAATCAAGAAATAAACAATAAGATCTCAGGGAATTTAACAAACACAGTTAAATAAATAAAATATATTGGCCCATAAATTATAATTCTAAAGTATGATAAAAATGAAATAAAACAAATTGACTAAACATTTTACTGTGTTTCAATAATAAGATAATGACAGAGATAGGGTATTTTAATCTCATATCATCATCTCACAAATATACTGACCTGGCGACCTTTTCTAATATGTTTATCAAGTGGCAAATGTTTTTTAGAATGTTTGGATTAAGAAAACAATATTGTCAGACATTAGCAAATTTAATATTGTAACTCTAAAATAATATGTTTTATAATAGATTTATGAAATGTGGAGATGTGGAAATGGAAATACGAATGTACACAAGAATAATTCAAGACACAGTTCTTAAGATTTTAAATAACTAAAACAAATCATTTATTATAACAAATAAAATAAACTTGGTTAACATGATATTTACAAATGGACTATTTGTTTTATAGATTTTAATTATTAAATAAACTTCGAACATCAGTTTTGGATTGTCCCTACTATCAAAACAAATTAATAACAAAACTTAAATATCCTGACTTTGAACACATACTTTGCCTACATATTTCATCTATATGACAATAAATAAATAACATGTTATATTATTAGAACAAAAAAAAAAAAAAAATACCTTTGAGAGGATATTACTCTTGATTACAAAATAAATCAAATTACTTATTTTTGGCTTTCAGCAAAGCAACTTTCTCTAATTGACTAATAATCACTTTCAATTACGTATACCTTTCATTTATAGCACAAAATCATGTTTTTGTAACATTATTTAAATAAATACCCTGTATTTTAAAAAATTTATTTCCCATTTTAATCTTAATACTTTATACTTCTATTAAATGAATGTAGTATATTTCAAAAGCATTTATTTCTCATTTTAATTTCAATAATTCTATACTTTATATATGCGATATTATTTATATTACGCGTGTGTGTGCACGTTCAAGCAGCAATAATGTAAAACAATCTTTTCTATAAACTCTCCATTCATTAAGAAAATATCATACAATTATTTTATTTCGAACAATGTCGTAATTCATCAATAAAAATATGACACTAATACTACATCAAGAGTTAATCTAACAATTTATCTAGCATATATTAATTAACACAAAGCTATATTTTTATGATTATATATACTATACGTTATAAGGGGAATCTACATGAGGAGCAGATAAACATTTACTGAACACTTCTACAATAATTCATCTGATTCTAAATATACCTTTGGTGGAGAACATTTACTCAACACCAAGAATCCAAGAAAAACGTCACATAACTTCCTAAGCACCATTTAATCATACTTCAACAATAATTCATCTACTTCTAAATACATTATTGGTGGGGAATTATTCCTCATCACCAGGGTCCTAAGAACATCACTTCAAAAAAAAATATCATTAATCATATGCATATAAAATAAACTAGGCTCTACTCATGGAAAATTATCAACATATACTAAATAAGCAGGATCTTTTATCCCTATAGACATTACAATGCAGTCAGATTTCTTTCTATTCTCATAGCTTCTCTAAATATCGAACCTTATAAATACACTCTGGCAGACAAATACATCCAGATAGCATATCAATCTATTCAACTCAGTAGAATACGACAATGTACGAAATTTATGCATAAATTTACTCACAAACTATACTTTATCAAACAAATATTATAATTGTGCAAAACAAACACACACCCGCGAATAAAAAGTATATATAATATTAACTCTAAATTACACACTAAGCAGGTAATATGATAATTAAATATTGCATTAAGGCATAACTTTTAATTTAATAAACTTTAGGTTACTTTTTAAAATTTAACGGTCATATCTAACAAACTATTTCTATTATAGGTTCGTTGATTTAAACAAAGAACAAAATTTTCCCTTTGAGATAATAAAGTATACAAAAATAAATGTAAACCTCTCTAATAATATATTAAAAAAAAAATATTTCTTTCATCCTCGTAAGGAAACAATAAGACCTATTTGAACACAATCAATTTTTTACCGGCGTACTCCTCATTTGAGTATGCTCCGGAGACGGTCTTGAAAATCAAAATAACACAGATTATAAATGAACATAATAATAAATAAAACCTATCTACCTATCATATATATTAATTATGACAAGCAATAAAAAAAAAAATAAAGAAACAAAGGTTACTAGTTTTGTAATTTAAAATAAAAGTTCATTTGCAAAGCTCGGTTCCATGGTTTACGAAACAATATGGGACACATTCCAAACTGAATTTAAACTAAAATGCACTTCTGCAGTATAACTTAAAAAAAATATATAAGCATAACTTAAATATGCCCAGCACCTTTCAGTGTTCATAGCATATCCATTCGAGTTTACCAAATCATACACAAGCAGTGAATTTCTCCTTTATTATACTGAAAATATAAAACATTCTCCATGCAGTTCTGGATTAAATACGCAATTATCCTTAGTATTTTTCTGAATAGCATTTAATAATACTTTAAATTGTCCTTAGTAATTCCATAATTAATAATGCTTTATTTTATATTCCGTCCTTATTGAAGAGAACAAAAATTACCCGCATTTCTGTCCTTCTATTCAATTTAAACAGAGTAGCTTACATTTTATTTCCTTAATTTAAAAATATGTATTAGCTCCAGAAATATCAAATAAATGAATACTGTTATCTCCTTATGATGAACTTAAACATAGTATGATCTATCAAAATAGACACATCCTTAAGTCTATGTATAATCTTCATAAAGAACACTACACGAAAAATAGTGAGAAATTAAAATATATTCTATAGAACAGTTCTGCACGCGTTTTCCATATATATAAAAAAAAAAAAACACATTGCTTAATGATACAACAATAATATTTATGTAAACCATTCTTATTTAAAATGGCAATTAAATGAAATAATATAGACTGGATGTTATTAACATACATTTTTAAAAGAGTAATAGTTATAAAGGGATTAATTCAGAAATGTTTAAATCGAAGAGAGTTAATCAAACCGACGTACCTTTTTTTAAAACCTTAGAATTGCATTTTTTAAATTAATTTTTTCCATAATAAAGTTCTTAAGCTCCTTTGGAAGTTTTACTCTAAAGTCTTTTCAAAGTCAATTTGACTTCAGTAACTGGCTTTAATTTTTACAATACATGAACCACTGTTTACTGTCTACAATTACATTATAAAAAGCCAATTTTCTACTGGAGATTTTTTTTTAAAACCCTTTTTAGCAAAGTTCATTTGCCTTTCCCAAGGTTACTCCCACGCATCTTGCTAATAACTAATTACATATGCAAAAACAAATCTTTTCAAAAAAAAAAAAATACAAATAATAAAATAAATAGCTTTTACAAACTTGAAAGAAAAATGAATATTAATTAACTATCAAATAAAAATGGTTAATAATTTATTCAGTTTATAAAATAATTCATTGCTCTAACTATCTATTAATCATTGGAAAGAAATATATATTTGTTAATTATTTAAGTTAACTACTGTAATTTAAATGTTTTTATTGTGAATGTACTATTGTTTGCTGTTATTAAAGATGAAAATGGAATGAAACAATGCAGAGTCATACATGCATACACATGTACTACAACCTAAATATGGAACTATCTTAATTAAATATAATTGAAACTGCTATTAACTGTTGACAAAAGGATAAGAATTAATTAATAAAGAATATTTGAAACCATTCAAATAATATTATACTAACACAGAATAACTTTGCATCTTTCCAACAAAGATGTATCAATTCCATTAATAAACAACCCCCCTTCCTTACATTAAATACCTCATTAACCACAATAATACTAATAAATACTTATAAAGTGGTCAGTAAACTGCATAAGCAATCTATATTTAAGCCTTAAACAATCTCCAGCAAAAAATTTTAAAATTCTAAGGCTATTTCATTTTTTTTTCAGTATAATATAACTATTTATTTAAGATACAAAGTATCTTAAACCCTTGTGCCCATTCAGATGGCCACAATATATATTTAAATATTTTACTTACCATTACTAAAATTATCTTCAAGATATTCTATGATTCTAGAGGAATCTGGAATGATTTTGATTCCATCTCGAAGAACTGGAACTTGACAAGCTGGATTGATGCGAACAAACCAAGGTTCAAAATGCTGAAAACTGGAAAGGTCCACTATTACCTGCTTATATTTTAATTTCTTTTCTAGAAGGGCCAAGACAACCTACAATTAAAAAATCATAAACTATCTGAAAACTTGTATATAAACAGAATCATAATTTTTTTTTAAAAAAATAGATGATCTATTGCTCGAGAGGTTATTTGATAAATGAACAACAAAATAATGTGCACAATTATTTCACTTAACTGATCAAAGTTAGATTTTTTTACTTTTCTCGAGTGATAATCAAATCATGAATCTTTAGCTTTTGTATCCACTACTCTATCACTCACTTTTAGCACAAGGGCTCTATTAAATATATAATTACAAAATATATATCTATATTAATATTTTAACATGTATAACATATATCTTAATATGTTAATACATTATACCTATCATTCTCATTATATAAGTTTAATTAAGTTTAATTGAAAAAGTCATATTAAGATCATGTAAGTTTTTAATTAGCTAATCTATGTATTTATCTAGGTTTTCAAGCTGAAAGGTCATAAAAAATGGTAGTAATTTCTTCTCTTCCGCTTCTTAATTCATTTCTATAATAATATTTTTACTTAATTCCTGCAAGCCATGAATTGCAATTCCTGGATATGGAATCTTCACCAAAATCTCAAGATTAATATTTTACTTTAAATAATTGAAAAAAATACTTATGTGTGTGTGTGCGTGTGTTGATTTTGTTATTATTAATAAAATAGTTTTATTATTTCTGCATGATTTGTATGAGTAAATATAATATTCTATTTTAAGTAAACATCATTAAAAGACATTTTTTTTTTTTTTCATATGTCATAGCATCTGCTGGGATGCGAACCCACAACCGTCTGCAACCAACTACTTGCTTGCATGGTGGCTGCGATACCTCTCGACTTGAAGTACAGTATTTTGTTTTTAAAAAAAACTTGATAACTATATTGAATAAAATCATAAAATAAATGTCATTTCTATATCAGTACACATTAAAATCAAATCATATAATCTGTAAAATATCATTACTGATTGAATTTTATTTAATTTTTTTTAAACTGTGCAATAAACCGAAAGGAAATGTGCTTTGCAATCTCCAGAAAATGGTCGTTATGAATGCATAAATTTTGCATAAATCACCGCTGAACTTCAAGTAAAGTAGGCTATGAATATGGAGACTTAAGATCTCTGAAAGCGCTTAGCCATATAACTCTTTAATAATATTTTGCAAGCTTCACTTTTTTGCGTAAAGCGCAGTTTAAATTACTTACTACTCAAAGGTGAAGTAGAAAACTATTATTTTATTTTAATTTTTTTAATTATTATTGACTAAATAATTTAAACTTATAAAACAATTAAATACAATTGTTATCTTCATTAATCTTTAAATTTAAAAAATTAAAATAATAATAATGCCTCCCCCCTCCCCAATTAAGCCTAATTAAAAATTATTATTACCTTGTATATATTTTTACTATCATTTTCATTTAGATTTTTTTTGTGTATGTGTCTTACTGACAAAATTGTTCTGTTTCTATGTCATATTTATTTTTCATTATTAGAGCATTTTTAAATTCCAAGATTGAGAAAATCACAATTCTTTACTGCTATATTTCTCAAAACCGAAAATCCAGTAGTTTACTAGGATGTTTTATAGAATATTCTATCAACTGCAAAAAAGTCATAAATAAAAATAAGTAAATATGAAAATCCTTTTCCAATGACTTGGCCAAAAATAGCTGCAGATTTTTTAATAGTCAGCTTTTCTTATGAATCCTTCCCTTTAACAAATTTATTAGTAATATAAGGAGGAGGCGGAGGTGGTGTCGATGATGATGATGATCATTGTATTTTTTACATTAATTTTGTTTTCACTACGTCTTTATGTAGATACCACTATTATTAGATTAATAATACTGACTCTATTGCAACAGTTATTGTTCTAAATATTGTCATTTGCTACATTTTATAGATAATCGTTATTTGGATAAAAGTTTTTATAAAAATATATATATGGCAATGTGCTTTTATTAAAAAATTCATTTTAATAAAGGTTGCTTCAGAAAAACAAAATAATGAGAGGTGAATGATTTCAGAAAATAATCATTTTATTTGAAATTTTCATATAATAGCAATACTTACTAATATAAAAAATCTTGATAGAAAAGTTTTTAAACCTATAAAAATAATAGGTAATGTTATCAAAAGTAAAAAATAAAAATAATATGAAAATTACAATATAAATAAAACTCAGAAAGTTTCTTTTCTGATTTTATTCTTTTATTCTAAGTGTAATACCAGATAAAAGTGTTGTTGTTGTTGTCGGAAGCTGTGGCGTTGTTGTTGTGTGTTGATAATGATGATGATAATGATCTTAATAATATTTAAATAATTATTTTTAAATAATTATTTTCAGATAAAAATAATGTGATATTTAAGCAACAAAGTGATGGATTGGGAACAACTGCTCCATTCAATTAACCACATTAGTTGAAATAGATCACTATCATAAGCTAAATTGCCCGATATTTTATTCTGATTTTTCAAGCCATGAATTCAATGATAGGAAATGTTTTCTTAACATCATACATCTGTTGTTCAATATGAAATATTACAAGAACATAATTGCTAAAAATGTTTTTTTTTTCCTTTGTATAGGTGATAGTAATTTTTAATCCCTAACTAATATATGAAAATTATTTAAAATCATAAAAAATGGAAATAATGAAATTCAATATGGTGTTCTTTTATATAAATTATAACAAATAATAAAAATCATATACAATAGCTAAATATAAATATATATTAATCATCCATAAAAAAATATTTTTCAACACATGATTTAGTGCCCTTTTCAAAAGTTAATATCTATTTTAACTTTAGCATTGTGGCTTCTCCCTTTTTGGATTCAAGAATCTCTCAGCACTATGTCCAGAGAAAACTGTTAGCCAGCTTACCTTCCCTTTCCATTTTCTACCCTAGTTTTCCCCATATTCTTCTCCATCCTGCTCCATCCCATTTCCACAACATAATCTTTGTCAATTCCATGGCCTTTATATCTAAATCCCTCTTATCTTTTCCCAAACCCAGCATAAAAACCAAAAAGTTTCTGTATATTTATTCTTTCATAACTTCATTATTTGTAACCTTTCTGCTTGCAAGTATTTACATTCAATTAATAGATGCCTAATATTTTCTATATCTTCCTTAAACAACCTGCAGACTAAATCACCCACTTTTTTCTATTTATGTGTATATTCCCTTGTTGCTAAAGACCCTGTTCAAGCCTTAAACAGTAAACTATTTTCCTTGCTATTATCATAAATTAACTCGTACCGAATATTGTTTATTTCTATATATTTAAACTCTTTTTACTTTCCATACTAGTTCTCTATCTCTCCAATTCCCTATTTTTTATTAATGCATCTATTCCATTCCTTGCCACTATAACACTCAACAATTCTAATACAATCATAACATAAATTCTTTATCCAAATCTGCATGCCATACTACCTTTCTCACTCATCTTGCCTGTCTTTTACTCATAACCCAATTAAATACTATTTTAGCTATTCTCTTATTATCCATAAATTGCAATCTACTGAACATTTTTATTTTACTTTTTGCATCTCTCATATAAAAACTTGACCATTCCTAGTGTGACCAGACTGGTTCGATCAAAAATCGGGACATAATGACAATCATTTTTATGGCATTGCGTCTTTTTTTTTTTTTGTAAAACTCCATTCCTGTGTATATTCATCATCATAAATACACTTCTTTCGCATATTGTCTATTGTTTAGGGTTATTATTCCTATTAATTTTATCATTAAACTACGCTGTCAATCAAAGCAGGTGCAAGTGCAGTTCAAAGTTTAGCCTACAAAAATCCAATTGTGCATGATCCAAGGCAAAATTGGATGTGAGAACATGTCTAGCTTGAGAACCTGGACATATAACATAATAGCGATCTTTGTTTTGGTGTTAGAATGTGTCTTAAGTTTTTATAATATTACTGTAGAAACTGAAGTGGACAGAGAGAGCCAAGAAACTATCATTTTTGCAATGAATTTTTTATATAAGACAAATAATGATTATGAGTATTTAAAAATCAGAACATATAATGGTCCCGAAAAGACATTTTAGGGACCCTGGAACATCTAATTAAAAATAGGAACAAATCCTGAAAAATTAGGACATCTGGTCACCCTAATCATCCCATTTCTCCTTGAATTGCCTCCTTTGCTGTCCACACATCTGCATCTAATGCATGTTTTCCTACTTCTTTTTGTACTTTTTCTAAGTAAGCTAACACCCCTTTACTAACACATAACGCATCATAACCATATGTTAATCCTACTACTGCCATTCCCTTCCATACAATTCTAATTACATCATATTTATTATATGAAAATATTGTTAATTTCTTTACCAATCTTTCTTTTCTTTGCTTCATTTATCAATTTTTTCTCCCATTCATCTAAGCAATTTCTCTGATTATTTAAGATGATTCTCAAATAGTTATATCTATTTACCATACTTAACTTTATATCCCCCACCCTCGTGCATATCTTTAGTACAATTTCCATATCTTTCCTACTTTCTGTATACAAGAAGACATCATCCGCAAATAAAAAACCCGACAATGTATATATTACCTTGCCACCTACTAATGGTATTTCCACTCCTCTTCTTAATCTTTCTATTGCTCTCTCCATTTCTCTCAAATACAACAGAAACAAAATAGGTGACAAAGGGCAACCTTACCTTAGTTCAACCCCATTTTTAACTTTACTTGGAATTTATCATTAACTTTAACTGATTCTATATTCCCTAATTGATACTTATAGTAATTATTTTCATACAATCTCATAATAAGATCTACTAAAGTCCCATCCATTCCCAAATTTACTAAACTTACCCATAATCTATTTCTATTAACCAATTATTGCATATATAACACCATCTAGTGTTAACATCTAGTATAACAACTCTAGTGAGAGAGGACATAGATTTGTGGAGTTTGCAGAAAAAGAAAAACTTTATATTATGAATTCTTTTTTTGAGAAAAATGTTAAAAGGAAATGGAAGCATCCAAATGAAGGTACAGCAGAATTGGATTATATTTTGACTTACAGAAAATACATATTTCAAGATTGTAATATTCTTAATAAATTTAACACAGGAAGTGATCATCGATTAGTAAGATGTAAGATACGTGTTAATGCAAAACTAGAGACAAAAATTATTAAGAAAAACAATATTTACAGTTGATATTCCTAATCTTTACAAACATTCTAATGAATTCAAATCAGAACTTACAAATCGGTTTCAACTATTAGTAGATTTTGAACATGATTCAGATTTGAATGAAATTAATATGAAAATAACTGATACACTTTTAAAGACTGCAACAAAGATAGCTGGTAGAAAAAGCAGCAATTGACCAATAAAATTTCTACTGAGACTAGAGAATTTATGAAGAAAAGAAGGAATACAAAGATATACAAAAATGATACATTAAAAAGGATTGAATATCTCGAATTTTGTAAAATAGTGCAGAAAAGAGTTGAAAATGAATATAAAAAAGTATAACTGTGAAAGCTAGGAAAGTTGTAGAAGAGAATAAAAGTCTTAAAAGTGTAAAACAACATTTTGATATTGGTAGGAAATTTATATTTGCAATAAGAAAAAAAGATGGAATTATTATTAAAAAGAGAGATGACATCATGAAATGCGTAGAAGACTTTTATCAAAAATTATATAGTAATAAAGAACAAGTACTTCCTATATCTGTTATATCTTCCGAATTGCCCAGAATTTTAAATAAAGAAGTGAGACATGCAATTAAATTTATGAAGAAAGGAAAGGCTCCAGGCGATGATGGAATTATAACTGACATATTACAAAAAGCAGATGAAGAAATAGAAATTTTTTAGCAAAGTTATATACCAAATGTCTAAATGATAAAGATGTACCAGATAATTGGAAGAATGCAGTATTAATATTAGTATTTAAAAAAGGTGATAAAGATGATATTAGAAATTACAGACCTATCAGTCTTTTATCAGTTTTATACAAAAAATTTTACCAAGATAATTACAACTCGTCTACAGAGAACATTGGATTTCCACCAACCAAGAGAACAAGCTGGTTTTAAAAGTGGTTTTAGTACAGTAGATCATATCCATGTATTGAGAGAAGTTATAGAAAGGACAATTATGCTTTATGCCATTATGCTTTGGATTTGTAGATTATGAAAAGGGCATTTGATTCTATAAACATTTCTTCAGTAATTAAAGCATTGGATCATCAAGGTATATAACCAGGATATTGTTATATTTTAAAGAATATTTATAAAAATGCAACAGCAACAATTAGATTACATAATGATACTAGGAAAGTCAACATTAACATGGGTGCAAGACAGGGTGACTCCATATCTCCAAAACTTTTTACAGCAGTGCTGCAAGAAATATTTTGTGGATTAAAATGAGAAGCTAAAGGAGTGAAAGTAAATGGAGATTATTTAAGTCATTTAGATTTTGCAGATGATATAGTTGTTTTTGTAAATAATGCTTTAGAGTTACAGGAAATGTTGCAAGAATTATCAGATGAAAGTATGACTAAAGATAAATGTTAAAAAGATTAATGTTTAATGGATTTTCTCAAAATATGAAAATAAAGATTGATTATGAGTTAGAAGAAGTTAACAGTTACAAATACCTTGGTCAGGTTATTAATACCAATGGAAACATAATCGATGAAATTAATCATAGAATTAAATTTAGTTGGAGTGCTTTTGGTAGAAATAACTTGATACTAAAAGGAAATATGCCTAGGTGTTTGAAAAGGAAGGTTTTTAATAAATGTGTTTTACCAGTTCTTATTTATAGATCTGAGACTTGGATGCTTAATAGAAGAGCAATCCAGACTTCAGACTACTTGAAGAAGTATGGAGAGATGCATGTTGGGAGTAACAAGAAGAGATCAAAAACGCAATATATGGGTAAGAAAACAAACAGGTGTTACTGACCACACTGAAAAAATTAAAAGACTGAAGTGGAGTTGGGCTGTACATATTGCTAGAAGAGATGATAATAGATGGACAATTGAAATCTTAAATTGGATTCCAAGAGATTGTGAAAGACCCAGAAAAAGACCACATGAGATGGTTGGATAAAATAAGAAAAGTGTGTAGGAGTGATGTGGACCCTGCAGTGGATTGATAATGGTTGGTGATGATAAGTGTTTCATAATGGAAGTAAAATAACAATAACAAAATAAAACTTTAGTAAAATAGAATATATAGTCTTACATAATTTTCCATTCATTTCCAACTGACCATTTGTTAATTAAATTTATTGAAGTTTTGTAAATATTCATACAATTATTTAAGTAATTTTTTATGTAATGTTTCATGTATTTGTCTTCTCTTTGGATCTTTAATGTAATTTAAAGGTTTAATTTATTATGTGATTTCTAATTTGTATATCACAAAAGTTTTATACATTCTAATTAAATGAAAACCAGTGTTTTGTATTGGAATAGTTTGTTTCAATATAAATAAATTTTGAGAAGTCATTATGATATCAGAAAAAATTACAGTTACGTAAAAAAAAATTAATTTACAAAAGACTTGGAAGAAAAGATTATTGAGATGTGCTTTCCATACAATTAAAAATATTAGATTTTTTCATATGCATGAAAAATGTCATTTTTTGCCTATTTTCCTTTAAAAAAACACACACATATGAAAAAGACTGACTAAGGACTTTACAATCCATTAGTAATTTGGTACAATAATGAAAAGATTTTAGAAAACTATCAAATTACAATACAAAATAATGCAGTAATTGGAAAATTGTTATTGAATTACTAATGTAAAGCATTAAGTATAAAGAGAAAAGTAAATCCACTATAATAAAGAAACTATGGGTTTATTTTACAGTTCTTAATTTTATTAATACTTTGAAAAGAATGCCAAAAAATGCAAGTTACACTTGCCACACTTGCCATTATTTAATAAAATTAGTATATATTTCAATGGGTCTGTCACTTTTGTTTGTGACTCAGGTAATATTAAAAATTAGAACTTTTAGTTTCAAAACAATTTTTTTGTTAGATATGATTATTATTATTCTATAAAAATTTTTTTACAGATTCGTAAAAAGTTTATTCTCAAGGATGATTTAATAAATATTGTTTATATACAGCAGAATGGGCTCATCATAAAAATAAAAAAAAACCTTTTATATTATATAAATGTATTAATATCATACAGTGGAACAAATGGAAATTAAAATTTCTCAATGAAATAAATAATAGAATGTTATTTGCTTAAGAGTTTATACATAGTTCGAATATCAGAATTCACTGAAGGAGTCAATTAATGAATCATGACAAAAGAAGTCTATTTATTGAGATGGAAAAATGAATAAACATTAAACAATCAAACCTTTAAAGTATAATGACATCATCTGAAGGTATTATCTTCTTCCATACTTTTCAATTCTGAACTGTATATAACAACTTGTCAAATTTGGGACTAATGACTTGTGTAATTTTAACTGCTTATGCAATAGAAAGTGACTACATGAATGATGACTTCCACTTTTCCCTTAATAGCAAACTTTTAATAATGTTATATCTCCTCACTACATGTCAAAATATATCATTATACACTGACAAAATTCTAAAATAACACATTAGTCCTGGGAGCAGTATAGGGAATTAGAAAATATTGTATGATGGTATCATATTTCAAATATATTCTTTTTTTTTCCTCATTTTTTGAATGTCCAAGTTTGTTTGCATAAGTAATAGATAAAAAAAAATCAGATGAGATCAATTTTAATTTGGTCTTGAAATATTTTGGTCTTCCACATTTTGGTCCGTTTTATCATTGCTATTCCTGTTATTTCTTCTACATATTTCCTGTTTATTTGGGGGGGGGGGGGTTCAGATTTATCTACAACTTCAAAACCTGCGATACTTATTTGGAATTGTTATTGGCACGATCTATTATCACTGATTCAGTTGCCACTTCCGATGCTCAAACTTTATAATATTTAAACATACGTAGTAAGAGTTTTTTTAATTTTTTTTTATGAGTGCCCCATCCTACTGTATACAAACAATATTTATTAAAATATTCTTGAGAAGTCCATAAACTTATGAATTTATGAGAAATTGAAGACTATAACAGAATTGAAACTATAACAAATATTCATATATTATGTTATTCAATAATATATATATACATTACACGTTTAAAAGAAAATTATATATAGCAAACAATGATAGCTGTATTTTTCCTTTTATGCGATGAATGGAGGCAGAGGTTTTCCGGCAAGCCATTAGCACAAGAAAATACGGATTTCCTACATTTGGTTTTAAAATATTCGTATTAATTAAACGTTAAGCAAAACAATGGCTGCAATGGGATGTAAAGTTAATAATTATGAAAATATATTTTTAAAAATCCATTTAAAAAGGAAAGATATATTATAAATGAAATATTTTAATTAAAAATGACTATGCTTTAAGTAATTAATTTATGGAGATTAGTTGCAAGTTAAAATAAGTAATCAGTAAATTAACTAAAACAACACATAAAATATTAAGCACTTAAATTTTAGACAAACCTTCTGGGAATAAATTGAAGTGGGATAATGATATAATACCAAACCGTTCCCATTGGAATTTGAATTGTTACCATAATTTCCACTAGATCCTTCGTCCATTTTTTATTTTGCCTAACAAGGTTAAACTCAAATCTCGCGTTTGCGTGAAAAGATTAGTTCGAATGAACTTAAGTTCATTTGAAAAGTTTTTTTTTTTTTGCTAATTTCTTAAGTAATCTTATTACAATTAATATAATGAATATATAATGTGCTCTTGTAAGACAATTAATTTTACAAAATGAATTGACCTTAGCGAATTTCAAGTTTTTTTTTTTAATCATATTTTTACTGTAAAAATGCTATATAAATGAGCAGAAAATAAATTTTCGAGATTCTAATTATTAAATATGCAGTATTGATCGAGGGTAGGTATTCAAAATATTCTTCAATTTTGCCAACATTTGGAATTTACTTCCTGTCAGTACTGTATATCAATTTTTGCCTATACAGTACACAAAGGCTAAACTGCAAACCAGAGTAACCAATGGTTGCAAGAAAGTTTGCATAAAATCCCCATCTACTCATCTAATATCCCCAAACTAGTTTCTGGCTTGTGGTTTTCATCAGTGAGTAGCATTCAATCTGAATGCACCGCACCTATATCTTAGGATCTAATGCAACCCTCCAGCAGCCACCTTTTATCTTATTAGCTAATGATGTTAAGTGACGCTACAGTATGGAGAGTTTAGTCTCTGGGTAAACTACCTGTGCAAGCATAAAGAATGGTATCATGTGATATTTTTGCCCATTTTATACATGTTCTAGAATGGAGTGTATATTCTTTTTTTAAAAAAAAATAAAAAATGTATATAGAATACATTTGGAACCCATTCCTAGTCAGTACTATATATTTACTTTTGTCCGTTCTGTATATGTTCCAGAATGGATTGTATATTTTTTTTAAAAAAAAATACTATATAGAAGAAAAGAAGTAATTGTGCACGAGACTAAATATTTTAGCATATAAAACAGGCAAAACTCTCCATACAGTAGTGCCACTCAATGCAAGTTAAAGTAGATGCCAGAAGATTTGTGTATAAAATCCCTATCGAGTGCCTACTCACTACTCTGGTTTGCACTGAGTGGCACTACTGTATGAAGAGTTTTGCCGGTTTTAACAGTTGAGCACACATAAGAAATTGTAATCATGTGATATTTTAGCATATTTAGTTATAAAGTATTAAATTCAAATTAGTTACTAATTTGACTGTAAGAAGTTAGTTATGCATTATTAGTCAAAGATAATGCTAGCTGACCTATATACTGTTTTGATTAGATATCCATTCGTAAACAAATATTGCCTCTATAATTTTAAAAAAGACTATATGAGTTTTGTGATAATTATACAAACCAATCTGTAAATCACAAATATGGCCACATAGAACTTGCTAGACCATTATTCTATTTGATATTTTACAATGCTGCTTTTAACTTCTTTTACAGAAAACTTTTCTGAAATACCCCAACCAACATCATGTCTAATTTTGTTCCAGTGCTGAATCAAGCACTTGAAAGGTCTCAAGTACAACCTAATTTTGAGTGTCTTTGTTCAAAATTTTGAATAATGCTATCCAGTCAATTTATTATTTAATGAAAATTGTGATTAATCAGTCATTTCCTTAAAAATAAGTATCTATTTTTAGCCTTTTGCAATTAAATATAATCATTACTATTTATTGTGGTATTTAAAATAAAATGCAATATCTACTATTAATTGTTTATTTGGAAAAAAAAAAAAAAATTGCATTATGTATCCGATTTATTTAGAAAATTTATTTAAAATTATTAAATGTTGATCATTAGAATAAGCGTACATTTAGAATTGTAAATAATGTATACATATATTAAAAATATATTTTATAAAAAAAATGTTTTTATTTAATTTGATGCATAACACACTAAAAACTTAAAAATATTTTTTTTCTTTAACGATAATTTTGGTTGTTATATTTTACTTGAAATAAAAGCATGAATCAGCCATGAATTAATTAATTCAATCTCTAGTAAAATAGTGAAAGACTTGTCAAATCTAAATAAAAATCTTTTTTTATAAAATATTTTTTAGTATTCTAATATTTTATAATGGACTTTTTGTAATTATTCATATTAAAATTGAAAATGTAAACAATGTTGCTGTATTTCTAATATTTGAAATGAAATTTACACACATTACATATTGTTTACAATATTTGTGTATTTATGAAGGTAGCATTTTAAAATGCAAGTTTTAATCAAAAACCAAGAGGAATCAAGATTTAATGCTTAATTTGTTTTCTATTTTAATTAACTGTAAATGCTTTTTAATGAATTAGTCATGAAATTCAATGAAAAGCATATTTTTAAAAAATATACTGTCATTTATTGCACACCACTGAAAACTTATCAAATCAATATCAACTCGGTATGAAATACAATTCATTAACATTGTTAGATTGAACAATCCTGAAATATTGCATTGTCATTGTTAGCTAACACCATTATTGTGACCAACTATTTGCTATAAAAAAAAGAAGTACAGCAAGTAAAAAAAACAAACGTGTATTATGTTAGAAAACATAAATAGCTTTACAAAAATTATTACAAATGCTACTTTTAAAATACCTATATATTGCTTACTTAATACAATATTAAGCAATGCAAAAAATTATTTCCTTTAAATCATATTTTTTCACAATGTATTTGTTTTAGTAATTGTTCATTTCCTTCTAATAATTCTCTAATTTCCTTACAACTTATATCATGGAAGTTAAATTTTATGAATATGACAGGTGATAAAGTCTTTATAGATAATATGATTTTCACTGCTTTAGTAGTGATTTCTAATTGAAAACATTTGCTCAACAGAAACATTGGTGCCAAGGTAACACAAAAATTCTATTAAAAATATAAAATTTTCATTAAAAATGTGCTGTTTCTTAAAGTGGACAAATATTTCTAATCACTTTTTATGAACATCAATTTTGTTTATCCATCCAATTTTTAAGATTTTTGGTAGTTAAAAAATATTTATTTTGGTATTAATACCTTTATTTTTTATATTTCTTCAAATAAAAAATTATCAATAACAATATTTTAATTCTCTTGTTATAAATTCTATTGTTGTAAAAATATCTATCCATTCTATTTTACTTTTTTAAAAGATCTAATGGAAATTCTTATTTCTTAAACAAGCAGTCCATAATTCAATAATATTGAAAACATATCTTATAAAACATTACAACTTCTTTAAGGAATTTTTTCTTTATACCTGAACTGGATTCTTCCATAGTTAACAATTTATTTTTTACAATTTGGGGTAGGAAATTTTCTTGAAATCTTGCCTTATATTGTAGAATAGCATTACTTAAAATAATGCTAATTTCTGTGACTGAAATATTGTCAGATTCTATTTCTTGAAAAATTTTGTAAAAAACCCATGCCTAGCTATGTACAAAATATCAATTAAAGAATACTTATTATTGAAATTTTTTTACAGTATTTTAGAATATTTTATCAAACTCTGGAAATACAATCAAAGTAGTTTGTACATTTTGAGAATGCATTCTATTACTAATATCAAAGCAAATTATCTTATTTTCAAATAACTGAAAAGTTTTTCATATTCAGTATTAGGCTCTTCATAAAATTGTTTAAATTTGCCACATAAACTATAAAATGTATAGTTGTTATTATAACCTTGCTGTGTCTTACTACCAGCAAGTAATAAATTGACAAAGGCAGAATTGAGATGGTAAGCTCATAGTTTAATTTAAATAAATATGATTATTTTTACATATATACCTTGCCTATTATAAGGCATAATAAAAGATAGTGGTGACCTGCACATAATAAGTCTAGTCCTGCTTTTGGACTTATAGAGGCAGGAGTCTCTGACTTACACTTAATACTCAGAACAAATAGATCAGATTCTGGGGGTTTATATACCCCTCAAGACTTCTGGAGTCTTTTACATATCTTACTGTATATGGTGTTTTCACATACATATAGTATTTTTTTATATTCCTCACCATATATGGTGTTTTATACAGTTTTATGACCCTATAAGGTCAACTATGTGCTTTATGATTTAACAACATTGCAATTTAATGATCGTTACGTTGCTACATTTTATGATTACAATTATTTATATAATATAAATGTTTACACAATCGCTATACATAATTGCTATACAGTTATTATTCTTATTCATTATACATTACAAAGTTATTAGTTTTATTCTATATTTATTATTTATTGTACAGCTATTATTTTTATTCTATTCATTATACATTTATTATTGTACAACATACATATGTATATACCGTGCTTGACCTTGAACACTGCAAACTTCTACATCAATTAGCGTGGAACTGGAAGCTATAATAATAGCATTTGATAATGTATATGCATTACAAACAATTTTTAATATATTTTTCATCAACAACTCTTAACTTTTATAAATAAATTATTGCTATCCCTCCACTTGCATCCTCAAAACTTCATGTTCATTTTGTTTTAATAGTGCCACAATTTTAGAATTAAGTTTATTTTTATTGATGACTCAAAATAAATGTTTTGACAAAATTTTTGTAGTTTTTCTTCAATACATTCTAAATTTAAAATTTTTAATTGAATGCCACTTTTAATGTTGAAGTATCTTATTAATATTGGATGTAATTTTATTTCCTTGTAATTCTGTGTAACTGATAAAATAGAGACAAATTATACAATTTACAAATTTTGTGACAATTTTTCATCCTAATTTTTAAATATTGAAGTTATTGTTGACTTGCATTTAGTTGTTGCATAAGAAAATTGAGGGTTATAAAAAATTTTCAATAATTTATTAGTAATAATTCATGCTTCTAAAGTTGTGGTTATGGACAATAGTATGAAGAGTAAATGTATCTTCCATAATTGCTAATCATTGTTCGGCTGATCTAAAACATGCAAATTTGAAAAATTCTATTACTTTAGATTTTGATGCTGCTATATCAAGGTGTTTATGTTTAGCTGTACTAATATGCTTTGTTATAACAGACCGTCCACCCTCAAACTATGAAAAATTATGCTCTTCAAATTGTATATTTCAGAAACGAATCTTTTTCTAATATTGATAACTCTTCATCTCTTTGAATTCTCCATTCATGATTCTAAAAACTTAATAATTTTTAAATATTTAAAATAATTTTAAATATATTTATATTTAAAATATTTGTCACTAATATCAAGCATTCAAAAACTAATTTGATTAAATGAGACCTTGAAAAATGGGTGTTAAACATTTTAGAGTATAGATTCAACAGCTTTGTTAAGTTACATTATTTTTTATACATCAATAATAATTCAAAAGTTTGACCTCATTTCTTATTTTTTACCAATTCTATTAATTGATAAATTGTAAGAATATTATTACCTAATCTTATTAGAGATTCAGCATTTGTTTCAAATGCTTTGCATAATTTATTTACTTTTTGAATACTCAAGCATGATAATAATTAAATATAGTCAAGCATTGATGGTCGAGAGGTCAATGACTGCTGCTTTACAAGCAGTTGTCCTGTGTTAGCGGGTTCATTTCCCGGCTGATGCTATGACACATGAGAAAAAATAATAATAATTAAATATAATTATATAAAACAAATTCTAATACAAAAATTAAATAATTCAAAATCATTTTTTTTAAAGAATCAATTTAAATGATTAGCATATAGAACCAATTTAAAAACAAAGTGAAAACTATACTAGACAAATGAACATATTTTTAGTATAAAAAGTGGGGGGGGGGGAGTATGCAAATTCATACAGTCATTTAGTAAATACTCTTGAATTATGGACCACTATAATCCAATGAAATTAAACTAAAGTAAAATTATTGAAAGAAAAAAATTACTAATGCGATCATCAAAAAAAGTACAAACAACATGTTTCAAAGGAGTACAATAATTAAAAAAAAAAAATACAAAACTCCCAAACAAAGCATGGTTAGTCATCCTATTAACACATATAAAATTTGAAGAACATCCATTGATGTAAGTATGTTAAAAAGTACATTTGACTTAAAGAAACAAACAGAATTTTTAAGTTAAATAAAAGTGTTCATTAAAAAATTAAATTGGAATTTGCTTTATGTTTGGCAAATTTTTCAATAATGTAGTCATAATTTATTACATTTTGAATTACAAGTGTTAAACTTACTCCACTGCTAACTTTGTTGTCATTCACTCTCGATAAATACAATGTTGATTATTCAAAGATTGTCTCTAGCCCAGACATAAACTTTAAAACTCAGTTAAAGATTAATATATTTGACTTTTTTAATTTATACACATACCCATGGAGTTATTCACATTTCTCTATCCCATGTGTAATATCTTTATAAATATATTAACCTCCACACCACCGTATTTTTTTTTCAAATCATGAATTTAGAATAAAAGACAAATGACCCCCAAAATGCATTTTGTCCTGCATCAGCTCTCATCAGTTGGCCCAAGTAACTATCTTTCTACATATATATTTATTATATATACAGTATTTATCAATATTTAAATACAAGTATGTTGTCTATATTGAACTTAATGTAATTAGAAAGGATTTGAACTCAAACATTCAAGCTTCCTGTAATTATCCATTCCATCAATCAACACACATGACTACATACATTTGAAAAAAATAACAGCTCCAGTATACTTCATAATTAATTTAATAATTGAGCTATATTATTTTTATGAACATTTTAGACATAATAGTTAAAAGCAAATGTTAAAAAAAAAAAGGAGCATTCACCACTAGCATTACAAATTAATATTGCTAAATTTTGTAAAATTGTTTATACATTTGTAAATTTAAAAGGCAATAACCCCGCCCCCTTCCATTAATAACCTGTATATGTTAACAGGATTGGTAATATTTTTTCGCTTTTATTAATGTATTATGTCCATTTAAATAAATTATTAAAATATACTAATCCTTTGCAAAGTTTTTGCAGAATTTCTTCCTCATCCATAATATCAGATTTAAATTCCTTATTTTCTTTAACATATTCCTTTTTTTACTAATGTGTTTTGACTATAATAGCTTCATAAACAAACATTCCTACCTAAACTGGTCTCCCAATTTTATAGAATGTCTATACTCTTTTATTTATTTTATATCATTTATACATTCTCTACTATGTCTTAATTTAATTGCAACTCGGCTTTAAATTAACCCATACACTTTAAACTTCAGCACTAAATATATTCTCAGTACTATATTAATTATCTAATATCTATCAAGATTGATTTATTTAAAATCTGGTACTTAAAATCTGCAGTGCAACAAATAATAAAAATACACTAAATAAAATCGATCAACACTTGCTTTTTAATAATACCATTATTAAAGTTATCTCAATGAGTCTAATTTCAAAGCAGATATATGTTTGTCAGTTTTCTCAGGGATATAGATTTATTGTGATCCATAGTTTTCCTCTCAGGAATATAGGTTTATCATGATTCCCATGACTGGGAAGTCAGAATAATTTAAAAATCTAAAGATTTAATGCTAAGTTTATATTTATTTTAATATTACATGTAATCCTATTTCTATACTAATAATACTGCTTATTGTATTTCAGTTTATAACATAAACATGAATGTTCATGATATTATTTAGTTCATATAAATCAAAGTATGAATAAGATCCCTAGACAAAGTTTAAACCAATGATCTAATATGGATGAATTTGCAGACCATGCATACAAAGTATATTGTCATATCAACAGTAATATTATAACTTGTAATTATATTATACATTCAATTATCTATAAAGAGGCAAAGGTAAAATATGCATACAAAATACATTAATATAAGTCATAACATCTAAAATGTAATCAGATGGATGTAACTACATTTCTTATCATCAGTAATTCATAACAATTATACTTCTGTCTGCATTCAAGTGCATGCAGATATATATATATCCATAAAATATCATTATGTCAATACACAATAATAAGTAGTGATTTAATCATCATATATATCAGTATTTCCATTGCAATGTATGGAATATCGAAATATAAATAAACAATGACTATGAATATCATTACTTTTTATGTAAATGCAAAAAGAACAGCTACAAGCATATATATCGTTATATTAATCAAGTAAGCAGGAATTTCACCTCTACATTTTTACATTCAGAACAATATGCATATAATAGAACCCTTATTTCAGATGTTAATATTTTCACATATATATATATAATATACTAGATACACAGTTCATGATTTTTAAATAAAATGAATTTATGCATTTACATTAATTAAGTTGCCTTATTATTTTCTTAAAAGATTTTATAAAGTTATAACAAACATATATTTGTTCAACACATGTAAACTGTTCAACACGTGTAAAGTTCAAAAATCATTTACATTTATGTCATTCACATTATCCAACAATCTTATTTGTTCATTCAATCTTGCCCTATGTCATTTATTTAAATAGAAATTTATAGCATTTAAAGTAAAATTGTAAATATTTTTTTCTAAATTGAGTTCAAGTAATTCATTTACTTAAATATATATATATTCTTTTAATGGTCAATAATAAATAAACATACATGCAGTTTTTATTATTATCAAAACAAAATGAAAATGGTATTTAAACCTTAAATAATAAAATCATTCAATCATTATTATAAATATGCATTACTTTATAAAATATATAAAATGACAATAAATAATATAACTATAATGTTTTGACATTAAAAGTTATTATTTAAATTACAAACAATTTATATTAAAAATCAATATTTTTTCTTTATTAATTTAAATCTAGAAAAATAAATAGTGATGGTACATTATAGTGGAAAGATTAATTTATTTAAAATTACAGCTTAACACTACTTTTTACCATCGTAGAACTAATATAGGTTTTAATTTTTTAAATAAATTCATTTATGACCCTATGCAACTTAATCATTAAAATTTTTGAAAATATCTTTGCTGAGTGGATAATCTTGTCTAATTCCTTTATTTTTAAAAACTGGATCAATAGAAGATCTGGAAGCAGAACTCCATGGATCCATACATTCTTAAAAATTCCAATATTTTTTAATTTAAAACATTATCAGAATTGAAAACTTGGAGGAGGGGAGCATCTCATTTTGACTTGCAACCTTTCCATTTTGAGATTGCAAAAAGCTGTTTTGACTTCGTTAAGCTGAATATCTTTATAATCTAATTGATAGATAAAATAGATATATCATTAAAAATCATCATCTCTATTTTTGTACCATTATTCAAAAAATGATCAAAATATTCATTCCCTTTATACAAAATATTACTGAAATCATATAAGAGTACAATTTCTAGATTTAAAACAATAGTGATACTGTTTTTTAGGTTCATATATTATCAATGCATCAAAAAAAGATTTGAGGTTATAGTGATCAGGAAACATCTGTATTGCCTTTGCAATTTTAATCCACCACTCATTTTAAGTCTTCTTGACAGTTATTGAACTTCTATCTTTAGATCTTCTTTTAATCATGTCACTAATAATATTGTCTGAAAAAATTACGATTCTTCTTTTTAGAAAAGCCAGTAAGAGTTTATTTATATCGAGAACACACCCCTTAAGAGAATCTCATGCCTCAATAATATAACAATCTTGAAGGTTCAAATTATCAATTTCAGTCTTTAATAGCTATTAAAATTTAACATTTTAATAAATATTTCTAAAGAACAAACAATTTTTCTTTCAAATATGATTAAAATAACTCTTTTTAAAATCTAACTATCAAATAAACTTAACTATGATTTATCCAACAATCCATGCTTATAAATACTTGTATAATATGTACTTCATTGGTATTTTAATTCCTAACTACAATACAATCTATTTAATACCATTGTTTTGAGAGAAGATGCACCTGTTTCTTCATAGCAGTTTTTCTACCTATACAAAGTGTGACTGTAATCCATATATTGTATAAAAATTTGATAACAGCAGACCATTTGAGTTTATAATACCAATAATATTAATTTCAGAAACTTTTGGCCAAAATCTATTTTTTGTCCCAATATGTGCATTTAGATTTCCAAAAAGAAAAAAATCAATATTTTAAAAATATTGTCATAATATTTTTAGAAAAAAAAATAAAAGCTTTCTTTTGCCCAGTCTAATATTGGAACATATGCATTAATAAAATGTGTGGTTAAGAAAAACTGTGCTAGAAATGTTTTAATAATGTTATCTTTTCATTGGAAAATCAGGAAATTCCAAGAATTAAAGATACTAGTGGATCTGCCACCATGTCCTCCTCTATAATTAGTTGATTTGTATTTCCAAAAAAGCAATTAATTATTCAATTAACCTTTTTTCTCTGAAAGATTAATTTTATTAAATTATTTAATTTTATTATTATGTTCTATTTTAAATTTTGGCAGCTACTTAGTCACCAATGCTGTCTTCTGTTAAGGACTTAGGAAGTTTACATCAAATAAAGTTTGCTCATTCCATGTATCTATATTTTTAAAAAAAATTACTACTACTGCCTTTTTCTTAACTACTACCATTGATATTGTTTCTATTGCTTTAATGAGTAATCTTCCAGGCATGACAATCTAAAAATATTGTATAATACAGACCATTTTGGCACATTTTTAAGTCTCTTCCCCCTCTGTAATAGACTGGAAAATTCCTAAATAAGTCTTTTTTAACATACAGTCTTTGCCTGTTCAAAAGTTTTATCCCAAATACAATTCCAAAAACACTCATTAGTAATTGTACCATCATGAGCAAACATTGCTGCTAAGAATTGTCAGCTTACTAAGTCTGTCTAGAGCTTAAAAAAAATAGTTGGGTAGTTAAAGATGTGGCTTCGCAAATAGTCTAAATTGTGTAAAAACATTAAGAAAACAGTGAGGCAGAAAAGTCTGTATCAAAACAATATCTGGTGTTTGATGAATCAACATCCTATACTACAAAGCAGCAGGTGGTACTTTTAATCTGGTATTGTTTATTATTCACATTTAACCCTGATATCTGAAAATTATTTCACTCTCTGCCACCTGTGAAGGTCGTCAGTTGTCTGAGTACAATAATTGAAAATCAATCTATATAACTAATATGTGATTGTGTTGTATAATGAAGAATAGCTAATATTTGATTATCTTTATTTGCAATACCTGAACTGCAAAAAAAAAAAAAATGCAAGTTACAACTGAATTTAAGGCAATTTCCAATTAGAACAATGATTGATAATATCATTTATTCATTCTATAAAATAGTTAGATTAAATGTAGTAGATTATAATATTCATTCTCTCTTGCAGTTAATTTATTTATAATTTGATCTAATTTTTGGATATTTCTAGAGTTGTTTTCACTACTAACCTTTTTAAGATTTCTTTGTTGACATGCAGAATATGGGGAGAGAAAGTACCAAAAATGAATTATTCTCTCCTTTGCATGTTATAATTTAAAATCATACATTGTGAAAGACTTAATTCATCTGAACATATAACTATGATGCATGTTGAGAAATCTGTCTAATGGAAAATGCCAGTATCAATTTAAGGTAAATTTAAATAATAACTGGCTATAAAAATTGTAGTAGAAAATATATTGTAATTGATAGAGATTAAAAAAACCATCAGTTGAACATTATTTTCTATGTGTCGTAGAAATATATTCCTTATTGGTGGAGCCATCACCAAAGTCAAAAATATGAAAATATGTTTGAAAACATGAAAATATCACTTTATTAAAAAAAAAAACCTGAAAATAATCTTTTCAGCATATTTTCAATAAGTAAGATTAATGTTAACTATTGATGAAAATAAAGCAAAAAAAAAAAAAACATGAAAATGTTTGAAAATTGAAAATAATATCTTAACAATAAATGATTTAATAACAAATATTTTCAATAAATGATGTTGTATGAAGCAATGATGGCAAACTAATTTCTTCCAACATGTTTATATTGACAAGGTCTTATTAAAAATATTTATTTTTCATTCATTGTATTTTCACTGAATAGATTAATTTTAAGTTTTTAAATATATTATTTTTCACATTTTTTAATTTTGCCTTTATATAAGCATTTGCTGTGAATACTCATAAAATGTTCATTAAATGTTTGCATTGACCACCTTATTGAAAATATCAGTTTTTCAATTTGTGTAAGGTATCATTTTCAGGTTTGTTTTCTAAATATTTTATATTCATGTTTTTTTCATTTCTGATTTATTATGGGGAAACAGATCTTATTGATTAGCTTATTCTTCTTGTTTAGTATATGGATAGTCACTCTACCAATGAGTATAGCATGTACTTGCTACTAACAACATTGTTTTTTTCTTTCTGATTTTTTAAAGATCATTTAATGCAAATATTATGGTTATAAATAATAATTATTTCAAGAAAATAAACTGAAAATCGTCTTTGATAGAGATTATATGCAAAAAAAGAATTTTTTAACATCTATATTCTATAAATAAGGAAAATATTAAGATTTTGGTACATGAAATTTAACTAATTTAAAAAAAGATCTACAACTCAAAGTAAGATTAAATAAAACAATGATTTGAATTCACTTATGAAAGGTTTTACATGGCACCAAACATGAACACATGCATGATATTGTTATGAAAGTATCAGATATCAGCAATGGTTTTAGTAACTGATATTGAAAGACTAATATTTGTGAAAAAATGGTATACAAATTTATAAAAATACCCTATTTAAATATCATTTGCAAGTTAGATACATTTTCAACACTTTAAATTTTACCAAATATATTAAAATTATTTTATAGGAAAATATTTTCTTCCAAATTAAAATATTTTCTCAATTGATTTTGTTTTTGCTCACAGATAGGGAAAAATCTTTATACATTTAATGTTCACAAAAGAGAATTTATAAATAGTTATTAAAAAATAAAGACAATATAATGAATTCATAAAGAAATCTATATTCATCAAACATTCTTTTTAAAAATATATATATTAAAAAACAATTTGAAAATAGAATTAGATGATCACTGACTATCGATTTGGGATAGGGAAGATAAGGATTGAAACTATTACCAATATCAGTGCTCCCTGGAAGTGATGCTGTCAGATTGCAAGCTAGTACAGAACATAGAACAAGTTTAAAAAAAACTGACTGATATAAATAATTACATAATATGTGAGAAAATGGAAGCATTACACCAATTCTGCCAACAAGATTTCAAAATTCCATGAAAACACTTGAATCTCTTGTCTATTGTATTTTTATATTTATTACTCTGCACATTTTCTTGAAATTATGGCATCAAAAAAAAAAAAAGAGAAAACATTTTCAAAGTTCAAACTGTTTAAAAATACAGTTTGGCAATATCGTGAACTGAATCTGAAATTAGTATAATTTACACCTCCATTAATCACTTTACAATGCAATCTCCTTTATATTTTCAAATATAAAGGAATATTTTTTAGATCAGATTGTAAAATGATTAATGAGAGTAAAAATGATATTACATACTCTTAATCAATCAAAATGTAAATAAATCAAAATAATAAACAACTTGTTTGTATACAATTTAATATCCTCAAATCAATTTTTGTTCACATATCAACCTTCTCAAGATGCCATTTTTTACTTTTTATCATATGACAATAGATGTTCTACATCTTTACACATTTTCTAGTGATCATCATAAGAAATAAACTCCTGAAAAAATAATATATATATTCTCTTATTCATCTTTTTTCTACCTTATAACTACTATCTATCATCAAACAATTAATTACTGTATATCAATACATATACATACATTCATATATATATTACAGCTTCCAATTATCTGTGTCCATTTCCCTCCCAATTTTTTCAAATAATTGACCATATTAATATATTTATCTATGTTTTTTGTATATATAATGTTTCATAATATTTTCTTTCTTTAAAATTTTTATGAAACTTTATTACCTTTATATTTTCCTTACAATTTATTATACATCTTAATTTCTAAATAATGATTATATAATCCAGACTTAGTATCTTTCTTTTTTATTGCTCTATTGTCATTTCAATTGCACTTTTGCCTGATTGCCTTATGTATATCACATTGTACTTGTTATATGTAATTATATAAACAATTCCTATTCTATTATTAATACTATCATTCATTTTTGTATTGCATAACCATTTTCTTAAATCTTTTCTATTCTTGTATTCTATATTTACTTCATAATTATAATGTTGGGCGCCAATTATAACAGTCCAGAAAGAAGTGGAAGTTCAGTCTTACTGTATCTGTGCTACAGCACTCCACTAGGCTACTTGAACCTAGAAAATTTATAGAGTAGGCAGATATGCGCTGTTAAGATTCCACTTTATTTTATATTTAGACCGTTAGCCCCAGTCACTAGCTCAGTGAGATGCAGAGATTTATAAAGTATAAATTCTTAAAATATTATTTCAATATTAACAAAAATAAAAGAAGCCACTGCCAGTAATTAACATACAAACATTTATTTATGCACATACAAATTTTGAATCATTTTAGTATCACTTTTACTTTAAAATTTAACGTACATTTTAACTTTCATTTTAGAATTTAATTTACGTTTAAACTTTTATTTTCTAAGTTCACACAGATGAGTTTAATATTTTATTAGAGTGTCAAGTATGAATAGACTACATAGATAGCATTTGAAAAGAAAATATTCTATCCCTTATTTAACCTTAGGCCAAAAGTTTGCAAACCAATGTTAATCCATCTGATACATCAATGTATTCAATGTAGCATGAATGCGACGGCACAAATACCATACTGTCAGGAATGTACATCTGAACAGCAGGGTTCGAAGACATTGACTCTCATCCAGATGGGAATACTATATCTGTCTGATGAGAAGAGCAATAAAAAAACTCCATAGGAAGGGACTGCGTTTTCCGTCTTACTATCCCATTCCATAGGCAAAAAGGGGGTGTGCAGCATATAATGCAATCCTGCACATAGTGGACCTCATACTACATTTACTAATTACACCAATATATCCAATCCATTGACCCAATTTAACTATCAAACAAATAACCTAAGATTAACCCTCCCTTAATTAAATAATATAACTTTGCAAATCTATGCAGCCATTCATGCCCAACTTAAATTTAACATTTATTAAGTTTAGTTTAACAGGAAAAAAAACATCATAAAAACTTAAAAGAACAAACAAAACAAAAAAAAAAATGGAAATGATTTAACAACAAATAATACATTCAATAAAAAGAATTAATAAATAATTTAGTTTGGTCAAATAGGAAATACTATTGCTATAATTTCTGAAAGGTTTAGAATTTAGAGTTATTGTTTTGAAAATGTTCATAAAGTTCTTACGGTTTTTAAAACATTCATCTTTATCCGTTGCTTGCCATTTGGGAACCAGCGTTAATTCCCCCAAAGTCATGAGAAGATAGGAGTGCAGTTAGTCATTGGTCCTTTATTGTAGCTGGTATTTTATGGCTGGGCCCAGATGTCCTATAGTTGCAATATGGGAAAACAATGTTTCATTTTTTTAGAACTGAAGGAATTGAAGGTGCATCTTTCAATCCCTTCTCCAACTCTCTCCGACTTAAACACATCTCACCTCTGCTGTCACATCTCTATCCTTTTATAATAAACTTTCAGATCCAATGGACATTATGTCATGATGATGATCTTTTCATTCTGGTCCATTTCCTGAGGGATTTCTTTTATTGGCTATTAGTTTCTATTGTTTTTTCTCTCCTATCTGACCTTTTCTTATATCTTTTGAAATGCCCAAGGGCTAGTTCATTAGGACTAATTAAAATAATCATTTCCATTTTACAATAACATTAATTAATTTATTGTACATTCTTTTTATCTTTAAATCTTTCAAGTCCTTTTCTTAATATTTAGTTTTAAAACTTTTTATTTTTTTTAATAAAGTTTTTTTTTAATAATTTTTTTTTCATCTGTGCGATTTTATATATTAGAGTTTAGATGATTTTTAACTTTCAATTTTTTTTTATTTCTTAAAAAAAAAATTTTATATGCGAACTTTTCAATGTCTAATTTTGTAAAATAAATAATGTAACGGCGTGTGTGCCCGTTACATCATTTAACTTATATTTAATTCAATATCATACATACTTCTTCTGAATATGGAATTGAAATTCATTTCTTAACTTTATCCATTTTCTTATCCTTCCCTTTTATATAATTTCCATTTCTGGTATTTAAAATTTTTCTAATAATTATATTCTTTCTCAATTTCTAATTTCTGCATATATGACTTTTTTATTTATTTAAACTGAGTCTTATCATTTTTAACTTTAAATCCATCCAAAGCTGCAACTTTATTTTGACCATGACTGTTATGATTTAGGATTAATTACCTGTTTAATATTTTTACCCTTAAAGAAATATTTTATATATATTTCCCTTTACATCTTTATTTAAATACAAGTCTAAATATTTTAATCACTTCTCTTTTTTTTCTATAGTAAACATAATATTATAATAATTATTATTTAACTTTTTAAATGCATTCATAATACTTCTACAATTCCCCATTATAATTATATCATCTACATATCTGTAATGCTGCAAAATTCTTTATTTTTAATATTTATCAATTATTTATTTCTCAATAAAATCAATCATAATTGACAAAATAATATTATCTAGTAAACATTCTATAACTCACCTTATGTCCATCTTATAATTAAAATATAATGTTTCATTTATAATCACCAACACTTTAATAACCTTTATCCAATTATCTGAAAGCTTATCACTTTCTTTAAATTTACTAATAACTATTTTAATATTTTCCTTTCTTGATACACTCTGTTACATTTTTCAATATCAAATAAAACGATAATACTATTTCAATTCAATTTCACCAAACTTAGCTACAATCTCCGAATTCCTGATGCAATATTTACCAAACTCTATCCTACTAATAATTTTTTTATATATTATATTACACAAAACAAAGACATATTATCCTTATGTATTTTAACTTTTCCGAATGTACGTGGATGTTCAAATGCAGCAGGGGTTAAAATTTGTTTTCATTTTCATTAATCAATTTGTTTGTCTACATATTTTTTAACAAATTTATATATTTTGCTTTGATTTTTATTTATATATCTCTGCTTTTCTAAATCATCTTTTATTTTTTCCTTAATATTCCCATTTACCTAAAATGACAAATCTTGATCCTTTATCTTCAGTTGTTATCACTAAATATTCTGCTTCTATTTTATCCACAATTTGTTTTATTATATATTTATTTTTTCATTCTTTTTTATTATATATATTTCATGTTAACAGCCTATTTATTTTTGATTATATATCAGCTTTTATATTATCCAGTAATTCTCATAGCCTCCACACTAATAATTTTGTTTAAAAACAGTACAAATTTAGATCCTTTTTTTTTTTTTTGCTCATTTGTAAATGTAGCTTTTGAAATATTTAAATTGCTATTAACTTCTTTAGTCTTAATATCTCTGATTACACATGGATATCTTGTATGGTTTTATGTATACATAGTGTATATAAATCAATGCATAAAAGAAAGTGAAGCAGAAAGGAATTATAATCTGAAATTAGCAAGTCTTTAAATTGAAAGTTTTAAAAGATTTTACAGAAGAAACAGTAAGAAAAATAACTTTTTCTTAATAAAGGCAATAATATGAGTTATTTATTAATATTAATAATTTTTAGCAGGAAAAAAGATAATTTATTTTCGGTAATGCTTTCAATTTAACTTGGGATCGGGAGGAGCAAAGATCAATCCTGGCGCTCGAATTTCTGATGAACTCCCGAGCAATAAAGTCATATGGGGAGGGGGGTTTACACCCACTAAAATAAATGATTTTGTACCTAATTACACATTTTCTTTGTTAGACTTACAATATGTACAAAATTTAAAATATGCTTAGATTCATTCACTCACATGTACTTTTTGAGATAATATTATGATTGTTTTTTATTCCACCGAGATATAAAATTTGTAATAAACTTTACATATCAAAAATTCTTCAACCTTTGATTGCGAATCTGGAATTGCTTAAAGAAATGTTTGCAATGGGTCTTGCGAATTTTAAAGCTGGACCTGGTTGTCTAAAAAAAACAAATGTATTAAATCAAAATTGAGATTAATAAATAAATGTAGTGCAGATTAGTTATAAATATAAAATAGTTAGCAGATTTCTTAGCTATTATGTGTTTAGCTATTAATGTTAAAATGTTCAATAATATGCAATTACTTTTGCAATCAAATTTTGAGACCAAAAAATGGCACACATTTAAAAATTCATCAGATATATATTTTTTCATTTCTAATTTACCTATCATGACATGTCATTAATTATATTTTTAAAAGGTTCGTTGATTTTTTTTTCTAGCATTGTGTGCTAATTTTAAGTGGCAGTGTTATCAGAAAGAAGAAAAATTGATGAGATGTAAGAATTAAACAAAGGTTAGTTGGTTTAGATATAAATGAAGTTGTGAAGAAGGAATGGGTCTGTAAAATTAATGGTAAGCAAATTACTTATAAATGTGATGGAGGAGGAAGAGTCAAAAAAATTTATAAAAGAGTAATTAGGAAAAAAGAAATCTGTTAAAATTGGATATTTGAATATGCAAGGTGGTAGGAGACCAGAAGAGTGGTTGGAATTAAAGCAGTTAAAAATGAAGAGCTTGAGGCACTAGCAGTCATGGAAACACATCTAAAAGAAGAAGAACCTATACTGGAAGACTTGGTATGGCAGAATATAAATAGAAAAGAAAAAAGGGGTGGTGGTATAGGAGTTATGTCAAAAAATTAAATATTGTTAAATGTCAATAAAATTGTTGTTTGAGATAAGGTTAGGAAGACAAAATTGGATGGTGACTGTAGTGTATATAGCAATTGGAGATAGATTATAATGGAGTGGAACAGTAACATACATTAATGCCTTATTAAGAGTATACAGAAAAAGGGAAGAGAATAATGGTTATAGTGGATATGAATGGGCATATTGAAGAAATTGATGATGTAGATAATAAGAACGGACAGCTTTTGAAGAATTTTTATCAAAAAGTGAATTTGAAAATTGGAAATTTATCAAATATTTATGAGGGACAATACACATGGTCTAGAATTAATACATTTCATGCAATAGATTATGTATTAGCAGGAAAGAGGGAATAAATAAAGTAAATAAACATCACATGACCACTATTTCTTATGCTTGCTTATAACTATTATTAAAATAGGCAAAACTCACTATATATATTGCCACACACAGCTTGGATTGAAAATATTAAGGTGCTTTCAATTTAAGACTCATAGTTTTGTAGTTAAGTGGAGATAAAATATGGCTGCTAGAGAGTCGCATTAGATCCTAAGTTCTAAGTGCAGTGCTCTCAGATCCAAGGCTCCTCACTGACGAAGGCCACAAGCCAGAAACTAGTCTGGGGATATTGGATGAGTAGGCACTAGATGGGGATTTTATGCACAAGCCTTCTGGAATCCATTGATTATCTAGCTTGCTGTGTGTGGCAATATGTATAGTGAATTTTGCGAGAGTATGTAATAGTGATCATAATTTTTTTATAATAGAAATAATTAGTAATGTGATGGAAAATAGTAATAATAGAAAGGATAATGAAAGATGTGGATAGAGAATAAATGATAAGAATATAAAATAAAAGTTGAAGAAACCATAGAAGAATTGGTTGGGAGTGAGTATAAGGACTGGTGTAGTGAAATATAAAAAGTAGCAAGTAGGACTTTAGGTGAAAATATTCAGAAGGAAAAAAAAGTAATAGGAAAGTGAGAGTAAGTAAATGAGTAAAAGAGAGGGAAAAAAGTATGCAGAGGATATAAGTGTGCTATTAAGAAGAAAAAAAATGGAAATGATGCTAATATTAAATGGGAAAATTATTTTAAAAAAAGACATTGGCTAAAATAGATAATTATGTAGAGAGAATAAAATTGAAGAGTAAATTGTTGGAGGATATTAATAAAAGTGGAAGAAATGGAAGTAATAAATTTTGCAAATACACATTAAAAAAAGAAATGTAGGAGAGAAAGAAATAGTATTACTAGATGATGAGAGTATCAAGTGTAGCTCTAGAGAAGAATTAGAGACAATATTAAATAAGTATGTATTGGAAATATAGAAAAGATGTTAGATGTTCAGGGCAGAGTGATATCAAATATGAAAGCATATAGTAATGAAAATATTAGGTTTACAGAGAATGAACTAAATGAGGCAGGGAAGAAATTGAAAAGTGAAAAGGCAAGAGGTTTGGATGGATGAGCAGCAGAAATGGTAATGAATTTAGAACACAGGGCAAAATTAAAACTATTATCATATTTTAATGAAATGGTACAGAAGAAACATTTTTCAGGTAATTGGAGTAATAGAAGACTAAGCTACTATTTAAAGGAAAGGGTAAGGATCATAGAAAGTTAAGCAATTATAGACAGATAGTGGTAACATCAGTGTTATAAAAAGTTTTCACATATATTGGTGGCTGGAATGATTGCAAAATGAATGGAAAAAAGTAATATAATGGGAGAAATTCAGGGACGTTTTTGATCAAATAGGCATATATGAGATAGTTTATTTGTAGTTACACAGCTTATAGATATGAGTAGAAATACATATAGACAGTTATATATGATGGAGTAAATAGAAATAGATTATGGGTAAATTTAGTAAATTTGGGAATGGATAGAACTTTAATGGATATTATTAAGAGATTATATGAAAATAATTATTATATGTATTAATTACAGAATATAGAATCAGTTAAACTTAAAAATGGGGTCGGATTAAGACAAGGATGCCCTATGTCACCTATTTTGTTTTTGTTGTAGTTGAGAAAAATGGAGAGAGCTATAAAAACACTAGGAAGAGGGCTAGAAATACCATTAATAAATGGCAAGGGAGTATATATATTATCAAGTTTTTTATTTGTAGATGGTTTTTTTATGCACAGAAAGAAGGGTAGATATGGAAATTATGCTGATGTCATGTGTAAGAGTGGGTAAAGAGATGGGGATTAAATTTAGTGAGGAAAAATCAAAAGTAATGATGATTAATACTGGGGAAAGAGAAGACAAAGAATTTGTATTGGGATATAAAATTAAGTGTAGTGAATAGGTATAATTATTTGGGGATCATCTTAAGTAATCACAGAAATTGTTTGGATGAATGGGGAAAAAAATTGATAAATGAAGCAAAGAAAAGAAAAGGATTGATAAAGAATTTAACACTGTTTTCATATAATAAGTATGATGTAGTTAGAATTGTATGGAAGGGAGTGGCAGTGCCAGGGTTAACATATGGTAACAATGCATTATGCATTAGTAAAAAGAAGTAGGAAGAAATGCATTAGTTGCAGATGTATGGATGACAAAGGAGGCAGTTCAGGAAGAAATGGGATGGTCAAGATTATATATGAGAGATGCAAAAAGCAAAATGAAAATGTTAAGTGGATTGCAATTTATAGATGATAAGAGAATAGCCAAAATAGGTTTTAATTAGGTTATGAGTAAAGGGCAAATAACAGGATGAATGAGAAAGGTAGTGTGGTATGCAGAATTGAATAAAGAATTTATGTCAGTGTACTTATACAAAAGGTGGGATGATTGTGTTAGAATTGTTGAGTGTTATAGTGGTGAGGAATGGGATAGAAGAATAGATGCATTAATAAAGAATAGGGAGTTGAAGAATTAGTATGGAGTGTAAAAAGAGTTTGAATATATATTGTAAACTGAACATTGGGTGTGAGTTAATTTATGATAATAGCAAAGAAAGTAGTTTACTGTTTAAGGCTCGAACAGAATCTTTAGCAATAAAGGGTAACACTAAATGGAAAAATGTGGGTGATTTAGTCTGCAAGATGTGTAAGGAAAGCATAGAAAATATCAGGCATCTGTTAATTGAATGTAAATGCCTGAAAGCGGAAAGGGTACAAATAATGATGTTGTGGAAGAATACATATAAACAAAGTGATTATACAGAAAGTGGGTTATTGGTTTTTATAGTGGGTTTATGTTGTGGAAATGGGATGGTGCAGAATAGAGAAGAACGTGGCAAAATTTAGGACGGGGAATGGAAAAGGAAGGCAAAGTGGCTAACAGGTTTTTCTAGACATAATGGCTGAAAGATTTCTGACTCCGTATAAGAAGAAGTCACATTGCATCACTTTACATCAGAAAAAGTTCTAATAGTTACATTAAACATCGCATTAAAATTCTTATCGGATCGAAATTTTTTAATATAAATTATTTATTTTGTAATTAATTTATTCTATCAAATTCATAATTGAACAGAAATATAATCCTTGATATTAAGTTAGGGCTTTCGTCTATGATTTACCCTTAACATAAATTAGGCAACAGCAATAAATTATTCTCTAAATCGAACAATGTAGTAAAAACGCCTCCTACAGCATACCGTTTCAAAGCATCAAAATATCGTTGACTATAACGATAACGTGATTATTGTTTTAAATAAAAAGCGTAGCATTGTATATACGTTATGTCAGAATCCCGGTTCACTCTATTACAACAAGGTGCTGAAGCTAAATTACATTATGGAACTTTTTTTACGAAACCAGTCCTAGTAAAGGAAAGATTTAAAAAGGAATATCGTCATCCTATATTAGATCGATATTTAACTACTGAAAGAACTAAAGCGGAAATTAAA
The DNA here is from genome assembly GCA_028023455.1 of Epiperipatus broadwayi. Lineage (NCBI taxonomy): Eukaryota > Metazoa > Onychophora > Udeonychophora > Euonychophora > Peripatidae > Epiperipatus > Epiperipatus broadwayi. The sequence continues at coordinate 8,711,178 of JAQFVV010012404.1, forward strand.
TCTATCATTAGATGCCGAAGCATTGGTATGTTTTCTAAATACTTTAGCATTTTAATTAACAAATACATTTTTGTTAATTTTTATTTGAAATTCCATTTTATATTCACTTTGTTATTAATCTTATAGACTTAGTCGTATTCTGGCTTCTGATCATTAAAATGATTAGAATTTGTTCAGAGAACTAAACAATTTAGTCAAACAGTATACTACATAATTATTTTCTGTGTTGAAAGCATAACTCAAAAAATAAAAACATTGAACATAAATAGTGTTCCGCAGATTCTGTAAATAAATAAAAACTAAAAAAAAAAAAAAGCATTAATACGATCATTGTTTTCCTCTTGATGTATCTGCATGAATATATTCTTAATTGCTTTCTTTCAGTGTTAAGACTATATATACTGGGGTTTTAATTATACTAGTAAACTCCATAGGTACATTTTTTTGTTATTGATTCCCCCCCCCCCCCCATACTATACTCATCTGATTTTCCAGAAAAAAAAAAAATGTAGTAGCTTTCCCTTTAGAATTGTACAACTTTGTTAAAATTTTGTAATTAATCAATTTTTTAAGATTAAATGTTTTCACAACTTTATTTATACTTATTTTTATCATTTTAACTTATCTCTCGTTACAGTCTAATTTTTTTTGACATATATTCTATTCATATTTTTTATGTCTATTTTACTCACTAATAAATATTACATTATACGAATATATAGGATATATGAGCACAGACTTTCACACGACCCACCACTCTATCTTATATCACTAATACACTTGATATGAGATAGAGTGGTGGGTCGTGTGAAAGTCTGTGCTCATATACCCTCTATATTACATATTGATACAGGTATATAATAAGACTGTATTTCAATTATTATACGAATATGTGCAAAATTCAGGTTAAAACAATGTAGACATATTTTGAACAGAGCAAATTATTTTGAAGTGAAGGTCCAAACTTTTGGAAATACAGAATTATTATTTTTTAGTCCTAAGACAAACCAGTTGGTTCAAGTATTTGTTTCACAGATTGATTTCCATCTGAAGAAAGTAAAAAAAATCTCAGTTGAATTAGTTTATTGAAACAATTGTTCCCTTTTTCCGTTTTAATTGCTCATTACACAACTTCTTGAAAAATTGAGCAAATGTTTTTAAAAAATATTCCAATATTTTTTTTACTTTATTTCCCTCAGCAAAATATTTTTATTTTATTTGCATTTAAATTATTTCAGAGTATGAATATTAAAATATATTTTTAATATTTTTGTTTAATAATTTTGCATTCATTTCCTTTATATATATATATAGTCATTCTGTTTTCTGACATTCTGTTATTTAGTTTTCTTACATTCAGTGTATGCCTTTTTCTCTTATTAATTATTTAATTAATCTGTATCATTCCATTACACTTCATTAATTTATTTCTATTTATGCATTATCAGAATCCATATATCTGACAATTCATATTCATAGTTTCTTGTTTTTTGCATTTTCTATAGATTATGGATTTATTCTGTTAGCTTACAAATACATTGATTAAATACTTATTTTCCATATTTTATACTTTCAATATATAGTCTATGTATATTTTAATACTAGAACATTTATATATTGATTTTTCTTTATAGGTTAAATATTTTCAGTATTTAACCCATTTTTTATAATAAATTGTTCTATCTACATTACACTAATATATAGGTATAATCTTTTAAAACAAGTTTTTAGGGACAAAAGATATGAATACAGTTTTTTGACTATTTCATATGCACATTTGTTGTTTTGATTGGATTTCATCTATCATTATTTGGCCACTATGGATCACTTGCTTGAATCATTGATAACAGAAAATAGATTATAGATCACTGTCATATGATTTGCTATTTATTTCATTTGATATAAAATTTACTAGAAATTAAAAGAATGGGGGATGGTAAATGGTTAATTTTTTTTTTTTTTAATGTATTATAAAATTCTTCTGCAAATTTTACTGTATCATCATATTTACTAATGTAATCTGATCTTAAAATTTCAATGTTTTTTTACTGAGCATTCATATCTTATATACACTACTAGAGGATAGTCATAGCCCATTATAATTATAAAAATACTTGAATGCATTAATAAACATGATGAAATAGCACTTCCATTCCCCATATGGAAAATTTTATATATGTTAAATGAAAAAATATCAGTTAATTCCACCACTCTTTTAGTCTAACCTCTTTCAGATTTTTTAATGGATGAAATAATTAACAGTCAAAATCATGTATCAGATAATTTGTGTTTTTTATTACCAGTTCTATAACAACAGTTATTCAACCACTCATATTATGCATATAGCATATTAGTTCTGTCTGAAATATAGTAGCAACACATGAAATAATCTAAGAATTGTATTTTCGTTAGATTAAAACCCATACATCCTACAATAAATATTGAAAATGTTCTCTAACCAAACATAAGTCAAAATTTACCAGGAATGAAGTGGCTATTTATTCTTATACTCCATTTATATATTGTGATCTTTTATTCAGGTCCCTGTATTAAATAATCCAAAATTTTAAATGATATATTTGGCATTAAAATCTTAATAAAGTGGCCTTTAAATAAAGACTGTTTTGAATGCACTAAGAAATTGCTTAAGTGGAGATGAGGTTTCAAACCCAGTGTAGGCTCCGACTAGACTAAAATAACAATTTAAAAGTATTGTTATTAAGTGGGAGATAAATATATTACTATTTTATTATTTTTGAATAGCAATTGAAATAAATAAATAATTAAATCAAATTTGTAAATCTTGTAAAATGAATCATTACAGTTAATGCTTAAGCATATTTTTTTGTAGTGAATTGAAAATAGTTTTTGATATTGTGAATAGTTAGTTATTAAGACTGAAACCAGAGGGGATAATATTACTATATACACACCAAGATTATTGATTTAATTGCTCCCAGAGTGCACTGTAATAAAAGCTGTATATATTAAAACAAAGTTGTAGGGGGTTGATTAAGAAAAACAAGAACTAAGCAATCACAGACCTCAATTCTGATCTAAAATAAGGAGGAAAAAAAATTAAAAATCAGAAAATTCTGGAATCTAATTGAATGGAATTATAATATCTTGCTATCTAGAAATGCTGGAATAAATCTAAAAACCTTGCTATCATTTTAAGCACCATCTCCATGATCGCATAGTTTCTAGGATTCATACCGGAGAATGAAATGAAAACCATGGGGATAAGTCTTTATCTAAATAAGTATTGCTTCAAACCCAGGAAAATTCAAGAAAAAGTAAGCTTTTACTTTTATTTTATTCAGGTTTTTGAAATCTCTTCTTTGAAAATGATGCACAAATTATTTATAAGTAAACTAAAAAGTTGATAAGGTTTGTATTTCGCGCCATTCTTATTATCCAGCAGAACAATATTGTGCTTGTAAATTAAAATATCAAGAAAAAAAAAAAAAAATTCGAGAAAATTTTGAAAACAAGTGTTATGTATGATATATATAGTAAATAAATTAAAAAGTCATTTTTGAATCATCTAACTTTTAATAAAGTAAAAAAAATAATAATAATAATTGCGTGATTTTATTCTCTATTCTCATCTGCCGATTTTTCATAGCGCCAATTTTGTGTAATGATAGAAATAAACAACTACAAATTCATTAAAAGTGCTCAAGATATATTAATGATTGGATAAATTCCTTTTAATATTATTAATTATATAACACTTTGCTAATGAAAATGGAACAAAATAATTATTTGCTTATAAAAGTTTTCTGTGCAATGTGTATAAGTAAGATTTTAAAAATAGTTTAAAAATGACCCAACTGTTTAAAGATTGTTACATATATATTACCATGGAGGAAAGAATAAAATTAACAAAGAATTAAAAAAAAAAATGTTAAGTGTAATAAAATTCTACTCATTTTCAAGGAAAATTATCTGGATTCAAATGTAAATAAATGATTTTAGTTATACTTCACTTGAAACGTTGACAGAATAAATCATAATTATCGGTACAGAAACCATCAAATAATTTTTGCCTTTGGATAAGTGTTGAATATTGCATTATTATACATCCAACAGGATAATAAAAATATATACACATTATCTGGAATGTTTGCTCATCATAATATCAGTTTTTATCATTTTAACTCACCAAGATGAAATAACTTGGACAAATTGTATAAAATTTAATGGAAGAAAACATTTGTTTATTATTTTTTTTTGTTACTGCTGTGTTATGTATATTACTTACGTCATGTATTATTTGGGAATTTTATTTTTAAACATATATGCTTTATTGGGGTACATGGTATATAAATATATTTAGTCAAAGGGATATAAAAATGTATAAAGACACATACATGTATTATTACACACATTTTTGTTATTTTCCCAAGTAAGGGAAAACATAATTTTAACATCATTGATCTGAAGAGAGAAAAATATTTATCTTTTATAATTTAAAACCGATTTTAGTGTAGTTTATTAAAGGGCGAATATGCAGACATTTTGTCAAAGATATATATATTAGAATGACCGAGTTATTTTCTTATATAAAAAATTTGATATAAGCCTTTTTCATTTTGTAATTTTTGTATAGAAATGAACTTGTCCACTTTGAATACAACTGCAGGTTTGATCTTTATTGCTTAAATATGTTGTGCTCTCTCTAACAAAAGTATAGTTGTCATTTTAAAATAATTAACGATCATTTGACATATGTATTTTTGGTTTGTCTATTGATACATTAATGGTTTTGCATTGTAAAATGGAATATGTATATCTCCACTGATATTGTTGGTATTGTTTTACCTTGCTATAATATTGAGAATGATTTGTGACAGTTTTTAGCTGATAGGATGTTCCAATAGAATGGCATCCAATAGATTAATATTAATATTGAGCATGGGCTGATGGAGAATCACCTATTGCTGATTCCATGAGAGGAAAGTTTAGTAGAGGCTAAGTAGTAATTAATGCTTGTTAGCATAAATAACCCTAAAAGAAAGAATATCCACGGTCTGAATTCTATTTTTTTGTGATGAGGAAAAGCCCACACATGTGTATACCCATAGAGAGGTAGTAGAATTAGCCATATTATTATACAACTGTCATGTTGTTTTTATAGAGCCTCCCTTTTTAGTGTTAAATCCCTCATGATGATATAGAGTTAGTTTTTCCACCCTGTGTATAGTGAAGTATAGTAGTTCAAAAATCATATAGCAAGTATAAAATAATGTTAGATTTAAGAACACTGATTTAGCTATAGTGTTGGCCTAATTATAAGAGTGTTTATTATGTTGTAGGATCATTATCAGTTATAGACAAATCAAACTAAGATATATTAATAATTGTAGAACTTATAGATGTAAAATCAAGAGATGCACATTGGCAGTGTGGATTCATCTTCATCAAATAATGATTTGACAATGGATTGGTAAGATCAGTTAAGTATTCAATAATTGAGTTGTGGACATAGGTAATGTTTTAGGGAGATCTATATGTATTTGACTTCTAGTGTCTATTCTTACTTTAATGCACCAAACCTATTCATTTCAAATTTGAATCAGTTATTAATTGCGCAGAATATGATAATTGCCCTTATCATATTCTGATAAAAGAAAGGGCTTTAGGAGAATGCAATACTTTATATATTTTTTTTAATTCTAAATTTAAAGTTGGTGCATATCCTAAAGTTCTAAATATACTGTTAGTTGTAACTCAAGTGCTAGTTCACCTTGAAGAAGTATCATTATTTCATTTTTTCAGGAGAAATTAAATAGTAGGAAGTGATACTCGTAAGATGATTGTCTAAGTTAGTCGCATTGACTAAAAGTATGGTTAATGGGATACTAAGTATTTTCCCATCCAAAAGTTATTTTACTTAAATGTATTGATTTTATTTCATGCCATGTCTTTGAATTAAAATTTGTAAATATTGTAAATAAAGTTTGTTGTATTTAAAAATTTATTTAGTTGCCTGTAGTCTTATTGCTAATTACCACATATATACACTATTATTGTTATTGCTATCGATCTATCAGAAGATTATAAATTGAAATCATCATTGACCAATATAGTACGATTAACTATATTCTGCTATATCATAATAATTTTGTTAAGCCTTGTAATTTATTAGTACATCTAATGCATAATCATACAATAATCAAAATGTTAATAACTTAGAGTACAGATTATTTTAAGTAATAGATTAAAAGATAAACATAATATTGGTTTAGTTAAATCCGCAGAGCTATCATTCACTGATCTTGATCACATGATTTATAATTATTTGAGAAAAGGAATTTGGTAAGTTATTGTGTTTATTTATTAAAAGTTATTCCTATTTCTTAAATATTAAAGTTATAAGAGTTAGTGAGTTCATAAAGTTTATGTGTAACTGCTAAATAGTTCTTAATTTGAGTTTATATTGAGAGCTGTTATGTGCATTATGTTTGGGTAGTGGTAAAATCCCTCTTACTGACCCAAATATATTTTGTATAATGATTTTGAGTGCTAGAACCCTGAGAAGAATTAATTGTTAAGTTTTAAAATTAGAATTTGTAATAAATTCTATAGATAGTTAATTATTATAGTTGGACTTGAAATAAATTACTTTCACTGTTTTAGGAAAGTCAACTAAACTTTAAGATGTAAACTACTTTTTTTGGCATAAAATGGATAGTTTGTTTTAACTTCATGATAATATTCTAGTGGGGTCAAGCTTGGAATCCCTATTTTTTTTAGTTTTTTTTTTTTTTTTACCATTTAATCTCATATTAGTTTATAGTTTAAGATTTCAGTCTCCATCATTAACATTGTTATTCAATTTCATCTTGATCGTTCTTTTAGTTATTCATTCTCATTTGACATTAATTCATTATCATAATTGATTAATCATACATTAACTTTTATTCTTTTATCATCGTAACTATTCATTAACTCTTATTCTATCATCATCTTAATCATTCATTATTCTCATACATCTTCGCTCTTTTCTTTTCATTCTTAGACTCATTTCATTCCACCATTTAATTATTACTTCTTTCCATCATTCATTTAGTCATCTATATCATAATTTACTTATCATTTCATTTATAAGTTTAATTTCATAATCATTCCAGAGATATAATTATTAGTTATTCATTAGTTTGCTGAACATCAAATTTAACTCATCACATTTTGTTTGTGTGGATTTTAAGGCTGGTTTGACCAGAAGTTATTATCTTTATTAATCACCTTGTGATCTTCTTTAGATCTACAGTTTCATGCTAGTTTTATTCAATACAGGAATCATTTTGTTAGTTTTACATTTTTGTTTCTTTATGCCCATATTCTTGATAATGAGAGTATGATAGGTTTCATATGAGAATTTAGTCACTAAAACGTACGGCATGATTCGTTGTTGATCAGGGAGAAGGTTACAATATATAGAAATTAAAACACTTTGATTAGAAAGAATGAATATTTAAATCAATCCATAACATTCTATCTAAATATCTTTCAATTGATTTACTTGCAATAGTTAACAAACTTGAGTTATTTCAATTTAAGCATTGCCAACAATGATTCAAATAATTTCTATCCAGTGCTTAGTCAACCTTCTGTATATATAAGTGAAGTACTAGAACAAACAACCACTTTGTTCTTTGTAAATTTTGACTTCTGCTTGATAGAGAATATTTTAAATATTTATTATAAAGTGTTATGGATTTTAATCTCGAATATTATTTATATATTAAATACTAGAGGTATTCTATTATATATATAGGATCATTTTGAGAGCTCTATGCAAAGTGTAACAATAGATCGCCTTTATTCAAAAATAAATAATTGTTGGTTTTTTTATCGTACTAAATTATTTATTTTACAAGTATAAAAAATAATTTAAAATTTGATTCAACATTTTATATATTTTTCTTACTATAGTATTATATTTTAATTTGCTTAATTATTATTATTTTTTGTAACAAATTTATGAATATTTTTATAAAATTTACACTATGTTTGTATAATTTAATAAAGAATGAAGTGAAATATATTTAAAAAAATCACTGCATATATTGATCATTCACATACTCTTTGTTTAGTTATAATAGTTTTAATGGTTGTTTAGATTTAAATATATATATATGATTTTTATTTATACCCCTGCTTTCTGGAATTAGGAAGAATATACTCATTTATGACTGATTGCTAATGAGTGAATGAATTTGTTTATCAATACTATACACATTTAATCTGTTTTCTGTGAATGTAAAATCTTGGAAAATAATTCAGGAGCGTCAAACATTTATCAAAAGACGTCTTCATAGTATTTTGAATGTGGTGATAAACTGGAAAGTAATATCATATGAAGAATTACTGAAGAAATTTGTGCAAAAATGTATACAAAGAAAATTAGATATTAAAAATGGTACTAGATAGCCATATATTATGAATAATAACAACAAAAAAATACTGTAATGGAAATTCTAGATTAGATATCATATAGATGAAGACAGAATAACTTAGAAGTATGGAGAATTTCTTTTAAGTTTATAATGCCAAGAATAAAAACAAATAGATGGAGAATATCGAGCTTTGAGAAGAAAATTTATGTTCCAATGATTCACATGAAGAGTTAAAATATAACAATATATATAATATCAATAATTATGCACTTTTAATGCTCGTTAAAGAAGTTATATTTATTAATAATTTATATATATATATAGTTGGTGATACAGAAAAGGAATTCCCTATTAAACTGAAAACATTTTTGATTTCTTTTCAATATTTAAAAAGAATCAAATAGGGCAAATTATTTATTTAATGTCTTTTTCATACTTTTTTGTGCATTGCAGCTGTTATTACAAATATGAAGTACATCAACATGCATTAGTCAGGTGGTACTGTTATTAGCTTTTATTTCTGAATTTAAAACAAAAAAAAACTATCATACATTTTCTAGGAAAATACTCTTTTGGGAGGCTTATAATACGTCCATGCTAGTCAACCTCAACAGTCCCCATCTCTCCTTACTATCACCAAAAACGATAATAAAAAAATTCAAATTCTGGTATTTGGAACCAAAATACTCTTATTGCCTTATCAAAATCAATTTAAATGCTTTCCTACTAATCATTTCTTATCATAGAGAATGATGCATGCTAATATTGATCCCCGTTGTTATCTTTGTCATAAATCTGAAGAAACAGTACAATCATTTTCTGTTCCAGTGTCCTGCTCTTTTTAATATCATTGTGCGAATTACCAAATAGAGTACTTATTCTATTTCTACTCTCATTGATGGCACAAAACAAAGTCTTTTCCCTTCAATTAGGATTACTATGCTTCAATTCTACATCTAAGAAATTACAATGTTTTACAATAAAATTTCAAAAATTAAAAAAACAGAGCTTGCCCTTCCAGACATTGTTAATGCTACATGGAGCATGGTGTCACATCTGACCTCATTATAAGTAAATAATTTATATATATATATATATATATTATTGTTATGTATTTACAAATGTACCAGCTATGATTTATACACCATTGAATTTGTTTGTTTTTGATAATAAACTGTAATATTTCCCATTGAATTTCATATCATCTTTAAGTTTGTAAAAAAAAATTTTGCCTAATAAAATTGTTTGTTAAAAATAATTTAATTCTGATGCTTTTTACTCTCTTCAAGGGCAAATTGTTACAGTAAGTAGCTTATAAAGATCTAACCTGAATATTACACTTTATAACTAAACTGTTTTCTTTGATTAGTGATTAATTCTTCACTATTTTTTTTTTCCTTCCTTAATCATTTTTATTATTAAAACAAAGAAAAAACATCTATATAGGATTTTGTTTTGATTTTTCTTATATGGTATATTGATTGAATACTCAAGCTTACAATAATGGTGCTAGAGCAAATACTTGTAAAAGCACATTTTTCTTATTCTAATAATATGTTCAGTTTATTTTGTAATAATTTATTTATTCATGTCTTTTGATTCTTATCTTTTTTTTTTTTTTATAGGAATAAGAACTCCGGCAATATATTTTGTTGATTTAGAATTAAATAAAATTTACATGGAATATTTTACAGATGCTATTACTGTGAAAGAGTATATTATACAAAACACTACTTTGTCAAACAATGTTGAACTTGTGTTAGAAAAAATTGGAACTGCTCTTGCCAAAATGCACTCAAATAATATAATTCATGGAGATTTGACCACATCCAATATTTTGAAGTCTAATGTAACATTGGAACCAATATTTATTGATTTTGGATTGAGTTATATAGAAAGTAGTGCAGAAGATAAAGGAGTTGATTTGTATGTACTTGAAAGAGCATTTTTAAGTACCCATCCAAACTCTGAGCAACTTTTTCAAAGAATTATAGATGCATATAGTTGTGATAATAAACAAGCTCTTGTAGTATTAAAAAAATTAGATGAAATACGATTAAGAGGTCGTAAACGCACAATGGTGGGTTAAGTTTTGTATTATACATTTATATAAATAAAACTACATATAACTTAATAAGTTGCCTTTTTTTAAAGCACAATACAGTGCTAATAATGAAAAGGATAATGATAAACATTTTATTTTATGAAAGCAATTACTACATTTTTAATACAAAAGCATTAGAAAAATGACAAATAGACTTATAGAAAATCAAATTATTTATTTTTCTGTTTACAAAATTAACCAAAAGGAAATAAATATATTTGTTGACAATTACTTTAAAAACATGTACTTTTAAATAAGGTTTTTAAAAAAGACAAAATATATATATATTTTTCAGAATTTTTTTTTTTTAGTTAGGCTCATAATAAAAAATAAGTCATCCAAAAATCAAACTAATATAATATTAAAAAAAGAACTCTTAATTTGCTATGATTATTATTGAACAATTGTTTCTCTGATCATGCAGATAAAATCGTAGATATTAGAGAAAATTTATATCTATTTTGGATATATATATATACTGCAAATAAGATGAACAATTATTAAGATTCTGCTAAGATATTTTAATAACTTTCAGAGCATCTAATTTTTAGTAGGAAAATTAATAAATAAAGGTAATTTAATAAAACCTAGTGGATAACCATTACTAATACACTAATAGCCAGATAAATTTAAGTATGTATGTGAAACTTATTATATTTTTTTCTCAGGCTATGAATAAATTATGCACAAAAGCCTTGCTCTCTAATTGCATTGTGGTACAATTAATTTATGGTGGAGGTGGCAGATATCAAACCCAGTGGATGCAATTAATAGAAAGATGGAAACACGATACAGAAAAATTTACAAACAGGTAGAAAAATTTTAATATAGTAGAAGAAGTGGTTTAATAAAAATGGTTCAATCATATCTCCAGAAGCAACTTAAAACATGATAAAATCAAAATTTTGCAAATTAATATGAAAATATATTATTAGCAAATACTTAACAAAATCATCATTTATAAAGAAAAGTGCAAAAGAGTAAAATCAGGAATAAGAAGTTAGAAAACAAAGAAAGTAGAGAAATATTTTTTTAAAGCAGCAAGAGAGAATTAATTTGGTTAAATTGACAAAATCTGTATGAAAGATTGTATCAGTTTTTACCTAAAAATATATAAAAAAGTTTATAATTTAAATGACAAAAAATGAAGTACTTAAAAAGATTTAAAGAATTGAACAATATATATGCATTATCTTGATTTGTATTAATTGTTAAATCATTTCAATTTGTAACAGAGCCTGTTCAAGTGAAGTATAATCATGCTATAGATTGCAGATGTTTGTGTATCAAATTTTATTATAATGGATGGAGTAGGATATGCAAATTTTACAGTGACAAGACAAGAATTTCTTGCAATTATTTATATTTTCTAGTAGATACATGAATTTTACACATGTAAGTGATGATATAAACAATTTGAAGTTAATTAAATAGCAGAACTTTGATGAGATTATACAAATATAAATTAAATATAATTTGACACCTCTATTTGTCTTCTTAAGTGAAATAGTTATAATTAAGTAAGAAATTCTGATTAAAACAAGATCTAATGAGGTATTAAGTTTATGGAAAAAAATCTGGTTCAGTAAGAACAAATAATATAATAAAATAGTAAGTAAAAAATAAAGTTATAGACTATGAATATGCATATTTTATCAGGTCATCTTTTGTCAAAAAATATTTTCTTTACTTTTTTTGATGTTTTATATGTCATTACTTTTATTTATTAAAATTGGAATTAATATTTTATGAAGTATATGAGAACATACTATTTATATATGTTTTGTCATGTTAAAAGGTTCACACATTACCATTTCTAAATAGAAAACTTCTAAATGCATTCATTTTGTATTTTACAGGTGCATATGATTTGGGTCATTAAGTCTTCTAGCCACAATATTTTTACAATTTAGAGTAAATTCTCTATATTTACTGTAATATAAACATATTTCAGTGATCCACTGAAATATGTTTAATATTAATAAAAGATTTATTTTGTTTATCCAAAAGTTTATGATATCATTTTATTTGTACTTGTATGTCTTTTTTAAACGAATTCAAATCTTATATTCCAAATATATTTAACTATTAGTAATAACACACAGGTTAGTATAGAACATTTTGAGTGGTATTATCCTCTAATCTTCAGGTGTTTTTGAACGGATTGATTACAATATTATGCTAGCATGATTTTGAGATTCATGAATGTTAAATTTAAGATGACATGCTAACCAACTAGGCTACTTTGTCAAAGGCAAAATTTTATATAATAATATGAATACTTCGTGGGATTTCATAATGATTTATAGTGCAGTGTGTGAATTGAAAAAATAGAGAAAATAGTCTATTTAACTAGTCAATTTTTTTCATAAGACTTTTATTAAATATTTATCCTGTTGTCAGAAAGAAATCTGGAGAATAACTGAAAATGTCAAAATATTACAAAAAAAAATACACGTTGATAAAAAATAAGCACGTTTTCACAAGAGATCGGAAAACATCGCAGGGATTATTTCCTTTCACTTTGTCATCATCACGACAGAACACATTTATTGTGGATGTGAAGACCTCTTACCGACCCTAAGTTGCAGGTCTAATACCAAAGTACTGAATAAATATATCAGATGATTAACCATTCTCTTAAATTATAGGGAGATCATACTTCATAGAATAATAAACTACTACTAACCTGGAGATAGTAATAAAAGTGATACACCTTATGAATTCAATAAATCTTTGATATAAATTATAGTACCAATATAGTATGTGCTCTATTTTTTTGTTTTAATATCATGTGGAACCACTTAAGCCATACTGAAAATACTAATTGAAAAATGAAACATTTTCACAAAATGTGACAATCGGGCATTCTTAAATTTTATGCACAGAGAGGAACGATGTCAAGAGGAAGATCAAAGAGGCATGTTACATACCAGCGATGCCATGTCAATCAACAGAAAAGACACGTGCTTCACGGTCTCGAAAAGGTGGATGTTGTAATTTGCATGCATTTGCATAGAATCAACAGCCTGTAAAAAGGACTATGATTATGGAGCCGTAAAGGCCCCGAAAGCGCTAAGTCCATAAAATAGCTTACTAATAATAAACTTATAGTTTCACTTCAGTTATTAATTTTAGCTTTTCAGTAATGCATGCTTTTGCAATACAAAATACTGAACATCCATCCACTTGATTTTTATAAAATAATGTGAAAATAAATACATAGTGTAAAAATTTTTATTTTGCAAATAAAGGGAAAAGACAAAGGAAATTTGATAAGCAAAAGTTTTTTCACGTTATCGATCGATTGGGGGCGGGGGTACCTTCATGAACTGAGAATGCCAATGGGGAATCTTCAAAACATTTGCAGTTTTTATACTTACAATACTTTGTCATTATCCATTCCAGTGAATGGCTGGTCTACACAGATCTAAATGCCAGAGGATCTCACATTTGACCAACCACTGCATTGTCAATATTGTTCTCAAGAGGCATACTTCCAAAACTGGTTTACTTTCATCTGGATTTTATATGGAAAATGTCATGAATCAGAACAGCAGCAACTCTAATCTCTTTCTAGCTTTTCTTCATAGCATTCACACTTATGGTGATAAACTAAGTTTTTTTTTTTTTTTGTAATTGTTTCAATTTAAAAAAAGAAAAATAACAATTACTTTTTGGGATTTGTTTTCTTTACACTTGTATTACATTAAGCTCATTTTTATTGCTTTTTACTTAAATTCTTAAAAAAGGGAAAAATAATAATAAAAAACTTTGTATTTTAGTATTATTTTTATAGAAGTAGACAGAAAATTTTATTTTGATATATATATATTTTGGAAACAAAAAAAAAAAAAAGCATGCTTCTATTAATTGCTTTAAAACATTTGTAATTTTCAAAAAATGATTCATTTATCAATTAATGTGATGTGACACACTATGGCTTTTTTCTCGGAGTCAGGAATCTCAGTCACTATGCTCAGAGAAACCTGTTAGCCATTTTACCATATCTTTCTCCAACTATATTCTCTATTCTGCTCCATCCCATTTCCACAACAATATCTTTGCCAACTCTATGGTCTTTATATCTAAATCCCCCTTATCCTTCCCCAAACCCAGCATAAAAACCAAGAACCCATTTTTTGTATAATCACTTTGTTTATATTTATTCTTCCATAACTTCATTATTTGCACTCTTTCTGCTTGCAGAAATTTACATTCAATTAATAGATGACCATTATTTTCTATGCCTTCTTTACATAACTTGCAGACTAAATCACTCATGGTTCCAATTATGTGCATATTCCCTTCTTGCTAACAATTCTGTTTGAGGCTTAAACAGTAAACTATTTTCCTTGCTATTATCATAAATTAACTTGCACCCAATATTCTGTTTAGTTCTATATTTAAACTCTTTACTCTCCATATTTCTCCAATTCCTTATTTTTTATTAATGTATCTATTCTTCTATCCCATTTCTTGCCATTATAATACTCAACAACTTTCCTAACACAATCATCCCATCTTTTATATAATTATATTAACAAAGTGTTTATCCAAATCTTCTGCATACTGTGCAATCTTTCTCACCCATTTTGTTGTCTGTCATTTACTCAAAACCCAATTAATTATTATTTTGGCTATTCTCTTATTATCCATAAATTGGAATCTATCAAACATTTTCATTTTGCTTTTTGTATCTCTCATATAAAAACTTGACCATCCCATTTCTCTTTTGCCATCCACACACATCTGCATCCAATGCATGTCATCCTACTTCTCTTTGGACGTTTTCTAAGTAATCTAACATCTATAGCACATTGTTACCATAAGTTAATTCTTTCTCCGATTACTCCCAAATAGTTACATTTATTCACCACATTTAACTTATATCCCCCAATAAAAATTATTTCTCTTCTTTCCCCAGCAGTTATCATTATTTTTGATTTTTCTTCACTAAATTTAATCCCCATCTGTTCCCACCCTTGCACGTCTTGAACATAACTTTCCTACATATATCTATAAATTGTGTGATTACAAATAAACTCTCTTATACTCCTATACGATCGAAAACCTTGCATTTTTCCATTATATTATGTTTTTCCATCCATTTTGTGACCTTCCAGTCACCATATATACAAAAACTTTATTTAACACTGATGATACAGCTATCAATTTATGTTTAACTTACCCTTTCCTTTAAATAGTAGCCTTACTCTTGTATTATTTCAGTTATCTGGAAATTCTTCTGTGCCATCTTATTTAATTTTGTCCTATTTCCTAAATTCATCATGATCTCTGCTGCCCATCCATCTAAACCTCTTGCCTTTCCACTTTTCAATTTCTTCTCAGAATCATTCATTTTCTGTAAATCTAATATTTCCATTACTATATGCTTTTATGTTTATCACTCTATCCTTCACCTCTATCTTTTCTATATCCATTACATATTTATTTAAGATTATCTCTAATTCTTCTCTAGAACTACATTTTTTCCTCATCATCTAGTAATACTATTTCTCTCTTCCTTACACTCCTTTTAATATATTTCCAAATTTTTTTTACTCCCATCTCTTCCACTTTTATTAATATCCTCCAATGATTTACTATTTAATTTCATTCTCCATAAATATCTATTTTAGCAAACTTATTTTTTTTAGATACTTTTCCCATTTAATATCTTTTTCATTTTCTTTGTTTTTAATAAAATGTATATTCTTTGTATGCTTTTTTCCTGTCTTTTACTATTTCTCATTTTTCTACTACTTTTATTCTTCTGAATATTCTCAACTAAAACTTATTTGCCACTTTCATCACTAACAAACTCTTTCATTATTTCTTCTACTTTTATATTTTTCTAACTTATTCTTATCATTCATTCTCCATCCACATCTTTCATTATCTTTTCTACTTTTATTACTATTTTCCATCACATTATTAACATTTCTATTATAAAGAAATTATGATCACTATTACATACTCTCCATTATATTCTTATTTTTCTCATTTATTTTCTTTGCATTTCTTCATATATATTGCTTACAATAACTCTCCTCATATACACTTTAATGCAAATTTTTTTTAAATATTATTCCTTTATTTTCCTGACAGTTTTTAAAAAAAGAAATTTGAAAAAAGTCAGTTATTTTAAAAGTTAGAGATGCAGGACAGTTGATATTGTCAGGAAAATAAAGGAATTATATTAAATTTTTTTGCATTAAAGTATATATGAGGAGAGTTATTGAAAGCCCTCTTCATTATCAAACACTTTAATTTTCCATACTTTATTCATTCTCCCTTTCTCTACTAATACACAATCTACTGTGTGAAATATATTATTTCTAGACCACGTGTATTATCTCATAAATATATGATAAATTTCCAATGTTCAAAATCACTCTCTGACAAAAATTCTTTAAAAGTTGTCAATTCTTGTTATCCACATCATCAATTTCTTCAATATACCCATTCATATCCCCTATAACAATTATTTTCTTCCCATTTTTTTTTTTGAAACTCTGTAAATCCTTAACTAGACATTCAAATATGCTACTGTTCCATTCCATAATAATTTGACTATCTCCAGTGGCTATATAAACTATAGCCACCATCCATTCTTGTCTACCCAACCTTATTTTAAACCACAAATGTTCTTGACATTTAACAGTATTTAAATATTTTTTTGATATAACACCTATACCACCATCCCTTTTTTCTTTTCTATTTATACCCTACCATACCAAGACTTCCAGTGTAGGTTCCTCCTCTTCTCTTAGATGTGTTTCCACTCAAGCTATTTATTTTTAATTGCTTCGGTTTAATTCCAGCCACTTTTCTGGTCTTCTACCACCTTGCACATTCAAATACCCAATTTTAACAATTTCTTCTTTTCTTACCACCTTGTATAAATTCTTTTGACTCTTCTCTATTATATTTGTAAGTAATTTGCTTATTATTAATTTTACAGACCCATTCCCTCTCCATATCTACATTTATAGCTAAATCAGCTACCCTGTTCTTTTTGATAATGCTGTAATTTAAAAACCCTACCCCCTTTTATAAATTTCCTGAACTATAATATTCTTTATAAATCAAACTGTAATACTTCACTTCCTTGTTTTGCTAAGTGCAATCCATCTTTACTATACAACTCCCTCCTACTAATAAAAAAATCCTACACATCCACAAACATAACATTATTTCTCTCACATAATTTTTTCAATCTTTCATTTATAGAATATGCCCTATCTAACATATACTTATTGTCAAATCTTGGTAACAATCCAACTATTCTTACTCTTCCTTTAATCTTACTCAAATTACTAACCAATTCTATATACACCTGGGTCTCATTTTACGTGGACTTATTTAACACGATTTTGAAGTTACGCGATTCGTGTTTCACCGGAAGTCGAACTCCGATAATGCGCTATTACTTTAAATAATAAATTTCGCGCACTTACGTTATATTGAAAGTAATAGCACATTATTGGAATTCGACTTTCATCTTAGTAATTTCAATATTTTCAGTGCTTTATAATAGTAAGATTTTATGCAATAATGAAATTAAAATCATGATTTCCACATTTTATGTATACACACATTAAATTTTACAAGATTATAATGTAAATTTGTTCAAACATTGTGCATGTTAATTTTGCATTTTAAATCACATTGTTTTTGCTTTTTAAAAAAGAACGTAATCAATTATTAATCATTTAGTGTCCACAAGTTTATTTTTAAAAGGTCAGTAATAGCAGTGGACACAATTAAATTTGACAATTAAAAATTAAAATCTGATTTTTAATTGTAATTAACAATTTAAAAATTACTTACACGACTTGAAATTAATGTAATGTGAAATTTGATTTTTAAACGGAAATGAAAATTAAAAAATTAAAGACAAAAATAAGAATTTAATTTTTAGTTGATAGTTTCATAAACAATTAATAAAATCATCGTCTCAAAGATTAATTACGTTATCACCAGAAAACCACTGACACAACATGAGTGTGAAGTTGGTGCTAGTTGTTTGCAAACGAACGTGTTTTTCGGCAAATAGCTATAATAATTAAAACGTATAAAAAATTGTAAATTACTGTACTGTAAATTATGCATAAAAATATATTTTGAATAAAATTAAATATTATAGTTAAAAAAATTTGTCTTGTATCAATTTTTTTCAAATTTGAAATTTTTTTTAGTCATATTCTATTTCCTTATTTTTTTTTTTGCGCGAATTTTAAAGTAATTTTACGTTGGTGCTTTGCTTTTACGTGAATTTTGAAAAATCACAGACTGCATCCTTTCCTTTTCAATGTATATTACGTCTATTTTTGCGCGATTTCGTTTGCGCGTTTTCTGAGGAACCTATCTATCGCATAAAACGAGACCCAAGTGTACTTCGCTATTGGCTCTAACAAATTATTTGTTTCTACCACAAAATAAAAATCTCTACTCCCTTGTTTCTTTACCTTTTCTGTAACATCCCTAATTCTAGCTCCAGGCAAACATATTCATACATAGGGCTATTTCAATTTTCCCTAGCAATTACATCTCCACATCCTTTAATTAGTGAGTCTCCTACCAGTACTGTCTCGTAGTTTACTTTCCCTACTTCATCCATAACATTCTCTTCTACCCTCTAGACTTCCTTATCATTTCTATTCATTAATTCCTTAATCTGCAGCACTTCAGTTTCAATATGGCTTCAGTGGCTCCACATGGTATGTAAAATCAGAAAAAAAAATTTGCTTACTACATCAATACCAATTGTTATATAGGAGATATACATTAAAACATTAACAAGTGATGTAATAGTAAATATTTTATATACAATAAATGTGATTATATTTATTAAATTCTTGACAGTTTTTATTTAATTATCATCCCGACCATTTCCAAACATTAAGGATTATAAAAGGTCGAGTTGTGTGATTATTTAACATAATCATGAATGACTTTTTTAAAAAAAATTTTCTTTGTCTCTGCCAAATATTATGCTTATTCAATCAAACGTATATTGATTCGTACATGGGTTACTACTTTAGAAACGTCTATTTTTTTTATCTCTCTAATCGTTTTTTTAATCATTTTTTAAATGGGGCGACTAGTTTTACTTGGCCTTAAAAAGACAAAATGGAGAAATCAGAGAACCCTCACAGATAATTATATAAAATTTCTACTATTACTTTAGACAGATGGCCTGCAAGTTATACATGATCCATGACAATAATTTATGTGGCTCGCACACAAGTATAAGATTAAAAAAAAAAAATTACCCCAACGTATATCGATTCGTACATGCATGGGTTACTACTTTAGAAACCTCTATTTTTTTATCTCTCTAATCATTGTTTTTTTAATCATTTTTTAAATGGGGTGACTAGTTTTACTTTGCCTTAAAAAGACAAAATGGAGAAATCAGAGAACCCTCACAGATAATTATATAAAATTTCTACTATTACTTTAGACAGATGGCCTGCAAGTTATACATGATCCATGACAATAATTTATGTGGCTTGCACACAAGTATAAGATTAAAAAAAAAAAATTACCCCAACGTATATCGATTCGTACATGCATGGGTTATTACTTTAGAAACCTCTATTTTTTTATCTCTCTAATCATTGTTTTTTTAATCATTTTTTAAATGGGGTGACTAGTTTTACTTTGCCTTAAAAAGACAAAATGGAGAAATCAGCGAACCCTTACAAATAATTATATAAAATTTCTACTATTACTTTAGACAGATGACAATAATTTATGTGGCTCGCACACAAGTATAAGATTAAAAAAAAAAAATTACCCCAAAAATAGTAAATTATATAAATAGCCTTCGTTATATCCAAAAAAACAACATATTATAACTTTTGATAAATAGTTTTTCATAAAATGCATGCTTAACAGATTAACACAAGTCATAAAATGTCAACAATTCAATATATTTTGAAAACAATAAATTTACTGAAAGTTGTTTCAAACAAAAATGTCTTACATTTTGAATCATTTTTTGTCAATTTTTTTTGCTGGAGTTATCGATAAACTAGGAGTTGTGTCAAATTAGTAATAGATGTCTAAGTTAGTCCAGAAATATTGTAGCTTTAAAGTTTCATTCAAAATTTTGTTTCATTCTCAAATTATCATGGGAACAAAATTCAATCAATACACAAACGCATACAACACTGGACATCATCTTAAAATTGTCTGAAACAGACATTAAAAAGTTTATTCATGAAATTTTTTTGAAAATAAGCATTTGTTTCCGGCACAATCCTAATACCTTATTATGAATAACTCATATAGGAAAATAAAATTATTTTTTATTGGTTTGCTTAGAAGATTTACAGAAATCAGTGTGGCAAACAGTCAGTAAAGTTTGCCAATTCCTGGCCTAGTTGGTTAGAGCATTAACTTAAATTTGGTATTGTTGGATCTAAAGGCTATTAGTTTGATTTTCATATTAGAACTTTCACTGGTCAGGCCAGCAATATTTGAAAAGAGGAAAATACTACTACTTGAAGCATTATCTTCTAATAATAAATGGTTTTTTTTTTTTTTTTGGAAAAGTAAATAAAGTTCGAAGCTTTTAAAACTATTTGACAATTAAGTAAATGAAAATAGCCCAACATATAACTTCACATTGAATTATTTTACTTGTTTTTTTCTCTATCTGTTCTCTTTTTCTATCCATTTTTTTTTTTGTCTTGGTATTTTCAATCATTTAAGTCAGTATAGGGACTGAGGATCACAAATCTCTCATACTATCAATCATCTCGCACTAATTATAATAATAGAAGTGTGTTTATGCAAGTTAATTTTCATCCTTTAAGAACATACACAGCAATTCTCTTTTTTTCTTCAAAAACTTGCAACATTGGGAAAATGATAATAAGGGCAGATTTAATAGAATGACAATTCAGAGTTGATATTTCATATGAAGCAACATTTTTTTTTTTTTGTCTTTATATTCTTCTGGAATTAGAATAGCCACACTCATTTATAAATGTTCACTAAAGATAAATAGTGATTAGATAGCTATTAGACTAAGTTTTAATAATGTACATTATATGTCATTATAATTAATTATATTTAATAACCTTTTTTTAATATATGTTCTTAAATATTCTTTTCTATATGAGTTAACTTTGGCATCCTTCATAGATTAATAGTAAGATACTACAAGATTGTGCAGCAAAATATATAGTCCCTATTATGAAGCTATAATTTACTAATGACAATAAAGAAAAAAAGATAAAGTAATCACAACAATATCTTTTATATAAAGAAGCAGTCATGATCATATGATTGCAAGTAGTCAGGTTCAGAAATTGTTTTTTGTATCTTACCAAGTATTAACAATGATCATCAGTTTTTATTGTTTACTACTTTATATTTAAACAAGATAAAATTCTCCATACGGTATAAGATGGTGGTCATGTGATGTTTAGTACTTTATATTTAGTTTATATTGAGTCTTCTGGAGATATGGTAATGAATTTTTCAAGATATTGATGAAAAAAAAAAGCTTCCAAATTTAAAAATTGTTGCATTTTAAAAATATTTTTTATCTTAATTCTTTAAGTTTTTGTTGTAAATCACAAAAAAATTTCATTAAAGATACTTTTTCTTTAAAAGCTAATTCATTTCTAAAAGAACAGTCCTGTCAGAGCTATACGTGCATATATTAAAGCATATAAAATCGGTCCATTTTTGTTGTATTCAATCTAAAATTGTATACATTTTCTTTATTTCCTCATTCTATCACTGTAAAATTCGAGATGAATGCAAATCATATAAATTACAATATTTCTATATATTTAAAATAGAATATTTCAGTCAAATACTGCATAAAAAATAATAATACTTACTTCTTGCTAGATTTTTCTTCTTTTAAATATGAAAAGGAAAAACTTTCAATTTTAAAATATAACTAAATAAAAAAAAATTTTTACTCACAAGGCAGTTTAATTATTAATATTTTTAATGGCTTCATTCATATGTTACACTTTAGTTGCATTAGACACTATTCTTAAAAAAAACAAACAAAAAAAAAAACATTTTATGTTTTTTATTAAAATTAAAAATGATATAATTGATTAAAAAAATTTGAACCCATCCCCCTTAAATTCTTCTAGCAACTCCAGCTGGATACATAAATGCCATTGTTTTTTAATTAGAAATAATTATATAATGAAGAAAAAGATTGATTTCATGCTTCAGTCATGCAGTCTTCTGAAAAATACTTTATTTTAATCACAGGGGGGAGAGAGGGGGACTCCCAATATGATGATAATTTTTTTTCCTAAATTAAACTGTTGTAATTTTGTTTTAAGAAATGTTTATTTACAAAAGTCAGGAACTTCATTACTGAGGTTCATCCCAAAATGCTGTTTAAAACATTATACACCAAATTATTTACACATTTTTCTTTACAAAGTTTAAAAAAAAAATATATCCAAAAGATTATCTTGGAGTGTAAACAGAAGATAAAAAAATAATATAACACTAAGAAAAATAGTCTACAAAAAAGTCATTTACAAAAAAAAAAAAATACTGTTAAATAATAAAAGTTCATGATAAATGGCAGTAATTAATGTTCCATTGGAGACGTTGTTGTACTCATGAGCATCGGAACATCAAATAAATCACAGACGCCTTCACTATCATCCAAATTGAAATAATAATCCCTTTCACTAGGAGGTGGACTAAGACGTAATAAAGGAGCAAACACTAAAATATATATATAAAATATATAAATTTTTTGTTTTTATAAAAGTTACCAAAATTATATTTTATACAAAGCTATTTTCCCATACTTTCAATACTCATATAAATTTATGAAGTTTTATTTTTTACTGTAATTAAAAATAAATCACAATACAAATTAATTCTTGATTAAATTTTTATTGTATAAGTGAAAATCAATAATTAATTCACACACATACCCATAAAAAACATTGCACAATAAAAAAATAGAACATACAAATTTCATAATTATTATTTAAGATAAATCTAATAATAAATCATTAATGTTTGCATTCAAAATATTCAAGAGCTCCGCCTTCTTATGACCGCATACCTCCTTTTTTTTTGTTTTGTTAAAAATTGAATAAGCAAACATTTACTATACAAATAATAAAATTCCTAAAGTAGAATAATTTAACATTTTATTGAGAAACCAACTAATAATCATATACACTCTTGAGTTATGTAGCACATTATCATATAAAATTATAATTTGAGATGAAAGTATGCCAATTATATTTACTACTATTGTGACGAATGGCTGCATAAAAATTACAGACCTATTTGTCTTTTATCAATTCTATACAAAAATCATTATCAAGATAATTATAATTCATCTACAGCAAACTTTGGATTCTAAAGAACCAAAAGAACCAGATTGATTTAAAAAATAGTTTTAGAGCAATGGATCACATCCATGTATTAAGAGACATTATAGAAGAAACCAAAGAATATAAGATGTCATTATGCTTTAGATTTATAGATTATGAAAAGGAATTTGATTCTAGAAGTGTTTTCATGGTAATTAAAGTACCGAGTCATGAAGATAGATATCCAGGATATTATGTTCTGAAGAATACTTATCAAAATGTCACAGCAATAATCAATTAAGAAAATTAACATTGACATCGATGTATTGCAAAATGATTCTGTATATCCAAAACTTTTACAAAAGTTTTAAAAGTATCTTGGGGATTAAAATGGTAAGCCATCAAAATTTTGCAGAATACAATATATTGCTTTTGCAAATAATGATTCAGTTTCAGGAAATGCTACAAGAATTATGTGATGAAAGTAGGACTAAAGAAGATGCATAAAAAAATTAATAAAATGTTCAATGGATTTTCTTAGAAGAAAATAAAAATTGATAATAATGAATTAGAAGTTATCAACTACAATTAGCAGATGGAAAAATTTATCATAAAATTAAACTCGGATGGAGTGCTTTTGGCAGAAATGACTCGGTATTAAAAGAAAATATGCTTATATGTCTGAAAAATAAGTTTTTTAATGTGTATTTAACTATTCTTAATTTATGAACCCGAGATTTAGACATTTAACAGAAGATGAATACAGACTTCAGACCACTCACTGAAATATACAAGAATGTATGTTAGGAGTAACACAAAGAATGTAAAAACAAATAGCTATCACTGATATCATTGAAACAATTAAGAACTTGAAATGAATAGTAGTAATGATAATAGATGGACAGTTAAAGTTTTAAATTGGATCCCCAAAGACTATAGGCAGATGAAACAAGGAAATTTACTAGTCTGATGTGGAGAGAAAAGGTTATGAACTGGAGAAAGTGAATTAAACTTCAAAGGACTGATAATGGCTGAAAATGATGATGAAATATATATATAAACCTTGGATGTTCCTAAAATTTTATTTAAAAATAAAATCCATTCTTCAATTTTTGATTTTTTGAAAATAAATTACTATAATATTCTATTCATTTACCCTTCATTGTAGAAATAATTGATATTTACACTTCCTTTTATTATAACTTCAACATAACAAATTCAAGTTCAATAAATAATTAAACTATAATCACATAAGTGAGTTCAGTTATAAACAAAGTTTTAATCAATTTATTCTCTTATTTTCTCCATCTTAAATACAGTTCTTATTTACCCCCAATCTAATCCTGAACAACTTCTTAAATATTTTTTTTTTTTCAAATGTAATTTGTATACCTTATGTCAAACATTTTATAGCAAAATATTTACAAGCACAATCTCAAGTTTCAACTGTTCTGCAACCTTCCTCTGAGCTATAATACAATGACAAATTTAATTCATTTGCTAAAAATATTCTTTTTAATTTTTAAATCACACATATCTATTATTTTCTTATTCATTCTTCTTATTAATAATTTTTTATATTTATCTTTTTTTTTTTAACAGCTAAAAATCATAAATATTATAAGTCTTTTTAGTACTTATGGGTTAGAGCTACCATAAAATATCCTAAACATATTAAATACCGTATTGTTTGTATTTTATCATTATAAATTTTTATAATAATAATAAATTTTACTGAAAAAAATTGGGTGCATGTTATTAGCGTGTATGATATGGTAATTAGTTTTGGCATTTTTAAAAAAATTGGATGCTTCAATTATAATGCAAACTATCTACTTTCATTGGTTTGATTTTTTTATTTATTAGATTCTAATTATCTAAAAGAAAAATTTTTTTTAAAAATATGCTGTAATTTTACTATTTAGTAAATCATCACAATTTTTTAAAAAATACATATTAATTTTATTTTATTAAAATTCAATTAAGTGCATGAAATAATATTTATAATTATAATTGGTATTTCTAAAAAAAAAAAAAAAAGTTACAAAAGATAATAATGCATGTAAGATATTTTATGGTATATCTAACCCAAGTACCACTATTTCAGTTTCATAAAAATTTTCCCCCCAATTTTTTTTTTTTTTTTTTTAGGACAGTTGAAACATCAAATTGTATGTGCATATATATAATTTTTTTTTTTGTTATAAAGTGTTTGAAATAAGGGATACAAAATCTTTATCTATATAAAATGTTATAGTAAAATGAAGGAAGTGATTAGTTCAGTGATATTTGTTATTTCAATTAAAAAAGTATAGAAATTATTACAAATAAAAAAGATGGGGGGGGGGTGATCAGGAATTATCTAGAGTAAACGTCATTTATTAAGAGAAATAATAACAGTTTTTATTTTGACAAAAGTCTAGTAATTATTATAATAAGATTTCATTCAAAATTATTTCATTCAAAATTATTTTATCTTTTTTCTTGAAAATTAGAAAGTTTACTTTTTATTCTTTAGGTATTAAATGAATCAATAATAATAAAAGGAAAAAAAAACTTCAACCATATTTATCTTTAAATGATTTCTTCAAAAGTTTAAAATTTTATTACATTTAAAAAGGTACAATTTTTACTTTTCAAGAGCTTAATACTAAACATTACTCTTTAATAAATACAATTATATACCTCTAATATTTGATGCAAGAAAAAAATAATTTTACGTTATTAATCTTTTTTAAGCAATATATTTAATAAATTATTTAATTTTTGTTTGATTAGCATAATATTACATTATAATACTTTTTAAATTTTAGCAGATTATTTTTATTATTATTATTGAATAATAATCAATTACTGTATTCAGAAAAATCATTAACTTGGAAAACTTGTTAACCACTTACAGAATATTAGTGATTAATCTAAATTCTAAAATTATTTGCTACAAAACTGCAAAAATATTGGATAATCATATACTATTAGTATTTAAATTTTAAAAAATTATATATAACCAGAATTTAAAATAAATCTATTTTGATATTATGAATGAACAATCACGTTCATGATATTTTTTATATAAAAATTTCTTAGTATACAAAATTAACCTTGTAATAAGTTCCAGCGAGAAATCTTTTTTTTCATTCATTAGCCACCTATTGAGAATTATCGCAAGCTTTTAAAAAAAACATGTATTTTTTTATGTATATATTTCAATATAAAATTTTAGTTTGGAAAAAATTCCATAGATGGCCATATGATCAGAAATTCGGCAAAATAAAAAAAAACCTTTAATTCTACCCTACCCATGACTTGTGCTTTTGTATTCTGATATTATTATTTTTTATGTATGATATTGTTTGAAGAAAATTGTTTGAATAAACAAAAATGTATTTGTGAATTTATTAATTTTAGATTCTTTTTGTTCAATGATTATACAATAATTATTACAAATCAAGAATATAAAATTATTAATAATTTTTTTTGAATGGAAATATTTTATTTTTAAAAACGTTACATTTGGACAATATAAACTTAATCTGAAGGCATTTACAAGCGTAGTTTCTAAGAACTTTTAAAGCATAATTCGTTAGATTGAAGAGAAATAAATATTTATTCATCTGCATTTAAAAATTTTGAAAAATGAAAATAAACTTTCTAGAAATGATGACATACGAAACTTTTTACTTTTTATTATGTTTTCATTTAAAACTTCAGCAGTATGCATTAATTTTAGAGTAATTATTGTAACTATAAAACAGTAAATATGCTATATTAGCATGACAATACTTTCCTCTTACATAACATTGGTGAATAGAGCACCCATTATATACATTTGACAATGAAAATCTATCACAAATGTTAAAAAATTAGCAAAGTAATAGCAAACTATCACTATTGATAATCAAGTGTTATCACTTGAACCTAGTAACATAAGATTTATTTACTCCATCTGGATTTTTGCCAAAAAATTTAATGTATATACAAGACAAAATAAGAAATACTATTCCATTAATATGTCAATTTGAAAACTACTTCTTACTTTCAGATGCCATCAATTCTTCAATTAATTCTCCATCTTCAGTGGGATCTAAACAAAAGAAAAAAAAAATTATTAAAATTCATTCTGATTTAAAAACCTAATAATTTTAAACCACTGCTATCAATATAATATTTTTTAAAATGTGATCAGTGAAATTGAATGTTTTTAATATGCAAATATGAAATGAATTGCTGAAGATAAAATGATATGGCTGCAATAACAAGGCATTACCATTAGAAATTGATGATGACTATCAATATGACTAAGTATTTTAACTCTTGTGAATCATGAAATCAATCTTCAGAAAGGAAACTTAAGTGTATATAATCTTTAATAAATGAAATACTGATAATTGTAATCTATCAATATTTTGAATATTATTCAAAAGAAATAACAACAATAATAAACTTGTATGCATATTTACTTTTTCATATTTCTCATATAAACACTTATAAAAAATTTAGTTGTATTATTTGTAAAAATCTTAATTACAATATTTTAATTCTCATACTCTTTTAGTGAATGCCAAATTAGTAAATGTACATCTATTGAATTCAAAATACCTTTGACTAAATAATAAAAGCCATGTGGTATATAAAAAAATGGGAATGATGTTATTATTATTCATATAAATACTTAACAACAAATTCCTTTCCAGTCACTCCAAAAATGGTTTGGTGTAAAAAGGGAGATCTAAACAAATGCAGAGAAATTTAAATCATCTTTTGAGACTTTAAAAAAAAAGAGAGCATGGCAAATTCCTTTATATGTTTGGGTTAACTACATCTGGTATTACTATTTGACTATTTAGTATAATAAATGAACAGATAAGCTGCTCATCATTAAGCACTAAACAGCATTGTAATTTTACTGGTTTTTATTCTTGAGGTTTAAGATTAAAGTACAATATTGTCTTCCTTTTCAACACCTAATAAATCATAACTGAAACATCTCAAAGATAAAATGTGTGATGCTCATTATTATTTACTACTATGAAAGATAATAATAAATTACGATACTCATAGTTTGGAATTGGAAAGCATCAATTCAAGCAACAGTTGATAATTAAAATCATAAGCTGCTAAGAATCACAAAGTTATGAATCTAGCATGTGATTTTATTTAGTTACTTACAATTTGTATATCACTCTTCAGTGAAAGAACATTGCATACATTGGAAGAAAATATATCTAACATTAAATGCAACATTGTCAGACTTTGTGAAATTAGGGAAAAAAATGAAGAGACAATTGATTTGAAAAATGGGCATGTATTCACTATAAAGGTGCAAATACTGGCAAAATAAATGCAGTGGGATTCATTAAAAAAAACCACATTGTGAAGATTGATGATGGATCAGATAATGAAAGATTAGGCAATCAATTTAATGGAAAATATCAAGTACTCTATAGATAATTCAGTTTCATGCCCCAACAAATTCTTTTTTTGATAAAGAATAAAGGATTTTTATAAAAAAATAAAAAACCACTTTTAATTAGACAAAACAAAATTATAAAATTATTATGAGATTTGAATGTTAAAATTGGAAAATATTAGAAGAAAAAAGTATGCAAAGTAAATTTGGATTTCGAAACAGAAATGAAAAAGGATTTACATTCTTGAAATGGATATGAAAGCAATCAAATGAAAATGCAGCAAATTTAGATTTGACTAACAGAAAATATAGTAAAAAAAAAAACCAGTAACTCATCAGTAAATTTTGAATTGAGACAAGCTAATGCATGAAGAAAAAAAGGAATTTAGAAATATTTCAAAATGTTTCATTTCAAAGATAAGAATATCTAGAATTCTGTAAAATAGTAAAAGAGTTAACAATGAAATAAGAAAATATAATTATGAATTGGCAAGGAAAGTATAAAAGAGGACAATAGTCTCAATGTATAACAAAATTATATGGTAGTGGGAAAAAAGTTGTTTTAGCAGTAAAAAGAAAACAATAGTATTACTACTTTAAAAAAAAAAAAAAAGAGACAATTTCATGAAGTGAGCAGAAAAGTTTTATAAAGATTCACTTAATAATAAAAAATAAGATAACAAAGTAGCCTTTAAGAGGTGAGATTTGCAACTAAAAGTATGAAAAATTTCAGGAAACTGAAATTACTATCAATATCCTAAAAGATGAAAAAATAAAGAAATTATTGGCAAAGTTATATACCAAATGGAAACCAAACTTCATCTTGATGAACTTCTAGTTAAGATAATACTTTATAAATATACACAATAAAATTATTAATAACAATTCCAGTGATATTATGGGGATAGCTGCACAAAGACTGCAGAGGTGAAGGCCCTCAAGCTCTCGGAATGAAAAACAATTATATAATGTCGGCAACCATTAAATAGCTCAAGTGTCAGATATACTCTCTACAGAGCAGCCTTCTCTTCATGTAGGACCCAACAAAATTATTTCAATTTAGAAGCAAATATAAATTTGAAGATTCTCTACAACATTGATGTAATTGTACTTCAAGATTCATCATTATTCTATTAATGATCATCATCTTAAAATTCCGGATTTATATTGACTAATGACAGAATGCATTCTAAACATGGTATGGCTACTTTTGTTTCAAATTGTCTCATAAACCAAACAAGTTCTAATAAAGATAATTCAAATGATACATCAATCACCATTTGCATAGATAATTTTAAATTGTGCAATGTTTACAAATCTGCCAATACAAATTGTCCCTACCATCTGCTTCCAGATCTTTCTAAACTTTATTTATTTATGGCAAATTCAATTATGATAGTAGTGGGGTTATGTATATAAGGATCAAGCAGACTGTCAACTTATAGAATGTATGGAGGTAAACAATATGTACTTACTCTGTGATGTTAAGCTATGAGAAAATTCCATTCATCCAGATGGGTAACTGAAACAATTCCGGATTTTATATTTTGTTTTGACAAAAAATAGTTCACCATTAATTATTGAGCTATTGATATTAGATTATTTTCCCCATAATCAAAATAAATCTAATCACTTTTGGAATCTTCATTCCTATAGTTGAATGCTATTAGAGATGAAATTTAAGAAAAACTAATTGGGGTCAATATATAACTTGAAAAAAATATTAAATAGAATCTCTCCAATTTCCTCTTGCTATGATAAGTTTAACAAATTCATTATCATTCCATCGTGATGTTGTAAGCAATTTATTCCAGGTTGCAATAAAACTAGCAGTAGTCTTTATACCATTTTTGTTTACCAAATTGCTGACAAACTTGTTAAATCACTGAATGATGCCAGAAAAGAAAAGCGGAGAGAGACCATAGAGAAATAAAACTTTACAAGATCTAGCCATAAGGCACTTTTACAAAACTTGGTGGATGTGGAAGTACCTCTAAAAAAGCCATTACTGTAATAGGTAATCAGGTTGACAAACTTATATATTAAATTTCTATTCAAAGATTGATAGAAAAAAAAAAAACAACAGAGCAGAATTACAAACATTTCTTTCACAATATTCTTATAATAGAAATCTGATAAAATGTGTATGTTAGTGAAATCGAACTTGCTCTTGATTGTCTTAAATCAGGAAAAATTCCAGGAATAGATATTTCCAGAGTTTCTAAAAACTTTAGGACCCAAAACCAAAGCATAATTGGCAGAATTATTCAGTAATATTATTTATACAGAAAGTATTCCAAAACTTTAGTATACAAGCAAAACTGTAGCCGGTTTAAAAGCAAAGTCAGTAGAACCAAAAAATTATTATCATTATTACCTCCTTTCTCATAAGTTTTTGAAAAAATCATTTTAATAAGACTTTGATCAGTAATTTAATATCAATTTCCTATAGAGCAGAGCTAAACTATTGTGAACAAATTTTATTTTAATAATTCATACCTGGAGCTACCTTTATTGATTTGATTTCAGCTTAAGATTCTGTTTGGAAAATGGTTTTCTTTTAAAATTCTGAAATATAGGAAAACCATTAATTTACTTGATAAAATGTTTTCAATAGAAAGTCAAGTAACATTAAATTGATAAAAAAAAATTTATATACAAACTGTCAAAGGATTCAGTTCTTTCACTTTATTTAACATGTTCATCAGTGATCTTCCAGGATTTCATTTCTGCTGATGATATTGCTTTGATCTATCAAAAGAGATCCTTTACTGAAATATAAGTATCTCAATAAGTATATAAAAAAATTGGAAATGTTTTGTAAAGAATGGGTTCATTTTTTTTTTTTTAATTTAAACCACAAGTCTAAAATATGATCCTACCCCATACTATTTAAGTGACCTTAGATCTATTTCCCTTATTTATCTAAGAAATAGATCAAAATTAATTTCGAATAACCTGCTTAGAAAGCTGTCTGGCACTACTTGGAATTGTGATGAAAGTATTTTACAGATAGCTTTATTAGCATTAGTATTTTCCATTGGTGAATATTGTGCTCCCGTTGAAGGAAAAGTTCTCACACTAAACTTTTAGATACTCAAATATTATCTATGAGAAATATTATTGATATGCTTAAGCTACTCCTTTGCACTGACTTCCTCTTTTTTCATATATTTCTCCGCCAGATATCAAAGAGAAATTGCTTCAAAGAAAATGTATAAAAAACTATTAAGCAGAATAAACTTGCCAATAACTCGAGGTCTTAATGGAAATTTTATATTTGTCAAATAAGATACATATTCGTAAGCAAGCATGCTATTTCAATGATAAAAACACACGAATCATTTACAGATCTCTGTGTATTATTTATGGTTTTTAATCAGGCTTCAATTTGATCTTAAATTCTCTAATATTAGAAGTTGAAAAGGGTGTCAAGTATTCATAAACAATACATCTCTAAGATTGATTTCTAGAGCATGCCTTACTAAGAATAATCCTCCTCCAGAAGTGATACAACCATTTCTCATATTATTATTTTAAAATCTTTTCCATTGTTTTGATTTTTATGTTTATTGACATACTTTGGCCAAAAGAAGTGAGAATTGATTATTATATTTATCAATCTTAAGCTTTCAAAACCCAATGACACTCAATATATTGTATTGTTTTGGTTTTAGTACAAGTTGCATTGGCAATTTAGAAGTTTAAATTACCAAATTTCTCGAAAAGAAAATAATATTTTTCTTTTGAAATATCTGATTGATTTATTTTTGACAACATAGGTTATATATATTTTTTAAAGTTAAGAGAAATTAAAAAAAGAGACTAATAAAAGGTACTTTGATTTTTGCTAAGATAAGAAAACAAATTCTTATCACAAAGCAATTAAAGTTGCAGCATTCCTTCCTTAATTAAAGATGGCAACCAAAAAAGAAAAAGGATGACTTTGAGAAATAAATTATTTTAAATTTTGTGCATGGCAGACTAAAACTCAATAGGGACTATAAAAGCAAATACATTGTGCACTGGTCATCTTACATCATCATTTTTCAAAGAAAGCAGTTTAAGATCAAATTGATTTTCTATGAAGTCAGAAATATAGTGCCAAACTAATCTTACCAACATGTTGATCGTAAGAGGTGTAAGTAGAAAAGGTTCATTTGCTGATGTTTTCTCCCATCATAAAGTCGTGATAATGCCGCGAGTGAAGCCCATCACCTACTTGAAACTTTAACCCCCAGATTACCTACAAGCCGCCAAGAGCGTGCAACGGATCCCTCTCAGAACAAACAAATCCATGCATGGTAATTCAATAAATGATATAATTTAGCAATTAAACTTACTGGTAAAAAACTTTATTTCACATAAGTGATCACATTCTTGAAGTTCTTAAGTAATACTGAATACTGTGTTAAATCATATTGCAGACAATTAGAATCCCAAGAACATTTGCTTTGATGTGCATATAAATTTAATACTTTCTTTTCTTTTTAGAATTAGAAATATTTATCAATTTTAATTATAAATTAATGAACTTGAATATAACTTACTTTGTAGTCTAATTAAGTTTATTATTATGAGGTAATATTAGTTAAACTTTATCATTATTTTTATTTATCAAATAAATTTCCGATGCTGTATTACAAAATACAATCGGTGCTTGTATTATAGATAAAGACGCCGTAGGATGGCGTCGTTTTCACGCTAAAACTATAAACTATGAACATTCCCGGGCCGTTGATTTTAATAATTTTTCTGTGCTTTTTTGTAATGCGAAAATAAAAACAAAACAAAATCGTCTTTTTTAAATATTATTTTTTATTAACGTATACAATTTAAATGATAATAATAAATGTAAAATAAAATCAACAAATTACAATTTGATTCGTGTTTTTTATATCGTATACTTTTTAAATTGTGTAACGGATTTTTTTTATTAATTTTCTATCGGATATTTTTTTACTTGTGTTACGGCTTTTTTTTTATCAATTTTCTATCGGTTATTTTTTTACTTGTGTTACGACTTTTTTTGTTGTTGTTTAACTAAAAAATTATAATCGTAATAAAAGTAAAAGATGTTACGGTTAGATTTAGGGTTAGTGTTCTGTTTGTTTGTAATGCTAAAATAAAAAAATTCAAAATCGTAAGCGTACTCGGACAGAAGAAAGAAACTCAAACTTTTTTAAACAACAAACAAATATCTTCTTTACTTATTAAACATGTTTATAATATTTGCTTTTTATTAAATTTACAAAAAAACCTGTACATTTGGACTTTTCTTACTGGATATTTTTCTCGTACCGCTCTTTTTTACTTCAAAAATATACAGATGGTAGAATCTTCTTTGTCTCGTGAATGTTACTAACTGTACATTACTTGACACG
This sequence comes from Epiperipatus broadwayi, assembly GCA_028023455.1. Taxonomy (NCBI): domain Eukaryota; kingdom Metazoa; phylum Onychophora; class Udeonychophora; order Euonychophora; family Peripatidae; genus Epiperipatus; species Epiperipatus broadwayi. The sequence continues at coordinate 8,745,821 of JAQFVV010012404.1, forward strand.
TTACCTAATTGCAACTCAATAAAAACATAGATATTTAACATTTATCCAAATAAAAGTTCAATACAGTACGTTGTAAAAAGTCTTATAATTATTGTTTTAAAACATCTGAACATTTCAATAATTTAAAATAAAAAAAAATCCAATTAAAACAATATTTCAATACAATTCAAATACAAACTCTCTCATCAAGCCGTAATTATTTTATAAATTGTGCGAATTCGTAGAATGTAATTGTTGCTTAGCGACATACATGCTGTACTGCGACGCGACATAGCGGCCTGCATTCTGTAGCACAACAAAAAAGTTGTATTGTAGAAAATGCGGTTCGAACGTGTCGGCCACAGAAACAGCATTTTAATGTGTTTTACGGCGTCTTTAGCTATAAGATGAGTACCATACAATCCTCCAGGTACATCAAATAAATGATAATTGTAACTAATAAAAATAGGGAGGTAGTCCAGTGGAATCACATATAGTTCTGGTGACTTTTCAAACAAATTAAAACTGATTCTCCCCTATCTCTTATTCAAGTTGGAAAGATAATTGCGTCGATAAAATTAACTGAAACGCCATAATAAGGGAATTAACAAATCGAATATAATTTGGTCACCAAATACGGACAATTAAACAGTATAAACCTCTAAAGATACCATGAACGATACAATATGTTAACAAAGGCTCATGAGCATCAAAATTTAAACAAGACATAGGCTAACTATTACCAGCAGTGAGTCTCATGAGAACTACTCATTATAAATATGGGCAATCACTAAAGATAAAAATATATCAATTTACATAAGTTTTATATAACAAAGAGTAGAAAGAAATTAATATAAATAAAAAGTTATGCTGGTATAATGATGAATTAGCATATTATTCACCAAGATCATAAAGAGCAGCAAGAATTAACTAGGCTCGATTTAAATTTTGTACACACACATATACAACAGAAGAGCTAGTCTATCTAACCATTTAAAATGGCAATTTTTGACATCATTTAACTAGATAAAAGTGAAAATTGTTTATAAAATGTCCCAAATATCTTGAATATTTATCTGATGTACTTTAAGTTCTACAATCTCATGAACTATTATTCTCTCTTCATTGCTATCAATACCATTTAATCTAAAACTAAGGGAAGCATTTTAAAGACTAATTTCCTTCAAAACATTAAATTCTTAGTAAATTATAAGGACACTGTCAATCCTAAAAAAGCTTAAATTTGAGGAATCAAAAATATGTGTTCATGATATAAATCAGTGTCTGAAAAGTCTGGTTTATTAACAATAGTAGCTATCATACAAATGTTTTTTTATTTATTTTGTGTTAAATCAAAATATAGATTTATAAACAAACAATTCACTGTAATATTATTTCTCATGAAAATTTTTATTTTTTCAAAAAATTATAAACAGAACTACCAGAATCACAAAATGTATCTATATATAAAATTTTCTTCTTAAAGAATTATCCAGAAAATCATTAGTTATTTGTACATCCATCACTAAAAATGAAGATACTATATAGCACTTAATGTGCACTTTTTAATAATAATAAAAAAAAAAGACAAAGAATAAGAAATTGATTGCATATTGAACACTTGTGTTCAAATAATAATATAAAAGTCTAATAACTTAGTTTTTATTTCAAGTAGCAGTGCTTATGAAGATATGTCACCATTAATCCATCATTTCTCATTAGAAAAATTTTATTTAAGGATGCTCCGTAAGAATTTTAAAAATATAATGGTAAACTCGTAAAATCAATCAATATGTTCTTCAGCTTACAGGATGCGATACTATTGAGTTCACTATTGTAAAATCACATTTTCATTGGATCAATATGATGATCTTTTACTCCATTATAAATTTGTTTTGTTTTAAAGTACATTGCCCATTTGCTGCTAAAAACTTACGTAAATATTAAATAACTACTTTTAATATCTGCAATATTTTATATACGTTGCCATAATAAAAAAAAAAAAGTTCAATGGATTTTCTCAAATGATGAAAATAAAGATTATGATGAGTTAGAAGTTAACAACTATAAACATCTTGGTCAGATTATTCCTATAGATGGAAACATAATGGATGAAATTAATCATAGAATTAAATTTAGTTGGAGTGCTTTTGACAGAAATAATTTAATATTAAAAGGAAATATGCCTATATGTTTGAAAAGGAAGGTTTTTAATAAATGTGTTTTACCAGTTCCTACTTACGGATCTGAGATTTAGACACTTAATAGAAGAGTAATACAGATTTCAGACCACTCAAAGAAGTATGGAGAGAACAAACAGGTATTACTGACATCGTTGAAAGAATTAAAAGACTGAAGTGGAGTTGGGCTGGACATATAATTGAAATCTTAAACTGAATTCCAAGAGATTGTAAAAGACCCAGAAAAAGATCACATGTGGGATAGGTATATGAAGATGATGATGAATAAAAAAAAATATACATTGATTATTCTCTTCACACAATCTTATATTAAATGCGAATATTAAGTAATAACTGTATTAAGTCAAAATAAGTCACAGATCACATGACCCTATCTCTTAATAACTGTATTGTAATTAACATTTTTACAATATAGTTTAAAAAAAAAAACATGGATTACCAATCCTGCCCTATGTTTAGTTTAAAATGCAATTACTTATTTAGCAATTTACTCCCCCCATCATTCATTTATACATTCTTTTAAAATTTAGAAATTGAATTTTATATTTTTTAAAGAACAATTATTTAATAAGTTTCCAAAATGCTAGTGTTAATATTATTCTACTGTTATTTTCTAAAAATAAAAATAAAATCAAGAATTAAGCAGAGCTGTTGAATTCATGTATTAATTTACTTGTTATAATGTGTTTATTTTTTTAATGACAGTATCAATTTACGCTAAAAAAAAAAAATAGTAAAATTGAGTGACCATAAAAATTTAAAGAAAACTATAATTTTGGACATGAAAAGTTGTCAAACTGTATACATATTTTTTTATAACAACTTTATAGACAAAATCATCTAGTTGCAATTGCATGAGGAAAAAATAAGCATGTTTTTAAAAAATAAATTCAACCAATACTAAAAAAAAAATATATAGTAAAATTCGACATCTATAAAAACTTAAAAAGGAAACTTTGTAATTTTAAATAGATGTCAAAAGTCGTCAAACAATCAAAAGGTGAATTAAAAATATTATATCTAAATGTATTCATTTTTTAAAAACTTACAGACAAAATCATCTGATTATGTTCACATGAAAATAATTATCTATCAATTTCTTCACAACCCTTTTGAATTTGTGCATAACTTGCTTGATAGTACATTATTGCATTTATTGAGGAACATGTATGTGGCATAAAATTGCTAAGTATACAAGGTGAAATAAAAGACGAAAGGTCTTCATTATAGATATAAAATAAAAAGATATTGAAAATAACCAGTTATAATATATATCTAACTACTAAGATGTTAGAATAAATTGTATTAAGAGGGTGTTAGAATTTAACATAGAAAAAGTGCCGGAAAGCAGTTTTGTTGATCAGGTAATAAGAAAATAATCACTTGTGTAGCTGGACCGTTATTAATATTTAACAAAATGATAGAATTGTTATAGCATCTAATTTCAATGATAACATTAAACTCATTCTGAAATAATGTTATCACTTAAGACATGTAAAGTAATGAAAGATGACTTTTTAAATCAAAGTCAATAATCTCTGAAACAGTAATGCCAAAAATTTAGCCATCAATGAACCTTTCTTTCTCATTATTATTTTATAATCATTTCAATTCTATTTCCATAGCATTATTTTATGTCGATTCAATAACACTAGTTTTAAAGTCATATTTTTCAATTATACATATTTTATATTTTCCTTAAATTATACTTCTTTACTCATAAATTTATTATTTCTGCCTTATCCAACAATTTCTTTAAATAGTTAGAAAACAAATCCTCAAAATTATTCAATTTATAGAGCATTCTTTCATTCATTAATTTCACTTACATTTTGAAAAGATTTTGTCATCATACATTACACTTCCAAGTGAAAAAATGAGCGTAATATAAATTCTGATTTATAAATTAAAGATTTCATTTTTAACCTTAAAATAAGTGAATATTGAAATTATAAATTTTAATTAATTTGAAAACCTTACTTCTTTTTTTTTTTTAAAAAAACAAACAAAAAAATAGCTTGCCAAATTGTTAGGTATTGTAAACTGCATAATTTAAACATCACATCTATCATAATGCTAATACCTATCTCTTGTAATCTCTTATAGAAAAAATTCAATATTGCACAATAATAGAATTATGTTAGAAAGTAAGATTATTAAAAAAGCTACTATGAACACTACAATAATCAACACAATGACAAAACTATTTTCTAAGAATATTAATATTAAAGTCTTAAAATATTGCTCTTACCCCTGTTTGGATCAAAAAATATACCTGAAGGTATATCGTTTAAAATGTCCATTGAACTTGTACTTAAATCTGAAAAATAAATAAATAATAAACTAGCAAAATAAAATAAAAAACTAAAAATTTCTACAGTGAATTTTAGTAGTTTACTAATAAATAGCACATTTTAATTTATGTTTGTTAAAAATCAAGCATAAAGGAATTCTAGAACTATTATTTTTTGCATTACAAATAATCTTACAATAACATTTATTATTCTCCATGTTGGAGAAATGTGTGTGTGTAGAGATTAAAAAATGCAGAAATTGATTACTTTGAGAAAAAAATTAATATATACTAGTCAATACAGATGACAATAATTAAATGGTATGAATTCTCATCTTTGACAGTAAATCAAAATGAAAGATCAGAAAGTTAAAAAATACAATTTTTTTATAATTTGAAGAGTAGTTAAGTTTTTTAAAAAAGATGCATAAAGTTAGTGATGCAATTTGAAAAATATGACAAGTAATATAACAGTCGATGGAACCTACCTAACCTAATCTGCCATTCAAGGTGCCACCAGGCCATTTGAACCTGGAAAATTTATATAGCAGGCAGATACACACAGGAGAGGTTACTTTTTTTTATCGAACTGAAAGCACCAGTCACTAGCTCAGGGAGAAGCTGAGCTTAAAATATCACTCTGAATATTCAAATTTCTAATTATTAATTTTAAATACTATTAATAAAATAAGTTACTGCCAACAAAACATTTATTATAACTCACACACATTAAAAAAAAAGATTCTGAAGATTAAATTAACTAAATATATTCGATTTGAATTATATGCACAGATGGAAGCATTTAATTGATTTAATATAATTTTAATAAGCAAGAATATGCTACATAGATTACACATTACACATATAACCAACCCAATCCCTTTTAACCTTAGACCAAAATCTCGCATATAAACCAATGTTAGCTTACTGATGTACCAATGTAAAATGAGATTATTAGCATAACCCAACCATGCTATCAGGAATTTATGTCTGTAGCATGATATCATTTGACAAATAAAAAATCATGGTGGGAAGAAATGAGCATCTTCCCCATGATACAAGAACAAAATTCTTTGAAATATATATATATAGGAACTGCTCTAAAAAATGAGGATAGCGATCTTTGCCAGCTTATTGTCCCAACCAGAGAGTAAGAAAATCAATGGCATACGAAATACGTCTATGACCATTGACAATGTGATGACTATTCTTTTGGATCATACGTTCAGGTGGGTAGTAAGCCCTGTATGCTAACGCAGTACAAAAGGATCTAGATGAGTCACCATTATACGAGAAAAGAAATCAAAATTTTTAATAATAACATTTAATAATATACTTTTAAAACAACTTAAATCACATACATATATATATAAAACTAAATGTATGTACACCTGGGTCTCCTTTTATGCGATAGATAGGTTTCCTCAGAAAACACGCGCAAACGAAATCGCGCAAAAATAGCCGTAACTTACATTGAAAAGAGGGGGATGTGGTCTGTGATTTTCAAAATTTGCGTAAAAGCAAAGCACCAAACGTAAAATTACTTTAAAATTCGCGCAAAAAATAAAATAAAATATGACTAATAAAAAATTTCAAATTTGAAAAAAATTGATACAAGACAAACTTTTTTTAACTATAATATTTAATTTTATTCAAAATAATATATTTTTATGCATAATTTACAGTACAGTAATTTACATTTTTTTATACACGTTTTAATTATTATGATTTTCTGGTGACAACGTAATTAGTAATTAATCTTTGAGACGATGATTTTATTAATTGTTTACAAAGCTCGCGATATCCAGACATACAACCATTTAGCTCTCGTTGGAATTCAAGAGCACATTAATGATTAGAGTCATTAATAAAAAAATAATAATTGATTACGTTCTTTTTTAAAAAGCAAAAACAGAATGTGATTTAAAATGCAAAATTAACACGCACAATGTTTGAACAAATTTACATTATAATCTTATAAAATTTAATGTGTATACATAAAATGTGGAAATCATGATTTTAATTTCATTATTGCATAAAATCTTACTATTAAAAGCATTGAAAATATTGAAATTACTAAGATGAAAGTCGAATTCCAATGTGCTATTACTTTCAATATAACGTAAGTGCGCGAAATTTATTATTTAAAGTAATAGCGCACTACCGGAAATCGACTTCCAGTTAAACACGAATCACGTAACTTCAAAATCGTGTTAAATAAGTCCGCGTAAAAAGAGACCCAGGTGTATACGTTTTTTATTGATTATAATAATATAAAGTGAATCGAACACTAATACAAAATTTATGTTACTGGTAATTTTGGAAATGCGTACGTCTTTATATTCTAGTCCATAGCTAGTACTGATGGCTTATTAGGATTTCGTTCATCCTTCTATTTTTATTGACTTTCCACCTTGGGCATAGGCAAGATTTACTGGCACTCTACATTTCTTCACTACAGCATTCCAGCTTCAGCAAACAGGAAACGCCAAGAGAGAGAGAGAGAGAAAAGTCTACTCAGCCGTTTGAACTACAGCATGTTAAGTTTTTCCTATAGCAGCTTACAATCCATGCGGCAGAGCTTTCATGAGTATAAAAATTAAGTAGATGAGAGAACAATAGACAAACTCTCAATTTATCCCCCACTTGTTGGCCATCTTACATTCCAATGCCATTGTTTTGCTATCGTATGTTTTTAAATGAAATTTTTAATTAATTATTGCTATCTAATTAACAATCTTTTCTTTAATGAGTTCTGCGATCAGAAATTTCACTTTATCTAAAACTAAAATCTTTTAATTTTATTTCATAAAATTTATAGAATGTTTTAAAGTTTCTACTTAATTTAAATTTAGACTACATTCACTGTGGTTGGATTCAGGGTCTTTAGTTAAACCGCAGTGAATGGTGAAGCAAGCATATATATATATATTGGCCTATTTAATAAGTGACTCACAAAGAAAAGCACCCCATGCCGTCCATTTTCCTGTATCTGGGACAGTGTCACCCCCAATCTGATTCCGCTGCTGACTGTATGTACAACAAACGGTTTACTAAAATCTGGGTGTGATAGCACAACTTCCCTTAGAAAACCCCTTTTTACATTTGTAAAGTTGTATCTCTGCGGTTTGTTCTTCCATATCCTTCCCCATTACTATCTGTTGAACATTTTCTGGGAAACCCCTCCTTACTATATGCAGAATCTGTTGTTCAGATAGCTTGTATGCTGTAATCATTCTTAGTTTCGCCACTTGACTGCGCAAAAACCTAATCAGCAACTCCCCTGTTCGCCATTTATCCTGTTCTATCTGATGCTCCCTCCCCCCAATAGTTCGTTAACAGTGCTTGTTTGTATTCCTCAAAATTTGTGGGTTTTACTCCCATTGACTCCCACCAAATTTGAGCATCATCCTGTATGTAGCTACTAGCTATGTTAACCTTGACCAGCTCGCTAAATTCATTGCACAAGAAAAATTGTTCCAAGCTCTCTAGGTGCCTATTCGGTGCTTCCCCTCTGTTTCCCACAAAAGTTTTTTTATAAACCGCTTTCATTTTAAAACTGAATATTCTATCTATTCTTATTTAAACAAAAATTTATTTCTATGATAAAATTTTAAACGAAAGCACGATCAATCCAACCCTCTTAGTTCTATTGTTTGTTCTGCTTCTCCGTCTACTGTAACTCGCCTGGAGTGTCCATTCTTTTTATTATGCATCCACGTTTATACTGTCCCATGAAATCTCAACCGTTCTGTTGGCTGAATATTAACTAGTGGGCTCTTCAAACCTAAACTAGTTGCTTTCTGACGTTCTTCCCCCCTGTCACATGTGTCAATTACAGCCCACATTGATTACGCCATTGTACCGCCCGCCCTCATTTTAAATTTAATAAGAAAAATAAATCTTTTTTTCTTATTTTCTCTTTTTAACTCTCACTGTCTTTGAAGGCTTCTGGTCAGTCAGGAGGAGATATAAATATCATTGGTAGCAAGCTACCAATAATATCAACACTCTGCTACTAAATTATAACACTGGCCATCCAAGCACTTTGAAGTTTATTTTAAGGAAAAACCCTTTAGGCGCCAGTCAATTACAATGTAATTAACATGCTTGCTCGACCAGCAATGAATTTAGTACCTGTCCTCCCAGCCAGCTCATTGGATTCTAGCTACTCCAAATTCTCTGCCCACATTATAAACCTCCACTCCGCAATCTCAATATCATAATTATTTACTTATTAAAACATTGGCGTTATTCAAAATCTATTGCCTAAAATTTTCCCTTTCTTTTAATATTGGCTCAAATCACTAACGATAATTAAATATTTCTATACCCCGCTCTCTTTCTTTAACTTCTCATTCTTGTCCCATAATAGAAATGCATACATACGTTTTTGTAATACATTAGATATTTAATACATTTTATCATATATATTTAAATAATACAAGTAGAAATAAAAGCATATTTAATTAAAGTACACATACAACCTAATTAGATTTGATTTTGAACTAATTATGAAAGCTAATGCACATAATAATAATAATCTAGAAATTAATAGTTTTTATAAAGTTCAAAAGTTTTATCTCACTGGTTTTCAATGGCTATAACTAAAAGTTTGAAGATAAAGGAAAATAAAATGATTTTACCTAGGATTTGAACACTGTAATATGCGCAACAGGGAAATGTAGCTTCTGCTGATTCTGTTGCTCCAACCAATTGACGATAATTCCTCATAGGCTTTTTATTTTTTGGTGATGACATATGAACTATTCTGGACATGGACACTCCACTGATTCTCAGGTTCAAATGAGCATTTTTTTTCTTCAAACTAACTGCAAGTGTTATTGCAATGAAGGTTCAGGCCCACCGCACGATTTGATGGATTCAGCAATGCATTTTTTTAATTAACAGGATCAACTTTGACTTATTTTTCAATATAATACTATTATGTGATATAATAATAATAATCATATAATAATTTTAAACAATACCAAGCTCTCCCTTATATATTCAGTGTTTCCTTATTTTAGGATCCATCAGATGCACTTTTATTGGGGTTCTGTTCCTTTTCTTTTAGCATATAAGATTCTTTCCTTTAGTTTATATTTTAATTAAATAGTAGTAATTACTTCTTTCTTTGTTACTTATCACTAGCCGTTGTAATTATATTTTTCCTTTGTTTTGTTTCTAGTTTTTAATTCTTTTATTTGCATTAGTTTTCAATTGTACTATTTTGAGAAAATTCCTTTCTTTTTAACATTTATTTTTATATACGCACACATTCTGTTATTTTAATATTATAAGACAAGAACAAAGCTATTTACACCATAAATAAATAATACTATTTATATTATAAATTAATAAAAAAAAAAAGTTAATCATTTTCCTTTATCTATTCTTTATTTCTGAAATCTTTTCCCCTACTTTCAATTGTTTATCTCAATAAAAGCCCCACCCCTTGTCCTTTTCTTTTTCTCAAACTTTTAAACTTCTTTTTTTTTTAAGATGTAAATATACATTTTTTTTTTTTTTTAAATCTCTTTCAACAAATTTACACATGATAAATACCATGTAACGACTGCGTCGATACAATATATATGTGTAGCTTCGGTACAAATACTAGTTTTTTTTCCAATTATATATTTTATTATATTTACTTGCTCTAAAGATCAAATGACATTTGTTGCATTAAAATGGAAAGCAGAGTATAATAGTCTTGTTCAATGATTTCCAATTATGAACTGATTTACTTTATAGCAAATCACTGGGCCTTTCTATAACTCAAATGATTATAATAAATTACATCAACAGAACCTCAAAAAGGGAATTATGCATAATTCAGTCTTTTATTTTACAAACAAAATCCTATTAACAATTTATCACGATAACAAATCTAATATTTATAAAAATAAAATAAATGGTGTTTGGATTATTAGTGTTTTATTTTACTTACTTGAAGATGTGGATGGCACTTGGATCTGTTGCAATTGCTGGGCTGCCTTCCTTGGAGAATGCCTTGTAGCCATCCTTGTGACAGGAGAAGTAACTTCTGTATGGATTTGAGATTGAGCTGGTCGAAGAGGAGATTTAACTCCTGTTCTATTGGTGGCAGTCTTAGAAAGCGATGAATGTTTATTAATTTTTGTAGGTATTGAGCTAGCCAAAGGAGATGAATTTTGATTCGTTATGACAACCTCTTCTTCTTTGGGAGGAGGAACTTGGACAACAACTGGAGTTGTCATATCTGTATCTTTGTTTACTAAAAGAACATAAATGGATCCGGTCTGGCTTTTTAAATGAATCTGATAACGTTTTTTTAGATTTGTTCCCTTAAAAAGAAAAGAATATATATATATAAAGTCAAAAACTATCTATTAATAGCCCATTGCAGGATAAAAGCCTCTCCAACAGCTCTTCAAAGAGGTGCAGTGAGGGAAAATCAGTACTCTCTAGCTTGTCAATTATTAGATGATAAAGTTATTCAATAATTTTCCATCACTATTTTACTCATTAGTTAAAAATAACTACTCATTTATTTATCAAACAATAATTGGATATTAATTGGGTTATTTACGAAAAAAAAAAAAAAAACACACCTCAGTCTGTATAAACCTAAATTGAGTGCATAAGTAAAAGTGCTAACAATTATGCTATAGTTATGAAATATACAACCTAAGACAAATGATAAGCTGATGTCCATAAATGGTGACAAACTACACTTTAAAATATCATTTATCTTCCTTCTTAAGCATAATATGGTTCATCTAAAATAACATTGATCACCAATTGGATCATGGCTAGAACGACCTATCATTATCAATTTATATAACTTGATTACTCAAAGTATAATCTCAATAAAATGATACTGATGAAATGATATTTCTCTAGCAATAATTGTTATTACTTATTTCTTTAAATTGGCCACAGGAAAAAAAAAATTGTAAAGGCAAATCAGCTTTATTTGTTCTGAGGAAAAAAATGCTTTTCTGCTTTCTTGTGCCACCTTCTAGTTAAAGGACAAAGTTGCCTATCTTTACAGCTCCTTAAGTATTTCTTCTAAGTAACTTGCAGGTTAATACAATTTGGAGCACTTAGAAACTCTCTCTTATATAGAAGATGACCCACAATAAAATACGAGTGTGATGTTTGCTATGAAATAAATATATATATAACATCTTCAAAGAAACAAAATATACTGCACAAAAATAATTTGTTAATTAGCTATAATAAGTCAATGGAACATATAGTAATGTCAAGAAAGAATACATAAAACAAAAAAATATCACAAAATATTGAAGAGAAGCAAATAAAAAAAAAATTAAGGATTAATTCTGTCTTTGGTTATCAAATTAAAGTCAGCAAATTGAAAATATTTTAACTATCGATAATTATTAAACATTCTATAAAATATAATTTAAATCAAGCTTTTATTAATATTTACTGTTCAGTCCTTTAGTGTATTATTATTTTCATTAAGGATTATCTAATTTTGAAAAATACACTTTTCATAATAATCAAATTAATCTTCCACACTACAAAGTAAATTCTTAAAGTTCTTCCAGTTATTAACTTTTTTCATAGCAATCATCTTATATTCATAATTTTTCTAAATGTAATCTTTTACAGTTTAGCTTCATCATAGTCCAATTCTTTCACCGGTAGATAATCACCAAACCCAGGTACATATTTCTTCATGTAAGACATAGTAATAGGTAGCTTATATACCATCTGTAGGCTCCACATTCAATATTCCATCAGTGATTAGATTTTCAGATAATAGAGAGCAACCAAATTAAAGTTTCCATTTAACCACACTGCTTTATAAGATATATACACAGTGAATAACTGTCATAGTAGCAATTCCACCAGTAAAACAAACTGACATTTACTTCTTTCTTAAAATTATTTTTACAAATTCTTTGAGAAATTATACATTTGATACCTTAAAACACAAGAATATCCCTCTCGACAAATAGCTCACATCTTAATTCAACACTTAGCATTTTCCCCGTTTAACTGACTAAAACTAGTGATGTTTTAGTTTTTTATATAATACAGATCTTCTATGCAGCAAATGGCCTGATATCAAAAGCAAGACTACTTTTTAAAAAAAAAAAATATTGCTTTGTTTATTAAGATTTTCTTATTTTTTTCTTAAAATGTTGCTTTGGTTACTAAGGATGGGTCTTGTTTCTTAATCAGATTTTCTTAATGACTTAAAAAAAAATGTTCATATCTACACAAAAAATAATTTAATTTGATCATATACTTTCTTCTCTTTTTTTTGAACCTTAATTCAATATCATGGGTTTCAAATATTAATGGTACCATGCCTTATTTAAATTAATTCATAAATAAAACCATGAAAAAAAAAAAAAATTTAAAACAGTATCAAATTCCCACCTAACATTAATTTCAATATTTGATTGCCATCAACTGAAAAATTTATTAAAAATAATTATAATTAAACAATAAAATTTTATTTATTATTTAAAATTTGCTCTATATTTTAAATGTAATACCATAAGTATCAAAATCTATTGTTATTACATGGTTTTTTTATTCATCCACTCAGAATGATTGTTGAAGCAAATTTGATTTATTTCCCCAAACTTGTCCATATAATTAATAGAATTCTTAATTAACTGGCATAGCGATTTGACAACTCTTTACACTTTTATATATATCAATAATTTTACATAGACAGTCATACATGATCAAAAATCATATATACATTTACTATTTCGTTTTGAAATACTGTATTTCATAACCTGGATTACTATCCATAAAAAAACATATTTCAGAGCCACAATTCCCTCTTCCTCAACTATGTTCATTTAATAAATATAATTCATTATTCTATATTTTTCCACCTGAAATGATGTTACATGGGCTGCTAAAATGTGTTATTACCACATTGTACCAAATTCATTACTGTACATATTAAATATTTTACTATATATTTTTTTATTTTGTGATTTTTATTATTCCAATTTCCAAGTCATTTTTTTTTACTTGACAAACCTGTGTAACTTTACTTTTCCATATTTCTCTAAATAATTTATATTATATGACCTAGACTAAAATGTTAATTCTATTTTAGCTATATTTCAATATTTTTTTATTCATTTTTAATTCATAATATTTTCCTCTTTTTATTTTTTCAGTAATTTTCATTTGTGATTCCTTAAAATAAATAACTTATTTACTTTCCGGTCATTTTTAATTCACTTAGCATCTTTCTTGGTTCAATTTCTGAATATTTACAATTCAAATTCTGATTTTTATTAATTCAGTATATTACTTGATACGTGCCCTTTTGCTTTATGGTTTTCCATAAACAGGCAGTAATTTTATGCATTTGATACTTTATATCAAATTATTATCAATTTATAAATATTTATTTGTTTTTCTACCAATTTAAGATTCAATACATTTCCACTCCAGGAAAGTAATCTTTCAGCTATATCAATGGAAGATTAATGCTTGTTTTAGCTTCTCAAGACCATTTTCCAGATTAACTTCCAAAAATGTTGGCTCTGTTAATTAATACTACCTTAAAATTGGAAGTTATGGTAATCAAACATAAACACACTGCTATATATCATGAATTAGTCATTAAGTGTAAGAGATAGGTATAAATAACTATGCTAGGAATTGTTTCCTTTGGAGATGCCAATTATGTAAGCTATACAATTTTGCACATGCGAAATTGACATCAGATTCTCTACTAGTTCCATTTTCAAAAAGTGTATCTGCATTGCACATAAATCTATATTCTCTCTAATAACAAAATTAGACTCATAGATTTCCAATCTTCAGTAATTAATTACACTAGAAACATTCATTAATAAAGCTTAAAATGCAACTTTACAATAAATTTTTAGAAAATGTGCATATATTTAATTATTTCCTTAACTTCAAAGACTATAAATAAATAAAATCTCTCACTCAAATCTCTTATCTCATTAAAGCACTTCATAAACAAAAATAATAAATTTAACATTGTAAAAAGATTTTTCTTTCTTTCCTTTTTTCCCTATAAGCCACATTTCTTTAACATTCATGGGGTGCTTGGAGTTGATCTGCAGTGCTCTCTTTTTAGACATTATGCATTAAAATGATTACTTAGAGAATATGTCTTAAAATGATTAGATAATACATTTCCATATCAATTTATTATTGAGGATCTTAGTCCGCTATGACTTTTTCTTTCTTTATCTTGATATCGAATTTCTATCAGAGATTTGTCATTTCCAAGTTTAAGTGTCATAATTATATTCAAAAGATTTTGAAACAATAAATAATATCCATACTCATATAATGCAGGGATTAAAGTATTTGATTTTCATTTTAAATCTATTTCAATTTGATTTTAGCCTGTCCTTACTATCTTAAGTGGGTGATTAAAATTGATATCAATGTGGATTATCATAGTTCTTTTCTGACAGGTCAGTCTCATTATTATTTCTTTTAAAAATTCTTTTTTTTTTCTTCTGGACTATCTGTGTTCATTCTCTTTCTCATGCTTTTTTAAATAGATAGTGGGGGTCAATTCTATTGCTATTAATATTCATTATTTCTTTTGTCCACAAATGGTCCTTTCTTTTGGTGCGACATGAAGTGTTCTTCTTCTCTACCTAAGCCATCAGACAATAAGTATTTAAAAACTGCTATTGTATAATCCTCTTAATTATTAATTTTTAGCATTCACTCTAGCCATTTAAATAATTATATTCACTGTCATTATTTACTTCTCAGATAGTTATGGGTATGCTATTAAAGCTATCAATTTGGCAATCCATTGTTGAAATTTCATTTTTTTATATCTCCCTTGGGATACCTAAGATTCCACCTGGTAGTTCTGTTCAGTAACTATTTAAATAAAGTCTCTTTTCTGGAAATGGCTTACTTTATTAAACAAAGATTCTCACTATTCTTGATAAGCCTTTTGTAAGTGGCTATATACTTTGACCAGCTTTCCTTTTCTCATAAGGTTTAAAATAATGTATCTCTACAAGTATTTAAATGCTTTATTGAACTTAGGCCTGTTCTCTAAATTCTTAAAACTGGTTAATGATTCCATGGTCTACTGCTTGCTTGTCTGTACTTGAAAATGGATTTATCCTTTGTTGAATTTCCTTGATTTCTATATTCACTTGTTGCGATTGGTCAATATTCTTATTTCTTCACTCTCTGCTCTATTTCTAATTTAACAATTCTACTCAGAATCTTGGACTTTTCCTAAGCTGTCATTGTTAGATATGGGGATTTTTACTTCTTCCTCAATGGTTTCTTTTCATTTTTGTAACTCTTCCTTTTTCCTTATATCTTCTATTTACATTCTTTTTACTCTCCTTTCAATTTCTTTTATTGCTTATTCTACTTTCAAAATAGCCATTTGGTTTGATTTCTTTCATTGTTTTTTCTATAACTGAACTTGTTTTATGTTTCTGTGTTTTTATTTCTTCTCCTTCCCCCTTATCCAATTACTTCTTATTCGTCCTCTGGATAATTTCTGGCAACTTTTTACTGTTCCCCTCTATTTGCCCTGATTTGGAATATTCTTTATTGACTATTTAGATCTTTTTGTATTTCCCAAACTATTATGATTAGCATACTTTATTTCTTATATATTTTTATTTACTATTATCTTTCATAATTCTTAGATATTATATGTATTTCTCCCCTCTTTCTATTATAATTACCTATTGTTGCCATTCATCTACTTTTTTCTTGGATATTTTTATTTCCTTTTTTCATTTTTCTATAGTTGTCTTCTCTATTTCTTAGATGCATTTATTTACTTCTTCTACTTTTCTACTGTTATTATCTTTTATATCTTAGACGTTTTTATTTACATAATCTTTTTATGGCTGTTGTGTGAAAGATTTACATTTTTTCTTTTAATTTTTATTCTACTTCCTAGGGTGGTAAATTGATACAAATTGTCCATCTCCTGTGAATTTTGTGAAGCATAATTTTCCATTCAACTTATTTAGATTGTCAATCATTTATATCTACTTTATTTTATTTCTCTTAAATTGTATATCTCTATCATAAAATTTGGATCATCCCATTAATTTCAAAATATAATTCTGTTTCACACCATTTTCAATATAATTAGCTTATTTAGCCCTATTTTAAACTCTACCATAATCTAACCTTTCTGCCATATCCTATTTTTCTTATTTACTATTCATAGTGTCATTCAATCCTACTGGGTATAAAAATATATAATTGTTTGCTTAACTATTCATTTAATTTTCTGGTCATCAATGTTGAATCTCATGATATTTGAGGCCCCTAAAATTGGAAAACAATATGTTACAGCAGCAGAACCAATAAAAGCCTAAAAAAGTTTTTATACTAAATCTTTAAATTATGCTGGTCCCATGACCTAGAATAAAGAAATTGAGAGATATAATAAACTGATAACTACACATTGATACATAAATATGTAAATGGGAAAACAAAGCTGATACTTTCTTTCTCATGCTTAATAATAATAAAAAAAGTTCATCCAGAATAATATTATCAGTAAGTTGATAATAGCTAGAAACACTTATTATTATCAATTTACAAAGCTTAATTATTCTCAATGAAATGGTTATATTTACCTACCAATAATTGCTATTATTTATTTCTCTGGATTGATAATAAAAAAAATATTGGTTATTGTAAATCAGCCTTATTTGTTTTAAAGGTATGAATGCTTCCCTACATTCTAGTGCCATTTTCTGGTCGAAGAACTGAATTTATGTCATTAAGATTCCTTAAACATTTGTTCTCTTTTATTAATTTATCGATGATCAAGCACAATTTAGATTACTTGGAAAGATTCAGATGAGTCACACTCACATATATAAATATAATGTAAGCTATGCGATCAGGTTGAGGATTGAATGAAAAATGGATATTAGTACTATTAAATTTTAAAATAATACTTTAACAAAATAAAAAATTAAAAAAATAAATAAATTTGAAGAACAACAATCACATTGCATGTCATCATTCATATTTTCTCATAGCAATTATCTTACATTTGCAGTACAGGTGAATTTTATTAATTTTTAGGTTTAATTACTTCCATAGCATTATTTATTTTAATTTATTTACAGCTCTTTTATTGATAGACAGGTTATTAAGCCAGGGTCATATTTTATCCTGTAAACAGAGAGTAAGTAGGATATATAACATCTTCAGATTCCATATACAAAGCTCCAATAGCAATTAGATTTTCAGATAGTAGATAGAGACCTAATTAAGATTTGCATTTAGCATCAATAAGATATAAAAATAGTAAATAACTTCGATATAACAGCAATTGAAAACAATGATAAATTATGTTTTTCACCACTATGGTTTAGTTCTAGCACTGGGATTAGTATTAGCTTCTTTCTTGTGGTCACTTTGGTTCGATTTTGGATAATTATACATTTAATGCCTTAAAACATTGGACTCTCCCACTTGAGAAACCACTAACTTTGATGATTAGCAACTGAATTGACTCTAGTATTATTTTTAACTCTTTATGTATCCAAAATCTTCCCATGCAGTAAGCTATGTTGGCCTGATATCAAAAGCAATATTATATTGTTTTTTTTTTTTTAAAAAAAATTGCTTTGTTTACCAATGAGATGCCTTGTTTTTTGGTCGATCTTTCTTAATGGTATATTTGATTTTTAAAAAATGCTCACACACAAAATAATTTAAGTGAAAAATTTTGATGACTTAAATAATCTCCATTTACTTTTACTTCTTTAGTTTGCCATTTTAACCCACAAAATATTTCTTATACAACTGCAGTAAATGTTTTTGAGATTCTGAATTAGCCTATCATAGCCTTCTCAACTTTAATTTTCTTAGTATCACCATGATATCATGACTGTTGCATTTTGATAAATATTCTTTAGAATATAACAATATCACAGATATATATCTTGATGATCTAATGCTTAATCACTGTTAAAATAATTAAAGAATCAAATGCCTTTTCACCAACTACAAATCTAAAGCATAAAAACAATCATATTCACTGACCTTTTCTATAACTTCTCTCAATACTTGGATACAATATAATGTGTTAAAATGGTTTAAATCCAACATGTTTATTCGGTGAATTTGCTGTAAACAAGTTATAGTTAATAAAGATTTTGTATAAAACTGACATAAGTAATATTTTTTTTATCATCTTTCTTAAATATCAGTATTACTACAGTATTCTTACAATCATCTGGTACATCTTTATCATTTTGACATATAGTTTTACCAAAATTTTTCTGTTTCTTCACTTCTTTTAAGATATCAATTATAATTTCATCATTCCCAGGAACTTCCTTTTTTCACAATTTAATTGGATATCTCATCTCTTCATTTCAAATGCTTGTAAATTCAAAAGATATAGAAATTAGGGGTACTTTCATTTACTTGTTCTTCATTACTATATAATTCTTTGCCGAGCTTTTCCATGCAATTTCTTGATATTATCCCTATTTTTAAAAATAATTCCATGTTCTTACTGCTGAAAATTTTTTTCCCCAATACCAAAGTATTGTTTTATAATTTTAAACTTTTATTTTCTTCTATGACTTTTCTTATCAATTCACATTAAATATCACCATTTGCTCTTTTTCGTACCATTTTGCAGAATCCAAATATTCAATTCTTAAAAGATTATTTTTAAATATTTCAATATTCCTTCTTTTCTCGTAAATTTTCTTGTTTCAGTACAAATTTTATTGATCAATTGCAACTTTTATGTATCAGTTATCTTTCTTTCTTAATGAGTATCAATTACCGTCTTATTCATCCTAGTTAAGTTCTACAGTCATGTAAAATATTACAAACTGCACAAAAAACAAAAATAAAAAATCATTTTTATACATCATATTGAAAAAATATTATAAATACATACAATGTCATTCATATGATCACAAAAAGTTGACGGCTAACTCAGTATTATCTTCTTTTTATATCATTTTTCAAAAATATGTATTTTTTTTTTATATTACTTCACTCCTAATTTCTCTTAATAAATACTTTTTTTATGCCATTTTATTGAATCTTAGTTCTTATTGCTCTTGTCAATGCTAAATGTTTAATACTTTCTATCCCACTGCCATTTTTTATCATCTAACTTATACACACACACTTATTTATCTCTGCTTTCCTTAAATAACAACTGAATATCTTATTAACATATAGTATTTTTTTTTACTTTCTATAAATTTTCATACAGATATATTGAAATTTAATCCTGATCATATTTTTCAGTTTTTTGCTTAAATTACATCCTTTTCAATTAAACCAGTCAAAATCCATTTTCATTATTCTCTTTTCATTCCTAATAAACTAGTCACTACAAATCTAGCAGCACTATCAAGTGATCTTCAATGAAGGAAAAAAAAATATTTTTTTTGATAAATGTAATATTCTCAATTTCCATTAATTATAAAAAGCATAAAAATTTAGTGCTGTTTAATACTATTAGCAATATGTCAAAAAAAAAAAAGTGACGATTTTGTGATAATATATACAACACACATAACATCATTTAAACATTGAAATGTGCTCAAAAATTAAATCATAATTTTAATTCTTATTATCTACACATAATTTAACATTTCCCAGTCCAGAGAATGCAGCCATAACTGAAAACATAATTAGATAGAAAATGTGGTGCCTTTTTATTCAATCAATCTATTTATGCTATTTAACAATAAGATAAATGCTTAATTTATAAAAATAAAGTTTCCTTCACAGAATTGATGCTACCAATACAAAACATAAAAAACATCTACACAGCTTAATGTCATTTTAAGCAGTTTATGAAGATTTCAATGTCTGTAATTAAGAACAATTAGTTTACTAAATACATGATGTCAATGTTATATAATTCATTATTTTTATTTAAAAAGGTTTTTTTTTTTTTTAAGATTTAATCTGACACCCCAAATTTGTGATATTTTATTACTTTGGATTTAATTCACAAATAATTTTACATGTACCCATATACATATATATTTCACTTTACCTGTTCTGGAGGTGGAACTTCTAATTGTGTCCCAGAGGGAGCTTGAATAGCCAATAATGTATCACCTTTAAAACAGCGGCAAATATCGTCATGATTAACATAAGTTAATATGAAAATAATTAAGGTTTATATTAACTTCATGAATAAATCAAGTTTATAGCAAAAGAAAAATAATCTGCTTAAAACTGACCATCACTTTGTCCAGTGTATTATAGAATGTAAATAAATATACAGTTCCAAGCATAAAGAATGTTTTATATTCAAAAACATATAAAATTTAATACTTTAAAAGAAGCCATTTAAATATTATGCTAATATCAACAAAAATCATAACAAATGGCAATCATTATTGAATATGCCAATTTTTAACTTATAAGTTAATATCAAAATTAAAGTAAGGATGACACATTCAAATTTTTATCAATTTCCATAATTTAAAAACTGATTATAGTATTAGATATAAATTATATTTGCAAATATATTTTAACCATTAAAAATATTTTTACAGTTAATTATTAGACAAACTATTAATAAAAATTATTATAAACAAAAATACAAATGGTTTTAACAATCCACAAGGAACAAAACAATGAAATAATGGGAATATGAAATTATTGTTAATGTGTTTTAAATTAAGAGTATTAAATCATTACACTAAAAAATTTAAAAGCTAAAATATAAAAACTGATGCTATGAGTCCAGTTTAATTATATATAACAAATATATGTTAAAGTGCATTGTAACGAAAAATTGCAGATTTCAGTTATTATATAGTCAACTAGTTTGCCAAAACAATAATTAAACCATAAACAATATTCATTAATTATTGATAATAATTAATTTTTTAATTATGTAATAGATATTATATTAATAATTAAAAATAACACAAACACACTCACACACAATTCTTATCTACAAAAAGTTGAGATAATTTTCAAAATTATGAATATTGCAACAAATAATTAAAAGTTAATAGCTTTCAATCAGATACTAAAGTAGCATTTCTTATGTTTTTACATTCATTTTATAATTTTATCAACAGTCACTTATACACATTTTTTTCTTTTTTAAAAGGATATTGATGATTATTAAAATCTTCTGTAATGTTTTTTATGCTTTGTTGGATCCACATTTTATGCCTATCTAATTCACCTTCCTTACGATCTAATTCTTCTAGTTCTTCTTTTAAAGCCAAGAGACGATCAGAAATTTCCCTTGTGTTACAGCCAGCACCAGCTCCCCTAAAAAATAATGATTTATTTCAAAGTTATATTATTTCTGGGTTTACTTACATCTGAATATGTGGATATATTTGTAATTCACAGATTATAAAATTCATCTTTGGCTAATTCTTATTTTTTGAGGATATTAGAATGAACTTATTTATTTAAGTAATGTGCTAGTAATTATTGTTTTATGTGTGTGTGTGTATATATATACAAGAGATAATTACACACACACACACACACAAATCAATAGCAATATTGGATTTTATGGTTAAATAGTAAAATATACATATAAAATATGATCATTACTATAAGTCAACAAATTCATTTTCATCCTCAATAGCACTTTTTTAAAAAAACAAAAACAAAAGTATTATTGTTTTGCAAATGTTATAAAGTTTATCCATTTTCCTCTTATTTTACATTACTTTTTTTATTTATTTAAATTTGTACTGACTTTCATATAAATGTTTTCCATAGGTTTGGTAGGGTAATGCTAGAAATTTGAATTGTTACTGTATTGTATTGAGATGATATCTCATGATTAAATGTACTTTAGCTATTATTATTCTGTATGTATAATAAAAATTGTTAAAAAGTATTAGCTCTATTATTTTTTCAATACATTAAAATATATTTCAGTTTATATGTTCATTAAGAGTATTTGGAAATCAGTTGATCATCAGATCATGCTTTTTTCCTCCATCGGTTTTGGATTATTGGTTAAAAAAAATAATTAAAGAAATTGATGAAATTTAAAAGCATTACTCAAGCTAGAACAATGACAGTTAAATTATTTAAAACAAGTTCTTTGTAATTAGCCAAATTTAAAAGCAGAATGCTATATAGTGTGACAAAGCAAAATTTAAAAATGTTATGAATTTCAAGGCAATGATCATATTGACAAGATAATTATTTTTTTACAATTTTTGTTTTAAATGATTATACAATTACCTCTATATGAAAAAATTTAAATAATATTGCAATTTTTTATTTCCCAAATGTGTCATATAATATTCCAGGCAGAGATTTGCTACTCTGTGTGCATGGGGGAGGGGGGGGTATCATTCATATAAATCACCCAAACTCACTACCAAAAATTTATTAGGTATATTTAAATATTAATTTAAATTTGAAAATTAAAAACACTGGTGCAAATAAATGCAGAAATTAGATTGAAATAAAATTTAATTAGTAAAGAGAAGTGTTGATTTATCCATTGATTTTTAATTTTATTGTTTTGATCAGAACAAATCCATTTCACAATTTATAAGTATCTGCATTATCTACATATGAGTTTTAAATAGCAAATTAGAATTAACCTGGTAAAATAATCATGCTTATTCTATGCTAGAAGGAAGAAAACATTTTTTGAATATTGATTTTATTTTGTTTTTTCATATTTATGAGTGATTATATGGATGTTCATTTGTAAAAAAATTGATATATCAAAATAAGTTTTCTGATTTATGTAAAACTAATAATTTCTATAAACATAGATCATTGAAATATTGGTAGCTACTATAAGATAATCTCTTCTAATTTATATATATATACTATTCAAATATATGTATACTATCTATTGAAGCAGTCGGATCTGAGTTCGATCCTAGCTTCATGACATCTAGCCATAAGCCCACTTCAAACCCTAGTACTAACCTTAAATTTCCGATGCAATGGGGCTTTATACGTTCAATCCACGCTAATTTCCATAAAGAATAATTTATATCATAAATGCATATTAAAATTAATTAGCTTCAGATTTAAATTGATCAATTATATTAATAAATTCATGATAGAATTATTCATGAATTTATATATTATAACTGCGTGGATTGTACATACATATTTATAAATATTTAAATATATATAATTGTTTAAAAGTTTCATTGCATCGGGAATGTTTGATTTTATTTTTAAATAATTTGTTAAAGTTTAATGATTAAAAGCTACATTATTTCGATAAGCTTTCAGATTTTCCCTTTCCAAAAACAATAGTTAAAGTTTTATTAATTAGAAAAAAAGATAAGGATTTTCTAATTAAAATCATTTTCTGATTTTAAGAATTCATTTTCTAATTAGAAAATGAATTCAAGTTAATGAGTTTGAAAGCCTTATCGAAGGAATGTATCTAAAAACAACTAGTAAATCTAAAAACATTGATAATGAAAGAAGCGCTAGCCTGAAGGCATCAGAGGACAGATATATATAGCTCTGAAAAGTTTGGAGAGGAGAAAAAAGCCATCTTTGTTGTAGAGAAGTGCAGTGAACTCTATGCGTTTAAAAATCATAAGTTTAAATAGTGTTTCGATCATGGTGAAGGGCTAAAACATCAGGAATCTGGCTGCGGTTCCTGAAGTCCCCTGAAATCTTCAATGAAGCTGCTAAATTCTTTCCAGACAAATCATGCTGCCAAAATCAAATAAAATGCTGTTCAAGTAATCGACCGAATGCATGCCTACGTTTTTTTTACCAACCTGGACGTGTAAATTAAGAACCAGCCCCGGAAGAAATGGGTAATATGTTTCCAAATGAACCTTAAACTTTCTGGCCAGCTTCTAACTTTACTTTACACTCCCTTTTATTCTTTAATGTAACAATCTTTATAAAACATTTTATTCATGCTACTGTAAATTTATATCGTAGTTCTCTCAACCACTAGTCTTTAAACTTTCTCTTTTCTTACTTGGCGGTTCATTTATTATTATATTATATATATATATTTGTGTAATTTATTAATGTTGTTATTTTAATTATATGCCAATAATCTTTCGACTCGATAAACTCCTTTGTTCTATTTGCCTTACGTAGAAAATATAATATTAACTCTGATAATAATTCTCGCCCATTAGAACTAGATTTATACAGTTCTATCAATCATCGAGTCGAAAGAAATTATTAAATGTTTGTTATTTTTATAGTAAATTATTAGCTCCGTTTTTCACCTATGTCCCCAGCTCCTATCTAATTTACAAATGTTTATATATTCATATATATAATGTTAAAATGTTTTTTTCTCGTATTCACCAATATTTATTTATTCACGTATAATCTAAAATGTTTCTGCAAAAGGGTCGATAAAGGAATCAACTAAATATACTCTAATTCAAATTTCAGTTAATTGCTATTTAGATTCAGGAAGGGCACGATGATTGGGGCATAATTAATATGATTTGCAAATGCGTTAAAATAGTTGTAGTTAAAAGCTCGTTTGACTTTAATTCATTTGATCAAGTCATCCCGTAGAGCATTCTATAATTGGGTTTTAGCTCTCAAACGGTGACTAGTAAGTCATCATCTTCAACGTTGCTGACGTAGGGCAATCTTCCGCTCCGTTAGGCTGGTCGGTGATCATATTTCTGTTATTTTAAATTATCGAGGAAGAAAGCTCTTCCTCTCCTATTCATACTAGTCAAAGGGCATAAGACTTGTCAGACGCAAGCCGCCATAGGACTTCGATTATCGACTAGCTATCGTCTTTTAGCTCATAATTCGTCAGCACAGTTGCCTCTCTGTTCCGGTAAAGCCCGTTCTGATGCTCGTAATTCGTGACGAAGTGATTTCAATTAAAGTCGAACAAATTCTCAGTTATATTTAATTAAATAAGTTTTCCAATAAAGATTAAAGTTATGCCCTAAAATACGTATCTTGCTCCTCATGAGTGGATTTGCGAATGTGAAAATAAATCTCACATTCTTTCGTATAAAATTAGAGTAACAATTTCCTTTTACTAATGAATACCTTTATCTGCCTTTTATTTTCTTGTTGGGGGCATAGACATAGACTTTCAAATATTGCGTAATATTCACTGGCATATAATAAGGACCGCCACTCTGATTATAATTATAAACTTTGTTTAAGGACTAGAATTAATATAATCATTATTAAAATTCAAACAACTATTATTATTAAATATTTTCTAAACACACTTGGTTTCTTAATTATCTTATTCAATAATTATTTTAATGTTAATGCTCGCTGTCTGTGTTGGCAACCCAAACATATACATATGATTCGATTTAAAAAAGTATCTTAAGTTAATTCATTATCCGATATTAGTATCAGTTCAGGGGTCTCTAATCCTCACCAACCATTGAGCTAGTTTCTTGGCGTATAGCACTGTGCCGTCAATTTAGATTTCCACTAATCTGAGCTGGTGAGTTGGGTTTGAATTCAGTTTTGTTTCAGCTGAGTTTGGATCCGACTTGCAGTTCTTTTGGTGGTTTTTTCGACTGGTACACTATACTAAACTTAAAATAATTAGAAGGGACTTGAATTCAGACTTTCAAGCTCTTCACAGCCGTCTGCTCCATATTATACAAACGATATGCATGACCACATACATGTGAAAAAAAATAATGATCTCCAATATTACATATTTCATTCTAAACCAGTACTAATCAGTTACTCCAAATCACCATTCCCCCATATATATACAATCAGTGCACAGTTTATATTAAGATAGCAAATCTTCAAACTTTAATGGACAAGCTTCAATCTTTTCCACACCCCAACTTTTCTGCCATTCATATCATTGAAAATCCGACGATTGCACACTCAAAACCTGTGTTGATGCCAATATTATTGTCATACCCATGTTCACTTTAAGTCACTAACTCCTCACATATACTTCTAATTACATTAAGTTAGTATAGTCAATATATATATATATATTTGAATACTACACATTCAGCTTGTATTCTGCCCATCCCTCTTCTGCATATTTAGATGGACATATTATGGTCTTATATGCAAGAGGTCAGAGTGACTGAAAGTCTGAAAGTCAACATGGGAATGACAACAACATTGACATCAACAAGGGCTTTGAGTGTTCCATTCTCAGATTTTCAAAGATATGGATGACTGAAAAATTGGGGTGTGGAGAAGATTTAAACTTGTCCATTAAAGTTTGTAGATTTACTATCTTAATACAAACTGTGCACTGATTGTATTTATGTGTGGAAAATGGTGATCTGGACCAACCGATGAGTACTGATTGGAGATAAGTTATCTTTTTCACGTGTAAGCGGTCATGTATATTAGTTTTATAACAAGTATATTAGTTTTATAACAAGGAGTGGATGGTTATGGAAAGCTTAAAAATCTGAGTTCAAGTCCCTTCTAACATATGTATATAACTTTACTGATTTGTGTTTGGGATTGTAAAAGAAAATAGTAATTTTTTTAAATTTCATTTTGCTGATTAAAAATTATCTTCTAGATGACAATATTAATTTCTCATTTTCTCCTGTATTTCCTTCGGTTTCAGAAGTATTTGAGGACCTGTCAGTCTTTTCTTCAGCTTCATTAGCCTGGCTATGTTCGTGTTACATATCCCTATAATTGTCATTACTATCTTTTTCTTTTCTTTTTGTGCTCCTATTACTAGTTTACAAGAGACTTTTTTCTTTAAAACTATCAAAAACCACTCTATTAGAAAGTGACAATCAAACAATTGTCACAATTCTTAACATCTTGACTTAAAATCTCAGCAATAATTTTACAAGAAAGTTGTTAATTTGTTACCTCTTGACTTTGAGAAATTTTTAATTTAAGTTGATTTTTCTTTTGGTTTTTAGTTTCTGGTCATTACTAACAATTAAATGTATTAACAAAAAAAAAAAAACAAATTAAGTTTTACACTGATTTTTATCTTAACAAGATGATTGAAGCTAAACCTAATAAATTACTGACATATTTACTTTATACAATTGTTTTACTTCAATTGAAACTGAACTTTTCCTAAGACAATGGTAGAATGGAGAACTCGGGAGTTAAAAGTTTATGAATTGATTTTTATTTGAGTAAAAAAAAAAATATCTCCGTTTAATTGAATGTAACTATTATATTCAACCTCAACTTGAATATTCAACATCATGACTGCTTGAACAACTAAATATATGATTATATTTATTATTATATTTAATACATTGAATAATTGAATTACCTTCTAATACTACTCTGCCGACGATTCATTAACTAATAACTTATATCATTTTCTTGATGATTCAATTGAACTACCTCTTGAGGAGTAGAATAACTGAACAATATAATTACAAGGGTATAAATACTTCCAAACTTTAACCTGTCAATATCACAATTTGCATTCAAGTGACCTAGGCTGGTCAACCTATAATGATGTGAGATGAAGCATTTGAATAAAATGTTTGATACTTTGGTATTATTCCTGCTGTGCCATATAATTCTACATTTGCGATATGTTTAAAATAATGCCTCCAAGAAATGTGTGGAAAAACTCTATAAAATTTGTCCGCATATCCTGTGGAAGCATTATTTTAAAGATATCGCAAATTTAGAATATGTCACCAGGAGTAATACGTCATAACATGTGTAGTATAAAAGTTCAAATCTAAAAAAAAAAGAAGATATATTCAATATGAAAATAGAAAAAAACACATTATGATACTAAATAAAAAGAAATAGTTGTGACTTTTTAATATGGCACTTTTTCTGAATTTTTATTGACCCTTTCATGTCGTCAAAGCCCGTCCTCCCCCCTACCGGCATAATGTGGCACTTTGTGCCGTCCCAAGCAACCCAGCATGTGTAATACCAAACTTCAAATCTAAAAAAAAAAAAAACACATCTTATTTCCAATGATGGAGAGCTACATTTATTATGGGAAAAAAAAAAGAAATATGAAAAAGAACTTTGAAACATTTTTTTTAAATGGCAAACTATAACAAAATTTTAACTGTAAGTTTAACATTATGGTAATCATCAGAAATCTGGGCATGGCCGCCTGATGGCATTGTTTATATGTCAAAACATATAAAAATATCGTTTCTGCGGCCGGCCTTAAGGCTAATACAACATTTATATTGTATTAACCCATTGCTAGGCCGCTTTATATGACATTGCACAAAAATATTACGGCCTGTTTTGTGTTTCGAAACTGTTTATGCGTATTTGTTCTATTCATAGTCGATTACCGTATCGCTTGAGGGTGTTTTAATTTCAAGTCGGTACAATTTTTCAAATCTCCATAATAGAGTAATGTCATTTATATTTAAATAATATTGTTAATTACTAATAATTGTCATATGGTCTCCACCCTTCCCTAAAAAAATGTTAATATGTAAAAAATTGGCAAAGGGTATATTCGAACACACTTCATCAAAGCTCACGTGCTAAGTCATGTTTCAGCGGGGGAAAATATACGAGACCAATAAAAGGTCTGAGAAGAACGTGCAATTTTTAAACTTTTCAGAATTGCTGAGTACAAAAAGTGAGGGAGACTGTGTCCTTTTTTCAGGCACATAATGTCCTCCCAAATACCAGACTGTTTTTATTACAGCAATAAAATAATAAATAAATTCAAAAATTCCAAAGTTTGTGTACTTTTTTATTTATTTCATTAGAAAATGACAAGTATTTGGATTATCTTTTTTCAGCAGGGTTAAAATAAATGACTATTTTTGTTTACTTTTTGTTAATAATAACAAAGTATGAAAGCTCCCCAAAAAAGCAGTTTATTATAGAAGCCCAAAAAAAAAAAAGGTAATTCAAACAAAATATAAATAGAAGTAAAACGTGAGAAAAAGTTGTTTAAAAAAAAAAAAGAAGAAATTATTGACTTTTTGTTACAATTATTTTTCCGAGTGTGGGGGTTTGAAAACAATTTTGTACCACCAAAAAAACACAAAAATTACTTTTGATTTAATAAAAAGAAAAACAATTTGGTCAACCAAAAAAGAAAAAGGTAGAAAAAATTCAAAACAATTCCCAAATAATTGCATTATATTTTTTCAGCAGGGTTAAAACAAGTGGCGTTAAAATAAATGACTATTTTTGTTTACTTTTTGTTAATAATAACTGTACGAAAGCCCCCCCCCAAAAAGCTGTTTATTGTAGAAGCCAAAAAAAAAAAAAGGCTAATTCAAACGAAATATAAGTAAAAGTAAAAAGTGAAAAAAAGTTGTTTAAAAAAAAAGTTATTGACTTTTCGTTACAATTACTGATTCGAGGGTGGGGATTTCAAAACAATTTCTGAACCCCCAACAACACAAAAGTTACTTTTGATTTAATAATAATAAGAAAAACAATTTAGTCAACCAAAAAAAAAAAGTAGAAGAAAGTCGAAACAAGTCCCAAATAATTGTATTATATTTTTTCGGCAGGGTTAAAACAAGTTTTTTGGTTGTGAAACAGTTCAAAGTTGTTAAAATCAGAAAAATAAACACAAAATTAAATTACCAAAATTTATTGAATAAAGAAAAATGTCAGGTTAAAAAAAACAATGAAAATGAATATAAAAATTTGTTTAATAAAAAAGAAACTATGTTATAAATGAAATAAAAATTTGTTTAATCAAAAAAAAACAACATGTTCTATAAAAAAAAGTTGCGGTGGCCCGGTAACGTTACATTTGATTGATTTTGTATAGCATCAATGCCCCAAGCGACCGTGTCTGGATTTCAGATAATTACCAACATTATATTTGAAATATAAAACCGTATTACTTATAAATGATATGAGAGATGTATTATATTGTAGAGGATAAAAAAAAAGTCACTACGGTGGACTGAACCATTTAATATCTTCTTAAATAGGAAAAAAGGGTCAGTTTATTTGAAATGGATTAGTCATGCGAGGATTCTTGATTGCCATGACATCATAAACGGAAACTTTAAATAAATATTACCAGACACAAACGTCACAGGAATAATAACTATCAGGAATAATACCAAATGTTTTCTTCATAAGTACTCAAAAATAATGATACAGAAGATGCAATCATTCTAAACTAATTACATCCTAAAATATCTAATATTTACATTTAAAAAAACAACAACATATGAAACAAAACAATAAAAAATATATTGGTGTCATTGGCAGAGTCTATTTACATAGGGAAGTTGTCAAGAAGATGTTAATTGATCAGTTGTCTTTTTTTTTAAGAATGAAAATATCACTTTCTTTAAAATATGAATGCATCAGGAAATGATGGGGTAGGGGAGGGGAGGACTATCAACAAGTGTTATCAAAGTAAATATTAAGGAAGAAATGAAATTATCGATGAGCAAAAAAATTACATAAATAGGGAAAAATTCAATAAAATATATAAGAAACATTGCATTAAACATATAATTAATTCAATAGTACATATACTGTAGATAATATTTTCATCACATATTAATAGGTAATGCTATAACAGAACTCCTTAGTGATTGATTCTAGATTATATATGTTGGTAAATGTGTCAACAATGCTTGAATCAACTGAGACTTTGTTGCATTGCTCAATGACATCTCTGAATATGAGTTGCTAATAAATTAATTTACAGGGCTAGATTGCTTTTTCAAAATATTTTTTAAAATTGATTTGCAACACATATTAAAATGTAAATATCAGACTTTTCTAAATTCCCCCCCCCCCCATAAATATTACCATGCATCTAGTATCATGTCTGTTTCTAAATAAATTATAATATTTTCATGTTTTCATAAAATTTTATTATTTTCATATATTTAAATGTCCATCATTACATATAAGTTTCTAAATAAATTTCATTATTTTATATGCTTTTCCCCTCCCAAACATATTATTTTAAACAAACTACTATTTTCATTAAAAAAGAAAAGACTGATAAGCACTTTCATATCAACTTTCATTTGTGGATAGTGGCTTTTTCAACAGGCAGTATCTACAAAAGAATGCATTATTATATTATTCCAACAAATATCCATATGATTAAAGTTCAAGATGAATAATAAAATTAATAATATTTGCAATACAGATAAAAACAATCATTACAAAATTTACTGTATGACAATGATCTATTCTTCAACATAATGCTAAAACCATTGCGTCAAACAAATATGCATGGATTTTTTAATAAATACAATATAGCTAATTATTATTATTATTTTAAATAGGACAAATGTCCCAATTTCTGATTACTGTAATCAGAGCACAACTTCTTGCAATGACAGTAACAGAAAATTCCCAAGATGTCATTTCCACAATAGTAGCCTACATGGAAGTAATGATCAATTTACTTGTAGTCAGCATCAAATATTTACCAAAAGGTATTCCTGCTATGAAGTATTACTCTGGTGATGTTTTCGTTTGGTAATATTTATTCAAAATTTATGGTGTATGATGTCATGGCAACTAGTTTTTATATATATAAAAAAGTAAAATCCCGATCGATGTTTTTTTTTTTAGTCAATGAAGGGTTCCGAATTTAAAATTCTATTTTAAAGAGCATGAAATAAAATAAACGTTCGTATTTTTTTTTTTTAATACGAGAGCGTACATTTGACAATATGTATATATATTAAAGTTTTATAAATACCGTTTGGCTCTGTGGGTAGATACGTTAAACTTCAACTAAATCAGTAAAATATCTGCCCACTTGTGTTAGTGATCTAATTTTTATAAGAGGGAAAGTTACTATTATTTTTCTGTGAATTTTTAGTGGTGGTTGAGTTTTCGTAATGTTTTATATATATATATTTTGCAGAGGGTTTCTTTTTAAATTTAAAGGTCGTTTGGCCATATTTATGTTGTATTGTGTACTGGGTGATCTGCAATGTCTCAGCATGCATTCAATGTTTCTCTTTTACCAAGTCTGCTTAGGCTAATATACCTGCATATGGATATTCATGAAAATAAATAAAAATTCTGGATCTCATATCTATTTCAGATATTTCAATGTATGTAACTGGACATAAAAAAGAAAACTTTGTATCTGAATCCGGTTTACTCAGCAAACGGATTCCATTTTCCTCTAACCCAGATTAGAGACGGAGTGCTAACTGGTCTTGTATTAGCCTCTTGGTTGCTTATTATGTCTCGAGACTCACAGCTCACATTATGCTTTTGCTTTAGTGCACCATATTGCATATTTATATTTACTTTGTAATCTGTCTCAAAATATTATTGAAATGCTTCAATCATAGCTGAAAATTTCCGCTGGGGTCACTATTTCATTTTCTTTAGTCATTAATAGAGGGCTGTGATTTAAATATGTCCAAGAAGTGTTTAGTTGAGTTTAACCATTTATTTATTACCATGTGCTCTATCGATAGAGTTAATGAATTATGTCGCTCTCTTGAATTTTGTGTAACCCATCCATTGGCTGAAAATATTTTTAAGAAAAATTATAATATAAATTTTTGTCTACCATTATCATTACAAAAAAAGGGATTTTTCATATATATTTAATTCTATATATGATTGTAGGGTAACAGCCTGCAGCTCAACCAGTGAAACTTTGTAGAATCTTTCTAGCATAACTAATAAAGGTTTCTTTTGTCCGTCATTCTCTATTATTAAAACTCTGTAGTATTGTTTGTTTTTCTTTGTGTGACACATATATAAATCTGATCAATATATATATCTACTTGTTAAAATTCATTGTGGTCTTATCTCTCCCTGATCACTGGACATACATTAAGAATAAATTCTAGTGAGGTTTGGAGAGTAAGTCGCTTAGTAGCAATTTGGAGGAGTAGGTGAGGTTCAAATCCCCTCTACCTGCATCTCTAGATTAGGTTAAAGCAGCTCTACTTTTCATACCGTTACAATATATATTGATTATCCAGCCTGCATGTACATAAATCATCGGTATATATCATCCAGTTTCTCAAGTACAATATATTTATATATATATTGAATCAGGATTTGCCTACATTCACTATTGATGTTCCATATGTATCCAGAGAACTATCAATGTTGTCCACAATCCATTTATTATTATTTTCCCATGTGGTGACATTTAGAATTGACAATGATCAAGCATCTATTCCCTGTATTACTTCTATATATTCACTATAAATCAGGCTATATTTCCTGATTATCATTATTTTCTGACAACTATCTTCCTGACTGTTGGTCCCAAAACTACTCCACAGTGGTAACTTTATTTACAGACTCATGGCAATGACTAAACCCTCAACCTCAGCCCTACAATCTAAT
Organism: Epiperipatus broadwayi; assembly: GCA_028023455.1. Lineage (NCBI taxonomy): Eukaryota > Metazoa > Onychophora > Udeonychophora > Euonychophora > Peripatidae > Epiperipatus > Epiperipatus broadwayi. The sequence goes on from JAQFVV010012404.1 coordinate 8,779,502, forward strand.
AACAACCCTGTTAATATTATAACAATAACACAGTTTAGAGAATGAACTCAGTCCAATCCAGATAATACTGACTATATATTTGAATACTAAACTAATTTGTGAAATAAGAAAATGAATAAGAATAGTAAACAGCTAAATGTTTTCTATTTTAACTAACTAATAATGAAAAAGAAATAACAACAATAATAATCATAAAATTACAAATAAGGTTGATTAACATTCCTCCCCAAAGAAATATGTACATAAAAATAATAGACAAATAGATCTAAATGAGAAAAAATAAAAGATTAAGTACACCTGGGTCTCGTTTTATGCGGATTTATTTAATGCGATTTTGAAGTTATGCGATTCATGATTCTTCTTAATATCTTTGTATGCGGTTTTCTGTTATGCGATAAAAATTAAATCAGAAGTCGATCTCCGATAATGCGCTATTACTTTAAATATTATAAATTTTGCGCACTCACATCATATTTAAAATAATAGCGCATTATCGGAGTTCGACTTCCATCTAATAATTTCAATATTTTCAGCATTTTATAATAGTACTGTAATAGATTTTATCTAATAAAGAAGTTCATAATTCACTTAAAAGCAGAATTTCCCCATTTTATATACACACATTAAATTTTACAAGACTATAATGTAAATCTGTTCAAACGTTATTGATGAAAAATACTATGTTTGTTGTTATTTTTGCATTTTAAATCACGTTCTATTTTTGCTTTTTATAAAAAGAGTATGTAATTAATTAATCATTTAGTGTCCGCAAGTAATAAATTTTACAAGATTATAATGTAACTCTGTTCAAACGTTATAGATGAAAAATACTATGTTGTTTTTGCATTTTAAATCACGTTCAATTTTTGCTTTTTATAAAACGAGTACGTAATCAATTAAATCATTTAGTGTCTGCACGTTTATTTTTAAAAGGTGAGTAACAGCGGTGGGCACAATTTTAACAATTTAAAAATTACATAACGAGGTGATATGAAACGATGAAATTTTATTTTTAAATGGAATTGAAAATTAAAAAATTAAAGACAAAAATAAGAATTTAATTTTTAATTGTTAGTTTAATTAAATTTTGCCCAACAGTAGTGAGTCGTTGTCTTTTTATTATCGTAAGTCTAAGTTCTTATTTTTATTTTAAACTTTTAGTTTACTCTAACGGAGAGAAATTTCTTTGGAAACAAAAATTTCAATATTAGATCGCTTAGCGAAATGGGAAGGATCAATAGCGATTGGAAAACGATTTAGTTGTATTTCCTCTTGACTTCATTTAGGAGAAGCTACAGTACCTCACATCATATCACATCATGATGAATCTGATGTCTCAAATAGCGTTAATAATTAAAATACCATACATGTATGAAAAAAATGTAAATTATGCATAAAAATATATTGTTTTGAATAAAATTAAATACTGTAGTTAATAAAAAAAGTAAAAAAAGTTTGTCTTGTATCAATTTTTTTCAAATTTGAAATTTTTTATTAGTCATATTTTATTTTATTTTTTTATGCGAATTTTAAAATAATTTTACGTTTTGCTTTGCTTTTATGCGATTTTTGGAAAATTACAGTGCGTATCCCCCATTTTTCAAGGTAGGTCTATTTTTGTGCGCGTTTTCTGAGGAACCTAACTACCGCATAAAACGAGACCTAGGTGTAATAATTAAATACATTAATTAATAATCTACTGTTCGTTTTAACATAGAACAAAGACAAACTTTATATAAAATAATAGATGGCAGGAAAAAAAAATTAATTGTAATCATAGAATACACATACATATATACCTTACTACAGACTTTGCAATAATTCATAAGCTTACAGATGTTTTATTGGGTCCACTATGTTAAAGTATCTTGGATTCTGATCCTTCACTTCATTTCCCAGATTCCTTAGTAATTTGATAAAAGGTGTAGACTTGTTCTAAAATGTTTTAAAAAAGTAGTTGTTACTTTCCATACAATACATTATCGAACAGCAGGTTATGCAATCAGGGCATCACGCGATCTAGAAAAGCAGGCAAGGCCTTCATTATGTTTTTCGGATTAGCATGGTAGCAATGGCTAGACAGTTACTTAGAACGTTTTAGTATGTGCCAGAAGGAGCAAACACCAACATGAATGAATTAATATTAAGCATAGTAAAATTAACTATGGCAGACACGAAAAAATAATTTTATACAGTCATACTATGCTCCAATATTACACTGCTTACAAGTCCTTCTGGCAGTAAGTATTAGCCTTTTCTCTAAACATCATTTTTTGAGCTATCCAATGTGTAATTTGTTGATTGATCAATACCCTCTCTTAAACAAAATTATTAATGATCTCATATATAGTCTCTGAAAAACCTTGTATTTAATTAACATTGCATACTAAAATTAAAACTATTACATTTTAAAAACACATCAACAAGCTTTTCTAATTAAAGTCTATATTCCAGACCAAAATGAAAATTATATCTAAAAAACATGATAATCTTCTTATAATCACTGTCTGGATTATCTTAAGTAAGCTCTTAATTAAACCTTTTAATTCAACAAAATTTCTTAATTAAAGATTTTTAATCACTAATTTAATTTTTTTTTCCTTTTTTTTTTTAACTACAGCAGAAAAGTTATTTACAAAACACATCTGTTTGTGCTAACACAAATATATATATATATAAAATTCAAAGCAACTTAATTTTGTAACAGTATACCTTTTCAATGTTTAATATTTCATTAAGGAAAAAGGTACCATTATATAGATCTTTTCATTATCTTTAATTAAAATTATATAAGATTGGACTGAACTGTCTTATTACAGAAAAGAATTCAAAAACCAATATTAACAATACATCTTTTATTTTTTTATGCATTACTAAATGTACTTAAATATTTAAAATAAGGTAATAAACTAACCCAGAGTAATTTGCAAAGACTTCTATATAATAGACAAGTATTCCAAGCCTTTTTATTACATGTTAGCCATCAAACATATAAAATTCATAGCAAACTTAAATATCTCCTCTTGCTTCTTTTATTTATATAATCAAACATATTCTGTGCCTGATCTATATTACAATATGATGAATCAGAAATGTGCTACCAATCAATGTATATAGTTTGTCACTTTAATCATGACCCTAGTTCTCTATAATTTCGATATCTATATATCAAACATAGACACATCAATTATATATGATTTATGATGATGATCACAGTCACTTCATCACAATATATATATATCAAGTATTTGAATAATGTAAAGAAATCATGAAAGTTTATATTGTAGTTCTAGAAAAAATATGATAATTATGTCAAAGAGATTAGCAAATATTATCAAACTAACAGCAACAATAAATAAATGTCATAGCTTGGTCAGAGTATTCTATTGCTTAGTTGCTTATCCTGTTTTCAAGCAAAAGAATATATTTAAAAACTCATATAAGTTAAATAATGCTAAAAATATTATACAATAATTATAAAATCCTATTGCTATTGGAAGCAAAATAAATTCCACATATTATATTACACGTTTATCAAAGAATATTCTATTTACACTGTAGAATTAGCAAATAATGCAATATTTTCTAATTCTAATAAGAATGACAGTCATTTGTGTTTATATTCATCCATGAACCTAAACATAGGAAATTCAATAAATTAAATGTACATATTTTTGAACAATAAATCACAATATGCAAAGGCAAATTTTCATTTAATACAAAAAATAATAACAGTAATATTTAGTTATGAAAATATAAATAAAATAACATACTTCCATTGTATACTATTTTTAGACTTCTTTTCAATTAAACCAATTCCTTCCAATACATTTGTAATATCATAAATCCTTCTTTTCTGTCGAACAGCTAAAGTATCTGCTGCCTAAAACATATTGATGAAAGTAAAAATAAGTACTGAATACATATAGATATAACAAATAAAAATAAAATTTTAATTTGGAGAAGTTGAAAATTTAACTGTTAGAATTCTAGTTTGTAATTATAGTACAGAAATTAAAAATGTTTGCATTAAATTCTGATTAACATATATAAATTATTTTATCTATTCTTATTATGCATGATATAATAAAATGATTAACTTCAATGACATTCAAACAACAGAAACGACTAGTTAAGTTTTAATCAGAGAACCTTTAATTCTCAAATCCATTATTTAAGAACCATTGGATTAAATTACACAGCTATTAAGCAATTTGTTAAAAAAAAAAAAATATTAGTTTTTATTAAATATAATTTTTAAAAAATAAAGCTTCACCATATGGTGACTAATGCATATTCATAATCTGAAGTTCAAACTGAGAATGCATCATAGTTTCATCTTGTATTACTGATATTCAAGCACAAATATTACTAAATTGCTATAATGATAAAATAGTCAATACAATTTATTTGTCCATAATGTTGTCATAAATACATAATCAATCCAAATAAGATTCTTTATTTCTATCTTATTTTGATTATTTATTTTAGCACCAACATATTAAGAATACAAAAAATTTTATTTCAATGAATTTTGATGATTTCAGGTTATTATACTGATTTGTAAATGTTATGTCAGATTTTCTGTTGGTGCTATGTCAATGTAGATATGACCTTGTAAAATATGAATATATGCACATTACTATCTAAGATTATATGTTGGACTATTTCCATCATCTATCAGTAAATGTTGAATGTATAGAAAATTTAAAATTATTTAAATTTGTCAAATACAAACAACTTGTTAATAATAACACAAATAGACAACACAGATTAGTAATTACATAACAGTTCGAGTAGTATTATTCTCTACTCTTTTACAGGTGTTGCTGATCTGACCAATGACAGTATTCGCATAGGAGTCAAACCTGCAACTTTAGATTCTTGAATATCGAATTTAAGGCAAAAGCTCTAACCAACAGCTCAATTTTGGTTAAAGTGTTCTGCCTTAAATTCATATTCAAGAATCTAAAAATACGAGTTCAACTCCTATGCGAATACTGTCACTGGTCAGGTCAGCAACAACTGAAAAAGAGTGGAGAATAGTACTACTTGAAACGTGTAATTCCTAACCTATGTTGGCTACTTGTGTGTTATTAACAAGTTGTATGTATTTGACAAATTTAAATAGTTTAAAATTTTCTATATATTCAACATTTGTTGATAAATGACAGAAATAGTCCAACATATTGTCACAATTATTAAAGATATATAAACAATGATTTCAAAACAGATAACTCCTTAAAAGACATATGTAAAATAATATAAATTAAATTTATATAAATGCAGAACATTTTGTATATTACTAGTTATAATTAAAATAAAACCAGATTATATCAAACAATTTATTTTGTAATTATATTAAAATGATCAATTATAAAAGTTTTCAATAACAACAACTACAATACTAGTGTCTTTTAAAGTGCATATGCTCAGCGGACATCTTCTGTTCCATATTAGTGGAATGATCAAACCTTAAAATGTTTATAATATATACAGCTTTATAAGCACATGTATTTTTGAATGACTAGGTGTATACAGATATTTCAGGGGTGAATAGATATAAAATTTATATAATAATGGTAAGACCCCTCCTCCTTTGAGTATATGCATTTATTAGCAATCAAAACAATTCCCACTACCATAACATTCCATACTCTTTAAAATATTTAAGTCATTTAATAGTTTACATATTAAAACAATCACTTTTAAATTATATTTAAAAATTCTATAAGATCAGCCCTATTGAAACAATGCTTATAAAATGTTTTAAATTTTCTTTTTTTTCTTAAATTTTGTATATAATGTTCTAATTTTGTTTTCCAAACTATTAAAATACTGAAAATCTGTGCTTTATTCATGTATTTGATAAAACTTGCAAGGAGCAACACTAATGGCAGAATATCAACTGTTTTTAATTTTGAAAAAGTAGAGAAAAATAAAAGAATATTTATTTAAATCTGTGCAACAGCCAGACCAGAACTGATAAATCTAGAAATCTTTTTTGTTATCTAAACCTTACGATTTTTCTTTTAGCCAGCAACCTGAGGCTTATACAGCTCTCCTTCTAGTACAATGTTGATTGGTAAACGGATATATGATTTTTATTAGTTAGAAGATAAAGGTTTCAGATTAATGAGTTAGTCAAATGTGAGTCAATGCACTAAACTGTAAAATGAAAAATGTAATGTGATGCTGGTTTAACCAATGTCATGACGCTGAGTCCATAGTTTATCTTTTTTAATTTAATCAAGGTTAATAAATATATTCTGATCATTAAATATTATTGCTGTAGATTTCGGATACTTATAAATTTATTATAATTGAAAATTTTGATCAATGCTTTTTTTCTGCTTTTGATTATTTTCATTTTACTTATTTATAGATACACATTTTCAAAGCTATTAGTTACATTTATGATAAAGATAATAGAGGAATTTGAAATTAGGATTTCCAGTCTATATTGGATCCTTCACTCCACCTCAAACAATCAATAAAGATAAATATTTTTTGATGATTTTGATTAAATAAAAAAAAAAAAGAAATCAAAATTTAAAGATTGTAAAATAACTATTTTTAAAACGATTATGAATAAAAATTTCTAAAAATTTATATTATATTCAATGAAAACAGGTTCTGATAAACATTATAATGTAGTTATTAATAGTTGTTTATTTCAATCTTGTTTTGATTGATTATTTATTTCAATGTTTTAAATTAAAAACAACAAAGGAATTAAAAAAATACCATTTATAGTTCCTTTGTCAGTTTATTTTTACTCAATACCTCTTCCCACATTTGCCTTATTACATAGACTTTTGATATTATTTTAGCATATGACATACACATAAGATGAAACTACACAGTACATACCAATGGTATAAATCTATTTTGTTTAAAAATTATTTTCAATTAATCACAACTTCTTTGTTACATTCTTAAATGAAATTAGAAACACTTTATGCACATGAATTTATCAATAAATTACAATTTCAGCAATTAATTTTTTGCTTAATAAAATGTAAACAATTTTATTACTTTCATTTAATAAATTTGTTGCAGTATACTGATCATTTTTGAAATTTCACTGATTACAAATTTGCATTTCAATTGTTATGGATTGCTTACTGTGAATTACTTCTTGATTAGTATAACAAATCATTTTATTAATATAATTTTCTTCTTCCTTTTCCTATGTATTGATTTCTTTTTAACATATCATACCATTTACAACTTTCTTAACACTTTATCAATACTCTTTATTTATATCAAAACCAACAGTTTCGACTGTCCTGCAGTCATCATCAAATAATAACTATGTGAGAAAAGTAAAAAAATGCATAAATGAAGTATATAAAATTGAATGTAAATCATGTAAAAGTAAAAATATAAAAACTAATTATGTAGGAGAAACAAAGAATTCAATTTATACAAGATTAATTCAACATAAATATAATAGATTACCTATTCATTTGCATTCATTAGAAACAAGTCATAGGTTTGAGAAAGATAGTATAAAATTGATTAATTATACAAATAATAGAAGGGATAGGAAAATTAAAGAGGCAATATTGATTAAGAATATAAAACCAAATCTTAATAGGGATTTGGGGGTAGACAATAATTTTATAAGCAATTATTATTAATAGTTTGAATTTGAAAAAGATTAAAAGAATAAAATTGAAGAAAATGACAATAGAGGGAGGTGTTAAACAAGTAGGCAAATTTTGAAAATTTTGTCAGTTGGGGTTTTTAGAAATAGGATTTTTGTAAAGTAAAAAGGTAATTTGTAATGTGGAGAAAGTTAATTGATAATTATAAAATATTTAGTAAAAATAAGAAAAGGTTAGAAGTTGAGTTATAATATAAATAAATTGACAATAATATATATTAAATAGTAGAGTAAATGCTAAAGTTTATAATTATAATAAATAATTTTTAAAAAAATAAAGTGATATAAAATAAATATTGATAAAATTATTTAAGAGTAAAGTAATAAAATGGGAAATGATTATTTATAATAGTCAGGTTAAAATGTATATTTTATTTTTGTTTATTTTGTGTATTTAATTATGTATATGAATATGTGTATTAATTATATATTTGAATATTGTAGCTCTGATGATGACTGCAGGACAGTTGAAACTGTTAGTTTTGATATAAATAAAGAGTACTGATAAAGTGTTTAAGAAAGTTGTAAATAGTATGATAAATCATTTTATTATTTTATTTAATTAAGTTAATCTATAATAATCACTTTTTGGAATTTGTAGAGTATGTTTAAAAAGATAGCATTTATATTATTTAAAATGTTTACTTTTATTAACATAATGATAATAAAGTCTATAACAAATATAAAAAAACCCAATCACAAAAAAATTAATGTAATCCACAAAGAATATTAATTCCAAAAATATGAAAATAAACAGTAGTTAAAGAAATATATAATCTAAATGAATGTTTCAGTAGCTCCTGTTTTTTCTCTGAAGGTTATTCAGGATTTGTTTATAAAAATAATTTTGAAAAATAAAAGCCAAAATTTATTATGAATGTTCTCAAATGAATTAATCAAGATATTACTGCTTCTTTCAATGGTGAATTCTATGATGATGGAAATTCCAGTTAGTGTTTTGGTTTGTAGTTTGGCATTTAATCATATTAAGAAAAAGTGTAATCTACAATGAATGATTTTAATAACATTACATAAGTTGACGTTTTTTATATATTGAAGCAGTAAAATCTGTTATACATATTTTCGCTTCACTGTCTGGTGATATTAGGAACCTTCAACCAGAGGTTCAAACCCATTTTTACATTTGTTAATCACTAGAGAGTGCAAGTACACATACACTTGATTATTCCCCTCTCTTTTGTTAGTTAAACATTATTTTGATTAAATAATATTACTTTAATTCGTAAATATTTAAATTTCCACCACTGTAAATAGTCGTGTATGTGTGTGTATATATCGCAGATTGCTGCAACTATTATAATTATATATTACTATTTTGTTTCTTTGCATTTATCATTCGTGTATTATTTTATTTAAGCTGACATAATACCTAGAGAATAATTAATATAATTGAAATCTGCAAACAAAAGAACGTACCTTATTTAAATTTAAAATGTCTTTAATAAAGTAGATTTATTTCAAAAGATTTTACGTTAATGGAAAATATATCTTGTGAATCTATTTCCAACTCGAAATAGATTGAAACAATACTCTCTTGAACTTATCTCGTTGTCATCTCTAAAATGTAATCGTTGAAAAAGGATAAGTGCAATCAAGTTAGTTAATGTACATCCGGGCTTTGCCAATGGCAGGGCAAATGAAAGTTCTAGAAGGTTTTGATGGCATATAAATACAGCCGAAAATTCTGTGCTAGTCACTCTGCTTTATTTTCAAAAGGTGTTGCAGAATGAACCTGCGTCACTCAAATATTTAAAATATGACTTTAGTGGAAGAAATTTACTTTCCCGATCCTTTCAAGATTGCCTCCATACCGATATGCTACTATGCCTGCTCCACCTAGAGACTGTCTTAATCAAATGTTTATTTAACTCTTAAAAGATGCCAACCATTATTTCTCCAAAAATCTGCATTGCTGACCTTTCCCCCCCACATTTCCCATACGCGTATCAACTTGTACAGCCCCCAAGTCTTCAAATAACAGAAGGTAATCCTGTCTCTGCCGCCAATATAAACTCTTAAAATCTCCATCTATATATTAATTGATTCTATGTATTAATGTATTTAAAGTACAATGTAACACTGTCTATTTTACAATTGGTGATGTAGTGCCGATTATCATAAATCTCAAAGTAATGACTCTATTTCTCTGTAAAATCTAATACACGAATCTATAATTTTTATTTTCTAAATGTACTTCCTGGGTTTCACTCTTGCTATCCTATTATTTCAAATGTGACAAACATTTAACTTTATTTTATGTTTGATTATATTTTAATTATATTTTATTTAAATGTGCTAATAATTCAATCTAGCAAACCGATCTTATCTTAATGTTCTATTCCGCCATTACAGAATCGTAAATATCTAAATGTAAGCTTTCTTGCCAAACTCGAAGTTCACTCGATTGAATGTTATTAAATTGTTTTGTATTTAGTGGCAGACTATCCGCTACCATATTTAAGATATCAAATTATTACTATATTAATGCTATTTAGTGAATTTTCATATTATTTAAATAAAGCCAAGTAACCTTATCTTTATTAATAATCAATTATTCGCATATCGTGCCATCTAGAGTGGTAATATTATTTTCCAACTTGTTAAGCGTATTATTTGTTTAATGAAGGAACTATATGTTTGATTCTAACCAATATTTAAGGTAAAGTGCATACCTATAGGGATGGGTTAAATTGTGTCATGGCATTATGCTAGATTTTATTTAATTATGAGGGCCTTAGTTATCATATCAGTGTCATTACGGACCTGATTTCTATTAGCGTTGCTTACCCTTGATAACGTAAAATTCATATTTTGCTTTGTCAAACTACTATCCGGAGGTCCCAGATCACTTTGTAAAGACATATTTCATAATGGAGTTTGGAAGCACCGACTTCAGGATTGTGCATGGGACAGTGAAAATACAAACCATGGAATCCCCACCAACCATTTCTTCAGGTACCATCTGTTATAAGTACAGGCGAGTTTCTCGTTTAAGTTGATGAACCCTCTTGTCCTAAAATTGAACTCAACCCTTCTGGTGTTATCCTGTAGGTCAGCACCGCAATTATTTCTTATATTGCCCACTATTAATGTGTAAGTCATCATGCTGTGATTTTGTAAACCATCCTATTCTTTTATATATAAGTTAGAAAGCTCATTTTAAAGCTACTTTAAACTATCTGCCTGCTCATTAAACGATCTTTAGATACGCCAAGTAATAACTCCCAATAAATGTTTTCAAATCAGAATTATTTGATAAAATAAACAAATAACCGTCTCTTTTAAATGAATGTTGAAATGTAATTATTAACTGAATAAATTTGGTAATTTATGAAATGTTTTTATGTATGCTTAGAATAATCTAATAGAAAGGAATTGTGTAAATCGAATTCCACTTTGTTCAGTAAGGTCTTTTTTTTAAAATAAATCATGGCGTTCAAAAATCTAAAATCATTGTAATTTTGATATCTTACATTAGTATATTAAGTCGCAGTCGACTTATTTGATTTTTATTCATCTATGTAACCTGTAATCGTGTATTCTTTAATCAGTAATCTGTGCTAATATATAACCTTTAGAATACGCAAATCACTACCAATAAATTATGTGAATATGTTTCAATAGATTCACCAGTGTATTTATTTAAAGTATATTACTCATATATATTTACTCAAGCACTAACCGATTATTATTATAAATAAATTAACATTTTAATAAATCATTCTTGGGTATTTCATATCATGCATGCACATCACCAATTAGATTGCGATATATATCATAGAGTCCATTGATCTTAAGCCAGTGTATTACCTTTATTAATGATTTTAGCAAAATAATAATATAGTTAGAAGATAGCACCTCCCATTAGGGGTTTGAAGTCATGTGGCACCAATATTTCGCTGTAGATCTCTTGTTTCTCTACTGTGTCTCCGGGACTGGAATTAATAAATTTCATCTGTTATCATCAGAAATATTGTTCATAATGTTATACCTTTAGATAAGGGTAAATAGGGCAGAATCCATGATTGCTCCTGACCTGTGTGTCTTGGGCATGAGTGGATTTGAGGTACTTTTGCCTTGATTCTAGTTCTTGTTAGATGAATATACAATTCTGACTGGTACAATATGCACCTTTAGAAATGATTCCATACATTTTTGATGAATGCGGATTCAAATTTAAATATCTACATTTGTTGATAAAGTGTACTAACAACATGTTAGATTATTTAATGTAAATTAAGCCTATTAATGTTAGACACTATGTCAATCTTAAATTTTGTATTTATTCAGAATATAAATATGCAAGCTTAAAGGTTTTTTTTTTTTTTTTACATAGGAACCATTATTTCCATAAATTTGAATTGGATAAAAAAGTTAATATTCCTAAGTATATGACTGAAATAAGAGCAATAGGTTATAATAAATATGCTTCATTTAAAAATATTAAGCATTTAAATGATAAATTAAGATTTAATGGTAGTCACATTAAGGATAATAAATCTTAGATGATTCTCCCTCATATATCTTCTACGTCTTCAAATATGCAGAAATGTATGGTAAAACTATGTGTTTCAGTCACTTTTTATAGTAAATCATTTGATTAACAATAGAAAAGATAAAAATGATCCTAAGAAATGTCCTTGTATTGTATATTTGTTTGTCAGGAATATAACTGACGTTATGCTTACTATGGCAATCTGAGCAAACATTAATAAAAGGCTTAAACTGTATGTATACCATTACAATAAAGCTAAACTGGTCCTTCAATGACATCAGTGTTTTTGGAACACAAACATTTATTTAGACATATTTTCAATTGTAGCGAGAGAAAAATTGTTTGCAGTGAACATAATGATAAAAAACAAAATTAAAAAGGCTTGTTTTAGTAACATTAACTGTGTGATGAATACTAAGTCTAATGGTATACAGTTAAGTGCTGTTTGGAAAATGTGCAATTAGTGACAATTTTATAATTTCCGTGCAGTGATCTAATATATGCAACAGGTTTTTTTTTAAATTGTATATTTAATGCCTTTGACAAGGGTGCTCAAAACTGAAAGTATATTTCACTAATAATTTTATCTTCATATTTTTGGAATTAATATTCCTTATGATTAAATATATTAAATAAAAATTATCCATAAAACTTCATATTTTTTGGCCAAATAAATTATTTTCAATTATATAAATTTTGTATTATTATTATTAAATTAATTATTTTCAAAGTCTATGCATTTTATTTCTTATTGATTCGGTTTTTTTTTTTTTGGCCATTATTATATAGTATGTTTCATCTGATGAATAGATTATATGTTAAAACAGTAAATATTCTATTTCTACTGCTAAAATTATTTTGTCAAATTTGTAAAACTACAATCATAAATATTTATTGTTTAAAAAAACTAAACATAATTTTCATGCTTGCTTTAGAATAGTGCTTTTCAACCCATGGTTTGCAGAAAAATTTTAGTGATCTGCAAAAAGCTTATAAATTTGTTTATATCTATATATATATATATTTATAATCTTTTAAATTATGAGCAATTTTATTAAATTTATCTAAGATTTCCTTTATTTGTTAGTTGTTTTATTCATAAAAAATAAACTAAGAAACAATATACTATAACACATACAAAAAAGTTTCTCTTTTCTAGTATCAGTTATCCTATAGTAAAGACACTTGCTCCATTAATAATTTTACACATGTGCACTTCATGCACTGAGATGGACTTTGGTACGTACAAAAATAACCTAATAGTTCTAAAGTCATACGTATTATGTAGTTTTCTATAGCCAGCCAATAGGAATTACACTGGTGCACAATGATTAAGAATTACTATTTAATACATAAAGTATATTAAATACTTGATATTTACTTATTTGATAAATTTTAGCCATTTAAAGATTAATAGTAACAGGAAAACATTAAATCTATGCAGACTATTTCAAAAACCAAGTATAAGTACTCTGAATACTAATAAAGATACTTATTCACAAAATGATTTGCCCCAGGCGAAACAAAAATGTACTGTTGTTTGTCAATTCAATCCTGATTATTTAAAATTTGATTTCATTTCTTGACCTGAATCGAAAGAAAATTTAGCTAAATCTCACAATGTGTTATTTGTAGAAAAAATTTATTCAATGAATGTATGAAGCCAGCAAAATTAATGCTCATTTACAATATATTCAAATCTACAAAATAATCCACTGGATGTGTTCTCTGCAGTGCTTTCAATTTTATTATTGTGAACCTTGGAACTGTTTATATATGGTTTAATGAATAGGAATCAAGAAACGATATAGGTCTAATTTTTCATTTCAATCAACTAAAAGTGAAAACATGAATTTCATTTTTGATACTGGGTTTATAATATCTGATGATTATGTTATTTTTGTCAATTCAAAAGACAATCTACTAAATGTGCTTAATGTTTTGAATGCAATATATAAAAAATTTGCTTTAATGATTAATGTTCAAAAAATCTCAAGATGAAAGAAAAATCCTTAGCAATTATTAGCTCGGATGGTTATCAACTTGAGAATGTAAATCAATTAAAATATCTTGATAGTTTTATAAGTAGAATGATAAACTTAGATGTTAAAATATATCACAGACTCAATGTGCTACTTCTTTTAATGAGTTAAAAGATAAGATATTTCATCATGAGAAAATAACTATTGCAACTAAGCTATATAGAGAAATATTACTTTAACTTATTGTACGGATGTGAGTTAGACACCCTATCAGCATAATATAAAGATATTAAAAATTTCATTTAAAAATGCTTTGCAAAATTTAAAGAATACAATGGTAAGATCATAAATCAATCAAAGTTTTTCAACTTGCTGGATATATTACTATAGAGTGCATTATTTTAAAATTATACCTTCATTGAATTGAACATAAAAACAAATGGACAATGCAAGACTTTCTAAAAGGGTATTCTATAGTGAATTTGAATGTGTTTACATGGAATAAATCCTGTTTACATTATACAGGTTATTTCAAAGACATTCTAAAGAATTGCAATGCTGATTTATTGCATTAGAAAAATATGTTCGGATAAAAGAACACATTGAATAGCTACAAATACATAGGGTATTAAAATATTTTAGAAAGAAAAATTTTCTGCTGAAAAAATTGACAGTTCCCGCAAAATATCAAATAAACAGAAAAATGAATCAGCACATTCTACATGTGGATGTATTTATGGGTCACACATTGGTTCGTATAGTTATCGCAAAACTCATCTCTGGGAACAGTTTTTTTTTGTCTTGGAATGGCCATATTTATTTACAAATGGTTGCTGTAATTGTTTATTGGAATATATTATAATATACACCTTTACTCCACTTAGCGATGGCAATTGGTCCTCCAAAACTCATCGTTAAGCAAGAACATCGTATACAGACAACGTATTTATAATGGAGGTCTCTGGGGAAAAAAATGGACAGTTCCAGTCGACGTAAAATATCCATATTGGTTTTCAAGCTCAAAGATTTTCTTGATTTTTTCATGACAATGATGACTAAATATGGTATCTAAAAAGAAAAGTTTTATATCACTAGGAAAAAAATGCATATTTTCACCGTTTAAAAAGTACAGTACAGCAAAAAGAAAGGGAAAGTGAAATTAAATTTGAATTTAAGAGGTTTTATATTCTTCCGCAGAAGTTTTTCATCGTAGTAAAAAAAAAATCCATAATGAAGTGCATTTTTTTATAATTTGTATTACAGTACATTTATGTTTATTATTTATGTGAAATTATTCAAATTAAAAAAACAATGTTTAATTATAAATTATTTAATTGAACATAAAGACTTATTACTGTATACCAGAATAACAAAACGCTTAATGTGTATCGTAAATCAGTTAACTTTAGAAAAAAAATTCAACTTATTTTAAAAAAAAAAAAAACTCAATTGTACTAATTTTCTAAAACATATGCAAAGTTGATTTTTCTTTTATTTTATATTTGCTATAAGTCGATTGTTGGAATCTTAATAAATACAGTACTATATTTTTAGTAATGTAATAGTGCTCTCCCCCACCCCCTTCATATAGAAGAAAATTCATTAACATTTATTTAAAATACAGACTGTTTTTCTTTTTAAACTTTTCTAATTCGACATTTGCGTTTTAAAATGTTTTTCTTTTGATTTGAAACAACTTGAGTGTAAACATAACTATTTTTACACAATTATCCAGGTGTTCTAAAAATAATATATCGTAATTAAGAAACACATGCAGTTTAATATTCATATTTAGTGTTTTCCTGAAAGTTTGTGATGATGGTAATTTAGTTGTCCTGTACCGTATTTATATATTGGACTATTTCATCATCTAATATAAGTGTTGAATGTCTTTAGAAAAATTAAACTTTATTTAAATAATCCAAGTACTGTACATTATATTTAAATAAAGTTTAATTTTTCAAAAGACATTCAAAACACTTATATGTACAGTATACAGTATTTGTAAATTCTATATTTGTGTTAATATAAATACACACATATAAATAAATTGATAAAATTTGTCATTTTGAGACGGTGAATATCTATATATATTATAGTTTATATTTAATTTATACGTGTGTATTTATATTAACACAAATATAGAATTTACAAATACTTTTCTAACACATAGTTGAACGTTTAAATAGTATACAGTATTATAGATTCAGTAATTATAGATATTTTAAGTTTATACATTCTATATTCAAAATACTGAATGCAGCACTAACATTGTGTTTTATGAATAAAATATTTTTATGTGTATACAATTACAGCAAAGTCATTACCTGTATACGTATTACAATATACTTTTGCTTTTGGGTAAAATGAATTCAAAATACTTATTCTCTGACATCATCAGTGACGCAAAATTCAAGATGGCTGCCAAAAAAAATTTTAAAAATTTTCCCCCGATCACTATAGTAAAAAATCAATTGTAAATCGAAGTAGTGGGTACAAATTGATGATGATCGCTATTGTGAAATATTGCTAAATAGCCTATCACCAAGCGGGGTAAAGATGTATATAGTTTATATTAGCATGTAATATATAAAATATATAACTAGAAAATATAATATATAATTTTTCTATTTAAAGTAATTGTAGAACAATCAAAACATTGACATATAATAAACCACTGCAATAAATAAGTGTAAAAAGGAAATAATTTAATAACTGCTATTTCTACAGTGAATAAATAATTAGGCAAACTTTGAGAAAATAAAAAAATAAGGATGGAAGATAATATTGATAATATAAACTATATACCTTTGAATTAACTATTAGCTTAAAAATTTTTGCTAGAAGTTATTATAGTTGGAATAAATTAGTAGCATATTTTGAGACATATCACCATTATCATCATTTTCAACCATTGTTAATCTATTGCAGGATGAAAATCTCTCCAAGTTTAATTCAGTTTTTCCAATTTCTAGTCTCCATACATCTCACATGAAGTCTCAAGATTTCAACTTTTCATTTAACATCATCTCTTCTGCAACATGTCCAGCCCAGTTCCATTTCAGTCTCTTTAATTCTTTTCAATGACATCAAACTGTTTGTTCTCTTCCTAAAATACATCTCTCTATATTTCATTGAGTGGTTTTAAATCTATTGTGTCTAAGTCTCAAATTCATAAATAAAACTGGTAAACACATTTATTAAAAACCTTTTTCAATCACGTAGATATATTAAAAACCTTTTTCAGTCACATAGATATATTTTCTCAAAAGCTCCATCCAAGTTTAATTCTATAATTAATTTTATTTATTATATTTTCAACTTTATTACTAATTTATATACACATATATAAAAAATCCATTTCATCAAAAGTGACTAGATCTAGTTATAATATAAAAAAATGCAACAATATAATTTTTCAAACAAAAAAAGAAGATAAAATTACATGAAAAAAAAAATTCTAAAAAATACAATACAATTACCCAATTTTTTTAATGCTGTGTATTAGTTCACATAATTTATAATAAAGTATTTAGGAAACAAAAAAAAAGGAAGTTATATTTTAGATTCAAACATATTTGCTATTCTTAGTCTTATTTTCTGATAATTTATTTGTGACATTATTATGTACATTTAGAAAAAGATTATAGATTAATGATAAACTAAATATCTATATAAATTATTAATAATAAACTGAAAATGTTTTTCCAATTAATAAAAATCCCTATTAATGCTAACCGATTTAATTAAAAAGATCATGAATAACAACAGCCAAATTCCCATAAAAATAGTATTAACACAGCTTAACTGATATTGCAGATAAAATTCTTGGTGCCTCCTCAGTGTAAATTTCCATTGTCTTTAAAGAATTATGCTGCTAAATATTAAACCTACAGTACAACAATATATTAATTTTAATCTGGAGAAAGCTCCAATCTCATTTTGCAATTTATTTTACATAATCAAAATAAATGTATAAAATTTAAAAATTAATTCTTCATTCTTTTTTTTTTTTATTTCCACAAAATCAATTTTAAAAATCATTGTAAGCTTCATAATGATAATTTAAAGACCAATCTTTAACAACTCAGTTTTTTAAAAAGTTCTGATTTTGTCATATATTTATTGCAAAATGAGAAAGCTCTTTTTTGCCAAAAAACAAACTAGAAATATGATGATATATCGGATTAAACTTATCAATCAATTTTCAGGTATTAAGTTAAATGTGTTTTTATTTTATTTTAAAATGAATGCACATATTAATTCATTTATAATATTGTTATTACTTTTTTAATAAATATGTATTCAAAACTAAATAATAAAAACTGTCATGAAAACTTAAAAGAGCTTTCTCAAAATTTTGTCCAATGGAAGATGTTGTCAAATCATAGAAAGGCATTTTGAGAATATTTTATCTATACTTACTTTTATGACTTGGAAATAAAAAGATTTATATATTGATATTATATATGCAGTGAAACCAAAACTTGACAACAAAAATGATATATTGTAATGGTCAGGTTTATACATCTGCTCAACAGACCGAGAGTCCGAGCCAGAGAAGCAAAAGCTGACAAGGATAGTAACATCCTACGTCTGATCATGTTTCAACTCTTATCCTTGCTTCAAAGTCAACCCATAGCTAATGACATGCCCGAGGCTATACTCGATACCCCCTTCTTCACTTTCCAGCAATAGCATAGCGGCAAAACATGAGACCCCCCCCCACATGGTATTATAGAACTTAACTAGTGATTCATAAAGTAATGAGCAAGAACGGAGACAGATGAATTTATATTTTATAAAATTTAATGTAATAATCAATAAATGAAAACAATGTAAATTATATATATATTTGCTCACACACAGGTGAGTGAGTACTTAGGTTTACAAGAATATTTAATGTAATCAGAAAATGATAAAACAATGCAATTTATATAATGCTCACATGCAGGTGAGTGCATACTTGGGTCTACAAATGTTTAAGGTAATAATCAATAAATAATAAACAAAACCAATTCAATATTTGCTCACGCGCAGGTTAAGTTTACAAAGTGTTTAAATAGATTATGGATTTGCTGAACTGACAATATGCTTACACCATCTTTTATATTACAGGAGAATTTACTATAATTAAGATATAATGTCTAAGGATTTGACCTCTAACTAAACTCATTATAAGGTTAAGCAGATTGCGAGATAAATATTTCCAATCCACGTCATAATTTATGCTATGGACTACTTCAGAAAAATTAGTTTTGTAATTTATTAAAATTTTGTCTGTGTATCAATGTTTTGGACCTCACAAATTCTAGAAATCCAATCATGTTCAAATCCAATCATATATAGATATTTAATACTTAAAAACAAATCATACCTTCATACAATTATAATTATTACATAATAGACTAATGGAGGAGTATTTTCATTCAAATTTAAAGAAATAACGTTTTAAACACTGCAGGTTCATATCACAAATATGTCAATTTATACAATGATTTTATTAGCACTAAAATAGAGTTTACCATACTTGGTAGGATTACGATACATTGCTAGATGCTGTGGGCAGACATAAAAGCCTTTCTCCAGTCACAGTATTCGAATACCTTCCCAGTTGATATTTATTATTTAATTTTTTTCTTTTGATAATTGAAGCATTTGGGATATTCCACCAATAAATAAATATAGTGTTTAATTTTTTTATTTTTTATTAATTTGAAATAGTGAGATTGATTGTTGACTTGGCTAATTCGAGCTAGAATCAACTATTACTTCCATCCCTGGGATCGTATACATAAAACGATAATAATTTTATATCAGTATCTGAGTTTTCACACCCCACTGTTCTAAATCCCTGAGATAAAATAATCAGATAGATAGTACAAAGGTTACAATATATATATATATGAAAAAATAGTAGTACCAGGAAACAAAAATTATAGATACAAACAATTTGGTACAATTCACACTTTATCACTCAAAACGTGTGTATATTGTACCAGACCCTCAATGTATTCTGATCGCAGACGGCACCACCAAATCACTAATTAGAGAATGTGGGGATATAATTGCAAGGGGAAATAGTAGGTATGTTAAAGTATGTTTACCTAGAGCTAATTAAGGATGTAGCAGATAAAGTAAAAAAGCAAGGTAGTAGAGATGTGTATGTTATAGTGGGGACTAATAATTTATCAGAATCATCAGAGAGAATAATGGATGAGTATGTAGATTTGATTAGAAATTTAACTATGATTAAAGAAAGAGTAGGAGTAGTTGGATTATTACCAAGATTTGACAAGAGTTATTTGTAAGATAGGGCATGTTCTATAAATGAGAGATTGAAAAAATTGTGTGAGAGAAATAATGTTATGTTTGTGGATGTGTGGGATTGTTTTATTGGAAAGAGGGAATTATATAGTAAAGATGGGTTGCATTTAGGAAAACAAGGAAGTGAAGTTTTAGGGAGTTTGATTTATAAAGAATTTTTTTCGGGAAACTTATAAAGGGGGGTGGGATTTTAAATTGTAATATTATTAAAAAGAATGGATGGAATATAAGAAGCAAAAAAAATTTGATTTAGATATAAATATAGATATGGAGAAGGAATGGGTTTGTAAAATTAATGGTAAGAAAGTAATCTATAAATGTAATGGAGAAGAAAGAATTAAAAGAATTTATAAAAGAGTAGTTAGGAAAGAAGAAATTGTTAAACTTGGGTTTTTGAGAAAAGTGGATGGAATTAAATAAACAATTGAAAATGAAAAGCTTGAGGTATTAGCAGTAGTGGAAACACATCTAAGAGAAGAAGAACCTATTTTGGAACAGTTGGTATGGCAGGGTGTAAATAGAAAAGAAAAAAGGGGTGATGGTATAGGTGTTATATCAAAAAAAAATTAAATATTGTTAAATGTCAAGAACATTTGTGGTTTGAAATAAGATTGGGTAGACAAAAATGGATGGTGGCTATAGTTTATATAGCCACTGGAGATAGTCAAATTATAATGGAATGGAATAGTAACATATGTGAATGTCTAGTTAAGGATATACAAAGTTTTAAAAAAAAGGGGAAGAGAATAATGATTATAGGGGATATTGAAGAAATTGATGATGTAGATAATAAAAATGGACAGCTTTTGAAGAATTTTTGTCAGAAAGTGAATTTGAGTATTGGAAATTTATTAAATATTTATGAGGGACAATAGACATGGTCCAGAAATAATATATTTTCACACAATAGATTATGTATTGGTAGAGAAAGAGGAAATAAATAAAATACGGAAAATTAAGGTGTTTGATAATGAACAAAAAGTATGCACTAGTGATCATAATTTCATTGTAATTGAAATAGTAATGTGATGGAAAATAGAAATAAAAGTAGAAATAATAGTGAAAGATGTGGATGGAGAGTGAATGATAAGAATAAGTTAGAAGAGTATAAAATAAAAGTTGGAGTGGGAGATGAATATAAGAACTGGTGTAAAGAAATAGAAAAAGTGGAAAATAGAGTTTTAGGTGAGAATATTCAAAAGAATAAAAGTAATAAAAAAATTAGAATTAGTAAAAGTATAAAAGAGAGGAAAGAAGCATGTAGAGAATATAAGTGTGCTATTAAGAATAAGGAAAGTGAAAAAGATATTAATGCTAAATGGAAAAAGTACTTAGAAAAGAAGAAGCTGGCTAAAATAGATAATTATAGAGAGAGAATGAAATTGAATAGTAAATTGTTGGAGGATATTAATAAAAATGGAAGAGATGGGAGTAAAAAATTTTGGAATTACATTAAAAGGAGAAATGTAGGGGGGAGATTTAGAGAGAATCTTAAATAGTTATGTAATGAATATAGAAAAGATGTTAGATATGAATGATAGAGATAGAAAACATGAAAGCATATAGTAATGGGAATATTAGGTTTTCAGAAAATGAACTGAATGAGGTAGAGAAGAAATTGAAAAGTGGAAAGGCAAGATGTTTAGATGGATGGGCAGCAGAGATGGTAATGAATTTAGAATATAAGGCAAAAGTAAAGTTATTATCCTGTTTTAATAAAATGGCACAGAATAGAGTTTTCCCAAGTAGTTGGAGTAATACAAGAGTAAGGTTATTATTTAAAGGAAAGGATAATAGAAAGTTGAATAATTATAGACCAATAGCAATAACATCAGTTTTATATAAAGTTTTCTTATATATGGTGGCTAGAAGAATTGTAAAATGGATGGAAGGAAATAATGTAGTGGGGGAAATTCAAGGTTTTAGATTAGATAGGCGTATAGGAGATAGTTTATTTGTAGTTACACAACTTATGGATATGAGTAGGAATTTAGGTAAACAGATATATATGAGTTTTATAGATATAGAGAAGGCATATGATAGAGTAAATAGAAATAGATTATGGATAAGTTTAGCAAATTTGAGAATGGATGAAGCTTTAATAGATATTATTAAGAAATTATATGAAAATAATTATTATATATATCAATTAGGGAATATAGAATCAGTTAAAGTTAAAAATGGGGTGGGACTAAGGCAAGGATGCCCTATGTCACCTATTTTGTTTGTGTTGTATTTGAGTGAAATGGAAAGAGCAATAGAAAGATTACGAAAAGGGATAGAGATATCTTTAATAGGTAGTAAGGGAGTATATATTTTGTCAGGTCTTTTATTTTGCGGATATATTTTTGCGTGCAGAAAAAAGAGAAGATATGGAAGTTATGCTGAGGACTTGTGCAAGGGTGGGTAAAGAGATGGGGATTAAATTTAGTGAAGAAAAATCTAATATAATGATGGTTAATACTGGGGAAAGAGAAGATGTAGAATTCTTATTAGGAGATATTAAGTTAAGTGTGGTGAATAGATATAGTTATTTGGGAATTATTTTAAGTCATCAGAAAAATTATTTGGATGAATGGGAGAAAAAATTGATAAATGAAGCAAAGAAAAGAAAGGGAGTGATAAAAAAATTAACAGTGTTTTCATATAATAAATATGATAATAGCTAGAATTATATGGAAAGGAGTTGCAGTATATGTTAGTAAAGAGATATTAAATTACTTAGAAAAAGTTCAAAGGGATGTAGGAAGACATGCATTGGATGCAGAAATATGGACAGCAAGGGAGGCAATTCAAGGAGAAATGGGATGATCAAGTTTTCATATGAGAGATGCAAAAAGTAAAATGAAAATGTTTGTAGATTGCAGCTTATGGATAATAAAAGAAAAGCCAAAATAGTATTTAATTGGGTTAAGAGTAAAGGGCAGGTAACAAGATGGGTGAGAAAGATAATGCGGTATGCAAAAGATTTGGATAAAGAATTTATATCAGTATATTTGTACAAAAGATGGGATGATTGTATTAAGAGGATTGTTGAGTGTTGTAGTACTAAGGAATGTGATAAAAGAATAGATTTATTAATAAAGAATAGGGAGTTAGAGAGATGGAGACATAGTATGGAGAGTAAAAAGAGTTTAAATATATATAGAAATAAACAGAATATTAGGTGTGAGTTAATATATGATAATAGTAAGGAAAGTAATTTATTGTTTAAGGCTCGAAAGGGATCTTTAGCTACAAGAGAATATATATGTAAATGGAAAAATATGGGTGATTTATTTTGTAAATTATGTAAGGAAGGAATAGAAAATATTAGGCATTTGTTAATTAAATGTAAATGCTTGAAAACAGAAAGGGTACATATAATGAATTTATAGAAGAATAAATATGAAAAAAGTGAATTATTGTTTTTTATGCTGTGTTTGGGAAAAGATAAGGGGGATTTAGATATAAAGGTTATAGAGTTGACAAAGATTATGTTGTGGAAATGGGATAGAGCAGATTATGGGAAAATTTAGAGTGGGGAATGGAAAATAAAGTGGCTAACAGGTTTATCTGGGCATAATTGCTGACAAAATCTTGACTTCGTTTAAGGAGAAGCCACAATACATTACATCACATGGAAAATTTATTTACTGTGATCAGAATGGCTGATGATGATGGTTTACGCTGACTAGACTCAGGGAAACAAGAGATCTTAAAATTGTTTAATTGAGAAACAAAAGCACCAAGACAAACATCAGCCAAATAAGTTTAAACAAATTTTTAAAATTTTATTAAGAGAAGACTTATAAGAAAAGTTTCTAATTTAACAAATAGGATTAGCTCAGGTGTGTACCAGAAAGACTAAACACAATGCTCCAGCAGACTTACTGATCTTCTAATAACGAATTATAAGGGGAGAAAGCAATTTCATTCAGCAGAGGATTCACCCAAACATTGGTTTTCCCATTCAGATACTTAAACAATATGTTCTTGAAATAAATAAACGAAACCAGCGCCGGCAAGCTTTTCGAGGCCCGAAAAATGTGTCGGGACCATGAATGTCATATGGCAGTAGAAGCTGCACCTATTATTACATTTAAAATAAAGATGATTAATTTACCCCGAGAACAACCGAAAAATATGATTTAAAATGAAAGGAAAACCAACAATTAAAACTGGCAAATTCCCAACCAAACGATTGACGAAAACTACTCTAAGAATCATAATTAAAGGTCTCAATAAGAGACAAGTAAATCATTAAAAAACCAGTTACGTCTGCCCCAGCAATTAAAAAAAATGAATTACAAATAATTATAATTAAGAAATAAATTTATGAAACAAGTTCTGAGTATACACTCTGATAAATTTAAAGATAAACGTAAATACAAAATAAATCTATCGGATAGTGCACATGAGTATGAAAATATTAAAGCTTTAAATACTTTAGCAGAACGAAAGTTTCTCTCACCTGTAGTTTACAAAGGGATAAATATTATCTTCCTACTGGTGACATAAAATTACAAAGAAAAACAATTCTAGTTTCTGTTTAGAGAGATATAAGAAACAAAATCCCCACCTGCGGAAAACTAGGACACTAAAGTTGCCAGCCAAAAGATTTTTGGTGGTTTGAAAAAGCGCAAACACAGTATTTAAAATCAATTATTGGCTACTAAAATAATTATAGGTAAGCATTTAAAATATACATGACTGCTAAAGCATTTATAAAAAGTTAGGCATAAAAATATAAAAACTCACTCATCATTCTCCAATAAACAAAAATTGAAAGCAAATTTGGAATCTTAAAACTAAGATTCCAAGACAATACAAAATACATGAAAACACAGCAAATATTAAATATGAGGCTAAATATTGCTTATGAATACAGATTTATAATTAGATTGAGTGGAGATTTAATTAAAAAAAATTATTCTGGGAAGAATAAAAAAAAATTTTATCCTACGGTAAAGCACAGTTCGTGCATGTTTATTTTAGTCCATTTTCAGGTCCTTTGACAGTGGCAAGGTAAAGGCAGTGGGGTCTTGTTTATTTTAGGTATTCATAGCAGGCTTGAAGGAGAGGTGGCAGGCATGGGTCCGTCTTTTGAGTTAAACTAGCACGACATATTGTTGGTTATAAAACGTATAGCAGTATATTTTGGCATCCCGGAGAAAGCAAAATAGTTTTAGTAACTGCAAATTTTGCTTTCAAAGATTAAATGTCCAAATTGCTAATGGTACAAACGTTGAAGAGGTTAATCCGAATAAATATTGGAAATAAGAAGCTGAATGAATCACTTTGACGGAGTATTGACTTACTCAATCTCTCTAGGATAAATAGAATAACCCAAGAAATTTTTGGTGTTATTTATACCTCCACTCGATATCCCGCGAAAACTAGCCTTGTTGTTGAATTCTACGCCTCAGGGCAGGGGCAAATCTTAATCTCCTGCTCAATCTAATTTAAGAATTCCCAACCAGGGATTATTGAAATGAAAACAACTACATAAAATTAAATCTCCGCTTCTAGAATGAACTTACAATGATTAAAATAAAAGCAACAGGAATGTATTTAGCTAGCCAGCTTGTTTTTAATCAAATTGATTAAAAAAAAAAGTAAAAACAAGCGGTATCAGAAAATTATTTTAAAAACATTAAAATGATCTATTTTAAATATAAATGAGGTGTTTTAATACACGTACTCTTTTTAAATAATAATAAAAAATTTAACATTAGATAAGATTTAACAAAAATTAAGTTTTGAATTTTGACAGTAAAACCCTTGAATTGGATATCAATCCGGTTCAATATAGATTAAAGTAAATCAGATTTAAAACAGCCTATTGCAAAGTTAAGGCCTCTCCATCACTCACAGAACAGCGAGGGCTCGTTTTCCATATGTATACTTTCTAGCTAAAAATAGCTAGATGCCCATTTACCAAACAATATCAAACAATTAACTGGATTAGTTATGGTCCAGTTACCTGAAAAAAAATCCTAAACCTATTGTACAATCAAGTGTCAAACCCAGAGTGTATGCATGGGAAGCAGTTAGTAATATTTGTATAATGAAACTGTTCATAATGTAAGTAGATAAATTTTAATATTATAGTAATCACATATGAGCATGGCTGCAGAAAGGAGTTTGCTATTAACTGAAAGGAGACCCTTTGATTCCTCTTGGAGGCCTTAAAGGAACCGAGCAGGGCAAATTCCTAATGTCCACTCCATACGTTCTTGTCATTGCAGCTGTTATTACTATGTGATTATTCATATAGTATATGAACATGTATGGGCTGCTCACCAACACGCATTAGCCAGCGTGGTGAGTTTATTGGCTTTTTACCTCTGAGTTTAAGATCAAGAAACACCATGGTCTTTCTTCTCAGTGCCTGATAAGGCAGAATGAATGTTTGTGTAAATGATAAATATTTTTCCAATACATATATACAATTATGACAGACAAAAATAAAGCATGGCCCTTATTCCCAGGAGGCTGTAAAGTCACCAACCAAGGCAGCGGTTGGTGGCCGAAGGCGAAGGGTGCTAAGAATCTCCTGATTGCGGACCCAGGCTGTCATTTGATGACGACTTTTTATTTAGGTACTTACAACTGCAGATCACTTTCAAGTGAAGGAAGATTGCAAGAATTAGAAGAAGAACTGTCTTATATTAAATGGGACATTATTGGACTTTGTGAAGTTAGAAGAAAAGGAGAAGAAACAATTGATTTAAAAAGTGGACATATACTTTATTATAAAGGCACACATATTGGAAATACAAGTGGAGTAGGATTCATTATAAATAAAAAGTGGAAGAACAATATTGTGGAGATTGATGGTGTATCGGACAGAGTGGCAAGATTAGTTATACAACTTAATAGCAGATACCAAATGCAGATAATTCAGGTTTATGCCCCAACAAGTTCTCATAGTGATGAAGTAGAAGATTTTTATATGGATGTACAAAAGGTTTTTGATCAGAGTAAACAACATTTTAAAATTGTTATGGGAGACTTCAATGCTAGAATTGGTAGACAAATGAAAGATGAAATTGCTGTAGGTAATTTTGGTTATAGTAATAGAAATGAGAGAGGACATAGACTTGTGGAGTTTGCAGAAAAAGAAAAACTTTATATTATGAATTCATTTTTTGAGAAAAATGTTAAAAGGAAATGGACATGGAAGCATCCAAATGAAGGTACAGCAGAATTGGATTATATTTTGACTAACAGAAAATACATATTTCAAGATTGTAATGTTCTTAATAAATTTAACACAGGAAGTGATCATCGATTAGTGAGGTATAAGTTACGTGTTAATGTAAAACTAGAGAGACAAAAATTATTAAAAAAAACAATATTTACAGTTGATATTCCTAATCTTCAGAAACATTATAATGAATTTAAATTAGAACTTACAAATAGGTTTCAAGTGTTAGGAGATTTTGAACATGATTCAGATTTGAATGAAATTAATATGAAAATAACTGATACACTTTTAAAAACTGCAACAAACGTAGTTGGTAGAAAAAAGCAGCAATTGACTAATAAAATTTCTACTGAGACTAGAGAATTTATGGAAAAGAGTTGAAAATGATACAAGAAAGATGTTTAAAGCAGCAATTGACTAATAAAATTTCTACTGAGACTAGGTACGGAAAAGAGTTGAAAATGATACAAGAAAGTATAACTGTGAAATAGCAAGGAAAGCTGTAGAAGAAAATAAAAGTCTCAAAAATGTTAAACAACATTTTGGTATTGGTAGGAAATTTATATCTGCAATAAGAAAAAAAGATGGAATTATTACTAAAAAGAGAGATGACATCATGAAATTGGTAGAAGATTTTTATCAAGAATTATATAGTAATAAAGAACAAGTACCTCCTATATCTATTACATCATCCGAATTGCCCAGAATTTTAAATGAAGAAGTGAGACATGCAATTAAGTGTATGAAGAAAGGAAAGGCTCCAGGAAATGATGGAATTATAATTGATATATTAAAAGAAGCAGATGAAGAAATAGAAACAATTTTAGCAAAGTTATATACCAAATGTCTAAATGATAAAGATGTACCGGAAGATTGGAAGAATGCAGTATTAATAATATTAATATTTAAAAAAGGTGATAAAGAAGATATTAGAAATTACAGACCTATCAGCCTTTTATCAGTTTTATATAAAATTTTTACCAAGATAATTACAACTCGTCTACAGAGAACTTTGGATTTCCACTAACCAAGAGAACAAGCTGGATTTAAAAGTGGTTTTAGTACAATAGATCATATCCAGGTATTGAGAGAAGTCATAGAAAGGTCAAACGAATATGAGTTGTCATTATGTTTTGGATTTGTAGATTATGAAAAGGCATTCGATTCTATACACATTTCTTCAGTGATTAAAGCATTGGATCATCAAGGTATAGATCCACGATATTGTCATATTTTAGATTACATAATGATACTGGAAAAATCAACAATGAGAAAGGTGTAAGACAAGGTGACTCCATATCTCCAAAACTCTTTACAGCAGTGCTGCAAGAAGTATTTTGTGGATTAAAATGGGTAACTAAAGGAGTGGAAGTAAATGGAGAGTATTTAAGTCATTTAGATTTCGCAGATGTAGTTGATTTTGCAAATAATGCTTCAGAGCTGCAGGAAATGTTGCAGGAGTTAGCAGATGAAAGTAGAAAATTAGGACTAAAGATAAATGTTAAAAAGACTAAAGTAATGTTTAATCGATTTGCTCAAAATATGAAAATAAAGATTGATTATGAAGAATTAGAAGAAGTTAACAGTTACAAATACCTTGGTCAGATTATTAATACAGATGGAAACATAATGGAGGAATTAAACTTGGTTGGAGTGCTTTTGGTAGAAATAACTTGATACTAAAAGGAAATATGCCTATATGTTTGAAAAGGATGGTTTTTAACAAATGTGTTTTACCAGTTCTTACTTATGGATCTGAGACTTGGACACTTAATGGAAGAGCAATACAGAGACTTCAGACCACTCAAAGGAGTATGGAGAGATGTATGTTGGGAGTAACAAGAAGAGATCGAAAACGCAATGTATGGGTAAGACAACAAACAGGTGTTACTGACCTTATTGAAAAAATTAAAAGATTGAAATGGAGTTGGGCTGGACATATTGCTAGAAGAGATGATAATAGATGGACAATTGAAATTTTAAACTGGATTCCAAGAGATTGTAAAAGACCCAGAAAGAGACCACATGTGAGATGGATGGATGAAATAAAATGTGCAGGGGTGTTGTGGAGAAGAGAAGCTAAAGATCAGAGAAGATGGATTAAACTTGGAGAGACCTTCATCCTGCAGTGGATTGATAATGGTTGATGATGATGATGATGACATATGAGCATATATTAATTAATTTGCAATTACTCTTTTCATCTTCCAAATTTGATGATCAAGAATTAACTATTTTTTTTATTTTGTTTTAACGTTTCTTATGTTTATAATAAACTTGATAGCAAAAATCCTTTTCACTTCAGAACCACCTCTAAAAATATGCGTAAATAAATATCAGATAATGGAGGCAAACAGTTTCAAGTTACTGGTCTTCTTCAGTTAAGGAGCAATATTTTACCACTACTGTAATTTAGCAATCACATTTTTCTCAGAATTTTTAAATTAAAGCCAATAAACATCACATGATCACCATTTCTTATCTTGCTCTTAGCTGCTATTAAAACAGGCAAAAAAAAAATTATACATATTGCTACTTAGTGCAAGCCAGAGTAATCAATGGATGCCAGAAGGCTTATGCATAAAATCCTCATCTATTGCCTTCTCATCCAATATCCCCAGACTAATTTCTGGCTTGTGGCCTTCGTCAGTGAGGAGCCAATGGGATAGTGGTGGCTATGGTTATTAAAATACCAAAAACATCAAAATGTATAGGTACTGAACTGAGTTTAGACCTATATGACTACATGAGTGGATGAGCTTAGTGTTTTCAATTTAAGTATCATAGTTTTGTAGTTAAGTAGAGATAAAAGGTGGCTGCTGGAGGGTTGCATTAGATCCTAAGATCTAGGTGCAGCGCTCTCAGATCCAAAGCTCCTCACTGATGAAAGCCTCAAGCCAAAAACTAGTCTGGGGATATTGGATGAGTAGGCACTAGATGAGGATTTTATGCACAAGCCTTCTGGCATCCATTGATTACTCTGGCTTGCACTGAGTGGCAATACGTATAGAGAGTTTTTGGTGTTTGCCCATTTTAATTTTTAAAGTAATGGCTTGAAATTTTCACACAATCTATTTGGCTGTTTATCCTGGGAAAAAAAAGTAAACAAAGAAATTTATCCTGCGGTCAAAATTTTCTATTCATATAGGAAATTTGAACTCAAAATTATTCTATACTTAAAATCATACAGTATTGCCCTTTTAATACTATTTCATGGAAAGGCGCACACGCAAAAAAATTAATTATGTATTATTATTAAAATTATCTCTAAATATATGCATGAAATTTTATAACTATACATTATACTATTACGAAAACAAATAAAAAGCATTATTTTATACAAAATTTTCATTTTCTATACAGGTATATCATTTTCACTATTTTTATATATTCCACGACTGTATATACTATGCTATCAAAACTTAATAGTAAAAAGTGTTAAATTTATCTCAATTAAAAACAATACAAAGAATAAAAGCTTGGAATATATAATTCAATAACTTTAAATTCATAAATTCTGCACTTATTGCATTTTTTAAGATAGTATTTGCAAAAAAAAATTGACAAAAATAATTAACATTTATACCACTTTCATATAAATTAAAAAAATTAGTTCGCAGTAAAATAGTATAAGTTTGACTGACAACTATTAAATTTTAGTCTACTGTTTAGTAGTAATGTAAAAATTAATTTACATGGGATTACACAGAATGAGTGGGAGGGAGCTCCATTTAAAAAATAACATGGATGACACGTGAATCGGCCATAAACAAGGAAAGGCAAAATGTAACTTGTTTTACAATGAAAATAGTCATTTATGATGGAAATTTATTTCTTCTGAAATCGGAAATATGTTGCATATTACTTCCAAAGCAATCAAATAATTAAAATACAAATTTCTTAATACAATTAATAAAACTCTACCAAGCAGCAGCTAATAGATGCAATTAATGTGCGACAAAACGTTATTCCTTTTTAAATTAAAGCAACAAAGATCAATAAAAATATCATAATTCTATCGTTATTCTGACTTACTATTTTAAGATCCAAAACTCCATCTTTAGCTTCTTGTAAAAGAGAGACAAATTTAGTTGTTAACAATCCTAAACTTTTTTCGTGTCGACTAGGAGTGCTGTTGTCAGCCATCTTTGGAACCCGGATGACTACCGTTGATTAATCTCGACGATTTTAATTCTCTCACGAGAATAGTACGTCCTGCATTTGGAGTTAAGTAATAGAGGTAATATGTTTATGTCCCCATTTTTAATAGTCTTATGCCTCGTGATATATAAATAGAAATTTATATATTATATTTTAAACTATTTGTTTTAGTTAATGAGTAGTAATAAAGTGTACTTAAGTAATTAAATTGTAATACTTATGTTAAGCTGGTAGGTAAATAATATTTATTCCTATTTTGATTAAGTTCGCGCTAAAAAATTAAAAGGTATTTATCTTAATTGATATAAAAAAAATACTCAATTAATAGCTAATGTTTGAATAGAAAACCACATCTTATATATTAAAACTTATGCTGGCTATCATAAATCTGTATTTGTATTTTCCATGCGTTGAAAAACAATATACTGTATTAATAAATTGATAAATAATTCGTTTATTCATTAATTGTCTTATGTTTTAGTAATATATTAACAAAAATATAAAAATTGATTTTTTAAAATTATTTATAATTTTAAAGGTAAATACGTCACACAAAGACCCTATTCATTTTTAAATTTTAATATTGTTTTGTTTTTATGTATACTGTAAGAACCAAAATAAAAGCACAAAATATTACATGATTCCAGCTTACACATTGCTGTTTTAGCAACTTCTCTTTCATCATCTATGCCATGTCATATAGGCTTTAGGAACTAAAATAGATGCCAGATGATAGTGCTTAATAAATCCCTAACAAATGTCCTATCTAATATCTTGGAATAGTGTGCTTGGACATTTAGGATTTACTTAATGGTTTTACTACTAAACTATTAGTCCAAAGTGAAAACAATATAAATGTTTTGAATAGAAACTAACTTGTCTGTAGAGTCATATAGATTCTAAAACTAGTTCAGTGTCTATATATTACAGTATGCTTAAATTTTTAATAAACATAGGCATCTCTAACCTGTGGTCAGAATTGGTATAAAATATCACTTTATTTTACTTAACTTTACCATCTAGTGTAAGCTTAGTAACTAATAGATTCCAGATGATAGTGCTTCGTAAATCTATCCAATGCTGTCCTATGCAATGTATCCAGCG
The DNA here is from genome assembly GCA_028023455.1 of Epiperipatus broadwayi. Lineage (NCBI taxonomy): Eukaryota > Metazoa > Onychophora > Udeonychophora > Euonychophora > Peripatidae > Epiperipatus > Epiperipatus broadwayi. The sequence goes on from JAQFVV010012404.1 coordinate 8,812,456, forward strand.
TAGTTCTAGCTTATGGCTTTTATCAGTGTGAAGCTTTGATTCTTGGGCAGTGCATCTGAATCTTTAGTATCTAATATATCATCTTTCTTGCAGCCATCATTTATTTCTTTGTTTTATTATCAAGCTAATTAGTCCAAATTGAAAAAACATATAAAATTTCAATATAAGTCAGCTTACCTGTATGAGCATATAGATCTTAAACTAGTTTAGTATTTATTATTATCTGACATCTAGTAATTACCAAAACTTACATTTGGTGGCATGGTTTTGTGAAAGAAAAAAGTGTGCTGCTAAAACAGCAATGTGTAAGCTGGAGTCATGATATTTTATTAGTTTTGTACCAATCCTGACCACAGGATAAAGGTGTCTATAGTTATTAAAAACTCAAGGATATTATAATATATAGGTATTGAACTGGTTTTAGATCTACATGATATAGATATTGAACTTGTTTCGATTGAAAACATATATATATATTTCATTTTGGCTGATAGATTGAAAGTAAAATGATTTCTAGAAGGAAGTATTAAGTCCTAAAGATCCAAGTGCACTATTCCAAGATTCAAATATCCTCACTGTTCAAGCCATAAGGTAGAAACTAGGCAGGTTATTGGATAGGACAGCACTAAATAAGGATTTATTAAGCATTATCATCTGGCATCTATTTATTAGTAAAGCTTATATTAGGTGGTTTCATATAATATTTAAATGTTTTACAGAATGTTATGGTAAATGTTTTCATGAAATATCAATTTCATGGACCAAAAGCTCATAAAATAATACATTTTCATAATATATGCCTAAGTTTAAAAAAAATATTTACAAGTGTTTTTTTTTTAATTGCATATGTTACATATTTATATTTCAGTTATTGTAAAAAAAAATCTGTTTTAGTTAAGACATCAATATCTTCTAAATTTAAAAGGAAATTGCTATAATTCTTGCAAATTTACATACTGCCTGTAATTTTAGAATATAGTATAGTACCTGAAACCAATCTTAGAAATTATAGTAAAAATAATAATTAATTAGTTGAAAATAATGACAATGTGTTATATTGAAAAGATTAAAGCAAAATTTATCTAGGTGAAATAAACTTTTTGATTACTGAATGTTCCGAAACAAATTTTTAATTTTGATGATATAAAATCAAAAATAAATGTTTTTTTTTTTTCAATGTCTTAAAAAATATGGCAAATTTTTCTTGATTGCATAAATAAAATAAAACTATCTTCCTCTTCTTTTTTTTTTTTTATAAAATGATGAAAGTCCTGGGAAATATCAACTTTTTATTATCACCTATTTGTAAATCTAATAAAATATTCCTTGTAATTTTTAAAATGATTCATTAGCTAAGTGCATTTAAAAAAATTAAAATTACTCAAGAAGACAATTGTCTATTTTAAAAAACTCTAAATAGGATGGAAAGTGATGGGTATATTCATATTTTAGATAATGGTTCATTAAAATTTATTGTGTTATTAAAATGAATTGTGTTAAGAGGGTGACAATCATTAATAAACGACAACTATTAAAAATTAAATATTGCTCAATCACAATACTCTTTTTCTAGTTATTTCTACATGCCTTCCTGCAGACAGCATATACACGCTAAACAGTAATTATTATGATGATGAAATAAAAAGATGCTTGAAGAAATTGAAAAAATTATTGAAACAGAAATATGGAAATAGTTGGGATATCTCAGGACAAGAAGGAGATAATAAAATTTTTAGAAATGTGTTGGGGGAAATGAAAATATTGATATATTGTAAAATTTTTCTTGTGAAAGTAAAATTACAATAGAAAAATGTATTCATGAAAAGACAAGATGATAAGAATAGATTTTATGTAGATTATGATTTGATTCAAAAAAGATTTAGAAACTACTTTATGTATAATTATGCTCATCCTAGAATTGATGCAGATTCAGATCATAATTTAGTGTACTGTAGTAGTAGAAACAGATTTTTTTTTTTTAAAAAAAGTAAAAAAATTGAGAGAAGAAAATAATTGCAAAATGCTAAAAATTTTTCCTAGTTAATGGATTAAAAAATAAGTCTAAATAATGCTAGACTAATTGATAAATTGAAATAAAATATTAAATTATTCAGATAATCATAATATGATGTATAAAGTAATAAAAGAAAAAATATAGAGGGAAGGCTTGATGAATTGAAATGTGGTACAGATAAATGTAGAAGAGAGCATCTAGAAGGATAATATTAAGAAATAAAGGAATTACAATGAAAAGATGAATTTAATTTAAATTTATAGTAAACAAAAACAATTTGGATGGAAAAAGCAATGTTGTGGGGATGAAGTAGCAATTCAAGATGAAAACAATAAATGATCAGTAATGAAACAATGCATTGAAAAGATGAATGTGTAAGTGATTTACATGATAAAACTAATAAGTCGTCTTCTATGTTAATTGAAAAAGATTTGGAAGTAAGGTTAAAATACTATGTTTGATAGTAATTGAAGAAATTATAAAAGCATTATCTGATCTGAAAATTCACAAGATACAGAGATTTAATAACATTCTAATCAAATTTTTAAAAGCTATGAGAAAATAGATTTGAGAGAATTATTTGATATCAGTTTATAATATAATTTGTTATTCAAGAGAGTAATTATTGGATTTTCTTTCAATTCTAATTTTAAAAAAAATCGTTATTCAATGAAATGTTTTAATATGTATTTTGGATAGATTTCTATTAGATTAGAGTATTCATATTTGAAGAGAAGTTGATAAAAGAATGAGAAATGCAATTGATATAGTGAGGACTATTGTAGGGAATAAAAAGATGCTAATATTTATTTTATCAATCTTGAAAAAGGCATTTGATGAAGTGAATTGGCTACATGATTGGATATATTAAAAAAATAAAGTATACATCTGTAGGAAATTTTTTTGCTAGGAAATGTGGAAATGATTTAAAAAATAATTATAAAATTAAAGGAAGAATTGTAAGGCAGAAGTGTTGCCTCTTTTTTTATTTCATATAAATTTAGATAAATTGCTAAAATTAGTATTGTTTTGATAAGGATGAAATCAACTTTGAGAGAAGGAAGATCGTTATAATATATTTGCTGATAATATGTCATCACTTTCAAATAATAAAAAGATATTTAATAAAATATTATTTAGGATTGACAGAACTTGTTGAAAGTTTGGGTTTAAAATAAATTCAAAAACTAAAGCAATGACAATAAATCATGAGAAGTGTAAGCAATGTACATAATATTATAAGTTAATGATTTTAATTGTTTAGAAAGTTGCTTAGGTGATGAAGGAAATAGCAACAAAGAAGTTAAGAGTGAGAATTACAATGGTTAAACAGGCTTTTAAGAATAGGAGGTTATTCTGTAGTCCATTAATATTAGAGATAAAAACAGGCTTATTAAATAAATGTTTTGTATGTAAAATGTAGACAATCAGGAAAAATTAGAAAAAAAATTTTGAAGCTTTTAAGATGTAGATTTGAAAAAGAGTGGGAAAAAATAAATTAGAATGATAGATAAGCAATGTTAAAAAAGAAAAATATATAATTTTGAGAAAATTATGGAATTGGATTAGCCATGTACTTAAAGAAAGAATTATAAAAAATAAGTAGGAGAGTAACTATAGCCATTGTGAATAAAGAATATAAAATTTAAGGAAGTAATTAAATAAACGTTAGAGAAATAGAGCCAGAGATGGAAAAATTTGGGGAAGTATTTTGGTTTTGCTAGGCAACCTATTTTTTGGTAATTAACTAATGAGATAATTATTACTATTATAATTTATTTGAATTGTTATTGTTTGAAAACCATTTCTTTATTACTCTTAACATATTATTCCTTATATCCTTCTATCTATTTTTAGTTATTGCTTATTTACTTGTTTTCTCGTCAATTATTGACAAATTTCTGCCCACCCATGTTTTCATTTATTTCTTCAGTGAGTCTATTTGCTAATTGTTCACTGCCATGATGTTAATTTAATTGATTATTTATTTCAAATATTTTTATCAATGTTGTTGATTTTTTTTATCTATTTGCATCTTACTTTATTTTTAAGTAGATATTTTGTGAGTTTTAATGATGTAAAAGTTTCATTGAAGTTTATGATTTATTTTTAAATACTTAAATTATTGCTGACAATATTCAAGAGTTATGGATTGTAATACTTTATTATCTAATACTAACCATATTATTTATTTGGTTGTTTTCTTATTTAAAAATAGAAATATTTAAATTCACTTGTAACTTTAGATTGTAATTTTTTTATATAGATGCTCTTGATTTTAACCTGCAATTTTTTTGCAGATACTATTTATTTGTGCATAAGTCAGATAATTATAAAACATAATTTCTATTTCTTGTTGTCTTTCAATAGCATTTATGAATAATATTGTGTGTCTTCTATTTGCAGTATTGATTTTTTCAATAGATATAAACCAATATCATTATTGAATACAATTACATTTATTGTGCTATTCAGCATCATATTTTAAAATAATTTTATTATGCAAAAAAAAAGAGAGAGATTATAAATTGATAGGAAAAAAGGACTGGCCACTCACTGTTTCTGTGATTGCTGCTACTGTTCCACGAATTGTTGAGCAGCAAATCTTCATCCCAAGGATTTTCGTTCCCAGCATCTCGGCTTCTGTAGGTCACTAAGCCGACTAATACTTTTAATAGACTGTCTCAGTCTTATTATTATTTTGAACACTCAAGAGGCTCTTAGATGGTTGTGTTAGAAAGACAATAGACAGTAATGAAGGTAAAGTGAATAATAGCTTAAATTAAACTTTATAAACATTATTTGCTATTTAGTAATTAATCTGTGAATTAAGCTTGCTCAAATGCAGACTTTATATTTGTGTTAAAGATCAGTATAGTAATTTGTTTTCTTAATTGTTAATAAATTATTATTGCTAAATATATATGTGCTGTTATCTGTCGAGTTTTATTGTACATTTGTTTGCTGGTTGCCGAGTCATAATTGGGGACACAGCAAATTATTGGTGCAGTTGCATAGAACCTGTGAATAGCAAATAACTAAAAGACCAAATTATTGGCAGTCACTATTGTTCAAACCTAGAGAAATAGAAATAGTTTGAGTCATTAGTAAGCTTCTGGCATTCAGGTTTTCGAACTTAGGGAAAAAATACAGAAGTATAATCATTAAAGTTAATAGTAAGACTAATTGTTCAGTGCTTTTGGACAGAATAGTATAACTGAATTCGAGATTAGCAAAATGTCTGAATGGCTGTTGTATATCATGCAGTTACAAAACCTCTTTACATTTAATGGCATTGAAGATAACAAAAGAAAAGTAGTAGCACTCGCGTGTTTTGCGGATATTACAGTAATAGAAGTTGTAAATAAATTATTTGACTTGCCTATTACAGAAGAAATAAAGTATGAGAATCTTATTGAAAAATTGATTATTTCAGCCCTTGTCCATCACAGCACTTAGCTTGTTTAACCTTATGAAGAAAAAAGCAGCTAGAGATAAGAAAATTTAATGAATATAATGCAGCTCTTAGGGAATTGACCAAAGGTTGTGGGTATGATAAGTTCGTTGACAAAATACCCGTGGACCAGTTACTATGGAGAATGTCTCCTGATGGCTCACACAGCAATATCTCATGGAACCAGAGATTACATACGAGATGGCCATTAAGAAAGGCATAGCATATGAGCGCTTGAACAGGCTCAAGTTTTTAGAACACATAGGGATGAAAATCATAGAACGAGTGTGTTTAAAACAGAACAGGAAAAGTCCTTGCCACTGAAAGCTGAAAAAAGTAAGAAGACTAAAGTAACATGTTTTTATTGTGGTAAACGAGGCCATATATCAAAGGAATGTAGATGGCTTAAAAAATCATGCTTTAAATGCAGAAAAAAAGGGCTACTTAGCACTAACAGGAAGATAACTGAAAAGGCAAAAGTAAATCGCCTATGCAAGAAAATAGGGGAGGTTACCATACAATTAAAAACATGCCTACCAAGTTCTAAATCAGTTTATGATGAAGCTGAGACTTTACAGCAAAGAACTATCAACAATAATTGATAGTAGCTCAGGTATTTCTCTGATGTCACTGACTGATTGGCTGGCACTGTCATTGGCCAATGCCAAAAGTAAAATAGAGAAAATATATTAGTGCACATAATGTAAAATGAAACGTGCTTAAATTAATAGGCTGTGTGACAGCGCCAATTAACCACTGCGGTAAAAAAGTAATTACCCCTGTACATAGTCAATGGGAAAATCAGTCCCATAGGTGGGAGGAGAGTGTGGTTCCACAAATTGGGTATACAAATTAATATTAAAAAAATCTCTGGAACAAGAAATGACATACATACCCTGATTTGTTTAATGAAGAATTGAGATTAATTTATATAAGCCCAGTTGAGATAAAGTTGCTGGAAAATGTGTGACCGATAATGTGTAAACCACTGAAAATCCCATTCAATCAAAAAAAAAGAGAAAGTGGCAGAAAAACTAGTCATTGATTGCTAAGAGTGTACTAACACCAATTTAAAAATCAGATTGGCCACACCTATAGTAGTGATAATTAAGCCAAGCGGCGAAATTAGACTATGTAGTGATTACAGAGTAACTAAATAAATATCTGAACAGTGGACCATACCTCATTTTCAATGTGGTGGAAGTACTAGCCAGTCTTCAAAATGCCTCACATTTTGCAAAGTTTGATTTAAATTCCGCATTTCACCAGATACACATGACCAACAAATTCGCGGAAATATTAACTTTGACAACACCAATGGGATTATTTAAATGTAATCATTTCCTGTTTGGCATATCAACAGCGCCTAACATTTTCCAAGTGAAAATTCATTCATTGCTCAAGGATCTATGTCTATAATATACGCATCACAGCTAAATCAGAAAAGATGCTACATAAAAGGTTGTTTACCATATGTGAAAAATTAAACAAAATGGGAGTAAAATTAAACGCCCAAAAAAAAGCCTATGGCACACACAAGAATTGGTTTTTCTTGGCCATATAATTTCTGAAAAGGGGAAGAAACCAGCCAGCACACAAGAAAGTTAATGCTTTGAAAAATGCGACAAAACCTAAAAACGTTAAACAACTGCAGGCTTATTTAGGATTAATAAATTTTTTCAAGCCTTTTTTAGAAAATAAAGCACACATAGCAAAACCATTAATCGACTTATTGAGAAAAGATCAAAAATGGGCAATGGTTAGAAATTCACGATAAAGCATTTAACAAACTAAAAACCTACTATCTGACAAATTGTTAATACATTTAAATAGTAATTTGGAATTGGGTTTAACCATGGATGCATCAGAGTGGGGGATGGGGGTGGATCTCTCACCCATATTACAAAAGTGAATGGCCTGCTGCATATGCATCGCATACGCTCTCAAAAGCAGAGAGAAATTACAGTCAGATCGATAAAGAAGCTTTAGCTATTATCCTCTCTGAAAAATTTTCATCAATATATTTCAGCAGACTAGTTCAAATAATAACAGGCCACAAACCATTGCTAGCGATTCTAGGGCATGTCAAATCAGTACTCAAACATTTAATCCCACACATGATGCACTGAGAAACATCTTGTCATCTTACGATTACAAACTGGAATATAAGAAGGGCGAAGAATTTTCACATGCTGAAGCTTTGTTCCGGATCCCAGATAAAGAAGAATCAAGCAGCATGGAGACAGAAATAATCTACAATGATGTGCTGAAATCAGAAATCCTGAACAGTAAAAAAGTGGCAAGCTGAACAAAAGACGACAAAGGCTACCAACTGTTTATGGAGTGGGTAAAGAATGGATCACCAGAATCAAAGCCACACTACATCACCACAGGGTTCTGGGAAATCAAGTTGTAATAGCTTTTGCATAAATGTCACCCTGGAATTGTCCGAGCCAAAGCATTATCTTTTAGCTATAGCCAAAAATAACATCAGATATTGAGCAATACATAAAAAAAATGCACGATCTATCAATCTGAAATTAATATGAAGGCAAAACAATATGATCCATGACCAATAGCATCAGAAGCCTGGCAAAGAGTACACATTGACCACACAGGCCCGATAAACAGCTCACATTGATAGATGCATACTCCAAATGGGCGGAATATCATTATAAAGGATATGAGTACAAAAGAAACGATTGAAAATTTGAATGCTGTGTTTTCTTGCCATGGTCTACCTGAAACCATCATGTCTGACAATGGCGCTGGGTTCATCATGCAAGAAATGGAAAACTATTTTATCGACAATGGCATCAAACACGTGCATCCCCTTATCACCCAAAATTAAATGGCCTGGCTGAAAAGGCTGTACAGATAATTAAAAAAGTCCTCAAGAAGTCAAAGAATATAAGTATGCAGCAAGCAATATATAATGCTATGCTGCATCAATATTTAATCCCATCAACAGCTACAGGGAAATCTTTGGCAGAACTGTTGATGGTAAGGAAACTCAGAATTAAGTTATTATTTTTACTTCCAAATACATCTGACAAAATAGAGAGCGAAAAAAATGAAAAAAATACAAATAATGGACTAGAAAAAAGAAGAGGTGACAGAGTTTGGGTTCGAGACATATTCCGGGAAGAAATGTGTTAAAGGAGTAATCGTAAAATAATAGCAAACATCCAAATATAGGAAGGGACAACAGACAGAAGACATGTAAATCATGTCCACTGGTGATTCGAAGATTGTTAAATTGCAGTGACTATGCCAAAAGATAAAAATCAAGAAATACGAGACACGGCTGAACAAATACCATGTGGAATACCCATCAAGGATAAAGAGAAAAAACCAGAAAGCTGTAACAGGGAACCCAGAAGAAAGGAACGGGAACTTGAAATCTGATTGGATTAACAACTAGATCACCCAGACATCAGATATGAAGACCGGCCATATTCAACGACTATATATAAGCCTAAACAATTTTGGGGAATAAGGGGAGGAGTATAAAATATTAAATAATATTTTAAACTTAAGAGTGCTGATAAATAAATCGTTGAAAAGAAATGTTTAAATTAACTGTAGTTTAATAAATATAGACGCATGTATATATTAATTAATGGAATAGATCTTATAAATTACCTTATATGGAAATGAATTCCTAAGACATGGAAATAAGTTCCTAAGATTGATTAATATTATAGACTTTAAAAACTTACCTTATATGGAAATAAATTTTTAAGACAGTAATTAATTATATGTGGAATTAAAAGCTAAGATTAATTTCATTGTACGATAACAGACTTCAAATTATATGTAAATTGATTAAGCAAACTAATTAAAACTAAAGTCATAAATAGTCCAGAAAAAGATAAGGAACAAAAAAAAAAGAGTGATTATAAATTGATAAGAAAAAAGGACTTTTCTACTCTCTCTTTTTGTGATTGCTGCTACTGTTCTACGAGTTGTTGAACAGCATATCATCATCGGAGGATTTTCATTCCCAGGATCATGGTTCCTGTAGGTCATTAAGCCGACTAATACTTTTTTAACAGACCATCTTAGTCTTATTATTTTGAACACCTCAAGAGGCTCTTAGAGGGTTGTGTTATAAAGATGATAGATGATAGTGAAGATAAAGTGAATAATAGCTTACCTAAACTTTATAAACATCTGCTATTCAGTAATTAACCTCGCTCAAATGCAGACTTTATGTTTGTGTTAAAGATCAGTATAAGTATTCTTTTCCCTAATTATTAATAAGTTCTTATTACTAAATATTGTACTGGTCAAAATCATGTGTTCATTCAACAAGACCTAGAATCCAAGCAAAATATAGCAATCTAGCATGTGCAAGATATCAGTCTGGAACTATACCAAACGTTAACACATTTACCTGTGCTTTTGGGTCTCTGACTATATGAACAATGCTTTTGAGGATATTAGCAAGGTTTTCTATTTACTCCAGACCCAGCAATTAGAACAGAGTGAACAAAGAGACTTGGGAATCAATAATATATTCAAATGAGTAATTAACAATTTCCATGAAGTATAATAATTAAGAACAGTACGAGCACTGCCTAAATTAATTAATAATCAGATCCGTAATGTTGTTCAAGGCAACGTTAAACAAAGTGTAATGGAATTCCCTTTTCGTGTGAATCACATATATATATATGACTATACGCGTGTTTGCATAATTATAACGTAATAGTTTTCCTTTCTCTTTTTATTAAAAATATATATATAATTCCTTATTCAGTCAATAATTCTACACGGTACTCTTATTTCTCGCCCAGCATATTTATGGACGTCAATTTCTGACTCCAAGCACCAGTCTTACCTACATGTAAATAAGAATTATGCTGGGAGAGATGGAGTATTAATTTTGAACAAATAGAACTCCTATCTCTGGCTAGCTCACTCAGGGCGGGTGGTTATTAACCGTGAGAAAGATATGGGTACATAAATGTGCACATAGATGCTTAATCGACTCTCTTATACATTATTTTTCTACTAATCTCTATCTCTATTACACTATCTAAAATAAAAGAAATCAACACATAGATACATACACTCATGCTTAAAATAGATATTTAATACTCGAAATAGATATTTAATACTCGTTAATATAGAAATCCCATAATAATTATTTTCTAGTTTGTGCTCAAATATTTTAAAGATAACACATGCACATACATGTACTGCATAGACAATCCAACAAAAATAAACAAATGAGACAATTCAGCATTTAGTCTATTCATCCATATAAAACATACTTGACGATGTATAAAATGTTTCTTTTGATTTTTCTCTTTTAAAAGTATTTATGCAATATTATTATTGAAGGTGAATTATTATTTAAGAAGTGAGTAATGCTTAAGAAAGTGTTCACTTTACCTTGGTTTCTCCCCGGGGGTATAGACGAATAGCAGTGTTGGTTCACCTGACACTACGGCGTTATCTTGATCGATCTTTTAATATAATATCAAGAACATTCGGTGAAAATCATTTTATCTGTCAGGTTTAAGGGATTTCCTTCCAATGTAGACAACATCTGCGGTGTCTTCGTAGGATGGCTTCCAGAGCCCAGCACATTTCAGTCCTTACCCCAACCTATTCATGGCTGATGGTTATAGTAGTTTTTAAAATAATATTTTTACGTTCTCACTAGTAAAACCAAATCATTTTAGAATGGCCTCGAAAGTCCGACTGAAGAATTCTCATTAATTAATTCCACTGTTCCACTTTCTTTTTATTCTCTCTTTCGTTTTTCTTTTATTTAAAAAGAAACCACATGTTATTTTTAGGTTTGCAAAAACCTTTTAGCATTTTTTTTCTTGACGTCAAGGAATTTCAATTAACACCTTAAAATCCATATCCGACCATTCTTTCTTAGCATTTTTCTTTTCATTAAAAAAATTTTTACTTATCAAGATACAATCTATGCATTTTTGATCTTTTTTCTTTCATTTAATATATCTTTTTGACGATATCGTACTATGACTTCCATCTCGAAAATAAAACCTGGCCTTTTTTTTTTTTTTAGTGAGTCCATTCCACTTATTCATCCATACAGCAATACAACTACATGTGTTTTTAAACAAAATACAAGAGCACAAACTTTATAAATCCCTAACCCTTTCTGTTTAATCTCTTTCTGTTTCCCCATTTAAAAATATACACACACAAAAAAAGAAAAGAAAATCAAATTTATTACAAATTTTGATTATATATATATATATATCTGTGTGCATATAGACCACCATCCTTTAGAACAGAGTTTGAACCCAGCCTTGTTATAAAAGGGAGTTTCTAATTAATAATACTAAATAAAATCTTTCATTCAATTAGAGAACAATTTAATTTAATCAAATAGTTTATATTACTAGAGATTCAGGCACTGAAGGACAAATACAAGAATACAGAGAAGTGATATAATATAAATTTATTAAATGATGAATTATGGTAATTTAGGATTAAAAATAAAACAAAGTAGGTGCATAAAATGTCTATACAATGATTACACATTTGATATGGTTAATTTGCATTCACATATTTCGGTGGATTCATTAAATATGTCATTCAGGAAATTACAGAACTAAAATATTTGTATTATTACATAACATTGGTTAGTGCAATTACTACATATATAAAACAAAATTTGTTTCTGCGGTTAATCACATATGGTGGTTGATTTAGTTAATATGCCAGGGATATAATAAATTAATTAGGTAATCAGTAATACATTATAGCTTGACCCTTATTTAAAATATTACAGATTCACACTAATGAGTTTCATTAGTCATTTTATATATATATATTGTAACAAAAAATGATAATCAGAAATGAGGGAATACATTTACTATGATAGTCACTATAATTTATAATTAAAGATGAGGCTAATATATGAATAAGAATATGGCAATTTACATATTATGTTTTAGTTAGGCATCCATTTGTAACTAATTAAATATAACACCATAGCCCGTTTGCCACTATCATAAACATTAATTCCGTCACTAATAATGAGATAAATAAATTATCCCATTTCTCAACACACAAAATAACAAAATGAAAATTAATCACTGTCATCATTTAAGATTTAAAATATTCCAATATTGGGGAAGTAATTTGAACCAATAAAATATACTAGCCATTGTCATCAGATAAACCAATACTAGCTATAGCAACTGAATAAAATTACTGTGAAATCCATGGAGTGCATTACACTTATCTCCAATAATAGGTTCTTTTAACAAAGAATCCTTCCCATTTCTCTTTCCATATATATATAAGACCATTCATGGTCACATGCACACACTGGCGCTATTTATAATACTTTAAAAGATATATAAAGTTAAAAAGGGATTTGATCACTTTTATTCAGCTTCGCTAAGTACATGTGTTTCCATGGGCGCCACTAGATTGATTTAAACCTAGATGAATATTATCTGTCCATAGTGTACTGGATTCTAACCCATTCGGTACATTTTTACTACACATGACTTAGATGACTAACAAACAACAAAAAAATGACATACTTATATTTTATCCATGTCAATAAAATTATAAGATCCCAATACCATAAAATTTATATATCCAACACTCCTATAGATATTACCAGCTCAGCTTAAGTATATTGATGAACAGATGCAGGAATTCACTTACTAATGGCTTCCAAGACCATTACTTACATATATGGCCATTAAACCTAGTTACTTAATTTAATTATTTATAATATAAGGATGATGATTCCAGCCACAGCTTTATAATAAACTCACAACAACAAATTTATCTTTCATAAACTTATAGACACTTTCTTAAAATCACATTGTAACAAATTGGGCTTTAATTATAATACTCACTAGTGTTTGTATATGTTTATAGTTATTTTTACTTCAAATACCATTATAGATGAAATTATTGTTCAATTATCAGTATTTACTAGTGATGATGAATGATCATCACGAATCTCACTACATGATATTTAGCTTTTCATAAACCCCTATTTACTAAACATTAATTATTTTAATGATTAGATTTAATGATTATTATTTATTCAGTGATGATGGTGATCATAACTCTTGGGCACAACACAATTTTAGTTTTTTTATTATTAACCTCTAATTATCAAAAAAAAAACTTGGTTATATGTCAAGCGTAATCCTTAAACATTCGTATATGTAAATCAATATCCTGCGCGTAACATTTACGAGTGATGATGATCAATTAAAACGATTGAATCAAGAGAAGAAAAATATAACAATATTAACAATAATATTGATAATAATAACTCGGAAACCAAATATGATATAATTATATTTATCAACACTTTTTTTTATAAATCAAATTTACTAATTATACAATTGACTTTATTAAACATATAATTAAACAAAATATCTTAATATTGTGACAGTCAGATTATGTATGCTGGTTTAACCTAGTTCGAGTCCTAAGCGAAAGTACCTCGAGGCCACTATACGCGAAATATTAAATAAAGAATATAATAACCTCTGCCCTATCTCGCCCATTCTCGGGGCTAATTCACGAACCAACAACACCATCTGAGCCACGCATAAATTATTTTTCAACCGGCCACAAAGCTTAGCAACAGCGGTAGAGACATGGACGGGAAATCCTAAGGAGCTAAAATAGTTAAATATTTAAAGTACTTAAACTATGTGTTGATGTTTGCGTTATGCGTGCCTGGATCATTGAAAAGTAAAATAAAGCATTTAATATGACTAAGAAACTCAAGTTTTTGATAATTAATAATGTTTAATTACTGGCTTTAAAATATGAATAAGGCTTTAATGGCCTCCGCTATTCCCCTAAATTACTGCAACAAACTAATTAGACAATAAAAAGAAAACAGGTTAATAGGTTTGCGGTCAAATTCTTTTCTTCCCAATTTTATTAAAAATTTCCAACTCGATCTTCTCGATAAAGTACGATAGGTAATAACAACCTTTCGCAAAGCATTTCTTATGGCTTTGCGCGAAAAACCGGGTTTAAAATTAACTTATAACGTATATAGCTAAATCAAATATACGTGATAAGCAAATGGCGGACAAAAAGAGGTGTTATCAAAGAGATCAAGTTGGCACACAAAAGAAACTGACTTGGATTTAATTAACAACATAAATAAAATTGGAAAGAGATTCCGAATGACAAAAAGTTAACTATTAAATTTAACCGCAACGAAATACTAAATATTTACAATGGTTAGTAAGGAAGAATAGCGAAGGTAAAAAGGTTACATATAGCTAGATGATCCCAAAATATATTTAAGGTTAATTCATAAAATGTTTACATAGCAAAGACATATACTTCAATACAACAATAAAACAATATGAATCAAAAGTAGCATACGAGATAGTTTAATTTAGGAGATACGATACCGTCCTTTTTCCGTGATGTTTCCTACGGCGTCCGTGGCTTGATCCGACCGACGATAGGTGTTTGTCCGGACAATGCAAAATATGAAGTATGGCTTCCATGAAAAGTTCTCCAGACACGGCATAGAGTTCATATGGTTATTGATTGGATGTTAAGGCATTTTTGGATGGTATTTAGGAACCTCGGCGATAGGCAAAGCTATGATTTGCCTAGCCAAGCATATCCATTTTCCTCAAAATACGGTTGGTTTTAACTGGAGCAGGTTCTAACTTCTCCATTGTTTGAAAATGACAGCTGTATAACTTTTTTGAAGCACAAGCTAAATGTGAAGCAAAATCTGACGGATTTCTCCCAAGAGAAATCTGAATGCACTTTCCAGAAAGCTTGGAAATAAAACAGCAAGAAAAATCTTAATAAATCGCCTTCACAAGCAAAATCAGAATCAAATGACTCCTTCAAAAAGAAAAGTCTGAATAATTATCTCTTTTGTTCTCCCTACTATTTATACTTTCTCGGCCAGCTACCTTCCATTGTTTGTATGATCTGAGATCTTGATAAGCCCCCCCTTGCTGCTTTGTTTCAAAACAACACGTTCTAAAAATAACTTCAATTTTTTTACTCTAACTTTCTTACTTTAAAGTTGGAATTCTATTAATTAAAAAGCAAGAAAGAAAATGCCATCTTTAATTAGACTTGAACGGCTCACTAATTAAAATATACATTCTTTCAGAAATGTTGGTGGGCTTATCTCAAAATCAAATCATACTAAATATTTTAATAAAATTTGAACAACAATATATTATTATTTTACAATAGAATAAGCATTTTATCTCAGCAGAATTTTGCATTACCTCATATATATACGCTAGATGTATATATATGTTTGACTAATAGGTTAAGCAATTTTGATCAATAGAATGAAATTTATTTAAAATAAAATCTTTAACTGTAATACACATTTAATAAGCATAACTATTTTTAACTCTAATGCAAAACCCTGCTGATATTGAACTATAAACTTAATTTAGATCTACAATACTAATTAAGTCTATAGGAAAATGTGAAGCATGGATCGGGCTTCAGATCCATTGCTTCAATATTATATGCGTAATCAGCTAATTTTATATATCTGCTTTTATTATTACAAATCTTTGAAATAAGTTAGCTTAAAATGACATAAAAAAAAAAATTCTATTGAATGCTTATTCAAGATTTTTCCTATTTATTATATTTCATAAAGGTAAATTCCATTTATATAATGTGTGTATTTTTTCACTTTCATACATATATGAAGCCCTGCTCTTCAATTTGCTATATTTAAATTAACTATGCCTAACCTATTTTTGACGGATGGGAATAAGCAGTCACACACGCACACACCCTGTGATATGTCAACATATATTTTTAAAATGTGTACCTCTATATTATGGATTAATACATAAATCACACATATAAAAAAAATATTGCAACCTTGAGTAAAAAAATATATATATCAAATTTAATATATGCAAAAGTAAATAATAATTGATTATCACAATCAATAAAGAACAATAATAAAAAAACAGTACCATAATATATAATAAAAAAATCAGAAATAATGAAAAACTAAGTTTAATGAATTTAAAAAGTGTATGTGTAATGCTTTGTTGTATTGAGAATAACACAATCACTAAGTAAACTCTTATAATGTTTCTGTATCAAAAGAAAAAAAATGCTTGACTGTGGAAATTCAAATTTACTTTTAATAAGTAAATAAGAAAAATTTGATAATTTAAAATTTACGCAATCCATTTTCATTTCTTATTAATGTCCCAGGTTTACCGTTCTCCCAATTTATAACTTCAACTGGTTGATTTGCTTGTTCCTACCATTTTAAAAAGTTATTGCAGCCACTTTTAGATAAATGTGAAGAAAACTAAAAAAAAAATTGATTTATCAATTAATCAAGTTGGTTGCATGGCTTTCTACATCTTTTTTCTTCTCTTCTTTCCTCTTCTCTCTTTATTCAAAGACAATGATTCTTTAATAGGCCAGGAGATAAAAAAGGCTCTCAGATAGCATCTGTGGTTGGATTTGAATTTGGCCATTTCTTTGGTTATTATAGACCCGAATATGAGTCCACAGATAGCTGGGTGTTTTAACTCATAGATGTGAGGTCTTCAAAGAACAGAAATAGTGAATTTAGCACGGCTTCCTGATTGTTTCACAAACAGCCAAAATATATTGTGCCAAGGCCAATTTGGCATATGTATTGTGAGGGGTGTCTCCATTATATATCCCCCCCCTTTTCTAACAAAATTTTTAAAAAAAACTCCCTTCCCCCCCATATTTTTGGATGCAGTTTTTTTTTCCCCCACCTCTTTATTAGTTGGGAGAAAATTGGGGGGCCCCCCCCGGGGGGGGAGAAAGAGGGAAAAAAAAAAAAAAAAAAATAATCCCCCAACCCCCCCCCCAAAAAAAAAAAAAAAACAAAACCCCAACAAAAAACCGGAAAAAGAAAACCGAGCCAAAAAAAAACCCCCCCCCCCCCCCCCCCCTCCCCCCCCCCCCCCCCCCCCGCCCTCCTCCCCATATAAAATAATTTTGTCTAAAAAAATTATTAAAATAAAAAAAAACTTCCGTAAAAGAGTTGAAATAAAAGTTGAAAAATAATTGATTAAAAATGGGAAGGGTTTTTTATTAAAGTTAAACTAAAGGTTTTATAAAAAGGAAGTAAAGAGTTTATTATTAGTTGAAATACAATTTAAAGGTTTAAAGAAAATATATAAATCTCTTCATTTAAATTAAAGAAGAAAAATAATCTTAAAACTATTTTTGATTTTAGAATAGTAAAATATATATGTGCGTGCGAATGTAAATAAATGTAAGCTGTTAATAAGAGATATAATAAATGCGTGTTAAAATCGTATTGAAAAACAAACACCTTGCAGATATAAATAGCTAGATTTTTATCGGAGTTCAGTTTTATTCAGTCTAGTTTCCAGTGACAGTCTTGTTTAGTTCAGATAACAGTGCAGTTTCTATTATGTATCCAGAAATAAAAATGCATTGTTGAGCAGCTGTTGGAAATATACGCTCGTGCTTCAGCCTTTTAGTCCAACAAGATCATCAAAACCTGCCTGTGAAATAATGTCTGCATAACAACTCAAAAATCCTCCATCAAACGTTCAACAGTCTTCAAGAATAAAACCAATGGATTCGCATAAAATGTCTTCAAGAAATGTCAAAATCTAACCGGTTAGATATAATCCATCAGAAGCAGCCAACAACAAGCAATATCCACGTTCCAAAAATCCTAGGTAAACATTTATTTATTATCATTTATACGTAGTAGCCACCGCTGTAATTCGTAAAAATTCAAGATTCAAATTATATAAACTCTATAAGCATGCATAAAATGAACTATTGATGTGTGTGTTTGTGAATGTTAGACAATTTAAATGTCAAAGATTATTTTTGCTCTTTCATAAAATATATCATAGTATGTTAACTTAAAATGTGTGTTATTTATAGATTTATAAAAATGTTTATCATTAGTAAATGTTAGTTAATAAATTGTCTTTAATATTAAACTTTATTCGTCGGTCAATTCTTTTTCTATATTTTATTACTGATTAAAATTAGACTGGGCTAGTTTATGGGATGGTTTCGAGCGCTGGATTATGAGCCTACTGACCAAATACATTGTTTATTCTTCTGAATAGATAGCTGGCGCCACTCCGAAACAAATAGTGTTTGGATAGTAGGGGTTTGAATTTAGCAGCCAAGGTGGGCCATTGTTGATAGTTAGTCTATCAATAAGATCTCCCATTTTGCTCGAACGTGCTGGTTCGTTCACGTAACATTTATAAGATTATAAATGTATTATGAAGGAGTTTGAAACCGGCCAAAACATATATATATGTATAAGTATATGGTTTCAGCGGTTCGACCTGGTACATAAATGGTGCCCAATGAGGCCCGAATACATTAGTCCTTGGACTAGCTGGTGCCCGGGGTTTACTCCGAAACAAATAAAGTATTTGGATAGTAGGGGTTTGAATCTAGCAGCCGAGATGGGCCATTGTTGATAGTTAAAACTATCAATAACATCTCCCATTTTGCTCGAACATGCCGGCTCATTCACGTAACATTTATAAGATTATAAATGTATTATGAAGGAGTTTGAAACCGGTCAAAACTTATATATACGTATAAGTAAGTGGTTTCGGCGGTTCGACCCGGTACATAAATGGCTTTCCCAACGTTTGGGGCTGGACCTAAGGAACAATAGTAATCAAATACTGTGTATTCTTGTTTGACAAATTTTTTATAGAAAAGCAAAATTACGTATGTAAAGTGGTATTAATTTAAAATTAAAAAAAAAGAATTGACTGAAACCTTTTTTTTCCCTTTAAATGAACAGACATTTATGCTATTTACGTTAGTTGAAATAAATCATTATGTTAAATCAGAGACAGTTGGGTGTTTGGGCGGAGTTAAACCATTAAGATCGGGTAGAGAAAAATGGACAAAGGAGGGGTGGAGTCAGCGTGTATTTCCAGTTTAGTAATAAATAAATAAAATAATAATTAGTAAACTTATTAAAGTGAATAAAATACGGTATTAAAAATAATGATAAAAAAATGTTTAAAATTATAAAAAAAAAAATAAAGCCAAAATGGAGACTCAAGGTAAAAATATAGAAAATAGCCCCAACAAGGAAAAAAGAGAAATCATAGCTTTACTAACCAGCATGTTTGAAAAACAAAAAGAAACAGCCAATGAATATAAAAAAATAGCCGAAGAGCTTAAAAATCAAAATAATGAAATGAAGAGTAAATTGGAAGGTCAAGCTGAAATGCTTGAAAAGTTAAAGGACCAGATCGAAATGGGCCAGAATAAGATAAAAGAAGAAATGAAGGAAATAAGATGTGAAATTACAGGAAAGGTAGAGAAGAACCAAAAAATTAGAAAGGTAGATTTAGTTAAAGAAAGTGAGGAAGTTGAGGTGATAAAAGACATAAAAATTAAATTAGAATCAAATAGCGTTGCGACATATAAAGTAGAAACAAATTTAGACCAAGAAATAGAAGAGTGGTATAAGTTCAAGGTAGGAGATAGCGTAAAAGAGTTTTTACAAAGAATTAAAAATAAAAGGTTTAAAGTAAACGTTCGTGTTCATAGATTTAAAAACAGATTTAAAAAAAGAAAGTGTAGAAAAAAATATTCCCAGTTTGAAGTAATTCGGAGTTTGTCTAAATATCAAGGTTTTCTGATTTACAAAGTTGAAAATAGAACGGAAAGAGAAAGAGAAAGTAATAAATTATAAAAGCGGGATAGATAAGAGAGGAAAGGTAGTTTATATTATAGAGTTAGTATGAGTTAGTATGTAGAAAGAAAGAACCATCTGACAAAAATTAAAAATATGTAATCTGACGGATTCGCCGGCTTGACCTAATATATAACGACCATGGACTCGGAATAATGGAAAATGTTTAACAAAGTTTAATGAAATAAATGTAAAAACGAGTATCAAGTTAGTTTGAATAATTAAAAATGATTAAAGTTAGTCTTAGTAAAATAAAATAACAATCGTAGAGGTTTTTAAAATGTCAAAGCAACGATAAAACAATTTATGTCAAAAAACCCTCGATTATGTTAAATCCCAGCTCATAAGTCTAGAACATAGCAGAGCGTGACGCAAACAAAATAAATGTGTAAAATCAATTTAGACAAGCAAAATGATTATGTCAAAAACCCTAGATTATGTCATCTATTATATTGATATCCCAGCTCATAAGTCTAGAACATAGCGGAGCGTGATGCAAATAAAAATAACTGTGTAAAATCAAAATAGACAAGCAAAATGAAATTTTTTTTTTTTTTTTTTTTAAAAAAAAGGGAAAGTAAAAATAACGCTTTAAAAATAAAAATGAAATAAATAAGTGTATAATGAAAGTATTAATGAAAATAAAACATTATCAAATAAAAGTAAAAAAAAAATGTGTATTAAATTATGATTGAGGTGTGTGTGAGTATTTGGGCAAAGATATAAATTTCAGGCCTGACTTTTGTTGGACTGAGTTTTTTTTTTTTGCGGTGACTTTGTTCTACAGATGGGTAGTGCGAAGAATAAATAATACTGATGATGATGCGCCAGTAGAAAAGTCCTGGCATATAAAAAGTAATAAATCTGGAGGAAAAATTCCCAGTAGAACCAAATAAAATAAATATTTTAGCAAGTAGAATGTACAGTAGAGATAGTACTGCCATTCGCAAATCTCAAAGTCCCTTTTCAGGATCCGTTGTGCACAACAGTTGCCCATGCTGTAGTCACCACTTCCGCAAGAAATTGAGGATTGGTTTGAATCAGCACAAGATCTATCTGTGTTAAATTGCCTTATACTTTGCTGCCTACTTCTCTTAACATTACATTTATTATCTAATGATGAAAATAAAAAATAAAAATGCACTCTAGAAAAATAAGAATTTGAAGTGGTCAATACTTGGGGAAAAGTGATCAACGCCCATATTAATTAAGAAAAATGTTCGTGAATATTTAAGAGGGTCAAATAGTCAAAATAAAATCGATAAAATCAAGTTAAATAAATAAGCGTAAATATATCTGTAGACAAATAATAATAAAAAGTGACTCGTGATAAACTAATAGATTTTTTTTTTTGGAATACACTCACGGTAATAAAAGGAAGTAAATAAATGATTTAAAGTCAAGTCAAAAAAAATATATATATTCCAGTGTAATAATGAATCGTAGTAAAGTAAGTTGTTTTTGAATATACGCAAGTTAGATAAAAAGGTTGAGTAAGAGTTTATAATAATATTGTAAGATTAGATTAATACAAATGTTAGAATAATGTTCATATGAATTTTAAAAAATAATGTAAGATTAATAATAAAAGTATAAAGTCAATCTAAGGTGTATTAAGAGTGTGTAAATATACATGTGTATATACGCGCACATACACTGGTAATATTCTGTAAATATGATACCTCATGATGCGTATCTTAAATGTATTTATCCAGATATCCTTTTAGGTTATTTTCTTGGCACTGCTGCACCCCATGATGCGTGCAAGAAGGGATTTATTTATTATAGATTCCCTGTAAGCACGTCCAGTAATAACTCGATATTTAGAATATTAGTAGGTGGAGAATTGTGCTGCACGTATACACATGTGTAGGAAGTTATCTATAGCAAATGGGAATGAGGGTAGTATAGAAATAAGTTTAGTTAAGGATAAGTTTAAAACTGCCGACTGGATAAATTTTAGTACCCGTAACAGACTTGTCAGGGATCATTCTTCTTTCCAAAGCGTAAGTCGAAAATGGACAGTTGAAAATTCCTGCCATTTCGCAGCGACCCTTTCTTTTTCCAAGTCCGATCAAGAGAATCGGCAAATGAAGTTTCAATTTTATACACGTGTAAGTCAGCGAATCTGCTTCCACGTTGTTTTCCAAGATCCCTGTGCCTCAAAATTGGTTTGTCCCGGTGATCGTTATCCATGATTTAGATCATTGTGAGCAATGTATTCGGCATAGATAGAAGGAAAGGATAGTCAAAACAGATTGCCCTTTGTATGTTAAATAAAAGATATTGAAAAGTTAACATAGAAAAATAATAAATTAATAAATCTTTAGAGTCAAGAATTAAAATTGCAAGAGATAAAATTGTCAAAAATGACGCATTTTACTCTAAAATGGAGGGGGGTGTAATGTGCCAAGGCCAATTTGGCACATGTATATAAAATAATTTTGTCTAAAAAAATTATTGAAATAAAAAAAATCTTCCGTAAAAGAGTTGAAATAAAAGTTGAAAAATAATTGATTAAAAGTGGGAAGGGTTTTTTATTAAAGTTAAACTAAAGGTTTTATTAAAAGGAAGTAAAGAGTTTATTATTATTAGTTGAAATACAATTTAAAAGGTGTAAAGAAAATATATAAATCTCTTCATTTAAATTAAAGAAGAAAAATAATCTTAAAACTATTTTTGATTTTCGAATAGTAAAATATATGTGCGTGCGAATGTAAATAAATGTAAGCTGTTAATAAGAGATATAATAAATGCGTGTTAAAATCGTATTGAAAACACATGAAAATAAATATTGAAATGAAATATGTTTAAAAACATAGCGGTGGGTTACTAAAGATATAAAAACAACACGTTTTGAAATAGCTAGTTATCAATGAAATTTCGACAACACTCATTTGCCGGAGGATATTAAAACAAAAAACACTTTGCAGATATAAATAGCTAGATTTTTATCAGAGTTCAGTTTTATTCAGTCTAGTTTCCAGTGACAGTCTTGTTCAGTTCAGATAACAGTGCAGTTTCTATTATGTATCCAGAAATAAAAATGCATTGTTGAGCAGCTGTTGGAAATATACGCTCGTGCTACAGCCTTTTAGTCCAACAAGATCATCAAAACCTACCTGTGAAATAATGTGCATAACAACTCAGAAATCCTCCTTCAAACGTTCTACTGTCTTCAAGAATAAAACCAATGGATTCGCATAAAATCTCTTCAAGAAACGTCAAAATCTAACCGGTTAGATATAATCCATCAGAAGCAGCCAACAACAAGCAATATCCACATTCCAAAAATCCTAGGTAAACATTTATTTATTATCATTTATACGTAGTAGCCACCACTGTAATTTGTAAAAATTCAAGATTCAAATTATATAAACTCTATAAGCATGCATAAAATGAACTATTGATGTGCGTGTTTGTGGATGTTAGATAATTTAAATGTCAAAGATTATTTTTGCTCTTTCATAAAATATATCATAGTATGTTAAATTAAAATGTGTGTCTTATTTATAGATTTATAAAAATGTTTATGATTAGTAAATGTTAGTTAATAAATTGTCTTTAAAATTAAACTTTATTCGTCGGTCATTTCTTTTTTTCAATTCTTTTTCTATATTTTATTACTGATTAAAATTAGACTGGGCTAGTTTATGGGATGGTTTCGAGCGCTGGATTATGAGCCTACTGACCAAATACGTTGTTTATTCTTCTGAATAGATAGCTGGCGCCTGGAGTTTACTCCGAAACAAATAAAGTGTTTGGATAGTAGGGGTTTGAATCTAACAGCCAAGGTGGGCCATTGTCCATAGTTAGTCTATCAATAAGATCTCCCATTTTGCTCGAACGTGCCGGTTCGTTCATGTAACATTTATAAGATTATAAATGTATTATGAAGGAGTTTGAAACCGGCCAAAACTTATATATATGTATAAGTATATGGTTTCAGCGGTTTGACCCGGTACAATATATAAGTACCATTATATGTTATATTAACTTCTTTTAAAGGATTCAATTTAAATCCATATCTTTAGACAAATTTTGCTGTGAAATTACTTATATATATGCGCACATGTTTTATGCTGATTTTAAAGCAAGAATCATATTTTCTTTTCTAATTTTTTTTCAGAAAGAAATTCGAGCTTATAAGAATCAGATCAAAAAACTGCATCTCTTTTTTTAATATTATCTTTAACAACTGCCTTTTTTTTTTTTTAATATTAACGACTACATCTCTCTTTTTTAATAGTAACGACTGCTTTTCTTTTTTTTAATATTCATAGCTACATCTCTCTTTTAATAGTAATGACTACATCTCTCTTTTTAATAGTAACGACTGCCTTTTTTTTTTTCAAAGTTTAAAACAACTACATATTCGGCCAAAAAAACTTTAATAAAAAACTGCTCTTTTTCTGAATATTGTTAACTGACTCTCCTTTTTATCAATATTCGGCCCCTCTTTATATTTCGTCTTTCTGATTAAAAGGCCACCTGCAAATACTGTTATCTTGAGATAAAAATCAGAGTTTCACAAACTGATGGTTTATTGCAATTAACAAGAAAATTAATAATTACATTTCTTCCGTCAAAGCATTTCTCCCTTTTTTTTTTCTTTTTTTTTAGGGTATCTAAGATCCAGATAATACAAAACCATAAAGCTTGCAATCTATAGTCAATAACGATTTGTGTAAAATGTTTTATGTTTAAAAACAACTGTATTCATTCTTTCACACTCCTCTCTACACGTGTGCTTAGTTTAACTACTAATCTATATCTTTTTCTACACCTAAAAAATTCTGTCAAGTCTGTCTGCTTTATTTAATAAAAAAATACAGCTAAATAATTTAACATTATTTAACAAAAATAATAGATCAATATATTAAATATTATTTCTTACAACCCTATATTTATTATTGCTTATTCATCTATAAACTATATATAATATACGCACACATAAATCTCTATACAAAAGAAATTTATTTTTTTCTAATTAAAGAATATATATATATATGTCTGGGAAATGGGAATATATATGTACAATATATATAAGTAAGAATTTTTGATATATGATTTGAAAAGTATGCGAGATTATATTTCAATAAGATTTGGGAGATTGCTCAAATATATGGAAGTAAGATGGTTCAGCCTAAAAGAAGCTGTAATTTATAATCTGGTCTAGAGAATTAAATAGAATGGTTGGTGAACAACATGCGATTACGATTGACAGCGTTGCAGTTTTATAAATAATTCAATAATAATAATAAAGGCAGTATTACGTTATTGTTTACAATTGCATACAGGAAGGCAGTCACTTATTATGCTATTGAGTGGCTTTGTCATATTTGTACGAAAAGAGTATGCCAGGTTATATCTCTGAAGAATAGGGGCACAAGTTGTGTGTTGGGACAGTTTATCCATATGTTTTCCATACACTTATTCATTGGAAGTGCCTGAAGAAGATCCCTAGTAGGAAACACATCTACTTTGGGAAATATAATGAAGAGTGAGATCAGTCATTCCGAAGATCCCAAAAATAAATGGCAAAGCAAGAAAATTATAAATAACAATTGCACCAATATCTTTATAATGCCTAAAACATATACATAATTTGTGTCACTAACGACCAACACCTGATTGCTATAGGATGCTTTTCTGCATAATGGAGTGCTTAAAACAAACTATCCAGGCACTTAACTAATGATTAATAAAATGTACAAAAGGTATGAGTCTAAAAGGGAATAAATTGCCTTCTCCCACATTTTTAAAAAATTTCCTTACCTTTATACAAGTGATCATTGCATATATAACTTAATATATTAATTTACAAAATAAAATTATAGATCACAGATATGCACATGATAGATTACATATTAAATTTACTTGTAGTGAGATTTAATTAGATAAATTGGTAAAACGATTTTAAAGATTAGATGAGGATTAATTTTCAGTTAGAACAATTAAACATAAACATTAAGATCTTCCGATCATTTAAAAAGTAAAATTAATCTAAAATAATTGAAACCAGGCGAGTTTGTAATAACTAACTTTAAAGAAAATTTACATCTCCATAGTTTAATAGGTAAAAACTATTGGTGGTGAGTTTAAATTTACTTGCTGGATTGTATACCTTCTTGGCATATTAAAATAAATTAGAATCACAAACTAAGAAAAAATAAAATTGATTCTAAATTGTCGCACCAAAACATAAGAACTTATGCAGCATTAGAATAAATTGTATAGACATTGACATTTATATATTAGCTTTTAAGAATTAAATAGAAGAAAGAAAGGCTTGCAATATAGTTTAGAATTAGAATTAATTCATTAATTAAGAGTTCATTAGCTAACGGCAATGTAGGTGTTAAGTTGGGCTTGAGGACAGGATGTAAGTAATTGGTGGATCATGATCGTAAATTGGTTTGGGTTGGAAACATACATTGGTAGAGATTCAAAATTCACTTCAGGCAAGCATATCATTGAACAATCCACATATTCTGTCTAGATGTTCCATACTTCAGCATAATGAGCTTCCCAGAGGTATGGGGAAGCAAACGGTCTTCTCCTTTACCTTGACATGATTTATTTCACAATGCATACTTGCGCGGAATATATTAACTCTCTGATATCAAAATAGAACAAGAATGATGATTGATAGCCAAAATTTAGCTATTTATACACAAGGCAAATATTGAAAGAATGCTGCCTTAAGGCAAGATATTTCCCTCATTTCACACATATCTGGAAACAGGACGTGATCCTTTGTTTCCCTTACATTTTTGTTTAGATTTAATCTGATCAAATTTCTGCCAGCCATTGTTTCAAACTCTATACACTTGATTGAGATTCAAAGTTGATCTACATTTTCATATATGGTAATGAAAAACGGATCAGTTGGCCAAGTGAAATTTAACCAAATTGACTTACATCTATATGGTAATGAAAAAGACTGATCAATAGTCAAGTAAAATTTAAGTAAAGAATCTCTGGTATTTATAACATTCCATGTTTTTTAGAATGACACAATGGCCCGAAAAATTGTAAGATCCACTGATTTCACTGTTTGACTCTTAAATGTCAATTTATTTTTATATAAATTATTAGGGTAGTAATAAAATTACAAAATATTATCAATATTACAAAACATTATAAATTAGATATATATTATACATTGGTTAGTCTTACAGATAAATAACTAGTAAAGTTATTGAAATACAAAATATTGTAAAATTACAAAATTTTATAAGTTATAAATATTTATTCTCATACGCGTATGCAAGTTCAATGGGTAGACGAAACTAAATGTTTTTAATAATTTATCAAATTAAAGTCTATTTAATTTACCACAATATTTAACTTTTGGCATAGATCCATTTAGAGTCATGTATCCATACATCTCTATATATACTACTGTCTATTGCTCGAGATGGGTGTCCATTATATGATTTGGGTTCAAATCCTCATTCTAGTGCTTATATAATTAGCACTAGATGAAGTGCAAATCTGAAGAATAGATTGACAGCTTCAATATATATGTGCTGTTGTCTGTAGAGTTTTTTGTATATTTGTTTGCTGGTCACCCAGTCATAGTTGCAGCTACAGCATATTACAATTACATATATAATCAGAGTTTAAAGGACTGTTTATTATATGTGCTTACAAATGTAAGTGTTCATTGGTGTATCATTACTTTTATACTTAAATGTTTTGAACTTCATCATGTTTCAGTGTCAGATACTTAATTTATATCCTTGCCTATCTTTCCATAAATCATCTTGTAAGTTTTTCAATTTTATTTTTAGATTTTTGTACTATTTGAATCTACTGTTGCTAGGTCCTTCTATTTTATTTTTTAGCATTTTAGTAAGAGTAACAGATTAAAGAGCTAAAGATTCCTGGATCAGTTCTCATCTGAGAAAAAATAAAAATCTCAAATTGTTGCTCAAATATTGTTGATTTTCTGAACATTCGTCTATATGATTGTGTGTGTATATATGTGTGTGTGGATACAGTATGTGTTGATTAAATACCTTTATGGATTGTTGTTATAATAAAGAATAGAAAGAAGATACCATGTAAGCAGAGATAATTTTTGCCTTTTTGATATTGCCAGAAAACTAACAATTACTACTAATTGAAAACCTCTTGGATTAAACAAGTTTCTCCATTAATCTATAATAGGTCTTTTATTAGGGTTTTTGTTTTTTAAGTAAAAGGAGAATCTCTTATAAGTTGTTAAATGAATTAAACCTAGAAAGCTATTTTTTAAAAGTGTAAAATGTGAAAAAAATAACATCTTTCTTGACATTCTGCAAATAGTATTTTAAACTTCTCCAGAGAATTGTATATGTTTAATTAAATATTTTCATGGATTGTTATAATAAAGAATAGAGCTAAGGAGATTATTATATCCATGTAAATGGAGGTAATTTTTGTCTTTTTGATGATACCAGGAAACTAGCAATCTCCCTGAGACTAAACAAATTTCTCCATCAATTTATAATAACTTTTGTTCAGTTTTTTGTTGGAGTAAAAAGAGAACCTTTTTTACTTCAAATCCAACTTGTTAAATGGATTTAAACTTAGAAACTATTTATAACTGTGAGAATATGAACAGATAACATCTTTCCTGACATTCTGTAAGTAATATTTTAAACTGTTCCAGAGAGTCTATATGTTCAATTAAATATTTTCATGGATTGTTATTATAATAAAGAATAAAAATAAGATTATATTCATATAAACAGAGATAATTTTTGTCTTTTTGATGTTACCAGGAAATAATCCATGAAAATACTTAATTCAACATTGAAACAGTAAGATTCGTATTCGAATCTTAAGTTTCACCTTTTTCTGTCGTCTCTCACTGACCGGTCTATCCCGCCCAAATTTAAACTTTTTGATATCGAATTGTGTGTGTAACAATATTAAAAATGTATAAATATATGTAGAATTCAGCATAAACACGCACACATTTCGATCTCAAATTAAACGCAATAAATAGGGATAAAATAATATAATTTAGATTTCTTTTAGTTATATAAAAATGTATAATTTTAATCATTTATTTTGCATTATAAAGTTCGTATTTATTGCTTTGTTTAAATTTCGTTTAATAATAATTCTAAAAATATCTGATGTAATATTTAATTAAAAGTTAAAATAGTCTTATGTTCCCTTTTTGTTTTTGAAATTTAAAAGCATCGGTCAGTGATAGATAATAGATTAATTAAAGAAAAATTCCCCAAAATTAATTAGTAAATGTAAAATGTAGACAATAGAACGGCAGCTTTCTTTAATTAAAAACCAACTAAATGCATTGATTATCCTCAGGGCAGATTAAATAGAACCTAAAAATATCTTAACAAAAATGTGAAAGATCAAGATAAGAAAAGAGGCCATCTTAGACTTGCTGGAGACATTCACTTAAACTTTAGCTTTGCTCTCGATCACTGAGAGTCTCCAAAAATATAAAAATAATTTGTTCCTGCCAAGGTATGACCGAGTAAAGCACCTAGATTATTCTCCATCGGGTTATGGCCCACCGGATGCTGAACTTTCCATTGCCCGTCATAAATTCACCATGAAGATCTGCTGCCTGAAATAAATGAAAAAGCTGCTGCTGTTGTGAAATTAAATGAAATATCTAAATACAAGAAAGACTTGCCACTCGTGAACTTTTTGCTGCTAAACTAATGGAATCGGAGGACTTCTTATAAAACAGGTACCTGTCTGTGTTCAAACTCTAGAGTACTCTAATAATATGCTATAGCTATTCTTCATATTACTTATCTAAATTTATAAAATGTAAAAACTATCATTTGTATAACTAAAACTGAATAATTAACTTAATGTGTAAATTTCTCTACTAATCTAGCTTACCTCATTCTGTCTTGGGTGCGTATTTCTATAATCTACATTTCTATCTATAGTTATTATTTAATTATTGCATGCTCATAATTATTTCAATTTTCAAAGTTTAAATCTATGATCGCTTAAAACAATGAATGCGTGTCAAATTTTCATTAATATTTACTTTCTTTAATAACTTAACTTTCATATAAATCGACACGCATTCAATGCTTCATTTATTGTTATGCAGGGGTCTACTACTTCGCAAATGGCTGACGTATTAGTTATAATAATTCCCAAGTTATATATGTTTTGTATTTATTAAATAATCAGTGAATAATTCCAGAAAATTACATTTCTTTGAGAGTCACCAACGTTCTTTAGTAAATGTTGATAATGTAGAGCCGAATTAGAAATCTATTTAAATCTCATCATAATCAATTATCAGTATACATGTGTTACGTTTTAGAGACGCGATGACCCATTCCGCCGTGAAAGTTCCGGATTCTTCAGGGTTGAAATTAACCCCAGTCGTCCTACACAAGCGGGCATAATGGGTGCTCCCGTAGGATTTGACAATGTCATGCAGCCAGCCGGCAAATCGCGCCACGTACCGCTTGTCCCTGGTTATGCTTATGTGACACCTTACTTCGTCGGACCGAGGCAGAGACCAGTCTGATATTCTTATAAACCCATTCGCGGCATTGCAGTTTCGATATACTGCCATTCCATATCGCCTTTCTAAAGCGTACCACGTGTTCCTTTACTTAATTTTATTATTCTATATATCACTCCGCCTCTGCGTTATCTTCATAATTCACTCTCAAATAAATGTTTGCCCTTAGTCATAAAATAAATAGTTTAATTAAATAAATATATGTCTGCCATTATTCTTATAACCCATACTTTAGACTCTTGCATTGCAAAGGTATAAATCCCTCCAGGCATGCATTAGAAATACTTACTCGAGAATTTTAGGTAGCTAGATTACGCTTTCAAATAAATGTATTCCTTTTGTAAACATTACAGTATTGGAAATACCGCTACTGAAATCCTCAATATAAATAATGTCTAAATAAATAAATGTACTCTTTAAAATATATTCATGTCGCAAATCCCGCTACTGAAGCTGTTAGTCCATAAAATATTATTAGATTGTGTTATTAAAATGTATTAATAAATAATTTTAAAACTATACGTCTGCAGTTACGTTTCATTTATTCGATACCCATTCTATATAATATTTCCTCGATTATGTAAATATGAGTGTTTAATTAATATTAGTTTGGTTATTAGCTAACTCGAGAAAATCATGAGTCTCTTGCATATCCCTGACCACCGTGCCTAAGGAAATATTTACTAATGTCGCATCAGATGCGTTGTTTCGTGGATTGTATTGTGGAACCGATAAACTATGTTCGAACTCAGTACCACGGGTGGCTTCGCTACTCGATGGTGCTGCTGTTCTGTATGGTGGTCGAATTCTGCACTATGTTTACGAGTCACACGTTTTCTGACCGTTACAACATATACAATTCTCTGGAGATTAAAATATTTTTGCAAAATGTCAGGAAAGATTATATTTTATATTCTCATACCTGTAAAAATAGTTTTCTGAGCTTAAATCCATTAAACAACTTGGGTTTGAAGTAAAAAAGATCTGCCTTTTGCTCGAACAAAAAACTAATGAAATAGCTATTATAGGTTAATGGAGAAACTTATTTAACCTCTGGGAGATTGTCAATTAGTAATAATTGTAGTTTCCTAGCAACATCAAAAAGGCAAAAATTACCTGTTTTTATGGATATAATCTCCTTATTTCTATTTTTTATTACAATAACAATTCATTAAAATATTTAATTCATCATATACAACTCTGGAGAAGTTGAAAATATCTACATAATGTCAGAAAAGGTGTTATTCTTTCACATTCTCATACTTATAAAATATAGCTTTTTGGATTTAAATTCATTGAAGTAAAAGAAGTCTTTCTTTTACTTCAACAAAAAAACCTTAAAATAGCTATTATAGATTAATGGAGAAACTTTTTTAGTATTTAAGAGATTGTCAACTAGTAGAAATTGCTAGTTTCCTGATATCAAAAAGGCAAACATTTTCTGTTTACATGGATATAATCTTATTTATTTAAATAAATCATACAATATAATATAAAATATATAACATCAATAATATATATAACAATAATAATACACATAAAAGCTCTTTTCGACAAATATTACTTTTTGCCCTTTTCAGTATGTTGGAATTATTTTTTAGTTCTATCTACATTGCCTGCATAGTGAAGCGGAATCTGAGATTCAGATTGCGCTTCACAGCCCACTTCAAATCTTCCGCTACCAACCTAAATTCAAACCCTATTCTTGCATATATATTCCACTCACTAACACATTTTTCTTATCCTTTTGTTTGAGTATTATTAACTAATATTTATTAACGAAGATATATGCCTAAATATCTGAATTTAAACACACAAAATAAAAATAATATAGTATTTAAAGAGGGAATACATATACACAATAGGGAACGGAAGATTAATTATAACAAGCTATAATATCAATATATTATATTTTCTGCATTTTGTTATTCTATAAAAGATATAATAAGTATTTATTAATTGCAGCTCAGATATCTATAGATATTGTAGAGACAAATGTGCTCAGCAAATATTTATTGGAAAAGTTCGTTATATGTAATTTTATAAAATTGTGTTTTTAAATCATTTTTGCTATTAAACTCCACTTTTCTTTTAAATCCAATATGGAAGATGCGATTGTAATTAGTCAAAATTAATTAAAGGTGAGAAGCGTAATCTTGTATAATATTCTAACATAACTTTAATTAAAAGTTTCTCTAAAATCAAAAGTAGAAACTAAACTTAATTGATTTACTTTTGTTACAAACATTTTTTTTTATCAATTGAATTTCGAATTGATAACTTATCTCACAATGGCATCTTCCAGCACAATGGGTAAATCGTATGTACAAATTCTTTTAAAAATTAATTGAATTAGATAACAATTAGCAATGACCAATCAGAAAAGGATTCCAAAAATACCAAGGCATGGAATAATTACGAATTAATCTGGGAAGAGTAACTAGGACAGTCAATGAGAGCAGTCACCAAGAAAATTTGCGTTCGTTAATTTCAATGTGTACTGAGTAAATCTAAGTCGCCTTTCTCGCCATTCGAGATGGCCTTCCCTGGAATCTGTGCCCATGGATCCCGATACTCATAGACTATAATTATATGCCTATTTGTTAAATAATAAACTTATTGCCTGCCTGAATAACTATGCTTGACAAACTAGATCTAGTCTCCGAGGGAATTGAAATCATCAAAAGAACCACCACGTTTTACAGAGGTAATCATTTCAAATGCTGCTAGACCTTTAAAGTTACCGTGAATAATTTTAACTCTCACCTATCTATTTCTTTAAACATTTTGTAAAGCTTTCATTTGTAAAATTTAATATTAGTTATGAATCAATTTGTAAAATTCTTACCTTTTTGTTAATTGTACCTTGTTCTCTCTATATATAACTTAGCTGTAATCTCTCCTACATTAAACCTCTCCTGTATAATTATTAGTTCTTAATTTCACGTCTATGCGGTAATACCTTATTTTCATTATTATATTTTATACTTTCATATACTAAATTATATGTCGATAATTTTCCCAGAATCGCAAATGCTTACGCTATCTCTTTTAATAAAAGAAAACCTTCCTTACCTTTCAGAGGGTAATTAATCTAGTATATTTAAAAAAAACAAATTTGTTATTCTTAGTATAGCGGGTGCCTGCCAGTCTGGGGAAATAAAATCAGAATTTGATAATTATTGTACAGTGTTATTTTCAAAAACTAAGTAAAAATCTATTTTCTTAGAAATGTGTTTTTTTTTTGTTAATTAAATAATAGCGCTAACTTCTAAAATCTGCAAATAGATTTATACGAATTAAATTAATATTACTTTCTTGAAATCAATAGCCACCACCGACTTTATATATATTTAATAATATGAAAAGTATTTATTTATTAAAGCATTCAAAACCAAAGATTTATATTATTTATACGTTGTGGAAAGTTTGTGTAGTTTAAAAGGGGGGGGGATCCTTTAGTTCTATGAGCTATATTATATTAGCATTAAATGTAATTCTTCCATATCCACGTAGTAATCAAATCATACTGGTACGCTGGGTTTTTATTAATAAAGATAGGCGATAATTCTTTATTCCTTAGTTAAATATATATATTTATATTAATGCAAGCGTTACGTGTATACCGGCCTTTCGTTATATATATCTTTATGCTTCGTTCATTTTTACTTCCAATACCAAGGACAAGGTTTGGCAAACCTCTTTGGATTTCTTCAGCGCGAGATATTATTGCATAGGGTTCGCTCTGGCAAAAGTCCAGCCTATGGCAATTCAATAAAGCGCATTCTTCGTTGTTTATGACCTGACTCTGCCGACGTTTGCAGAGAGTCGCCTTCTTTAACTGTGAATTGAAGCATCTTCTTGGATCTTAGAATAGATCTCTCCATTGCCATCATACACGTACCGCTCTCCCATATTTTGTTCTCGTTAAAAGCCTATTAATTCTCCTAAACCGTACTGTTATGATTATGCTAAATGGATTGCCATTTTTTTTATATGTTTCATTCACACTTTCAGATACGATATTTCTGCCATTATTATTATTTCCCAAATTAGCTTCCCACACATGTTCTTATATAATAATGTTCTTATATAATTATATTATAATTAAATATAATTATCCTTATCATCCAACTCAATAAACTTAAGTATTGGTACGAGTGCTATTGTTTTATTAATGGTAGATTCAAAGAACTTTATGTAACTGTAGTCTAGCGCTATTATTAAAAATCTTATGTATCCCATTCAATCGATAAATTATTGACATAAATAGCCGCATTAGAATAAAGCCATGAATTATTTGTTATTGATGATTAAATACGTTCATTTTATAGCATTGTAAGGGAGGTTAATGTCGTCCAAGGGAGATAAACACCCATTTTATTTACATTGTAACACCAATAACGTTTGCAATCATATATATTCCAAGTTGATTTAATAAATCTTATATCTTTCTAAATATCTAAGTCATTGTTTTATTTATTGAATAGAAATGGATTTGATGTTATATAAAAAAGGTTCCACTTACTAGATGATCGAAAATCGCTAATCATAATATCCTGTACATGAATAAAGTTCAAATAAGAGTCTTTTTGTGTCACGACTTTGTGATGCTGGCGGTGTAGAAATCAATTAGATCAGTATCATTGGAATTGTTGCTCATAAGTTGGTAGATCTGGAAAATAGGCAAATAGGGCAGAGTTCATGAATGTTCCTGACTTATGTATCTTGCGCATGACTGGACTCGAGGTACTTTTGCCTAGATGCTAGATCTTGTTATATGAACAGACGAAACCGACCGGTACAATAGTGACATAGATGTTGCCATATAGGCCTTGTATTTCTATGTCGCTGTGTATGCAATGTAGATTGTAATTGTAAAATAGTTCCAACACATTGAAAAGGGCAAAAATTAATATTTGCTATATATCTACAATGTAGATTGTGATTGTAAAATAATTCCAACATATTGAAACGATCAAAAATTAATATTTGTAAAAAAGAGCTTTTATTTGTATTATTGTTTATATATATATTATTGATGTTATATAAAGATATTTTATATTATATCATAAGATTTATTTAAATATATGTAAAAGCAGTATAATGGATCAAATTTATTTCCATTTTTGATAATCTTATTTATATTGAACCGGATTCTTTACCTGCTTCAAATTCAACCATCATGAAATTAAAACTAATAATATTTATATTTATAAAGTTTTTAAAAGAATACTGTATTTAAAAGTTTTGTATGTTTTTTTTTATGTATTAAGATTACGTGCAATAATGCACATACTCGTTTATATTTTAAAATTCTGCGATTTTACTTTTCCAATAGATTTTAGTTTAAATAATTTTCTTTTGACGCTTGTTTTTTTCTTCATTACAGTAATTAAAAGCAAGCAAAGTTTCTATGTATTTTGTTGATTTTAATCTATATTTAAAAGCCGATACATTTTTAAAATTAATTTTGAAATAGATAAGAACCCTGGTTGGATTTTGTTTTTAATTAAGATTAAGCAGGAGATGGAGATTTACCCTGTCAAAACCATTCAATTAATTAAAGAAAGATGAGATAACAATTCACATAAGTAGCCCGGGTTTTCGACTGGATTATTCGGCTTCCCTATTATTGTGACTCTTATTCAGATTCTTATTCGGAGTGATTCTAATTTTTATATTTGCTAATTGCTCAATGCAGATTGCCGAAGTTTAATTTCTATGGACTGATAATAGTATTTACTATTTTCCATGCTAATGACCATCCATTTGCCATTCCAAAAATACACGCCATGAGAAATCTTAACTATGCAGTGCTAAATCAACCCAAAGATAAACACCGGAGCTCCATAATTGTATCAGCATGAACATGACATAAAAGCCTAGTCCTGAGCTGATCTTAAGTATTGACTTCATACTCCTGACCAAAAAAATAGAAGTCAAAACCGTCGAAATGTTCTCTATGCTGACTTGAACTTTGCCTATCTCGCTGAAAGAAATCTGCTGGACAGAACATTATGCCTTGAGGTAAACGAACATTTTCATATTGTAACCAGGGTTTAAATCTCTATGTTGAAGTCTCAGCTTAGTCTTAAAAGAAACCTGTCTATAATAAGTGATTCATACTCTTTTCAATATACTATTTTACTATGTATTTTATTTATTGTGTGTGTTGGAGTCTTAGTTTTAAGATTTTATATTGTTAAATTTATTTATCTGAGAGTGTATTGCGAGTTTATATTTTATATTCTTAGTGTTTTTTTTATATTACTAACCCTTGATAAATGCTTGGGCCAATATTAGTAATTTTCTTTTAACTCACCTGTCCCTTTTTCATTATAATTAATTTAGTCAATCTTGGTTTGCATTTCCTGCAGATCACAAATTTTTTGGATAGCTGTTTATTAAATATACTGCTCTGTTTTTCTTAGTAGAGATTTTGTTTTGCCTATGTTTCCGATTATGTAATATTGTAATCTTTTCTTTTTCTTTTGATGGAATTGACTTTGAAGGGCTTAAACATGCTCTTTATTGGATGTTTGCGGGTGAATGACACTTATAATCCTGAGGTTTTGTAGGATTGTAGGAAAAGATCGCTCTGCACTCTTCTGTCGACTTCTGTACAAGATTGTTCTTTTTGATATCTCTAAATAAAGGAAGACTGGAATTTGTTTATATAAATTGTTAGAAGGAAGACGTAAATCCCTTTTAATTCTTAGGTGAGAAAACGAACTTATCTGGCAGGGTGTTTAATGTTAACTTATTCTCGTAAACTCTGATAAATCCGCTGGAGAAATCTAGATCAAACTTTCATATTTTGTTTCACTAATATTTATTTATTTTTTAAATTTAATAAATTTTAAAATTATTTATAATTATTTTGACTAACTTTTGTCTCTGTGCTCTTTTCTCAATTGTCTGAACAATGTTAAAGATCTCTTTCTCCACCTGGGTCTAGCTGGTAGCATTCATCATCATTGTTACCTTTTGGATGACTGTAAATGAAATTTTCTATGAAATTAGTGATCTAGTGATGCTCTCTGTGATCAAAAGAAGATCGAAGTGATTGATACAATATATATATTATATTATAAATTAATAATTTTTAATAGATATAATTGTTTAAGTATTTAAATATGTGCAAATATCTGTTATATTTTCATATTAGAAAAATTACCATCAGATGCTAATAGATTGCAATCAATGAAAAAGTAAACTAAGTGTTCCTAGCACTTAACATCTGATCATAATTTTTCTAATATGAAAATATAACAAATCCTTACACTCACACATTGTAACAGACAGGGATCAGAGTTAATTAATGATTATAATATTTCCCTTTGAATCAGCCTCTAAAAAAATTTTTAATTTAATGATCTCAGCTTATTTTGTTTTCCAGATAATTGTGAAATCATCTAGGTGGTACTAGCTTTAAGCATCTAAAACTATTGATTTCACTTCACTGATATCACTTTACTTTAACTCTCTAAGACTATTTTCTGTAATCATAACCAGATTTTGGCTTAGAGTAAGAGTTTGGATTCAGACAATTGTTAAACATGCTCTATCATATACATATGATAATAGTCTATCTCGAGATAGAATACAAATAACATAAAGATCAAATAAATTATATGGACTCAGACTCTAAAGTAATTAATATTAAAATTTAATAACAATTAATAACAGGGTAAAAGATTAATATAAAAATATTATAATGCCATATATATAAAATATATCCACAATTATCAAGGTGATTGGTTAATCACACTTGCATGTGTATCTCGGTGCTTACCTTTGAATTGAAAATATTAAACTTGTATAATCAATTAATACTTTGTATTTTGAGATATATATCTAAGAGCTACTAATCCAATTCCCATCATTTCTAATAAAGATATAATAATGAGAAAGACTTCCAAAATAGTATTTTCACACTCCAAAAAACAACAATAATCTAAATCAAACAGTAATATAGATTTTAGGCAGTACAAAGGTCATAATTTGTTTTATTAAAGAACAAAATAAATAAAAGATTTCATTAAAAAATATAAATACTGATATATATTATTAAATAGAATAAATAAACTTATCAAAATATTCATTATAAGAATACCATATTTAATAATAAAAAAAAATACTATATATAATGATTCAAACATGCTATGGGCTTTTATTTTCATACTAAAGTATTTATTATTCAACTTTTCATTTATAATGTCCATTTGTAGTAACTCATTCACTATTATCTTATTCTTATTTGGTTTACAATTATAAATAAATCTCTTCTGATGGTAATTATTTATTGATGTTGATCAGTTTTTCTTGGTAATATATTATAACAGGTCTGTTACACAGCATACAGCAGCATAAATGTGTGTGTGCACAATATATATAAAGTAAAGGAAAAATAGAAATAAACACATAAATTTTTGTAGATATTTTTTGCATTTCATTTGGAATAATAATGACTGGAAAAGATTAAATAACTCAATTTAAAACAGAATTTTATTGTAAATTAAAACATTTTAAAAGGTCTAAATATTATTTGTAACTCTGATTTTGAAATTTAAAAACAAGAATGTCTACTGATTATTGTTAAAAAAACTTTGAAAATCTTTTAATTAATGCTTGTATACATTTCTTTATCTATTTTTAAAAATATTTGTGGATTAAAAATTCCAAAAGTAGCTTTTAATTAAAAGTGCTTTAAAGAGAGTAAAAACATGTAGATCATACCTTTGGCAAAATTTTAAAGTAGTGATTTGAAAATATTAAAATTAATTTTAATCAAGATGGGAATTAGACAAAAATTGCTTTCAATTAAGGTGTTTTTATCACCTAGATTTTATAAAAAGGACTGATAAAAAATAGTTGTTTCGCTTACAGTTTTTGTAAGAACTGGCCAGAAGAGTCTGGTTTTAATATTTTGAAAAGCAGTGGTCAAATAGGTCAGTTGCAAAGTCTGGATTGTAGTTTTTGTAAGAACTTACCGAAAGAGTCTGATTTAAATTTTTGAAAAGCAGATGGCCAAATTGACCAGCTACAAGTTTTGGCTAATAATTTTTAGAGAAGCAACTGGCTAATAGAAACTGGAAAGTCTGGTTTTAATAGAGAAGCAGCTGATTTATAATTAACTGCTATGTTTGGCTTTAAAATTTTTGAAAAGCAGTGGGCAGTAAGAATAGTTTCCTGTAGTTGACAGTAAATAGCTAGACAGAAAAAGTTATCTAGCAGTGATGGTTTCCTGAATTATGCAGATAGCTCTCATGAAGATGTAGCCAAAATCAAAACAGTAGAAGGCAGCTGCTACTGATTTACTATATTGGAGTTTGGGACTTAGAAGGAAGACCCATTTCTCTGTCTCTAAAGCCTTAAATGTGGACAAAACAGTTTGCTGCCTGAAGCTCATCAAATCTTAGACACAAACTGATTGAATGCCAACATTTTACTTGATTTTTACTTTTCTGTTTATGACAATCCTGGATTATACCTGTCTCACTAAGAGCAACTCAACAGAGAAGCACAAATAAACAACTCAACAGAGAAGCACAAATAAATATATATACAATGTTGAGTAACATTATTTATAATGAGAATGAAATTTTAAATAAATTTCTTTGTTAAAAAATGACTGTTGAGTAGCATTATTTATAATGAGAATGAAATTTTAAATAAATTTCTTTGTTAAAAATGACATTTAAACATCTATATATTTTAAAGAAT
Organism: Epiperipatus broadwayi; assembly: GCA_028023455.1. NCBI lineage: Eukaryota > Metazoa > Onychophora > Udeonychophora > Euonychophora > Peripatidae > Epiperipatus > Epiperipatus broadwayi. The sequence goes on from JAQFVV010012404.1 coordinate 8,852,894, forward strand.
GAGAAATAAAATAATTTTGCTTGAATTGAATTAAAATCTAGAAGTAATGATTGATTCATGGACAGTTTATTTTGAAAAAGGAAGAAGTGGACTTCAAAAATATTTTTTAGATTAATTTAAAGATGTAATTAATTAATTGAGAATAACCTGTCATTAAAAAAAAACTTTTGGGTTACCTGTCAAAAAAAATTGACTTTATTTTTTAAATAAACAAAAAAAAACGGTTGTTTTCAATAGCGGGTTGAAATCACCGGAGGGCGTTATTTCTGTGATTGTGCACAGAAATATGCCGTTTAGGTGGCCTACCACCGCTAGCGAGCGTTCTATTTCTAATGCGTAAGCCTAGAAATAGTCCGTTCGGTATGGGATGGCTGCTTGTGTCTATTTCTACGCTAATGCACAGAAACATGACATTGAATCTGCCACAGAAGCTATCGTGTCAGCTTACAGCTCAGATTTGTGCTAAGCATTTTCGATGTGCGATCACATTTCACTTTTGGCTACAGTATCGGATGAGGGTGTCTGGAATTTCGATTATCAAAACTATTTTAATATTCATTAAGACCACCTCCCCCTCTAACTGCCATCTTTTAGGAATGTCTACTAACAATTATCAGCAGTCTCATGTTTCCCTAGCCCCCATTTCCTGCTCAAAAAATTCAGCAAGTGTAGGTTCCAGCGCGATTCGGATGAAATCACGGTCTAAGTCCCGCTTCTGCGAGAACAATGGCGAGCTTCATCGAATGGCTAAAATCGGAAAACTTGCTGCGAATGTCAAAGATTCTCTGACTGCTGCTGCGGGAAACGGGTTATCAAACAAAAGAGCTTTGAAGCTGCATGTGTGCTGTTCCTGAACAGCCCTAAAAGTTGCTTTTAATTGCTGTAAATATATTTATGTGGTTTTTGGTAATTACGGTAAAAAGTTGGTCAACCTTCGAGTTGGAGCATTACGTTCGCTTAGGAATTGTAACCACTCACCCCCACCACCTTTCCCAAAGTTGGATCTTTTGGTTGTAAATGTTTGGTACCGTTAAATGGAAATCGATTTGGTATTTGTAATTTATTATAAAACAACAAAAATATAAAAAAGAAAAGAAGCTGATTTTGTCGTAGAATACCCGACCGCCGCCATTAAAAAAAATGTAAGTAATGAGAAAGAATAAAAAGTAACTACTTTTTAAAATTCATTTCGATCGATGTACCCTTTTTTTTTTTTGTTTTCGTTCAAAAAATTGTTATTTGATAGATAGTAGTTTTGGTTAAATGTGATCAACAAAATCAAAAACATACATATATAAAAAAAAAAAGAATTCCTGCCCCCCCCCCCTAAATATAAGTAATGAAAAGAATAACAAAAAACAAAAAAATTAAGTACTTTTTTAAATTCAATTTTTTGATTTCTGCATTTTTTTTTTTGTTATTGCGTATTCCAAAATTTATTTGATATTACTTTACTTTGAAATGTGATAATAAACAAACCCGGTGGCGTCCCCGTAAACATTATATTTATCTTTATTTACAAACAAAGCCCACCCTCCGACGGTTTCAACATACTATTGTAAAACAACCAAATAAACTTAACTGAAAGAAAAAAAAAGTCTAATCAATAATATTAATTTATATCATCTATATCTTTATAGATACACATGTATATGTGAATTTTATGTATAGTTTTTAAATAGAATTAATTATGAAATGTATTTTTAATAATTTTATTATTTTGATAATTCAAACATGTTCATTTTATGTTAACTAGTTTAATATCCAGGCTACCATACTGAATTTTTAGAAAACTGGCTTGAGACACAATTTTCACAATACCTTCTCTTTTAATAATGTTAGAGCAAAAAGCTTTACATTCATAGAAATTAGAAAAACTAAGGAAAACAATAAGACTAAGATAAATAATGATAACCATTAAAAAAAAGGAAAAAAGAAATTTCAACATCCGACATTATTACTTTATTGTTGGTTCATAATTTCTAATTTATCATTCTTCCTTGGTAATTTCTTTGTATTCCTCACAAAATTATCTTTCAAGCCATATATAATACTTCTTACATGAGATTATCCATAGCTTCAGAAGTCGCTTATGAATTCTTCATTTTTATCTTGTACCCCAAAAGTTACCAAATCTCAAAGGCGTCTATAAGAAAAAGATTCATCCTAATAAAAGATACAAAACAAATCATTTCCAGAAAATGGATATGCATTTGTCGTCATAGCAATTGGCTTTTTGTCTATTTAAAACTAGAAATTGTAGGTTAAATGTCTGTATCACTGATAAAATGAGTTTCATCTCTTCACTTTATATTTTTTGGGTGCATCAGTGATGTTTATATTCTTTATGCACACCAGTTACATATGAGGCAAAACAGAATTATATGATTAAGACAATAAAACCAATTACTCAAGACTTTTAATAGGTTTATAAATACAGATGATGCTATCTTGTTATATTTATTGGCCCACAGAGATATAATTTATTTGCATGTATCTCATTTGCTAGCTATAGAATCGAAAATAATGTGATGCAAGATGTGGCAAAACTACTGGCTTCATAGCATGAGTACCAAGGCATAGGCAAGAATCAGAATTTGATTCTTTGCCTTCAATTTCATGTAATGTATATATAACTATTATGGTTATCTCCACACACACTATTTGAAATCTCTTCATTGGTTTTAAGTGTTTATATTTTCACATGGTACTGTGCCCAGTAAATTTTATGATTGCTTTGTAAATTGCAAAATTTCTGTATATTTGATAATCAGTCTTAAAATTTACATTGTACTGCTCAATAATACCTTAATTTTATATATATATTACTTGTTATATAAACACAAACCTGCAATTGCAAACCTAAAAACAGTAATAAATATAATAAAATAAACATAAATCATATGTCTACAAAATAAGTTGCCTAATCTTAGATCAGAGCCTCAAAATTATATAAATTACATTTGTTGTATTTGAATACAAATGTTTAAATTTATTTACGTATAATAAAGAGCATAAATCATTTATAAATTATATATACTACTCACACACCAATACAAACACAAACATACCATTTCATCAAATAATTAAAAAATAAAAGTTTTAATACTTACAGCCTGATATTCTGATTACATTTTGAAGTCCAAATATGAATTATCGGTGCATTTTTAATTGGCTTTAGTAGATACTTTGGCTGTTTAAAAATTTCTGCCTTTATTTTTTACATGAAAACTAATAAACTAAGGAAAAAATTAAATGAAGGTATCCACAAAAATATTCATTAAAAATCTAATTTTTTTTTTCAGATTAAAAAAAAATGGATACCGTTAAGCAGACACATTTATAAGGAAACAAATGCTGGGATTTCTGTTGACATCATGCTTGTAGTTTTCACGTAATTTTAAAAAGAACAAAATTTCAAAGAAGCACCACTGCTGCGCTGTGCTATCGCTGTAACTACTTAACTAGTTAGGACATCTGTCTTTTTGCTGTCTGATTTTAAATAAACCTATTGGAACATATGTAAACCCTGATAATAACTTGAATTTTGTGTAATAATTTTGTACATCACAAATGTAATAATTTTTTTATTGTATATTAATCAAAATCAGAAGGCTTAACTTATACATATAGCCATATTCTAAAGACTTTAATATCATTTTCTTTATCATTAATAAACTTTAATTCAGTTGTTAAAAATTGTATTGCATCATCTCTTGATCCCATAACAGTACTAGAGCTTGTGTTCTTCTGAGCTAGATCAATGCATAATGGCTGATATATAAATGGGGGTGTTTATTTAATGTGTAAGGAGCATTCCAGTTTGACATTGTCCTGGTTTTGACACGGATTATATTCTTCAAAGCCTCTGCACTATATTTTAGTTTAGTTTAGTCCTAGAAATGAAGTTTATAGTTGGCCAGTACAAGTGGCCAAGGCATTGATGATGGTCAGTATGTTTAATGTCTCAGCATTATTGTTTAGTTTTTTTTAGATTATGTATTCTGATGGATGAGCACTTAAATGATGCATCCCAAGTAATGTTTAAATAATTGCCTAAGCTGGAAAAGGTTGAATAGTTAGCCTAGTCTATAGAAGACCCATTTCCAATCCAGTCACAAGATTGACTGTTGATTTATTGATTCATTTCTCATTGCTAATCATTCACGATGATGAATGGTATATTTCTTTTGAGTAGTACTAGTATTTACTTATACTTATTGATAATGCTGTTTGATGTATGGTGGATTTATAATTGTACAGGAGTTAACTAACTGATCTCTTCTGATCTCTCTCATAGATTTTATGATCTCAGGTTCCCTTGAATATATAACATTTCTTATATATTTTTTGATGTTAAACATTACTTTAACATTGTTTTTAATATCTTACCTAAATATATTTGTTGTAAATTTTCAGTTTAATTTAATTTGGGGTAGATGATGATTTTCCATCACCCTAGGTTCACCAAAACTTGGCCACCTCCAAATCTCCCATCCTGTTACAATATGTTTTTTACAATTTCTAAACATAGTTATAGAATAGATGACAGGTATTTTCTAACACTCAGGGTTTTTGGTTAGATAATTGCAGTTATATATTCACTTTTTTTTTTTCAAGAATCATATTTCCAATAGAGAACCACAATCCAAATAATAGTTTTGCTGATCCATTCATCCTAAAGATATTTTTGTTTACAGTTTTCATTGCTTTCCTATGCTAAACTGCAATATTTATGACCAGAGCAAATTGATAACTACTTCATGACTTTTACAGACTATTGTTATTAACAGTACAGAGGATTATATTTAGATGAATTTACGTGCATTAAAATTTGAATGATTAAGCTAAGCTTTCGGTCTTTTATACTTTGCTCTTCTACTTATGCCATAATCAGCTCATATCTATCCATAAAACAATAGCGTAATTTCTAAAATGCTAATTTTTTTTTTTCTTAATGTTCAAATGTCATAAAATACTTTTCAATTCTAATTTGAATCTAATTGTTTTTAATAACCTTTCTTAATTAAAATTTTATAAGATTCAATCATTCTTTATTTATCAAAATTATAGGAATTAATTTTCTAAGATCTCAAAATATTACATTGAGCAAAGTTTATATAGAAAATTGTGCAATTCCAACCATGGTTTACTATTTCTAAAATTTCTTTTTGATAGTGTTAAATTATATTTTTGACAATTATACCACTAATAAACCAAACTATATGCTTTATAATAAAAAATTTTCTGCAAACAATAATCTTTCCCCCCTCCTCTTTTATATTTTTTTTGTAAAATAGCTAATTCATCATTCACTGTAACATACAACTGTTGACTGTATTAAGATATATTCTATATTGATGAATAGTTCCAATTATATTGGCTATCCTTTCTTTATTAATTTAAAGAATCAAGATGCTCTGAATTATAATTATTCCATGAAATCATTCACCATTAATTATTTGTCCATAGCATATTTATCAGAGATATATTATTTTTTATAATAATTTCGCTTGCAATATTTTAGTTATTTTATCTTTATGAATTTGAGTTTCACTACAGTTTCCTTTTTCAATTAACAATGTGAATTTTATTTTTTTTTCTTCTCTTCAATTCATATCTTTACTAGCTTATGGGATTCTATATACATATGTAGATACACTATCCTCTGTTGTCTCTTTAGAAACAGACACGTTTCATATATCCTGAAGTTCCCCCTCCCCCTTTTTTAAAATATTTGATTAAAAAGCTGACACAGTCACATTGTTTCATATATCCTGAAGTTACCCCCCCCCCCCGAGCTTTCTATGTTAAAATGTTTGATTAAAAACTGACGCACTTATAAAACCAAAATGTGTAAATTTGAGTTCTCTGAAAAAAAAAAGGAGGGAGAGAAAAGTCAATATTTAAAATGTGCAGTTAGAAATTAAATGATACATTTGATTAATGAATTTTTATCATTAATTAAAAAAAAAAATTTTGCTCTTTCAAATGCTATCAGGTTGTTTACTCCTAGCGTGTTGAAACCACTTCAGGGCATAATTTCTATGCAAATGCACAGAAATATGCTGTTTAAGTGGCCGTGGCTGTGCTGCTATATAATGTTCTATTCCAATGGTTAATCATAGAAATAGTCCATTTATTTGTCTGCAGCATCTATTTCTATGCTCCAGCACAGAAATAGAACGTTTATTCTGCCACAGAGGACACCGTCACTTACGGTCAACTTTGTATTATGCAGTTTATATGAACAATCCCATTTTAAATTTCGCTACTGTATCTATTTCTATGCTACAGCACAGGAATAGGATGTATTATTCTGCATCAGTTTATATGAACAATCCCATTATTAACATTTCGGTACAGGTATTTACAGCACAGAAGTAGGATGTTTATTCGGCCACTGCCTCTTACGGTGAACTTTGCATTATGCAGTATAGACAAACAATCCCATTTTGAATTTCACTTCAGTATTTTGTGAGGGTGCCTATAATTGAGACTGTCAAAAGTCTTCAAATTTGTATGCTCAAGTCATTATTTTCTAAATCCAATGATGTAGTATGAGGTAATAAAAATTGTGGAAACTTTGCCCGCTTCTCTAGACAAGGGTGACACTTTAATCAATTGTCAGTGGGGAGGTGTAAGCATGATTTTTAGGAAATCACGCTAAAATTCACGTTTGCTTGAGATAAATCGTGAGACCAATCAAAAATACTGTTTTTATTTTTGACCCAGATGTTGTTATGAATAAATTCTTTTTATTCTTGTTAAAATTACATATTATATTTGCGTGGCCATGATGTTGTTTTGGGGAAATTATTTATTTTTATTCTTGTTAAAATTAACAATTTTATTTGCGTGGCCATGATGTTTTGGAGAAATTATATTTTATTCTTGTTAAAATTTGATTTGCGTCATCATGATATTTTTTTTTATTCTTGTTAAAATTACAAATTTCATTTTAGAAAAATGAAAATGAAAAAAAAAAAAAAAGGTTTAACCAATTTATTTTTTATTTATTTTAGATAAATTTAATTAATTATGATTTTATTGTAAATAAAAAAAGCACTTTAAAGTTGAAAAAAAGAATGATGACCTAGTAACATTATAATTCTGTTTGTTTACATAGAAATTACTCCCTCAAGCGGTTTCAACATGCCAAGAGTAAACAACCTTGTATCAATGTAATATTTTTTTTGTTAAAGCAGAATGTTTACAAATTACAGTATGGAAATGCTGTAATTGGTTCATTAAATAAAGATGGTGTCATTTTCTTGCCTTAGGCAAAAAAGGAACATGTTTTTGAAAAAACAAGCTGATCAACATGAGTTAGATAAGAAGAGATATTGAAAAGAAAATCGTGGGAAGAAGGACATAAATAAAGAAATCGGGTAATTTGCAGAGTGATTATTAGTGAGTTGATCATTAGTCATTGCTATGCAGCTAATCGCAATTTAGATAACTGTGCCAATTAAGTTGAGAGCTGCCATGGCCATCAATTGCAGAAGAAACCCAGAGTTACTGTAAAGTTGTAAGATGAAGAAGCAGATTTGCAACATGGAAAGTGCCAGAATGTTTGGCTAAAAAGAATAGCTCACCTCCTTCCCACACCATGAAGTTGCCACTAATGTCTAAATGACCACCAAGAAAATGTATACCATTCAGCTCTAAGATCAATCCTTTTTTTAATAAGATTTACTTGTGGTGAATCACCAACAGATAAATTTAAGGGTAAGTGACCACCAAGAAAATGTATACCATTCAGCTCTAAGATCAAACGTTTTTTAATAAGATTTACTTGTGGTGAATCGCCAACAGATAAATTTAAAGGTAAGAAAACTCTAGATAACATTTGAAATATTTAAAGACATTTATGAAAATTTAAGAAAGACATTTTGGATAAGATAAAATGGAAAATGTAATTATTTAAAATGATTAATTTACAAAACGATAAAATGTTATGTACTGAAATAATTTCTTATAGAATATATAATTGCCATTATTGTTATTAAAATTAAAAGAGGAAAAAAGTGTAAATTGAAATACTTTGACAGAAATACATTTAATGCTCTAAATCAGCGTTTCCCAATCTTTTTTGGCTCGTGTACCACTTGGTAGTACATCACGCTAAATTGTACCACTTCATAAAAATGATTGTATTTCGTGAAATTTGTTATTGCGAGTGTGTTATTTTATTTGCTTTATAAATATTATAGGGTGACCATGTGTGTATTCACATCACATAATGAGACAAATTACATTGAAACATGCCTAAACGTCACATCGGATTATAAACTCACTGTAACATATATATATATGTATTTGTTCAAAGTTTCATATTTATCTACTATTTTGTCATATTTCGTTTACAAATAAATGGTTTTAATAAAAACACAAAATTATAAAAAAACTATATTTTCTTATCATAATCAAATATTTTTATAAAATAAATTTAATGAGATCCTTGTGCTTGTTTCGAAAAACAATTTTTTGAAATTTGGTTCAAAAAAATGCGTTCAATCTGTGTCGATACTTTTTTTTTTTAAAAAATATATGAAGAAAAAACTCTTTCTACTAATTCCATACTAGTAAACGGTAATAATAATTTAAGAGCTTTCTCAGAAAGTTGTTCATATTCTTTAATGTTTAACCAAAAATTAATTAGATTGTGTCATTTGAATTCTACTTGTAAAGTTCTGTCACATGATAATTCTATTAAATTTTCTTTATCCTTTGTTGATAATGATGTAGCTTTTTCTAAATTTTTTGCCTAGAAGGGGTTTGAAATCCAATTACCATTTGTGTTTTCAGGTTTTGGAAAATATTCCATGAAAGATAATTTTAATCCTGTTAAATGTGCTATTATATTTTCTCGTATATCTTGAGACAGACTAACCTTATTTTCAAACAAAAAAATATGTAGAGTTTCGAATACTTCCGGTTGATTGTTTTCGATACACTGTTTCCAAAAATCTAATTTCTTAATCATACTTTCAATTTTATCATTAACATTAAAGATCGTTATCGACTAATACGTATTAACAACTTTACTGTATAATATTATTGATTAAAATAATTTTTAAAAAAACATTTCTATGATATTTTTATGATTTTTTATTTTTTTTTTTATGTCCGCCATTATTGATTATTTTTCGTGTACCACCAACCAGAAACTCTCGTACCAGCAGTGGTACGCGTACCACAGGTTGGGAAACACTGCTCTAAATGATAGCATTGAAACGCAATAATGAATTCACTAATTTTTTTTTCTCTTTTTAAAGTGATACAATTATAACATTGATTCAGAGTTAAGCTTTATAATAAGAGTATAAGAAATATATGTTGAAATGTTAAAGTTTAACTTACTATATGAAATGTAGAAGTTATAATGTAAGAATTTAATACCCGTTTTGTGGAAATGCATTATATTTAACCAGTAAAGAGTGACTATTTTTAAATACGTGAATGAAATATACATCTACATATAGGAGTTAGGTATGTGTCTATATACGTGAATGAAATATACGTTTACACATAGAAATTAAATATGTGTCAATATACAGGAATTGAATATGTGCCTACATACCTGAATTAAATATGTACTTATATGTATGACTTAAATCTGTGTCTATATATTCTCAATGTACATGAATGACTTAAATATTAATCTATATATCTGAGTTAAATATGTGTCTATATATATATGACATAAATCTGCGTCCATATACAGGAATTGAATATGTTTTTATATATATATGAAATTAATATGCTTCTACAGACATGAGTGACTTAAATCTGCGTCCACATACATGAATTAGATGTGAATATATTTGAATTGAATTATTGACTTCTGAATGATTAAATAAAAGGGATTAATCCATATTGTAACAAAACCCCCCTCTATCTAATAATAAGTTTCACCTAACACACAACTCTGAAAAACATATGTGCTTACGTATGTATATTTACCCAAAACTCTTTTGATTTAATCACTATAGATCAGAACATCTTATGAATTTGTTCTCAGTAACTAAAATTCCCAACACGTATTTATGATCATCCATAGGATTCCAAGCGCCAATGTTATTCGTATAAGAATTATGTGAAGTGAATATATTACCAGCGAGAACTACTGTCTTAAGGAATGTGAGAGGTTTTTGACCATCAGCTAGCTCAGACTCTGGTTGAGTGGCATCATGGCCGAGAGTAGACACGAACGAGAGTAAGAATTTAAAACAAAGAAAAATATCACAATAAGATTTCTATATATAGTTTCATTATCAAATCAGATTTTATTTAAACTATTTCAAAAGACAATTATTATTTTGATTAAATAAGGAAAATAAATATAATTTAACCCTTAATCTTTGAACATAATTATAATTAGAACTGCCATTTTGATTCACACGCACGCAACATTCTTTCCAATATTTAGATTATAAATAAGTCAGGTAGCGAAGGTCGATAGAGATTTTCCCACATGACCTCGATACTAAATGCAATATTAAGGTCCACAAATAAGAATTGAACATGTTTTCTTTTTGTTAGTTGGATTCTCATGCGCACCTAAGGAATCGGTTAATAATTTCTTTATTAAAATCAGTACATAAAGTTCTTTACCTGTATATTCCCAGGGAATTTGTGGAAGAATATTTATTTACTTTTAAGAGTTCCGATAATCACAGGTAGGGGGGGGTTGGGGGGGGGGGGGGGGGGGGGGGGGGGGGGGATAATTATAGAATGTGAGAAATAATAAAACAATTAGAGGATGACCATAGACAAGATGGTCAAAGCAAAACTGCTAATGTATACATTAAAAAAAGAAGAAATTGAAAATACAGAAATAGAGGAAGTAAAGCTAGAGTCAATATGCAAACCAAATGCCTGGAATTGTAAAACATTTTCTTAAAATAAGGACTTTTTCAGGAAATGCTGGTGAGCCACCTATTGTATTCTTCAATAGTCTGGAAAGATATTTCAGCATTAATGTCATAACTGAAGAGGCAAAGAGCGTTCACTTGTAGCCACCTTCAAGATGTGTCCTGTGGTGGAATTTGCTATTTACCATCATAATTTTGAGTTCAAGCAGGCAATCATGAAGTGCTTCTGGAGTGAGGATTACCAGGAAGGGGGTAAACAAAGTATCCCAAGAGGTCCTCCTGGTGAGCTCTACATTCCATTTTTTAGAAAGCAAGTTGCGAAATTGAGAGCACTCATTGCAGATCCTCAGAATTAACAAATACTAAGACAGATGCCCAAGTCACATTGAAAGGATGGTGATTGGCACTGACATGTGTACAATTGAGCAGGTGGCTGAACTGTTAAATGCATTTGACAGCAACAAACCTGCATATGCTGAAAGAAGGGGGATTTAAATCTCCAACTAGATTGACATACAGAAAAGGTAATAATCCTCACGAATGCTATCCAATACTGGAAGCAGAAAGTCAAGACACCACCGTGGTATAACAGAGGAAACAAAATACCACCATGGAAGAGGATGAGAATTTCAACAGGCAGCATTCATATTCTGTAGCAGACCCAGGTAGTTAAAAAGTCTAGTAGCAATACAGCTACAGAAAAATGATGGTAGAGAAGCAAGACACCATAATGATGTCTGGCCTGATAATGCCCAAAGATATGACAATCCAAAAGTATATCACCTAGTAACATTGAGTTATTCATTGAGAACTGATCATGATCCTTAGTCTCCTAAAGCAGGATGCAGTTATATTTCTGACCAAGGAAACAAAAATAAATAAACTGAAACTGAGAAAAGATACTTTCATAAATTGGGGGTAAAATTAGGAAGTGTTATAGGTTTGCCTTCAGTACTGATGGTGATATTCTTATGGGCGTAGGGATGTGGTGTGTTTATGATGCTTCAATGTTTTATTTCGGCACTGCACCTACCTATGGTTAAATCTTTTTGTCAAATCTCCAATTGTCTACCAGGCACAGAACTGTGTCATGGGTGTGTAGTCTTGTAAGACTTGTGAAGGAAATCAGCAAGGTATTCCACATGGCCAAACATTCCTTTGGTCATTTTTTGTTCAATGTACCCTCTGAATAGTAAGTTGTATTGTGCTTAAATTAGATGAATAGTTACTCCATCTCAAAAACCAAAAAAAAGAAAAAATACAATGCCTCAAAATTAAGATAATGGATTTGTGGACTGTTACACCCTTTTTGGAAGTAGCTGATGTAAGAAATTCTTGTGTGGGATTGTAGAGATGTGTGAAATTGTGCTTTTCATGTTAATGGTGAGTATATGATTGAACCAGTCTGCTTGGATATATTGTGTTCATGATGCTCCAAATTATATTCTTAGCACTATCCAGACCTAGAGTTAGAGGTCTGAGAGTAGTCCAGTAGGGTAATAGGCCTGGGGCCCAGGAAAAGATAAGCCCCTAAGATTCACATAGTGATAAGTAGGGCTGGCCAGTCTGCTTACTATTTATAGTTGGATGGTCTCTCTAGATACAGGAGTGGTAGTGCTTAAATTTGAGGTATTTTCTTGGAGTATCATGGTGCATTATATACTGGTAGTTCGTGCTTAGGCATATGCTTATCCTAACATTAGGAGCTGCAATTCTCATATTCATTTTTCCCCATCTCACCTTACCTACTTCATCAACATCTAACCGAACAGAGATAATATTATTAGTACTGACTTTTATAAGTTTATAGAATGAAATTGTGGGTAAATCCCCCCCCCCTTTTTTTTTGTTTTTTCTATTTTAAAATGTATAAATTTGAATTCTCTAAAAAAAAATAAGAGAAGGGAGAGAAAAATCAATATTTGAAATGTGCAGTTAGAATTTAAATAACACATTTAATTAATTTCTTATCATTAATTTAAAAAAAAGTTACAGTTTCAAATATTACCAATATATATTTTTTTTGTTAAAGCTGAATGTTTACGAATTACAATATAGAAATGCTGTAATTAGTTCATTAAATAAAGATAGCATCACTTTCTTGCCTTAGGCAAAAGAAGTCAACATGAAAAATGAGGCTGATCAGGGTGGTTTAGATAAGAGATATTGAAAAGAAAATCATGGGAAGCAGGAGGGTATAAATAAAGGAAGCAGGCAATTCGCAGAGTGATTATTAGCGAGTTGACCATTGTCATTGTTACACAGCTAATCCCAATTTAGAAAACCATACCAACTAAGTTGAGAGCTGCCACAGCCATCAATTACAGAAGAAACCCAGAATTACTGTAAAACTGCAAGATGAAGCAGATTTTCAACATGAAAATGCTAGAATGTTTGGCTAAAAAGAATAGCCCACCTTTCCACACCATGAAGTTGCCACTAATTTCTAAGTGACCACCAAGAAAATGTATACCATTCAGCTCTAAGATTAATCTCTTTACTTGTGGTGAATCATCAACAGATAAATTTAAAGATAAGAGAATTAAATGACATTTGAAATATTTAAAGACATTTATAAAAATGCTATTAAAAAGTCATTTTGGATAAGATAAAATGGAAAGTGTAATTATTTAAAATGATTAATAGATGACATTTGAAATATTTAAAGACATTCATAAAAATGCTATTAAAAAGGCATTTTCGATAAGATAAAATGGAAAATGTAGTTATTTAAAATGATTAATTTACAAAACTTTAAAATGTTATGTACTGAAATAATTTCTTATAGAATATATAATTGCCATTATTGTTATTAAAATTAAAAGAGGAAATAAGTGTAAATTGAAATATTTTGACAGAAATACATTTCATGCTCTAAATCAGTGGTCTTCAACCTTTTCACACCTGCAGACCAGCAAAAATAAGGATAAGGTTTCGCGGACCAGCAGAAGTTTACAGATAAATTTTCTTAAAGATGTAAACTGCTTAGCCTTAAATGAGTATAAATTGTTATAACTGACCAAAACAGCACACTAGTTACTGTGTATTGTAATGGTGTTGCTTACCTTTACATGCTGAACACTTTCTCGAGTCTACAGAAAACTACAATAACAATCATTCTTATTAATGTGCTTGCATTTCTGCATTTATTATTTCATTGTTAAAACATGCAAGAATAAACTTATTCATCTGAATGTTGGGAAATATCACAGCTAGGGTGTGTAATTACATGACAATGATTATAATAAATATAATATCTATTTAATGTTAAATATACAAGAGGAAGTTATATGGAGTTTGTATAATAAACTTTTTTTTAATATGTTCTACAAAAATATCAACAAATTAAAAATCCTTTTTCTTTTCAAAAACTTTATTTTCTAATGTCAATACTGAACATATATATAATACAAAACTGCAACGTTTCAAATGTTTTTATCTTCATACAGTCATTTTCAAGGATCTGCAACAACAATATGAAATACATATTTATAAATAAACCTCAATTACATAAATATCTTCATCTTACATTACCATAAACAGTAACAAACATTAGACAATTATATTTTACTTATATTTCTCTCCCACTGCTATTTTTTATATTACTCTTTCTTTTATATTATTTAATTACAAATCCTGTCTTAAAATCATTCAAGAAACTATACAAATTTAAAAACCAACCCTAATTTCAAATAACCTCCCCTTTTTTAAATCTTGTCTAAAACCCATCTCAAAACTACATTCCTAAACTATAGCTTTAAATGAATATAAAACAAATATAAACATTTTTTTTTTTTACAAAAAAAACTTTTGACAATTTACCTAAACCTATTTAAACATTCATTTTAATTATATAAAAAATATAATCCTATTTTAAATAGAATTAATGGAGTAGATAAGGAATCTAAAATAATGTATAATTAAAATGAATGTTTAAATAGGTTTAGGTAAATTGATAAAAGTTTTTTTGTATAAAAAAGATGTTTATATTTGTTTTATATTCATTTAAAGCTATAGTTTAGGAATGTAGTTTTGAGATGGGTTTTAGATAAGATTTAAAAAAGGGGGAGGTTATTTGAAATTAGGGTTGGTTTTTAAATTTGTATAAAAAGTTTCTTGGATGATTTTAAGACAGATTTGTAATTAAATAATGAAAAAGAATAATAAAAAATAGCAGTGAAGAGAGATGTAAGTAAAATATAATTATGTTTGTTACTGTTTATGTTAATGTAAGATGAAGGTATTTATGTAATTGAGGTTTATTTATAAATATGTATTTCATATTGTTATTGCAGATCCTTGAAAATGACTGCATGAAGATAAAAACAGTTGAAACAGTGGAGTTTTGCATTATATATATGTTCAGTATTGATATTAGAAAATAAAGCTTTTGAAAAGAAAAAGGTTTTTTAATTTGTTGATAAATAATGTATATAACACTCATTAAAAAAACTACAGTTACTTCATGTTTCTATCTCACTTATTCCTTGATAATGTATTTGATGCTATTTCAACTTGTGATCCCCCAATTGAAAGAATTAAGTAGGCCTGATTGTGCTCAGCCAATTCAAGTCCAAATACAGCACTTTTATTGTGTAATAGATGAAAAATTATAATCTGAACATAATGTTGTGCGTGATTTTAAGTTTATAATGTAACTGTAATATTAAGAAGCTAAAATGAATTGTTAAAGGAATAGTAACCAGTGACAAATTTTTACAGACAATAGTCGAGTGTTCTCACTCGATGCCATATTGTCAAGTTTTTTTAACCAGAATTGGAAGAATTTAATATAAACATATTGTATATATATAGGTCATGTTTTTTTTTGCCAGTTTTTAAGACAAAATATGTTTTTTTTCTTCATTTTAATCAAGTTGCCATGAGTCAGCTAATATTAATAATGAAACATTTTAAAAATATCATTACCCTATATTATTATTAATATAGATAAAGTAAACAATTTTTAAAAGATATTAGATGTTTTTTTTTCTATACATAAAAGTTATTAAGATTTAGCTTTTATATAAATAAGTATGATGATAGATAAAAAAATGTCTTTTAAACATTATATAAACATACTAATTAATAAATTTAGATATTTTATAACAATGTTCTACAAAATCAGATATTTTTTCTTTAAATATTCTTATTGTTGTTATATGTAAATTTTTATTGAAATATGGAATAACACTTTATGGTTTTTCAAGCTTTTCTAATATTAATAGATTAATATTACTGCATAAAAAGAATATTTGATCAATAGAAGGATATTATATCAAAAATATTTTATTGTTCAATCTTCTTGAATATATAATAATAGAGAAAAAACATTTTAATAGAATTTTCAAAAAACCTTATATAAAACAATTTGAAATGTTTCTAAGAAAAATAGATACATATGTAAAAATTGTAATAAATATGGAACTAAAGTAAGAAGTCACTAGGTTCATAAATTGTTCAGTAATTTACTTATTGAATTAAAAAGCTTGCATCATTATAGGGAAATAAAAGCAAACTAAAAATATTAGATGGAGAAAAATACTATATAGAAAAAATATATGAATATCTAATGTTATATAATCAATATTTTCATATAATTAATATATTATTGAAACATAAATTATTGTTATTATTAATATATTTTGTATTATGTTTAAAATTACATATAAATATATAAAATGTTATAAAAATTTTCTTCTACATAAAAATGCAACTAGGACTTAGTAGGACAAGAATGATGTTCGTATTTGTGTAAATATATTTTGCCGTATTTAAATGAGTAAATGTAATGAAAATATTTATTTTAATAAATAGTTAAACAAATTTTTATAAATAACTAAATGTGCTTTTTTTTTTTTTTTAGATTTTTCAATAAAAATTAATAATGACAGAGTGCAACTCATCATGAGATCATTTTTTGGTAGAGGTCAGCAGCAATCAGCTCCACCCTCTCCTAGAACACGCAGAGGGGATAATGATGCAACTAATTTTCCACCATTTTGTCCATTTTCTAAAACATTTTTACCCAATCAGCCATCAAGGCAAATGCCTTCTTGTACATGCAGAAATAATCGAATGGGAAGCTCTAGTGCTCCTTGTTCCCCTGGTAGGCATGCAGAATTTCTGAAAGATAGTGCAGAAAACCATTCATTATGTGATGAATCTCATGGGCTGCATGTTGACAATTCTTCCACTATTCTTGAAAAAATGAAAAATCTTTTTGTTGAAAAAGATTTAAGTGATGTGATTTTTATTGTTGGGGAAAAAACATTTCCAGTACATCGGCTTGTGTTGAGCTTCTCTAGTGATGTTTTTCGAATTATGTTAATGAATCCTAATTGGTGTGAATCACATGAACAAAAGATTGTTCTGCAAGAAGAACCATCTTGTGTCAATGTCTTCCAAGATTTTTTACAATACTTATATATTGGTACTATGTGTATTGACCATACTCAAGTTTTATCTATACTAATGCTTGCCGATAAATATAATGTTCCTGATTTAATTCACTTGTGTGTTAATTACATGTGTTTACATATCGTTTCTGCAACCAAGCATAATCAGATTGTATCTTGGTTGCAATATGCTCTTGCTTGTGGACATGCATATGTTGCAACTGCTTGTAAGAATTTTATACTATGGAACTTTCAGCGAGTTTCGGAAACAAAAGATTTTGCAAATATGGAAAAAGATGTATTAATAGATTTTTTAAAACTATCAGAACTTGTTATTTATGATGAACTTTGTTTATACAAATGCATAGCTGTATGGTTAGAACTACAAGAACAAAGATCAGTGGATAATTTTGAGTCTTTAGTATCAGAAGTAATGTCCTTTATTCGTTTTCCTATGATGTCTCCTAGACAACTAGCTGAATTACTACTTTATCCATTGACTATTCGATTTAAAGATTTTTTTGTTGAAAAAATGGCATTAGCAATGGTTTTTCATTCAACATCTGATGGATCTAAAGCTACTGCTAAATGTGAAGATTTGCTATTGAAGCCAAGAGTTTATACTAATGATGCCTGGTGTGCTGCTTTGGCTATTGAAAACTTTCGTAGTTTGTCTTCATATAGTGTTAGAACATTAGTTTTTTCTAGTCCTTTAAGTCCCTGGGAAAAAGATGTTGATAAAGTTTTTGATTGGAATGTTGATTTATATCCTAAAGGAGTTTGGTTTAAAAAATGCTTTCTTATTGTATGGCATGGTACTATTGAAGTTCCAGAATCTGTTTATAAAACTGTTCGATTATCTGTGATGTCTAAATCTTTAGATGTCATCCATGTGGAAATTAGCATTTTGATTTCTGGTATGGAAGATGGTGAAGAACATATTCGCTCTGTAAGTCACAAACGCTGGGTCTTTCATGAAGAAAATAAGATGCTAAACATTGATGACCTTTTACCATTTTCAGAATTAAATGAACGTCCTGATTCACCATACTTAATTGGATTGGCTCAAGATATTTTTAAAGTTCAGATAGTAATAAAACCATTAATTATCTAAAATATAGTTTTTATATGTCTATTTTTGTAATAATATACTTATTAAAAGTATATGTTAATGTGTATGAGATTTATTTTTGTGACAAGATGAAAAATATATTGCTTATCCTCATTTTATTAGCATAAATTCAAATTAATCATACTTTTGCAATCATTTTTACATGCTTTTATCATATGTGTATGATATTTAAAAATATGAAAAAAAACTGTCATACATTATAAAAATGGCAGGCTATCAGATATACATTGCTCTTTTGACTTACTGTGCATATAAAATTTATGATGGTATTAGTGTATAATTAGTCAGATTAAGAACATTGAAATACCAGTGATATATATATATATATCACTTAGCATAGCTGTAATAAATAGAATTTTGAACAATATTTTTTCCACTTGAATGAGAAAAAATGCTAAGAGAGGGATTTTGTAGTAATAGGTTATCTAAAGAAATACAATTTTTTTAAAATTTATATATACTTGAAAAAAAAAAATGTTGACTTTACATATACTAATAAACATCACATGATATACAAAGAGAACTATACTTCACTGATAAAATAATTACCTCTAGTTTTCACTTCGATTCTCCAAGTTTAAATATGTGGTTTTCAATTTGATTTTGATTGTTATTTTTTATGGCCACATACTATACTGTTTTTTAAATAAATTGTGAAAAGAGAAACATCTGTCTGATAGTTTATATTGGACTGCGTAAATTGTTTTCTGTGCCGAACCCACCATATTATTTGATGTTTAAACCTTTCTAAGTCTTTGGCTTCCATTTCTGTTATCAACAAAAATTAACATTTCAGGAATTGAAGTTTTATTGAATATATTTTTCTAAAAGCAAAAAAACTTCAATTTTCCAATAAATTCACTGTCTTATGATTGGATAAAATAAAATTGTGCTAAATCTTTTCATTACCTAATACTTTGCATTTATTTTTAATTTTGTATTAAATATTTTGCAATCTTTTGCATTAAATTTATTAATAACATGAAATACAATTGCTTACACTTTTTTAGAAGCTATAATGTTTTATTTTTTGTACTAGGAGTTTTTGACTCTTATCGGAAATTATTTTCAGTCTCCAAAAATATGAGTATACATTTATTTGTTTTTATAGAAATTTAAATGCATTCCTATATGTCAAATGTATATGAATATATATTTTGAATTAATTATGAATTTATCACCCAAATATGATTATTTGAATAGTTGAAAAATCTTATATATATATAACAAGAATTTACTTTTGTTGATATATTATTTAATTCATTGCAGAATCAATGCTAAATAATTGATCTTCATTTAATGGAAGGTTACTAAAAAAATAAAAAAAAGATTTACAAAGTCCAGAGTAGTTTAAAAATAACTGTTTTCTGTCTTATCACAATAAAGCATAGAAATATCATAATGCAGATTTTAATATTTCTGCTATATTTTACTTTTACAATACTGACAAATTATATAAAATTATTATATTATTTTTGAATAAAATTTTGTACAGATTTTAAAGAAACAATATGCATCAAAACTTGTGTTTCATTACATAAACTTCAAATATATGAATAAAGATTTTTAGATAATTGCAAATTATTTCCAAGATAATGTCTTGCCAAATTTGTATTCCCATTTAGTCGCTTTTACATGTTTTGATTGTCTTTGTCATTATTTATTTATTGTTAAATTATTTTAATTCATTTTACTAATGCTATATTTAATACATGAACTCATTTGACAGTATTGTGTTTAATAAAATCAGTAATGTTTATTATTAATTTAATACCCATTATTTAATACACAAATGTGTAATGTAAGTGATAATAGATATGATGTGAGGCAGATACTGGATTTTGCTATTTTATTAGTTTTGTCTGTTGTTATTGCATTTGATCCTAACTTTTATATTGCAAAAAGGAACCAAATAGTAAAGGCTATGAATAAATTACTAATTTATTATGATAAGTGTATTTGAAATAGTGAATTAATTTATACATTTATTGAAAAAATGATCTGCATGGTTTGGTGTAGTGATACAGTGGCAAACTTGGGAACTGAAAGTCCATGCATTATAGCCCAATTCAAACTTTTGGTGCTCAAATTTTTTATAAATTCTCAAGGAATAAACTATTTTATTTTTTTAATGCTAAAATTGTAAAATGTTTGAAAGATGAAAATGTTATGAATAAACTTTGTAGTAGAAATGAAATGAGAGAATATATTTGTAGAGTTTTCAAATATATATGTGCAATATGAACGAAATGGACAGGGATGTTTTCAAATGAATAAATAGCAGAAATTAAATTACATTTTGACTAGTAGAAAATAAATATTTAAAAACTGCATTGTGTTTAATAAATTCAGCATTAAGTGATCTTCAGTAAACGAGATGTAAGATGTTAAAGCTAGAAAGATTATATTTATAAAAAAAAATAGTATTAACAGTTGATAATACTAAGAATTACTCCATTACATTTAAAGTAGAGCTTTCAAATTTTTTTAAAACACTAATAGACTTAAAGGTTAATTCATATCTGAATGAGATCAATAAGATAATATATTATACTAAGAACTGCTAGACAGGTAAAACAAAAAAGTGGCAATTCTAGCAGACATTTTGACCAGAGACAAAACAATATATAAAGAAGGAATATGAAAATATTTTAAAATAACGTTAGTAGAATTGAATATCTGGAATTCTATAAAGCAGTATTAAAAAAAAATAATGATGACATAAGGAAACATTAACTGTAAAATATCAAGGAAAGATACAGGTCAAAAGTATAAAACAATATTTAGATATTGGAAGAAAAGTTGTTTTGATAATAAGAAGATGGCAACTATTACTAAAAGAGGAACAAAATCAAAGTATAAGAAAGATTTCTATGAAAAACTACATAATAATGAGGAACAAGAAGCAATATAATACCTATAATTATTTAAGTTTTTTAAAAAAAATTCTGAATATTTTATAAAAAAAGAGAAAATTTCAGGAAATGATGGCATTATTGCAAACATTTTAAAAGAAGTGAAGAAATAGACATATTGACAAATGTCAAAATAATAATATACCACCAAAATTTTGCAATTATATAGAATTTTTAAGAAAGTTGAAAAGAAAGATATTAGAGACCTAACATTCATCTGTTTATTTCAAATGAGCTTTTCTAAAATAAATTTGGACACAAATAATATAAAAAAACTTTAGGATTAAAAAGTATTTATAGCACGTCAGAAAAAGTATTCATGTGGGGATTAAAACTTTGGAATATCAAGATATATATATATATCCAGGATGTCAAATTCTAAAGAATATGAAAATGCAACAAAAGTAGTAGGTTACACTAAAAAGATTAATATTGATGAATGTTTGCAGTAGGATGATTTTATCTAAATTTTCTTATAACAGTTTATGGGATGTATTTTGTATATTAAAATGGGAAATTTAAAGAAAAACAAATAGAAATTATTTAAATAATCTAGATTTTGCTAATCTGGTTATTTTCATAAATATCACATAAAAGTAAAATTAAAAATAAATACTAAAAAGACTAAAGAAAGGCAAAAATAAAGATTGACAGTGATAAATTTTAAAAAGACAATAGCTATAAATATTTAGTTAAATTATTAATTCAGATGGAAATAATCAAATTATTAATTCAGATAGAAATACAATTGATAAAATTAATATAGATTTGAAGTGGAATATAGTATTTTTATTTAAAATAATTTTAAAAGGAAATATGTCTGTAAAGAAAAATTTTTAATATTTGTTGTACGTAAAAGATGTGACTTATATTGTTAATAGAAGGTCAGTACATAAATTTTAGATCTGACAGCAAGGCCTGAAGAGATATATGCTGGTAAAAACAATGAAGAATTGAATGTTAAATATATACTTATACAAGTTTTATGGACAATATTAAAAGAATTAAGAAAATAAAATGGAATTGGGTTAGATATATCACTATAAGAAATAATATCTAAATAATTGAAATTTTAGATTAAATTCCAAGGAATTGTAAATTTACATACGAGATGAATAAATGAAATGATATGAAGTTATTCATAAAAAATAAAAAAACTGAATTAAACTTGGATAGACTTACATCCTGCAATGTATTCATATTAATTTGAAACTGATCATTATATTTACTAGATGGAGAATATCAATAACTTTCTTTTCTTTCAACTTCCAAAGACTATTATCCAAATAAAGTACTTATTTAGTTATGTATTTTTAGTTGTATAATATTTCCCGTAATTACTTTCATTTCATTTATAAATGCTGTGGTTATTAAAAATTTGGAATTCTAACTACAGTGATAACAGCAAATTAATATAATTTAATTAAGAGTATCTATTAAGATTTATATTACTATTAGATCTATGAAGTATTATAAACAAAGTGTAATTCCTCTAGCTTATGTTTGATCTCCACTTGACCACTATTATCCGCTTCACATCACTACTTCAAAACCAAACTAAATAGGATTAAGTATCAATAGATCCCTAAAGTAGTTTTTGGATTAATATTTTTCTTGATGAAAGAGTACAATTTTTGCACTGTGATCATTGACACTTTATTTCTATTATAACATTAAAGCTAATGGCCTGAAATATTAAGCATGCTAAAGTTTGAATCTAAACCAATTAGCCTGACTAGCTATATAGACTTGATATTAAGTCAGTAACATCACTTATAAATAAACAGATGAAACAAAACATTTATGATTTACAAATGTATTCCTTGGAGTAATTATAAAGATGTAATAATAAGTACAAGCAAGCAATTCAAACTAATTTTGGTAATATAAAAATATACATTATGTTGACACTAATTTCATTAACTTAATTTAAAAAGAGTAAAGTATTTTTAATGCAAGTTTATTTGTAATGGTATTAAGATATTTCATTGGAATTTTAGATTAATATCATAGAAAAGAGATTTTTTTGAAAGAAAGGGTGATTATTTGGTTAAAACCAAATAGTATTAATCTATATATACATATGTAATGAAAATTTAAATGTAAAAATATTTTGTGAAGTTGACGAGAGAGGATTATATTATCAATTGATGAAGACTTGTATACATGCTTTTTTTAAAAAAAAAAAATCAGTTCTTCATTATTCAATAGGCAAAACTTTCCATACAGTAGTAGTAGAGATTGTGATCATGTGATATTTAGTGGTTCTTTGTTATTCCTGACATGTTTATAAGTTCTTCAGTCTGGTGAAGTTTTTGCAGAATAAAGGCTTAGTGATTTCTATTATCATATCCATCTTATTAATATAAAAATGTTTTTTCCAATTACTTTTTACTAAGCACTAAAATCTCTTCTATCAAACCTACAGTTCTCATAAAATGACCAAAGTATAATTTTATTCTTAGTATTTTGGGTATCCAATGAGTACTGAAGAGTTTTATTTATCCTTCTATTATACAGAAAATTTCTAAGAAATTTCTCTAATAACATAATTCAACATATCCTTATTATTTCAACTTCGCTATTTACAATCATTTATCAGCATTACTTTTGAAATTATTAAGACTAATTGATTTTATATCTTTCAATATAGGACTAATGGAATTCATTAGTACAGATTCTATTCTTGTAAACTTTAAAGTCAAGAAAAAAGTAGTTATTCTTGTATTTCTTCATTATTTATTACAATTATTTTATAATTTAACTTTTTTATATTTAAAAATCGTTCAGCGATTTCATTCTTAAAAAATGGGATTTTTCAATTTTTTTTTCATTCAATATTTGACTATTAAATGATAAAGTTTTTATTCAAACATGTAAGTATTTATAAAATTCAAATTTCTCATTCAAACCATCTGTCATGAAATTCACATTTTTTAAAAAAATAATTATGTCTTCTTCCACTAATGTATAATAAACCAACTAAGGTTTTCTAAAAAAACAAAAAAAATCAATATTTTCAAAACATCAAAATCTAGTCATATGGTTTAGCTCAATGATAAAGTGACCAACTCAAAAGCCAAAGATACTGGGATCAATTCTTAACTGAGTTGTAAAAAAAAATCATTTGAATGTTTAAATATATGATCATTAATTAATAAATCATAGAGCTTTAGTGATAGTGTAGGCAAACAAACAAATGTCAATAAATTGAGAGAAAAACACAAGATTGATTTATTATTTTTTCGGGAGTCAAAATTATTACTGCTTGTTTGATGATATACAAAGACATCTGCAACATAATAAGTTTGTAATATAAGTGTATAAAAATTAGATACGATCATGAAAAAATAGATTTAATGAAAAGCAAAAAATATAGATGATTTCTTAAATTTGGTTCATATTCATTTAATCTCTTCTATATAATTATAGTGAAGTTGCTTAAAGTTAAAAGATGAAATTAAAATATATTTTGAGGAATATTATGCATAAGTCCACAATATTATGAAAAACGTTTCATAGAAATATCTTTTCAAATATCTAGTTCTATGCAGTTTATAATGTAATAGTAGAGTAATGGAGATCTGCAGAGAACTAGTATCTGTGGAAGTTTTTTTGGACCATGAAAGAATTTTTACATAGAGTTTGCCAAGGCCTGTTTTAATTTTATATATTGTACCAGGAACTTGCTTGCAAATTGAAGTTTTGCTTTAAATAGCTCTTGAATTGCTTACTCAACTAAATACAATTTTTATTTTGTCCATTGGGGAATAACATATAATTATATAGGTCATCTATGGATAAGGAAACCACTTTCCTAAGAAAAATTAATGTAAATGAGCAGCAATTCAAACACAACTTGATTATACACCCACTAAAGACTCAGCTAAAGAACCTATTTCCAGATAAGATTAACTATCCGACGAGACCAAAACGGCATGGGATAGATAATTTTATATATTATTATTTATTAATCAAAACTAATAAAAAGAAAACAGAAATTACTAAGTTAATAAATCCCAAACAAATTTTCTACAAAATTAATCAAAATATGCATAAATATTACTAAATCCAATTTATGATTTATCACATACAAAATAAATGACAATAAAAATTTCCTTATGAGTATTAGGCCTTTTTCAATAAATTATCTCACCAATGCAGTTTTCTTTCGGATGAAAAAGTATATAATATTAATGAAATAAGACAGTTTCGTTTAAAGAAGTCTTAGTTTTTAGAACCGTCCACCTGTTTAAAGAATCCTTATTTTAATTCTTGAGGTGACAAGCCAATTCTTCATATCATTTAGACATCAATTTGAAAATAAAATAAAATGCAACTTTTCTTGCTAAAACCAAATTATCTTCCTATTAGATTTAGATTTGAACATAATAACAATTCCAATAACAAAATGAATAAAACACTTCTTACCAGATTAATAAATAGATTACAATTGTCGATTTATTCAAAGGTGGCAGAGATTTAGGATAGATAGGTAACAATTTTAAATGGCAGCTTCTGTATATTATTTTTTTCTTTAAACTCTTTTGCAGAGCACTACTTCAAACGACTCAATCATTGACAGCCCCACATAGTTCCAGAATTACAATGAGCATATATTAAATATATTTCCCATAATTTAAATTATGCAGAAAATTAGCAGTATAATTTAAGGAACAATCTCCAAATTACTATTTTGTATAGTTATTTTTTACTTTGATGGCTTACTTAGAAATTTAATTACTTCTTAGTCAAATACTACAATTGAAATTCTCACTCTGATATGTAAAATTTCTCCAAATCTTTTCTCTTCCAAGTCAATTGCTAACAATCAAAAAAACTTAATTGTTAAGACAAACATTTTAAAAGCTGTTACCACATGGTATAATTCCTCTCCCCAATATTTTTAATTATTCAATCAAAAATTTTACTATAAAAAATATTAATTATCCTTCACATGTTATTCTTATCAATAGACATTCCTTTTCCTTAACATGTAGATTTTTTTTCTTCTTAAATACTTATACAAAATTCTTTAGTTAAAATAATTAATTAACATTTTATCAATAGACATTCTTTTTCATTTCACTCCACCTCAATCAAAAGATTACCATGGTATTCATATTATTTTATTAATATAAATTCCTTTCTCTTATCTATTACAGAATTTAAGCAATGACAATTTATAGACATTTTTGTTCAAAATTTTATAAATCTACTTTAAAAAAATTTCTTTCATGTTTAAAAAAACATTCATACTTGAAAGAATTTTGGGATCAACACTCACTTTTACTACATCAATGTAATTAGAAAGAACTTGAATTTAGACTTTCAAGCTCCCTACAGCGATGCACTCCATCTTATACAACCATACACATGATCACATACACGTGAATAAGGTATTTTGTACTGAACCAGCACATCAGTTGATCCAGATCACCATCTCTCGCGCATATACAATCTGTTCAGTTTATATTAAGATAACAATTCTTCAAACTTTAGCAAACAAGCTACAATCTTCAACTCTTCAGCCATTCATAGCATTAAAAATTTGATGATGAAACACTCAAAGCCCTTGTTGATAGAGTGCATAGCTGTAGCGTACTTGACAGTCTGGGTTCAAGTCCTTCTAATTACATAAATTTAATATAGATAATATACTTATATTTGAATATTACTATATTCAGTTTATATTTTGCCCATCCCTCTTTTGAGTATTTAAGTGGACATATATATGAGGGGTTAGAGTGATTTAAAGTCAATATGGATATGGGGATAATATTGGCATCAAGGATTTTGAATGTTCCATCAGCAGATTTTCAATGATATAGATGGCTGAAGAGTTGGAGGGTGAAGAAGATTGAAGCTTGTCAAGGTTTGAAGATTTATTATCTTGATATAAACTGAACATTGATTATATATGTATGGAAGATGGTGATCTGGACCAACTGATGAGTGCTAGCTCAGTACGAAATGCATATATTGGTGATCATTTATCTTTTTCACATGTATGTCATTATGCATATCGGTTGTATGAGATGGAGTGCATAGCTGTAGGGAGCTTGACAGTCTGAATTCAAGTTTTTTCTAATTACATTAAGTTTAGTATAGATAATATATTTATATTTGAGTCATCATCACCACTGCAGGATTAAGATCTCTCCAAGTTCAATCCATCTTCTCCAATCTCTAGCCTCTCTTCTCCACATCATCCCTGCACACTTTCTTATTTCATCCATCCATCTCACATGTAGTCTCTTTCTGCGTCTTTTACAATCTCTTTGAATCACATTTAAGATTTCAATGTCCATCTATTATCATTTCTTCTAGCAATATGTCCAGCCCAACTCCAATCTTTTAATACTTTCAAAGATGTCAGTAACACCTGTTTGTTCTCTTACCCATACATTGTGTTTTCGATCTCTTCTTACTTCTAACATACATCTTTTCATACCTTGAGTGGTCTGAAGTCACTGTATTGCTTTTCTATTAAGTGTCCAAGTCTCAGATCCATAAGTAAGAACTGGTTATATTTAAGTATTAAATTAATATAACTGAAATATTAAGTATTTTAACTCAAAATATTCTTTAATGTTATTGTACTTTTTTTTTTAATAAAATAAAATAAAAATTATATAAATTATAATGCAGAATGTCTCTAGATTGAGAGGTTCATTCTAGCATTATAATATAAATATATACATTGTCTTTTTCATTACTTTTTTTTCTATTAATTGAATAATTATAAAATGAAGCTAATAAAGGTTATCAAGAAATAACATTTATATTTTATGATTAAGATTAATGTTTGAAAGTTTTTAAAATTACTCCATATGGGGGTGTCACATGATTTGCAATTAAAATGATAGAATATTTAAAAATGTACTCAAAATATTTAAAAAT
The DNA here is from genome assembly GCA_028023455.1 of Epiperipatus broadwayi. Classification (NCBI taxonomy): domain Eukaryota; kingdom Metazoa; phylum Onychophora; class Udeonychophora; order Euonychophora; family Peripatidae; genus Epiperipatus; species Epiperipatus broadwayi. Next base: position 8,881,122 of record JAQFVV010012404.1, read on the forward strand.
ACAGAGTAAAATATAAACCTTTTTGTAAACAGAAGGGTCTCTATTATTAATAGTTAATTAGTTCTGGGAAAAGATAGAACATGTCTCCTAGAAGTAATGTTAATAAGGTTTAATTAAAACTATGGCATAATAAAACTGCAGTATCTAAATTTACATATTGACATACAGGTATTCTCCCTATAACCTGGCATTTGTACAACATGCTTCTTCTCTTAACACTGTTTGAAAATTAGGGGGAAACTTCCTATAACACGGCATTCTTATAACACTTTAGCTCTAAAACGGTTAGAGTTGGAAGAAATTCCTCTAATATAGCATTCATATAAGTTTTGATAATTAGATAAATTCCCCTATAACAAGGGATGTGACGAGTTTTTAAGAGCAAAAGCCATCTCTATTAATATTTTTCATTCAATCATGTATGAAAACACTCATTTAATAGCGATTAGTAATGATGAGGAAAACATAATATTGATATGTAATAGTTTTGATCAATTATTGCTTTAATAAATCTATTTCTCTTAGTTAGGAAATGCAAATAGGTTTTTTTTAAAACTTTTATTAGATCCAAATAACATTTAATTTGATTAGACATGTCTAGGTTCAAGCTTTACCAAAAGTTTCTGTTTCCTTATAACCTTAATATAAATGTATTACATGCACCTGCAATTTATAAGTTAATTTACACTTTTATGTTAGCACTAATCTGGTGTTTTTTTAGGTATGCCCTTTGAACTACATGTGTGAGTACTAAAATGTAATACACAAAATCTGTTTGTGCGTCATGGCTAAATTTAATGCTTGGTACAGTACTCTCTGGTAAATGTTCATAATCAACAATAATTTCTTAGGGTTCAAGTACATATGAGGCAATTAATTTGTTAACTATGAAATATTTTTAAAAAATTAATAAATCTCATTTTAACTAATTAAATACAACTAATAATATAACAAATTTTATTAAACTATACAAATAGTTTTTTTCCTTTTTTTTTTACTTAATTATTTAATAAAATATTTAAATAATTAAAAAGAAGGTTATAGAATAATTATTAGAATTAACAAAAAGTTTAATAATGTAATAAAATTTAAGATAGTAAATAAAAGAAGGAAGACTATACTTAATATATTAGATAATAAATATGTAAGAAAAGTAGAAAAAAACATAAATGGTGTATATAATATTGAATGCAAATCACGTAAAAGTAAAAATATAAAAACTAATTATGTGGGAGAAACAAAGAATTCAATTTATACCAGATTAATTCAACACAAATATTATAAGAGATCACCCATTTATTTACATGCATTAGAAACAGGTCATATGTTTGAAAAAGATTGTATAAAAATTATTAATTACACAAATAATAGAAGGGATAGGAAAATTAAAGAGGCAATCTTAATTAAGAGTATAAGACCAAGTCTTAACAGGGATTTCGGGGCAAGAACAATAATTTTATAAACAATTGTTAATAATAATTAGAATTTGAAAAGGTTAAAAGAAAATGACAATAGTGGGAGTGTTAAACGAGTACAAATTTTTAATTTTTTTGTCAGTTGGATTTTGGAAATAGAATTAACAAGAGGTAGATAATTTTTTGTAATAAAAAATAATTTGTAATGTGGGTAAAGTTAATTGATAGAAATATTTAATAAAAATAAGACAAGATTAGTAGCTGATTTTATAATATAAGAAAAATGATAATAATATGTATTAAATAGTAAAATAAATGTTAAAGTTATAATTATTATATTAAATAATATTTTAAAACAAAATGATATAAAATAAATTAATATAAAATATTGATAAAATTATTTAAAAGGTAAAGTAATAAAATGGGAAATGATTGTTTATAAAGGTTATATTAAAATGTATAATTATTTTTGTTTATATTGTATATTTAATTATGTATATCAATATGTAGATAAGTGTATTAATTGTATAATTATATATTTGAATATTGTAGCTCTGATGATGACTGCAGGACAGTCGAAAGTGTTAGTTTGATATAAATAAAAGTATTGATAAAGTGTTTAAAAAGGTGTAAATGGTATGAAAGTTCCAAAATATGAAAGATATGCAGAAAATGACAATAGATGACAAGACATCTAACAATAGTATTAAAAGGAGATTCCATAATATTGAAGCTGTGCTGCACAAAGAGCTATAAACAGTTTAAGAATATGAAGCCAGATATAAATCAAATGTTTCAGAATATAGAAACAACAAAGTTTTAATATAAAGTTAAAAGAAATTGAGACACTCATTGAGAATGATGATAAATTTGAGAAACTGCAAAAAAGTATAAAGTCTATAACATAGAGAAATAGCATTTAACAAAGGCACAAATTGTAAATTTGATAAAAGAAGACCAAATAGAAAGGTTGGAAATTAAGTTTTGGAATATGAAAAGAGAAATGATGGAAGTGTGGCTGCCAAACAAAAGGCTTGGAATGAAATATGGAAGAGCTGAGAATAACAGCATGAGAAAAAAAATTAGTAGAAGAAAAAAGACTGACTGGTTGTAGTAAGATTCAGGATTTTGCTGTTAAAGTAGTGAATCACTTGAGGGATTGATAAAATTAATGCTTTGATATGGGCAATGTTGGTACTTTAATATTTACATTTGGTTTTATAACACTGTATTTGTGTATATAAATATAAAGCACCATTATAACATTCATTGCAAAATTATTTTCAAGTCACTCCCATAAGCTATCTCATACAACCATCTCATAATTTTTTTCTAAATTATTTACAATCTCTTGCAATTTAATTTAAAACTTCAATTGTTCACCAACATGATTCCATCATACTGATATCAGTTTATTTTATTACTGTGTGCACAGTATTTGTCTTTGATTCCTTCTATCAACATTACATATTGCATAATTGCTGTGTCATTTTCAATTTTTGTATTGCTTTTAAGTATTCAACTCTCAGATGATAAAACATTTCTAGTAAAAATCATTTTGTTTTCAAACATATAAACATATTTATTTCCTTTCAATATTTCTGAAAACATTCTATTCACACTTCATTCTATGATTAATTTTATTTATCATATTTCTATCTTTATTAATAAACTGACAGATATTTGTAGTTGTTAATTTTTTGGAATTTATTATTATCAATTTCTTTTCTGAAATATCATTGAACATTATTATAGTCTTTTTAAGATTGTCATCTGTTTTGGATATCTATGTAGTTGATCTAATGGAGTACCAATTATTTTATTGAATATGTTTTTGTATGAGCCATTGTAACATTTTCTTTAGTTCCAGAACGTTATTTGCAAAAGTAATTGTATCATCTGCAAAATCTAGATGATTTTAAATAGTTTAAAATTATTCTTTTAGTTTTACATTTTAGTACAAAAATATTTCTTATAAAATTGCACTATAAAGTTTTAATATCAAAATTATACAAGAATAAAAATCTTTATGCTGCTCTTCCACAAAATAATAATCAGAAAATAATAAATTCTTTATAACAGCTATATAATCAATCATAATTTTATATATTAAAAGCCTTTTTCAGCACCTGCTTTTCAAATGATACTAATCTATTTAATGTTGACAAATTATTTCAGGCATAAAACCATCCAGTGTCCAATAATGAAATTAAAACAATCCAATGTCCAATAATGGAATTTAAACAAACAATTCTTTGTATTAATTCCATTATTGGACACTGGATGATTTTATGTCTGAAATAATTCGTCAATATTAAATAGATTAGTAATATTTAAAAAGGGCACCAAAGCAGGTGAAAAAGCCTTTTAATGAATAAAATTATTATTGATTGTATAGCTGTTATAAAGAATTTATTATTATTTTCTGATTATTAGTTATAAATATATATCATTTGCTCTCATTAATATGGATCTTCTAAGTGCCACTGTAATCTAATTGCTATTGAATTTTGATATTTTTCCCATTTAGACATCTTGTATCTATGACATATTCTAAAGCTTTAATTAATGAAGACATACTTAAAGAATCAAATGCCTTATCATAATCACTAAAACAGAAACAACTTATTATTATTTTTTAAATGCTTGGTGATCTACCATTCTAAAATCACTTTTAATCCAGCTTGTGTTTTTGGTTTGGTTGAGTCTATTGTTCTTAGTAAAGATCTTGTACAAAACTAATAGATGATTGATAAGTATTTAATTTCTAATACTCCCCCATACTGCATTCTTCTAATCATCTGGGAATTTTTTCATCAAGAGACATTTTATATAAAATTACTAACAATATCACAAAGTTTCTTATTTGCTTCTTTTAAGATATTGGTAATATATATATATTTTTTTTTGAAGTTGCTCATTTTTTACAGCATTAAATGTATCTCACTTTTGCATATAAAATATTTTATATTTCAAAAATTGATATAATCTTAAACATACTTTGCTTTATTGTTTTTCATTATTATATAGTTCTCTGTAAAATTTGTTTTATATATTTCACATCATTTCTTTTTTTAATAATAAAGCCATTTTTTCATTTCTGAAACAACTTTCCATACAGAACAAAGATATAGTGTTACACTTTTGAGATTTTTCTCTTCTAAAGGCTTTTCTTCTAGTGACCTAATTATGTTTTCTTATTATTATTTTTATATTATTTTATAAATTCTGAACATTTAATTTTTCTAAATACATCAATTAATATTTTCTCATGTGTATATATTTTCATAATTTGTGTGAAAATTTATTGATTTTTTAATTTTATTTTTAAAAACGATATCAGTGTTATTGACAATAGTAGAGTATGATCTATCATTAAAGTTTCAATATTTTAAATGATTAAAATGTAAATTCATAGGTGCATTTTGAGATTTTGTTTCTAACTTTGAGTTATCACATTTCATTAATTGATAATTACTTATTGTTTGAAGCTATTAAATGCATTGCCATCTTGAAATAATCCAATACTTGAATGTTTTCATAGCCATTTTCACTCCAGATTAAAAAAAATTCATAATTTACATTTTTTTCTGCAATGAAAATTTCACAAGTCTATATACATTTTCATCTTTGTATTTAAATTTACTCACAACACTTTCAAATAATTTTCTAACTCTAATATTAAAATCTCATGGCAATTTTAAAATATCATTTCATTTGATCAAAAACATGATCTATATCTAAATAAAAATCCTCTTTATCAGAATGAGAATTTGAAACGTAACCATGGATTATTTGCCTTCAGTATCCTTCGTTAAGATGATTAAAAAAATTTTGTTATTCTATGATATAATAACAGTCTCCATAATGATTTTCTTCTGTTTACGATTTATAATGAATCTCACTCCACTTGTACTTCCAATATTTTGTATTGTTAGATATATAATTTTATTAGAATCTCTTTGATGAAATAACAGCAATATTTTTGCTATTAAATCTCTTTAATCAATGTTAATTCGATCTATGATTTAAAATTATAAACATTTTGGAAATTCAAATTTAATTTTGAAGATTTCACTTTCAAATTCCTCAGTTGGCTAGTTTTAACTCTATATACTTTTCTTACATTATCAAATATTCAAGTATTTTTTTTTTATGACTTTCAATTCAATAGTGGCTGTTATTTCTATTTGAATTGCAAGTTCGAATTCTCTGCTTAAGCAGATTATTCAGCCAATGAAAAGTTTTATCTCGATTCAGAGAAAGAAGTTCGTTACTTTTCTTTCTTTTTCCTATCCACATGAGAATGTTCTATCTAAGGTAATTTTGGATGGTTTAATATTAAGTTTGTGATTTTGATTTAAGTCTATTGTTTACATCATTAATAATGATCATTATATATCGATAATATGCTAATAACAAAAAAAAAATTTCAATTATTTCTTTTCTTTAACATAAACTTTCATTTCTTGCTTACATTTACTCTATCTGGTCGTATTTCTCTCATATTATTGTAATATGTCAGTTACCACCATTAACAAGGTAATTTTAATACAGGTTAGTTGTCGTGAATGTCTTTTATAATTTAATTCAAATATATCATTATATGGTTAAGATCAGGTTTAAATGTATTTACCAATTAATGGTTTCTCAATTGTAGTGTTTTATTTTTATTAATGGAGTGTTTACAAAAGAATGTTAATATATGGGGTCTTGGATTCAAATTAGGCCAAAAGGTGTGTAATGATATTAGAGGGATGTAAGGACCACACTTTACCAAAGTATTTGTAGTTAACTTCTAACTCATCATAGTCAATCTTTATTTTCACCTTTTGAGAAAATCCATTGAACATTACTTTACTCTTTTTAACATTTACCTTAAGTCCTTTCTTACTTTCATCAGATAACTCCTGCAACGTTTCCCGAAGCTCTGATGCATTATTTGTAAAAACAGCTATATCACCTGCAAAATCTAAATGATTTAAATAATCTCCATTTACTTTTATTCCTTTAGCTTCCCATTTTAATCCACAAAATATTACTTGCAACACTTCTGTAAAAAGTTTTGGAGATATGGAAGCACCCTGTCTTACATATTTCTCAATATTTAACTTTCCTTGTATCATTATGTAATATAATTGTTGCTGTTGCAATTTTATAAATATTATTCAGAATATGACACTATCCTGGGTCTATACCTTGATGATCCAATGCTTTAATCACTGAAGAAATGCTTATAGAATCAAATGCCTTTTCATAATCTATAAATCCAAAGCATAATGGCAACTCATATTCATTGGTCTTTTCTATAACCTCTCTAAATACTTGGATATGATCTATTGTATTAAAACCACTTTTAAATCCAGCTTGTTCTTTTGGTTGGTTGAAATCCAATGTTCTCTGTGGACAAGTTGTAATTATCTTGGTAAAAATTTTGTATAAAACTGATAAAAAATTGATAAGTCTGTAATTTTTAATATCTTTTTTATCACCTTTTTAAAATATGAATACTGCATTCTTTCAATCATCTGATGCATCTTTATCATTTAGACATTCGGTATATAACTTTGTCAATTTTTTTTCTATTTCTTCACCTGCTTGTTTTAACTTATCTATTATAATTCCATCATTATCTGGAGCTTTTACCTTCTTCATAAATTTAATTGCATGTCTCACTTCATTTAAATTCCTGGGTAATTCAGAAAATATAATAGATGTAGGAGATATTTGTTCTTTATTACTATATAATTTTTGATAGAACTCTTTTACCCATTTTATGATATCTCACTTTTTAGTAATAGTTTCATCTTTTTTATTATTGCAGATATAAGTTTTCTATCCATACCAAAATGGTGTTTTACATTTTAGGCTTTTATTCTCCTCTACAACGTTCCTTGCTAGTTCACAATTATACTTTCTTATATCATTATCAACTCTTTTTCATACCATTATACAAAATTCAAGAGTCCTTAATGCATCATTTTTATATGTCTTCATATTCTTTCTTTTCTTCATAAATTCTCTAGTCTCAGTAAAAAATTTATTGGTCAATTGCTGTTTTTTTCTACCACTTATCTTTGTTGCAGTTTTTAAAGTGTATCAGTTCAAATCTGAATCATGTTCAAAATCTGTTAATATTTGAAAACAATTTGCAAGTTCTAATTTAAATTCATTAAAATATTTCTGAATATTAGGAATATTAACTGTAAATATTGTTTTTCTTAATAATTTTTGTCTCTAGTTTTGCATTAACATGAATCTTACATCTTACTAATCATTGATCACTTCCTGTAAAGAACTTATCAAGGACATTACTATCTTGAAATATGTATTTTCTGTTAGTCAAAATATAATCCAATTCTGTTGTACCTTCATTTGGATGCTTCCATGTTCATTTCCTTTTAACATTTTTTCTTAAAAAAAGAATTTATAATATAAAGTGTTTCTTTTCCTGGAAACTCCAAAAATCTTTGTCTTCTCTTATTTCTATTAGCATAACCAAATTTATATACTATACAGCACTTTCATTTGTTTACCAATTGTAGCATTAAAGTCTTACATAACAATTTAAAATGTTCTTTACTTTGATCAAAAGCCTTTTGTATATCCATATAAAAATCTTTTACTAAATCATCACTATGAGAACTTGTTGGGTTCTAAACCTGAATTATTTGCATTTGGTATCTACTATTAAGTTGAATAACTAATCTTTGCTACTCTATCTGATACACAATGAATCCTATCCCACTTGTATTTCCAATATTTATGCTTTTATAGTAGAGCACATATCCATTTTTTAAATCGATTGTCTCTTCATCTTCTAACTTCATAAAGTCTAATAATGCCCCATTTAATATGAGACAGTTCTTCCAATTCTTGCAATCTTCCTTCACTTGAAAATGATTTACATAATATTTCCCTGAAAATGATTATATTTGATGCATTTTTATATTGCAAATAATCCATGAGTTATCAACAACAATATCACAAAAAATATGACATTACTATGAAATTTGAATATGATAATATTTTTTTCAATATATATATATATTATATAAAATTTAAATTTATCTTTATCGTATGTATTAAAATGTACTAATTATGTTCATATATGTTTGGATATTATAGCTCTGATGAAGACTGCCAGCCAGTCAAAACTTTTAGAAAATATTGTTAAGAAATAAAATAAAAAAATCATGCATTATAAAAAGTAGAAAGTGTATTAAGTGGTATTATGTAAATATAATCAATGCATAAAAAATTAAAGAGTGAAGAAAAATTGCATTATTAATTGATTGTAGTGCCCTAATATATAATTGTTTTAAACTGACTTTGTACAGGATTTAAAGAATACATGATGTATGTGTGTATTATTATAGATGAATCTTTAATATGCTATTTTGATTAATCTCATATTGAAGAAATTAGTATTTTAAAGTAAAAAAGTGATCTGAAATATTTTACTGTATAGTTTATTTTTAAAAATGTGAATTTATATCATAATATTTAGATGCTAAAAAGTTGGGTTATTGTCCAATATTCTAGATATTCTTAAGTTTTAGATTTTGAAACTAGTTCTTATTCTATCTACCTAATCTATTAACAATTTTGTGTCTAGGGAATCATTGCAAAAGAGTTTATATAGATTTGAAGAGGATTTATACTCATGACTTATTAAGTTCTTTAATTTTTCTTTTATATACATAGATTTGATAGTCATTAACTATGTAGTTTATCTTTTGTTATAAATACTGAATCCCCATTGCAAAAATCATGATGCATCAAAGTACAGAAAAGTGAATACAACTTATAGAAAATCAAAGTCAAAGAGAAATTATTGTAAAATGTAACCAGATTGCAGGTCACATTAAATTTTTTTATATACGTTCTTAAATATTTAAAATTTAAATATATGAATTCTCTCTCTCATTTAAATTTATAAATAAATCATGCATCAATTGTTTCTTAGTCTATCTTTAAAATCAGATTAAACAATCAACAAAAATTTAATGCGCCACTCAAATCTGCTTCCTTGGCAGTAAAAATATATATTTTATTGATATGTCTATATAGCTTTTCATTTAAAAAGTATATAAGATTAAAATTTTATTATCTACATATAGTGAAGCCATGATATGTACGGTATATTTCTTGAACAACAACAATGATAGTAGTAGTAGTATTAGTACTTCAATTATATGCTATCAAAAAATTAATAAACAAAAAATACAAATCTTAAAATTTATAAGTATAATAAATTTTATGATATGATGCCAGCCATTTTTTGCATCTCAGAATACCATGCGCAATCACTTTTATTAATAATGTTTTTGAGTCACATTGAAAGTGCATACATTTTATTTTTTCATTCTTCCAAAAATTTTATATGGTATAGTATTTCGTGTAATAAAATGTTTCCTGAGTGTAAAGTTAGAGGTTTTATGAAATTTATGAAAAATTATAAAATATCTTTTTTAACCAATAAAATGAAAGTTATCAATTTTAATAGCAGAAAAAATAAGAACTGTAAAACTTTATTGTATTGCATCAGAATATCTAGTTTTCAGAATTTACACAAAAATCACTTGCAAGTAAAGATATCTGTACAGATTCCAAAGTGTAGGTCATCTTAAAAATTAGAGAAGCCTTAGTTTGCCGATAAAGAGATTGCTATTATGTTTTTATAGTGGAAAAAAGGGTTGTTTTCTATTCCCTCGATGTCAGCTGTATTATGGCGCTATTTCTAGATCAATTCCTAGAAATATACCATTTCAGTGGCCTACCCCCAACCTAAGAGGCTTCTTTCTACGATAAAACACAGAAAGAATCCTTGCAGTGGCCCCCACCAACCTAGCAGGCTTCTTTCTATGATAAAACACAGAAAGAGTCCCCGCCAGCTGAGCCAGTCTGACTCTTTTCTATGCTAAAAGCACAGACAAATGCCTTATTGGCTGCCGTAGTTGGTTGTGTTATTAACTTTATCATAATGCTAGAATGTCTATTTTCTCCATACTTTCATATGAGAGTGTCTGGATTTTAGCCTGTCATAATTATTTAAAATTTCATTACAAAAGTTTTTGTTTTCAAGTGCTCTAACATACTGTAACATTCTAACTTTATTAACAATGTCTTGAAGGTTTCATTGTGAAAGGGTAACCCACAAAAATTGCTTTTTAGGGTGCGGTTGAGCAGTATTTTGATGATCATGTGAAAAGTAATGTATTTACGAGAATTCATCCGTGACAAGTTACTTTTGATATATATGCACAAACAAAAACAAAACAGTGTCTGATTATTAATTACTGTCCAAATAAAAGAAAATTAATCAGGTATTATTTTTACATTTTCTATTTAAATAAGATTAGTTTTTATATGTACACACATTAACAAAAACAATCCAGTTACTGATTAATTACTGTCAAAAAAAAAAGAAAAGCAAATTAGTCGAGTTTGATTTTTAAATGTAGTATTTGAATTACAGTACTTTTTATTTATATATACACAATAACAAAAAGAAACCACTTTCTGATTAATTACTGTCCAAAAAAAATGCAAAATAGTCAGGTATCATTTTTAAATTTAGTATTTAAAAAAGGTACTTTTTTATATATACACCCTAACAAAAAGAACCCACTTTCTGATTCATTACTGTCAAAAAAAAAGTAAATTAGTTGGGTATCATTTGTAAATTGAGTATTTCAATGACAGTCCTTTTTATATATACACACTAACAAAAAGAACCCACTTTCTGATTAATTACTGTCCAAAAAAAAAAAAGCAAATTAGTTGGGTATCATTTGAAAATTGAATATGAATTTTTAAATGTTGTGGGTAAATTAAATAATGTAGAATTGCATATTATTTTCTATTCAAAAAAGACCATAACTTTTTCTATATATACACACAAAGAAAATAAAACTCACTTTCTGATTAATTACTGTCAATACCAAAAAAAAAGTTATTCAGGTATCATTTTTAAATTTAGTATTTAAATAATAATACGTCTTTTGATATCTACACGCTAACAAAAACAATCCATTTTCTGATTCATTACTGTCCAAAAAAAAAATTGCAAAATAGTCGGGTATCATTTTTAAATGTAGTATTTAAAGAACGGTACTTTTTATATATACACACTAACAAAAAGAACCCACTTTCTGATTAATTACTGTCAAAAAAAAAAAGCAAATTACTCGGATATCATTTTTAAAATTAGCGTGAACGTAGAAATTTTGTGTAAATTGAAAAATGTATAATTGTGTATTCTTTTCTATTAAAAAAACCGTAACTTTTTATAGATATACACACAAACAAAAACAACCCATTTTATGATTAATTGCTGTCCAAAAAAAATGTAAATTATTCGGGTATCATTTTAAAATTTAATGTGAATTTTTAAAACTTTTGTTTTTTAAATAGTAATATTATTTACTATTAGTTCCTCTAATTTCCTATTACAAAACTAAAAAAGCCGATATTTATATAGATAGAATCACAGGCCTGGCCCGGAATCGTAATATGTATGTGTTTTTGATTAGGATCAACGCCATCAATCGGCTGACAAGAGGGAATAGAAAACAACCGAAAAAAAGTTACTGAAGATAAAGAATATTTAAAGTATATTTAATTGTGATGAAAGTCTGTTACTTTGTTGCTTATTTTATTAAAAAAAAAATATAAATATGATTACAGTATTTTTTAAGTGAATGTGAAAGAGTGAACATTCGCATATCCTCTCAATATATTATTAATAACTACATTATTTTTTTAAAAACTTGTTTATATTATGAATTCAATTTATATATGCATACTATATAAATAAAAAAGCATGATTTATGTATATGTGCATGTTGGAAAATATTGTCTTCCTATAATACAATGAACAATATGTATTGTAATCAGAGCTTATCAACAAAATGTGAGCTATTATCTGTGATATGATATGAATGGTGTTTGAAACAAATTATAGTAAATATCAGGTAAGGTTCCTTTGTACATCTCATGATCACTATTGTATGGAGAATTTTGTTTCTGTGGTTCCTCTGTATATGTTATATAATGACTTCATGTATACAGTATGTATTATTCTGATTTTTATTTATCTCTTTGGCTCAAAACATGCATTCAATATTCAAAGTTAAAATTCATACTCAAATATCTTGTATTTTACTACAGTAAGTCCAATACAACAAGATCATTGCAAAATATAATTGCTCATAAAATCAAACATTCTAGGTTAATTTATATATATATTAACCTTCTTTTCAGCAAAAAAAAATTCAGTATTTCCCTGGAAAGCTATTTATTGTAAGTTAACAAATAGAAAATGCAATGGTCAATTTGTGTTCTTTTATTATCTATATTTCTACTTATATTCTATAACATAGTTAAAAAAAGATGTCATACATAATATCCCTTAAAGATTGAAATTATAAAATTATTTTTTTAAATCTATCTTAGTGACATTCACATTACACGCAGAAAATAACACAGGATAATATTAAAATAAAAATTATGTTGAGTATTTTAAACAAAAATATATTTATATACCTGGAGTCTAGATTAATATAGGGGGATTTGAACACAAGACTTTCAAGCTTCCTTCTGCTATCCACTAGACTTTCAAGCTTCCTCCAGTTATTTACTATCTCATACAACCAATACACATGACCATACACATGAAAAGAATAAATGATCTCCAATGTACATATTTCATATTGAACCAGCATTCATCAGTTGGTCTAGGTCATCATCTCCTACACACACACACACACATATATATATATATAAATAATCAGTACTCAGTTTATATTAAAATAGCAAATCTTCACACTTTAATGGGACAGGCTTCAATCTCCACTCTTCAGCAATCCATACCATTGAAAATCTGATGATGGAATGCCCAAATGCCATTCTTGTCATGCCCATGTTGACTGTAAGTCATTGTGACTCTTCATATATAGAACCATGTCCATTTATATACACAGAAAAGGGGTGGGCAGGATATAAGCTGAATTTGTAATATTTAAAACATGTATATTTTATATACCTGGAGCCTAGATATAATATAAGGGATTTGAACAAGTACTTTAAAGCTACCTTCAGTCATCCACTCTATTTCTGTGTATTTAAATTGACATGGTTTTATACACAAAGGGTTAGAGTGACTTAAAGTTAACATGGGTATGACAATATTGGCACTTACAAGGGATTTGGATGTTCCATTATCAGATTTTCAATGATATGGAGGGTGGAGTAAATTGAAGCCTGTACATTAAAATGTGAAGATTTGCTATCTTAATATAAACTGAGCACTAATTATATGTATTGGAGAATGATGATCTGGACCAACTGATGAGTGTGGGTTCAGTATGAAATATGGATATTGAGGATCATCTTTTTCACATGTGTGTGGCCATGTGTATTGGTTGTATGAAATAGAGTGGATGGCTGAACAAAGCTTGAAAGTTTATTCAAATCCCCTATATTATATTTAATATTAAAATAATCCTAATTAGAAGGATGAACCTGGTACACTGCCACCAGTTTATTACTTTTTGACTCTACATTTGTCAATAGCATTCTTAAATTATTGTAATTAGTTGTTTACAGTCAGTTTTTTTTTAAAAGTTAAAACATTTGGGATCCACATTGAACCCATGTTCCTTTAAATAATAAGAAGGTAATGCAATTAATTTTTTTTAAAATATAACCCATAATTCAGGATAGTGTTTTTGCTTTTGCAATCAGAACTGTTGATAGCAATTTTTTAACATAAGTTTAAATTTCTCATTTACTATCAGTATTTGGAAGCTCTTCATTTTTACTTTAATCAATGATTTGAAGTTCTTAAAATAAATACACCAGACCGGTTTTGGGCTCTTTTTCAAGTGTAAACACAAATTTCCTAAGTCATAAGAATAATTGATAAAACTGATAATAAATGAAAAATTTATATTCAAAAATGCTAGCAAATTGCTATGTCCAGCCCTCTATACTGTTGTACACCTTGTTTGTGAACTTAACCATTCCAGACTTGTTTAACGATAATAATTCCCCAGCAATGACACAACTCTATTTGGTTGAGATTAAATGCAATTTAATAATAAATATTCTTAGCAATATCAACTGTTACAAAGTGTGTGTGTATATATATATATATATATATATATTGTAATGGTATAAAAAGTAGATATATATATATATATATATATATTGTAATGGTATAAAAAGTAGAGCTGCTTTAACCTAACCTAGAGGTGCAGGTAGAGGAATTCGAACTTCACCTACTCTTCCAGATTGCTACTAAGTGACTTACTCCCCAAACCTCACTAGAATTTAATCTTAAGGTATGCCCAGTGGTCAGGGAGTTATGAAACCCCAAAATGGATTTTAACAAGTAGGTACATATAATGACCAGGTTTATATATGCATGTCACACCAAGAAAAACAAACACAATACTACAGAGTTTTAATTATAGTGAATGACAGACAAAAGAAACCTTTATTAGTTATGCGATTCTACAAAGTTTTATTGATTGAGCTGAAGGTTATTTCCCTGCAACCATATACAGATATATACGAAAATCCCTTTTTATGTAATGATAATGAGAGACAAAGTTTATATTATAAATTTTGTTTAAAAACTATTTCTAGCCAATGGGCGGGTTACATAAATTTCAAGAGAGAGATATAATTCTTTAACTCTATGGAGAGATCACATGGTAATAAATAAATGGTTAAACACATTTTTGGACCTGTTTAAATTACAGCCTTCTACTAATGACTAACGAAAAATTAAATAGTGACCCCAACAGAAACTTCCAGCTATGATTGAAACATTTCAAAAACAAATGTAAATATACAATATTGTGTCCTAAGGTGATAGTATATTATGGGATGAGAGTCTTGAGACATAGCAGCAACCAAGAGGCTAATACAAGACCAGCATTTCTAAATTGGGTTAGAGAAAAATGGAATCCATTTGCTAACCATGTGATCCGGATTCAGATACGGAGTTTTATTGCTTAAGTCCAGTTACGTACATTGAAATATCTGAAATAGATATGAGATCCAGAATTTTTATTGATTTTCATGGAGATCCATATGCAGGTATAATAGCCTAAGCAGACTTGGAAAAGAGAAACACTATACATGCTGAGACGCCCACAGATCACCCAGTGCACAATATCGCATAAATACGGTCAAACGACATTTAAATTTTTAAAAAAAAAGAAGAAACCCCTCTGCAAAATATATATATAGCTCAACCACGACTGAAAATCCCCAGAGAAATAATAGTGACTTCACCTTTTGTAAAATTTTGATCACTAACATAAGTGGGCAGATATTTTACTGATTTAGTTGAAGTTTAACCTATCTACCCACAGAGCCAATAGGTATTTATAAAATTTTAACATATATATACTGTCATGCACTCTCTTATTGCTAAGTCACTCTCTTATTGCTAAAGAATAAAGGCAAACATTTATTTTTATTTTAGGCTTTTTAAAATAGGATTGTACATTCGTAACTGCTCATTGATAAAAAAATTAAATAAAGACATCGGTCGAGATTTTCCCCTTTTTCTTTATTTTAAAATTTAACATAGAATCCTTTATAGTTACTAATAGAATTTTTACAATTTAAATATTAATTCTAAGAATGGGATTTGCGCTTTCTGCAATTTACTTTTCTCTTTCTAAATAAAAAAATATATAAAATAAATCCTTAATTATAGGTGCATACTGGCAGAAAGTTAAGTGACACATTTTCAATTAAATTAATAAGAATTATCTCCACCATTATACAATATTTTTAAAAAGAAAAAAAACAGCAATTGATGAAATATAATTTTACAAGATGCAAACATATAGATTTCATATATATATATATATTGTAACGGTATATAAATATGCCGTTACATTAATTTAAAATAAAAACTTTAAGTTCGCAAATAAAAATAAATTTATTAAAAACTAAAAGCTAAAAAAATTAAAGAGTTGTTCAATATATATATATATATTTGCACAGAGGCAAAACTTTAAAAATTATTTTTTTTTAAATAAAAAAAAAAAGGTATTTGAATGTACTTTTTTAGGAAAAAGTATAAGAAAAAGATAAAATATTTTTGTAAATGGAAATGATTTGTTTTATAAATTAATTGAAAAGCAAACTAGCCCTTGGGGCTCTTATATAATTAAAAAGTCAGAGGAAAGATATAGATAAGAGAATAAAAAGAATTAGCTTGACCAATGGAAGCACCAAGCCTCAGCTCGGACTCTAATGAAAATGATGGATTAGTAACGTTTTGTTCGTTGAATCCAGAGGATGATTATAAAAGGAAAATATTGAAATTAAGGACAGTGCCAGACAGTTCCAGCCTGATTGTTTGTGAGAGGCATGATAAGATGCATTTGTCACCCTCTCTCACTTATTTAAAAATGAAACGACTGTAATACCAGGATTGAACCAGCTAAAGCCACCTCCAGAACAACAGACCAGTCTTCCATGAAAGTCTTCATGGGAATTGGCACCAAGAACTGTAACTCTTCTACTGTAAGCTATTGAACTGAACAATTTTAAAATTTAAAAGTAATTAAGAACTTTTGTTAAGATTTGACAAGTTTAATAAACAAGCTAAATCTAATTTTTGTAAAATGAACTATAATCTGACTTTTCCAAATCAATTATTGTTTAATTTTTTTACATTTAAGTTTGCTAAAAATCATTTCCATTTTTTTTAATTTTTATTAATATTTATTGTAGAAATTATTAAATGCATTAAATTTAAGTTGGGCATAGATGCTTGCATGGATTTGTTTATGTTTAATTAGGTTTTTGTTTTCATATATGATTAAAATATATAGACATTCAGTAAATAATGATATCTTACGTTGAATATCTAAAATGTATTTATTCGAATGTCTTTTTAGTTATTGGTGTCAATGCACCATCTTACGATGAATGCCATTGGGTTTCTTGTGAATTCCCTCTGCAATTACATCAATGACTTTATATTTTGATCATTTATGTTTATTTTGAAATGTTTTTTGAGCATGTAATCCATGTAGTTTATCTATACTCAACATTAAAAAACAAACTTTTATAAAATTCATCTGTGCAAATTTATATAAATGTTAAATTTAAGTCGGGCATGAATGGCTATATAGATTTGTAAAGTTATATTAATTAATTAGGGGAGGGTAATCTTAGGTTATTTGTTTCGTAGTTAAATTAGGTCAATGGATTGGATATATTGGTGTAATTAGTAGATGTAGTATGAGATCCACTACAGGCAGGATCGATTTATATGCTGCACAACCCCTCGTTGCCTATGGAAGGGATAGTAAGATGAAAACGCAGTCCCTTCCTATGGAGTTTTTTTTCTTATTTTCTTCTTGCTGACAGATGTATCATTTCTGTTTGGTTGAGAGTCAATATCTTCTCTAACCATACTGTTCAGATGTACATTCCTGACAGTATAGTATTTAGTGCTGTCGTATTTTCATGCTACAGTGAATACATCAATGTATCAGATGGATTGATGCCAGTTTGACTGCGAACTTTTGGCCTAAGGTTAAATAAGGGATAGAATATTTTCTTTTTGAATATAATCTATGTAGTTTATTCATACTCAACAATCTTAAAATAAATATAAAATTCATCTGTGTGGATGATTTAAAATTTTAAAATAATTTAAATTAAAAGTTAATACTAAAAAAAAATAATGATAAATGTTATTCCTCAAATTTTAAATGATTATATATGTGCATTAATAAATGTTGTTTGTGTGTTAATTACTGTCAGTGGCTTTTAATTTTTTGCATATTTAAGATACAAATTAAGCAAAGATATATATTATTATATCTGCGATTCCACTGAGCTACTGATTTGGGCTAATGGTCTAAATATAAAATAAAGTGGGATCTTAACAGCGTGTATCTTCCTACTCTATAAATTTTCTAGGTTCAAATGCCTAGATGGTGCCCTTGTAGTGCAGATGCAGTAAGATTCGAATATCCACTTCCTTCGGACTGTTATAATATATATATATTAAATAGAATAACCAAGCAGATATTTAAATTTGCATTGAGGAAAGATAAAACATTTCAAATCATGGAATAGTTACCGGTAACTAGAAGGCTGGTGTGAAAATGGGAATCGATGCTGCATGGCAGTCCTTTTTGAGTCTTGATGTCTATTTCATATTTTTCATTGAAAGAACTTTATTGAACATGACGGGCATCGGTCATGAATTGAGGGCAGCACTTTAGTTCTCTGGCTGGCTCACATGGCTACAACTCTGGTCTCAGGACGGGTGAGAGAGCGAAGGTAAAGAAGATTACTCTTGCATTTTTATAGAGTAACACATTTTATGATTTATAGACATATATATATATATATATATATGTATTTAGATCTAGTTTCTTTATTCCTGTCTTTCACTGACGATAGCAAATAGCTTGAAATCATGATCTGAAAGTGGAATTATAGTTAGAGATAGTGAATACTAACTACTCTGACGTTTATGTAAACAAAACATACGTTTGATTGGTGTTTTTGGTAGAACGCCATCTGTGGACATAAATACAAGCATTAGCAAGTTTTTTAACTTGCATTTTTGTTTATCATATGTATATATATGCTGAACAGAAAAAAAAAGATTATGGTTTGAAGAAAGTACAGCAAACCTTCTCAGTAAATTATCTTGTAAATTTGTCAGCCAACTTCTTACCAAAAAATTCTGAATAAAAACCTATTCTTCCACAAGATTACAGTAAGCATAATACTGAGAACAAAAGAAAAGTTCTTTATTTATACCCTTTTTCAATTCTATTTTAATCTACTCATTACTAGCGAAAAATGTTCATTGTTTAACATTTTCCCTGTTATAGATTATTTTAATTAAAATGTTTTTATAAATTAAATTCTTTCCTAATGGATTCTGTTTAATAAGATAATTTCTTATCTATTTCTGCCATATTTTAAAATAATTACACAAAAAAAATATTTAAATTTTGTATATTTTATTTCATTGATCTTTTTTTTCTTTAAACAATTTCCTTCTTTAACTTATGTAACTTATTTGTGCAGATGATAATTTATTTTAAGAGAACATACTGTGGTTGGACTTAGGGTATTAGCTAGTCCAGAATGAATGGTGAAGCCAGCATATATATAATTGTATATATATGCCCAGGTTCATATTTCTAGAACCCATTAAAAAACAAGTAAAAAAAGACTAAAGCTATGGTTTTGCAGAGTGATACAGAAGGAGCCTTCCTATTATATAGAATATTTATGTATTTAAATATAATAATACTGACATATACATTATATTAAAAAAAAACTGAAAGTTTATAATAATACTGATATACACATTGGGAAGAAAAGAAAGCTTATGATATGATTTCATGGGTGGAGCATACTATTTAACTGATTTTTTTTCAGTGGATCTTTCTCTCTGGGCCTAGTTATTACCTCTCTGAGGTATGGCACCTTTATTATCTTGCCTTCTATTAATTCTTTTACAAGAAGTGAAATTGAAATTCATTATTACTGGTGCTCTGCTATCTGATCTCTCTTTTCATGTGTTCTGATAAAAAAGCTCGTTCATGGTTAGATCCCTTGGTCAATTATTTTGCTATGTTTAAATGAGGTTTTAACCCTAGAGCTGTGCTGGCACTTGAGAAAATTATTTGTTTTACCTGACCTGCCACAGTGCATTTCAGAAATATCTCACAATTGGTAAATTGATGTGTAAAACCCTTGAAAGCAAGGTAAGGTGTGTTCCATTCTTCTACCTCTAATTCCATCTGGCCTTTTGTTTTATTTTCTGTTAGTACAAGATTGATTGTTTCCTGTTGGCAGCTTACATTGGTTGTCTCCTGGGTTTTCCATTTATAGAAATATAACTTGTAAAATGTAAACTTATTGTTACAATAGTTTATTCCTGAATCATGCCTCTCTAAGAAATCTGATCCTAACAATATGTCATAAATCAGGCCTGGCATTATCTGAAAAATATGTTTTACATTTGTTGCTCATATTGTAATATCAAACCCCAAATGATGCTTTCCTATATTGGTCTTTTCTCCATTTGCTAAGATAGCATTAGCAGATTTTCTTGGTGAGATGGGTAGTACATGAGTTCCTATTGTATCCCCCCATTCTTTCAACACCAGTGATCCTTGCCTGTCAGTATCTATTAAAGCTGTAACTGGGACATCATTTAGCAGTACTTTAATTGTAGGACACTCCAAGTATGATGGTCTATAATCTTCTTCTTTCAGTTCGCACATGAATGCTGATGTCATTTTCATTTTCTCCAATACTTTCTTGTTTCATCCTGGAGTTCTATCTGGAGTGTATATATTATAGGACCCATATCTTTCTGGAATAGTTGTGTGTTTTGATTATCTTCATAGCAGTTTCTGACAGCAGGCATTTGTATTTTGGGCATGTCAATTCTTTTTCCTTTGCATGCTCTTATTTAGGTTGCCAAAATCTATAGCAGTTAATAATTCTACAATCTCATCAGTTCCACAGTTGTGGAAGCCCAGCATTAATTGTTGTATGTGTAGAGACATTGTACCTTAGGGTCTGTATAATCTGCCCCTTTGACAAATGTAAAGCTGTCAATGATTTTAACAAAGACACTCGGCACAGGAAAAACTGGATGTGGGTTACTCCTTTTGAAGTACAGTACTTTTCTTGAGATATACAGTGCATTATCCTATCTTGCCTCTCCTCACTCCAAAAACTTAAGTAAGCTGATGTGGTAATCTGAAAATGTTACTGGTTTTTTATTTATGCAGTCCCACCAATCCCAGGCAGATCCATGTAAATAGTTAACTGTGACCGATAGCTTTTCATCTTCTCTGAGTTTTTGGAACACGAAAAGCTCTTGTAAACTTTGCAAGTTTGCCATGGGGTTTTCACCTATGTCACCCCAAAAAGTTCTGATGTGGATATATCTGGACACCATTGGGCTATCTGTTCCTTCCACTAGTTTTGTGCTTTCTTTATTTTTGCATTGAGCACTTTCTTTATTCATGTTTTGAAGACTCTCATCTCTTGATTGATTCTCTTGTTTAATTTTTGCTTCTTCTCTCTCTCCCTTCTTTATTCCTGTTGATTTCTGCTCTGTATTGTTTACATACCTTTCTGCATTCTTCTACTTTCTTAACATAGTTTCCATCAATTTTCTTACCCATTGTGGTTTCGGTGTATCTATATCTCTGGTCATTATGATTGGCATTTGGTTTTCCAACATCTTTTTTGAAAGTGATATATCTGTATCATCTTTGTCCTTTTGTAGTCTGGATGAATCCATGTCTCCTTCTGGACTATACATTTTTTGTAGAAAAAAGACAAATAGAAAATATTTGGTTTGCTGTTATCGTTAGTCTTTAAAATTTCTGTTTTATTTTTTTACTTTTGCTTTTCAAAAAAAATTGCTTCACTCTCCCAACCATCCCTGCAACTGTCATCTCTCTTTTTTTAAGCTGCCAGCTTTGTATTTATCTCTTATCCTATCCATAGTTCCTACCCAATCTGTGTGTATTTATTCATTTACTACCTTGTTCTGTATGTTGTATATCTGACTAGAACTATGTGTATTTGGTATACTCTTCAATGAAATATGATTACTACTGCCGGGAGAGGGGTAAAAACTATTTGAGCCCACATTTTTTCTGCTCCTTGTTTGATTACTCTGTCTTTTTTCCTAGCAAAAAAAAGAAAAATATTAATATCTGATTTAGTTTTAAATCTTCAACCAAACTGATTAATTTCAGATCTTGTAAAACATACAACTGATAGAAAAAACAGAAAGCACAAGAGAAAAATATATACACTTCTATCATTTACTATTATTTATTTACAAAAAACACTCACAAATTTTTTTTTCTGAACATGAAAATTCTCATTATCATATCTCAGAGCCTATCTTGAACAGTAAGGCCTCATGTTGGGTGCCAGATTTTACAAAAATAAATTAATGGTATGAAAAGTAGAGCTGCTGTAACCTAACCTAGAGATGCAGATAGAGGGGGTCTGAACCTCATCTACTCCTACAGATTGCTACTAAGTAGCTTATTCTCCAAACCTCATTAGAATTTAATCTTAATGTATGCCCAGTGGTCAGGGAGATATAAAACCCCAAAATGGATTTTAACAAGTAGGTACATATAATGACCAGGTTTATATATGTGAGTGTCACACCAAGAAAAACAAAAACTACTACAGAGTTTTAATTATAGTGAATGACAGACAAAAGAAACCTTTATTAATTATGCTAGCAGGATTCTACAAAGTTCTATTAATTGAGCTGTAGGCCATTTCTATGCAACTATATACAGATATGTACAAAAATCCCTTTTTATGTAATGATAATGAAAGACAAAGTTTATATAATAAATTTTGTTTAAAAAATATTTCTAGCCAATGGGCAGGTTACATAAATTTCAAAAGAAGAGACATAATTCATTAACTTTATGGAGAGATGGTAATAAATAAATGGTTAACCCAACTAAACATGTTTAAATTACAGTAGCCTTATTTATTACTGCCTAATTAAAACGTGGCTTCTAATGGTAAAAAGGTACCCCACCTCTGGTTTAGAATATCCTATGGAAATATTTACACTTTTTCAGATTATTGCATCATTTATAATTTACTCACAACAATTTAATATTAGCACTAAACTTTAAATCAGAAGTACAAGGTAATTTATTTTGCAGGTCTAAATTTGTAATGACACTTAATATAATGCCTTTAGGAGATTTAATAAAGCATACTTAGTAATCCTAACCCAGATTACATAGTTAACACATTAATCCATTTTAGAATGTCTCTGCTCAATTTATGATATTAATTATATGTTTATATTATGACATTCATAATTATAAATCCATTATTATAGAATTGATGTTGAACATGCAAAACAAGCAGTTTAATCTTTTAGAGAACATTTGTAGACTAATGTTATTATGGTTGACTCTTATCATGCATTTTAAAGGCAGTAAATGAATAATTCTTTGATTTAAACATATTTAATTTATTTTTCTATAGTCCAGGACATTTTCATAAATTATAAGACCTAGAAAATAATCATAATCCATAGTCTGAGTTAACTTTGTTGATATTCATTAAGAATTAGGCAGTATCTCCAAAGCTATTAATTTATATATGAATTTTGATTTGTATAAAGTTTAACTTTCATTAATCCATAGAGAAGTAATCAATACTGTTTCCAAACAAGTTATTTCAAAATTATTTTGAAAGAAGGGACAAATGATTTCATTGATGTTATAAGTATCCTATAAGCATTTTTTCAAAATTCCATCATAGTTGAAGGCAGTAAATTGGATTTTCTTTAAAATAGTATTTTGTGATAATCCCTGTTGTTATTGTAGTTTATCTTTGTAATTCGAGAAGATACATTTTGCTAGTAATTCAAAATGCCCAGAATCAATTTGTCTACTCTGCCATTCTGGAGAAGACTATCAAAATGTCTATTTTAAAATATAATTCAACCAAATCATGAATGCACTATAGTTTAATAAAGACTGACAGAATTTTTCTAAGAGATCACATTTATAGCCTCTGTTCAACTGGTATCTTAATTCATCACCATTACCTGGAAGTCTTTAAAAATTTTATGGGTAAAATTTTCCCATTGCTATGGTGATACAGAAAAACAACTGATCATAAATGTCTGGGTTTTTTCCAATCATGTAAATTTAGATATTGATTGAAATGAAAAATAATAATAGAAATGCCTTATCTTTACTACTACACTTTAATTTGAATTAGGTATTTAAAAAAATGTACAATCATTTATTTAACAACTAAATAATTTATAATGTCCTTTTAAAGTTCTCATATTTAATTTAATAAATTCATATAATAAATACCTTTTAATTGAATTGTAATGCTAAATAAAATAAGTTAATTTACTAGTTTCACATTTATAAATTTTAAATTAAGTTTTAAACATATAAAAATTGCAAGCATGCACACATACTTTTAAATGAAATGTCAGATTTATTATTTTAGTTTATTGTATTATAATTAATGTAGAACTGTTCCAAATATTCTACTTTGTTATGTTTGATTTAATGTATCCTATTTTGTATATTTTTCTATAATATCAATTTCATGTGTGTGTTTTTCTGTTTGTACATAAAAAAAAAAAAATCAACTGCAGTTTTCAAACAAATAAAAAAAAACACAGTTGGATATATTTCAGATATGCATTGATCAATAAAATCTGTTCAGGAGATAGCTTTAAATACATTCTACAAATGTATATTCTCTTAGACAGACAGTATTATAAAAGACTTTTAAATTTCATTTTTGATTATATTATCTGCTATATGACCAATAATACTGGTGCATTTATTTTGTTTAACTAGAAAAGAAAGTCAAAATTTTAACAGTTTTTTGACCATATTAATTAACCACAATAATATATATATTAGGTTACAATTAATCCCTTTCTTAGGGAATAATTTTCTTGGCTTTAACATTGTATGAAATATAAAATAAATTATTAACACTTAATATTAAAGTTAAGATTATGATCATTATTAATTTTTATTAAAATGTGATTTGGATATTAGGAGTAAATTGCTTTAACAGGTTGGATAAGAAAAAAAAAACCTCTCCTCTTCCAATTCAGATTTTAGAGATATATAAATCTATTTTCAAACCATTGGTCTCATATTTTTAACTTCTCTTTATTTAACTAATTAACTATCTTAGTATTTTTACTGATATTGTTCTCTTTCATTAAAAGATAATCTACAAATTGTAAGAGCCATTTCATGCATTTATATGATATTTTAATGGACAGTGCTTAAATTTGTCATCTAATAATTTCTTGGTAGTTGTTTGAATTCCATCAGTAGGGTTGTTATCTGTATCATGAGTACTTGTTCTAATTTCTACTACATTTACAAAAATGTTCTGAAGTTCATCTTCAGGATATTTTTCTATTTCCTTAATGTTTCTAAAAAATTATTTTTCTCTAAATTTATTGTAGTTAATATTTTTATATGGATTTTGTCTATTTACTCAATGATTCTTAGCACTGTGGTTAGTTTTATCTTTAATAAGGCTGTTTGTTTTATGTATATTTTTATTTGCAAGTGAATAATTAGATGATTCCTTGGGATGTTCATATTTATTTTCATAAAACCTCTCACTGATTTCTAGGGAATCTAAAGTTTCAGCAACTTCTTCAATGGTATTTCTATCTGCTGCAATGAGAGGTCTGTTTTGATAGATTATGTCACAGAATCCTTACTATTTGATTCTCCAATAATGGAAAGGTTGTTAAAGTTTTCAATTTTACCACTTGCCTTCTGAAAAATTGAGTGTAACTCTTTTTATTGACTTTTTGTAATGCATGATAATGCACATTATCCTGATAATCTTCATCCCAAAATCTTGTCAATATCAAGTAATTGAAGTCACCATATGTTTGGGGATTATCAAATAAGATTGTCACCAGTCTTTTATCCGGCAATGTATGAGTTGTTACTAGTGATAACTAGTTTTTTTTTCATTGAAATTGCTTAACTCAAATAGTTCTTCTTAGTTACATAGATATTCTGAAGAGTTCTCATAATATTCTCCCTTAAATACCTTCACTTTAATGAATCTTAATACTGGGAGTTTCTTGTTGCACCTCCCATTGGTTCTAACTTTTGTACTGGCTGAGGATTATGACTTAAAGGTGTATAATTAGCTATATATTTGTTGGATTACATATTCATCCTTTAAAGTGCTAGGTATTTTTAACTTTGATTTTTAATATACATATATTTTTATCATTAATAGCTTGCAACTGATCAATCTTTTTATTCAATTCATGCACCTGAACATCTATGCTATTTGCTTGATTAAGTCTTCCATGTAACTTTTTTGTTCTTCCCTGTAGTTTGTTTGTCTTCTGACTCTTTTTTAAAAATGTCTAACTCATCAGACATATTTTGGCTATACTCATTAATCTGTTCTGGCCACCCTTTAGACTTCTGAGATATTTTTTTAATATATTTCTGTAGCCTTTTCATTTCTCCTCCAAATATGAATGAGAACTTTTGGGTTTCCTTTAATTCCTTTTTAATATCATCTAATTTGCTCTTATTTTTGATCCGTAGGTTGTTATTTATACATGTGTCTTCAGCCTTCAAATCATTTTGACATAAGATTAATTTCTTTTCTAATATGTCTACACATTTACTAAATTTCATCTCAAGATAATTTTTGAATTTTTCTATGTTTTTATTTGATTGAACACAATTGTTTGCTGCTGTCAGACTCATTTAATTTAGAGCTAACTTCTTTTAGTTTTCATCTGAAATATTAAATTTAGCATCTAATTCATCTTTGTAAATGTTCAAGCTACACTAATTTCCTCAAATATCTGATCTGAATTCCTTTTAGCTTCCTTACAATTAATTTCAAATATTTCCATTCTTTGACTAAGATTCAGGCTGCATCATATTTTTCATCCAGTTTTCTTTTAAGATCTTCTTTCATTTCTTTTTGAGAATTATCAGTTTTATTATTAAGATCCTTTTTTATTTCTTTTTGAGTCTTAGTAAGATACTCTTTCATTTCTTTCAACATGGTAAAAGTTATTAAACAATTCAAAACAAAACAACACTCTCCATATAGTAGTGCCATCTTGTGCTAACAAGAGCAATCAATGGATGCCAGAAGGCTTGTGCATAAAATCCCTATCTAGTGCCTACTCATCCAATATCCCCAGACTAGTTTCTGGCTTGTGGCCTTCATCAGTGAGGAGCCTTGGATCTGAGAGCACTGCACCTAGATCTTAGGATCTAATGCAACCCTCCAGCACCCACCTTTTAACTCTATTTAACTACAAGCCAGAAACTAGTCTGGGGATATTGGATGAGTAGGCACTAGATAGGGATTTTATGCACAAGCCTTCTGGCATCCATTGATTGCTCTTGTTAGCACAAGATGGCACTACTATATGGAGAGTGTTGTTTTGTTTTGAATTGTTTAATAACAATTATTGTGCTAGTATGAGATAGTGATCATGTGATGTTTAATGGTAAAAGTTGTTGTTTAAAATCACTGAGTGGCATATTTTCAGACCACTCAACATAATTGTGTTTGTTTCTTCCATTTTAAGACTAAGTAATAGTAAAATAAATATATAAACTTTACCTAATAAGTACTCAATACATTAAATTCTATTACTATAATAAGTTACATAAGCACTTACCTGTTGGCATTAGTATTCTCCTCACTTGTCCCAAAGAAAACATTAATTTGCATATTATGACAACAAAGCTGTTTAATATTATCACCATTATTAGATTTCACTTATTTACTTATGGGATATAGTCTTCATTTATTGTTATGTTTACCTATAATTTTCATGCAAGTCTAACAGTACAATAAAAAAATCACTTTACTATTAGTATAAGTCACATAATCAAAGTCATCATCAAGGTCATACTGAAAAACTTTCACTGTGAATTAACCTCCCCCTCCCAAAAAAACATGACTCAATAACTTGCTAATGATTTATTAATAATTAAAATTTAATGTTAATTCATTTGCACCACTTGCTATTTTAAATTTCTATATACTATAATGTTAAAATTAAATATTAATGAAATTAAAATTCTTAGGCCACATGTTATGGCAGTAAAATTAATTACCCCAATTGTAACCCAAAGTTCAAGTCACAATTAGGTAGGAGCAAAGTTGACTGGTTGGGATGAGTGCGTTTTATGTGGAATGCATTTGCTTACAAAAAGTAAATTAAAATGAATGCATATTTATTTTCTACATAAAACAAATAATAACTATTCCAGAATTTAATAACATTAAATTTAAGATTGATAAATTTCCCAGGGTATACTTATAGATGTATGCTAATGGTAGTATTTTTATATTGGACTATTTCCATCATCTAATCTGTGTATTGAGTGTCTTTAAAAAAAATTAACTTTATTTAAATATTCCAAATACATTCAACTGTTAGTAATAGCACACCCAACAGGATAGTATATGTACAACGTTTCAAGAGGTATTATTCTCCCCTCTTCTTCTGGTGTTGCTGGCCTGACCAATGACAGTACTAGCATGGAATTCCGAACCTGGGTCCTTAGATTCTTGATTATTGAATTTTAAGGTAATGATCTAACCAACTACAGCATCATCACAAACCTTCAGGAAAACACCATGTATGCTAATAGTCTTGATATATTCTTAATTACATATATTCTGTTGTGATATATTGTGTAAAAAACTGGTTAGCAAATTAACTCTCTCTCTCCGTTCTAAATTAAATATAATAGTCAATTAATTAATTCTCAGGATTCTTAACTAAATCAATCTTAATCATTCAACTAAAAGATATATAGATTTAAAGTTTATGAAGTTATTCTAGGTATGATGAATGTAAAAGGGAATTTTATTGTACATCACCCTACCTTACTAATTTGTATTTCAGATAGCAATAGTAATAATAAATGGTGTAAATAAATTTAATAAAATGAATATGTAATTTAACATCTTGGAAGTATGACCTTTTATTTCAACAATATATAAAGATGGTGATTTCAATAATGTCAAACAGATGTATTTAAATATAACAATTAAACAATAATATAACTAAAATGTCCATTAATTAAAACAAAATTGTAATTGTAATAAAAATAATAAATTTAACGATAATAAACTATTAAAAACAGTCTTTAAATCTGCAGAAGTACTTTCGATTAATTTCTTAAATCTGAATAAATTAACCGAAAGTACTTCTGCAGATTTAAAGACTGTTTTTAATAGTTTATTACCGTTAAATTTATTATTTTTATTATAATTACAATTAAATAATAAGTATATAAACAAAAATAAAATTATAAGCGAATAATAAACGTACTTTAATAACAAAATTCTATAACAATATTAATAAATATTATTGTTTGTTCTCAGTAAATAAGCTAATCTTGGATTATGATTATGTGTGTAATTCTAAAATGTTACAAAGACAAGACACTCTATTGGAGAGGGTTGATTAAATCAAAACCTAATCTTACAGATGATAAGAATGTTTTACAATGTCCGTAATTATCTTTATAATAACAATTAATAGATTAATAACCTCAGTCAACAAGAGAAGGATAGTTTTTTAAACTCTTTGGGAACAAGCAAAATTCCTAACAATGCTATACAACATACATAGCTCAAAACATACATAGCTTCATTCATTATGACATTAGTATCTTTTATTAAAATAACTAGCTGCACTTATATTTAAAGTGTGAATAATTTGTTAGGAATATATGTTGACTAACGAATATGATTTATTTTCTTGATATTATAAGAATACTTTATTGCATATTATAGCATTTCAAATTATACAGATATCACTGGCACTTTACAAATATATATTCCTTAGTGATTTAATCATCTACCTAGGATTTTTAACTACTTATTAACCTGATGCTGAATTCAAAGACCAATAAAACATTAAGTCAGTTAAATATGAATGAATTACTAAAGTTTATAAGTTAGTTTAACTAAATGCCATCTATCTCCAATATAAATCATACATATTACCTTCATACCAATGTCTTTAATAATAATATAAAACTGTTAGCTATATATTTCTAACTATAAATTAAATAATTCAATAATTATAAACAAAGTTTGAGTAAGTCCTCAAATACGTAATCCTACATTCATGAATGATTTAGAATATCCTGTGGAAAAAATATTTACACTTTTGCAGAGTGTCCCAGCATTTATCATTTACTGGCAATAATTTAATATAAGCACTAAATATTAAATCAGAAGTACAGGGTAATTCATTTTGCAGGTTTAAATCTGTAATAATACTTAATATAATGACTTTAGGAGATTTAATAAAGCACACTTAGTAATCCCAGATTACATAGTTAGCACATTAATCCTTTTTAGAATGTCTGCTGATCAATTTATGATATCATATTTTCATAGCATTCATAATAATAAATACATTATTATAGGATTAATGTTGAATAGTAGTTTTATGCAAAGTGAGCAGTTTAATCCTTTAGAGAACATTATAGACTAATATCCTTATAATTGGGATTTATCATATATTTTAAAGACAGTAGATTAATAATCCTTTGATTTAAACATATTTAATTTATTTTGCTATAGTCCAGGACATTTTAATAATTTATAAGGTATAGCATATAAATCATAAGTCATAGACTGAGTTAACTTCATTGCTCTTCATTAAGAATTAAGCAATATCTCCAAAGCTGCAAATTTGTATGTGGATTTAGACTTATATTGCATAAAATTTTAGTTTTTATCAGTCCATAGAAAGATAATGAATATACTTTCCAAACAAGTTATTTCAAAATAATTTTGAAATAAGAGACAAATGATTTGATTGATGTTACAAGTATCTCATAAGCAATTTACCAAAATTCCATTAATAGTTGATGACAGTAAATTGGATTTTTAAAAAAAAATAGTACTTGGTAATACTCCCTGTTGTTATAGTTTATCTACTTAGTTTGAGGAGAAAATATATTTTGTTAGAGAGGCAAAATGCCCAGAATAAATGTATCTACTCTGCCCTTCTGGAGAAGATGAACAAATTTAAAATTTAATTTGACCAGATTTTGGATGCACTATAGTTTAACAAAAACTGATAGAATTTTGCCAAGAGGTCATATTTATAACTTCTGGTTAGTTGGTATCTTAATTCATCACCATTACCTACAATACTTTACTTTTAAGTTTTTACAGGTAAAATTTGTTCATTGCTATGGTTATATGCAAAAGGAGTTGATCATAAATGTCTGGGTTTATTCCAAGCATGTAAATTTTAGACATTGATTGATATGAAAAAAAACCCCATATATTTAATAGTATACCTTAATTCAAATTAGGTATTAAAAAAATTTCTAAAATCATTTATTTAACAACTAAATAATTTATAATGTCCTTTTAAAGTTCTCAGATATTTTATTTAATAAATTAATTTAATAAGTATATTTTAAGTGAATTGTAATGCTAAATAAAATAAATTAATTTATTAGTTTTACATTTATAAATTCTTAAGTGATTAAGTTTTAAACATATAGAAATTGCATGCGCACACACACAATTTAAAATGAAATGTTTGCTTTACTATTTTAGCTAAATGTAATTTCAATTGTATAATTATCATAATATAATTATTGCAGAACTGTTCCAAATATTCTGTTTTCTTATGTTTGATTTGTATACTTTTTTACCATATCAATTTTATGTGTTTCTGTTTGCACATAAAAAGAAAAATCAACTGGATTTTCAAACAACAAAAACACACACACATATATTTTAGATATGTATTGATCAATAAAATCTGCTCAGAATATATCTTTAAATACTTTTTATTTATATTCTTTTAGGTAGTACTAAAAGAGACCTTTAAATTTCATTTGTGACTATATTACCTGTTATCTGACCAATAATAGTGGTGGATTTATTTTGTTTAACTAGAAAAGAAAGCCAATACAATTTTTATAGTTTTTTGACCATATTAATTAATTACAATGGTAAGTATTATATTACAAAATATATATTATGCCCTTTTTATTGGTACACCACATTATAAAACAAATTTTTAAGAGGTATAATTTTAAATTTTATAAAATCAAAAAAATGTTTACTTATTAAAATTATGAAAAAATAAGTCATTTTAAATACCCTAGGATTTGAACTTAGATTTAATTAATTTAAAGTATTATAAAGGCTAAATCTTGTTAAAATATTTATTTTCAAAGGTATATAAAAGATAAAATACTAAATGATAATTTAATAATATCTGTTAAGAAATAATTGTTTAATAATATTTAAATTTATAGAGGAATTCAAATCTAATCTGATCAATGAAAATATATGTTATATAAATAAATAATTATGTCTGTGTGCATCTGGTATTAGTTAACAATAATTATTTCTGGTGAAATATTAATTTATTTTCTAAATTAAATAACTAACACTATGTTCTGAATTTTATGATTAAAAGTTCATAGGATTCATCTCAAATTTAATCTATATAAAATAAAATAAAAATGATTTAAATTGTAGTTCCATTAAGTTCATTAAAGGTATTGTTTTTTTATTAGTAATAAAAATTTTAAAGAGATAATATTTATTTTTAAAAATAGTTCAGCTAAAAGAAAGTCATTAAATATTTAGAATCAAAGAAGTGGGAAAATTAACCAATGAAAACACACAATTTGAAATAAATTAGCACACAGATGATAATTATTGAAAAAAGAAAAAATCAGAGGGAAATTATTAGTTTTGGACAGAAAATAAAAGATTACAGTTCGGAAATAATCAATAACTGGGTTTGCTTTGTTAAAAAAGTTTGCTGAAATCTTTTAAAGATTATTATTTAAAAAAAAGTCAAGGGATTAATGATGACCAACTCAAAGATTTCAAACTTTATATTATCAAGTTTTCAGTAATATGAATGGGTAAAACAAATTACATATCTATTGGCTAAAATGACAGTCAATAAGTTTGCTGAAATGTCTTGGAATCATTATATTAGGAAAATATTAAAAGAATGGAAAGAACAGGTTATATATTGGCGCCAAAGTGTTATCATGTAATACCAGAACAGAAAGAACAAATTGTGAGCATTGTTTTGATGTATAATTGGATGAGTAAGTAAGATAAAATATGTAGGCATTTTAATTATTATAACTTTTATGCAAGACTAAAGTGGACTCAACATATAAATAACAAGAAAATTATTCGAGACAAAGTTAAATGGCAGTTTTCAAGATCATTAAAACTAAATTAAGAATAAATGGGATTGGGAATGTATGTGTATTGAATCATGTACTTAATATTAAAATGTAACTTATAAATTTATATCTGAATGAAAATTTTACTAGGAGAGAAGATTTAAACTAATCATTATCAGTGAATATAATTTTCATATATAATAAAAACTGTTATGATAAATTATAGACAATATCAGTAACATTAGTTTATCGAAGAATCTAAATTATGGGGAGGATATCATTTTTGTTATCTTTAAGGAGAAGGTGTAAAATGCTCTCTACTAAATGAAAACATTAACAAGGAATATATCAAGAATAATATGAAGATAAGTATCATTAATGTTAGAAAGATCTTAATAAAATATACCACACAGGTGGAAAAATTATCTTTGATTATGAAGAAAAGAGAAAAAAAACACTTAAATGTTGTAGATAACATGAGGGTGTTGGAATTCTGTAGTTGTAAATAATTTTCTTATAAGTATAAAAGGAATAAAAGTGAAAAGAAGATTAATGCATGACAGATTGGAAGCATGAGAAGCAATTGAAATACTATGAGTAAAAAAATAAAGTTTTTTTTATTATGATGAACTTGAATATTAAAAGAAAAAAAATGGTAATGTAATATTTGTACATAGCTAAGTTCATGTTTTAAAATAATCACTAATAATATGGGGGAATAAATCAAGAGATAGGGAAATTAATAATCAATATGATTTGGTTATCTATACTAGTAGTTGTTTAAAGTTCTTTTTATTTGGTTGAATATTACTCGACCATTAAAATAAATGTATGTAAGCTATGAGTCAGTATAATATACACACAAAAATAGTAAAATGAATATATTATAAGAAGGGGAGATGTATCTGTGTTCTAGTATAATATTAAAATGACAAATGATGATATTTAAAGTTTAATATGGTTTTTAACTATCTATGCTGTAATATAATTGTAATATAGTTATAGCTAATTTTATTTTATAAGTCTTTATAGGTATCATTTATAAGACATGTATAAAATAAGTATAAGGAGATAGAAAGTTAATATATGAGTTATTCCAAAAAACAAAGATTTTTTATTTTATTTGGTATGCACCAAAGAGTGGTCTATCAGCATTGAACTTAATATCCTAAATTGTAGATGGAAATTAATCCAGGAAGGAATAGGTAGTAATATTTGATAGGGTATAGTATCAAAAGTTTCATTTGTTGTATTTTATTATATAGTTTAACAATAAAACCACAAAAAAATTGAGTGTGCGAAAAAAAAAGGAGCAAATTAATGATTTCATAATTATTGTATTAACATCTTCTGAGTGCAAGGTGAAGAGAGAGATCAAATGGTGAGTATCATAACATATAAACACAGATAAAATGCAATATTTCATATTATAATGAAATTATTTTAGTTGAGAATAAAATATCAATCCATATTTTTAAATCTTATTCTCATCATAATCTATAAGGGATAATGGATGAGAAAAAAAATTAATTATTTAATATACACATTATTTTGTAATATAAGGGACAAAATTAAATATCACCCAACATTTTATTGTATTAGCAAGGAATTTTATGTTGAATATCTCAGTGTAATTTAGGAGGAATATAAATGTTTAAATTTTTGCATATACTATTATATTATATTGTATAATTTTTTATGTTGTTTTATGTTAATCTAATTGATTATTGAAAATTTGTAAATAAGACATTATTAAAATTAATGTTTTGAAATTTAAACCAAGTATCTAGAGTTGCATTTCTTTTGTGGAGATCATCATCATTACACCATCATCAGAGAGCATGAATTGTGATATACCCATTGACCAAAATATATGATTTGAAATTTGGAGAAGAAATTAATTTAGTACAAGATACTGTATCACAATTATCTGGGGAAATATTTCTTAAATGGGATCTTAAATTATTGCAAACTGCTTTGTTCACATCAGTTATTGATAAAATATAGTGCCAGTTTAGTAAAGTATGTTTATTTCTAGGAAATCAGATTAGGAATTAGTTTTTATTTAAAGTTCTAAATTATGATTACAATTTAAGTAACAATAGTGATTTATTATTCAATAGTATAGAACATTAATATAAAGTAGTAATATAATTTTAATTATAGATTAATGTTATAAGTCTATAGAATGATACACTGCTTATGGAGTTAAATAAAATCCCTCTTGATATTTTATAGGTGGTATAAATAGCTAATTAAAATCAATGATAATCCTGAGATTTCCTTAATATAATATTATTATTATGGTTATTCTTAATGATAATTTTATAAAAATAATAATTATAAATGCTTTATTGTATTTATTGAAGTATTATTGTTAGTCATGGGAATATTCAGATACTTAATAAGTAATAGTGTCTTGGTATTCTTATGCCATTGAACAAATACTTTGGTAGTTGTTTAATGTTAAAGGGTATGTAATCTTGTTAATAGAGTAAGTGGGTCTCACAATTGCTAATATTAACTAAATATAGTCCAGACATAATAAAAGTATTAAATTGTACCTAGATAAAGTCATAGTATAGCCCAATTTAGGAACTTGTCATGTCTTCTAGTGTTTGTCCTCCTATTGGCAGGGTACAATATATGTTGTAAAGGGTAGCTTACAATGCACATATTCCTAAAAAGATCAAGCCTATTTATTGAACCCAATCCATTTGGAATTTATATTAATAATGGGAAGATTATTTCTTTGTTATTATTACATATATACATATAATACACAAATTATTATATTATAATAAATTTAATACGATCAATATTTTAGAAGGTAATATTGTATATATATACTATTGGATTAAATAAACTGTATTGTATATATTTTTTTTTAAATTTAAAATTGAATATTAATTTATAATCAAATGATTTAGGGATAGCCTGAGGTTAAGTTATGTGGCCGTGTGTGAAAATAAAACTGATTTTATTATTATTTTTTTTATCTATAATAAATGAAATGTATTTAAACAATAGGCATTTAAAAAAATCTAAATGTAATTAAACAAGCGTTTCAGGAGATTCTCAGCGTTTTATATAAAAATAGAAACTTTTTACAAAATCATTCTTCTTGTCAAAAGATATAGCAGCTATAACAATAGACAGTAGTTTAAACTAAAATTTAGAATGCTAAAATGGAGTTTTGCTTTTTTCTTTTATTTAAATCATAAACATTTTTAAAAGTCAAGTGCTGTAACTAAAAGTTTACCAAATTCAGAAGAAAGAAGGTGAAATAAGAAGTAAGAATAATTGATAAATTTTCAAATAATTAAAGCATGTTTTGAAAATTGTTGGAGTAATTTTTAATATTTTAAATCTTTTTCAAAAAGAATAATGAGAATTAATTTGCTGAAAATTGGAAAAGAAAAAAATGAAATAATTTTCTTAATATATATATGTAAAGTGCTTCTGTATTATCCAACATAAATTTATGATTACAAATAATTATTGAATTGTACTTTAATATGAATATCGGCTAGAGCAAAACATGCTATTGTGCATCATGTTATTTTCTAACTGCTGTATTAAACCTCTATATATTTATTTTTCTACTTTATTGTAAACACACAAGAAGATGCCTGCAGTCCAAAATAAATAAGCATTGGAATACTTAATGGTGAATCAAATGAGGATCAAGGTGTTTACCATTAAACACAACTACAGGAGACATTATTGTACCTATCTATCCTTGCTAAGAAAAATGATTTACTAAGTGAAACTGCTTTGAAGAACAACTTGTCTAACTATCAACTACTACTACTTCCATTAGGATGATTTTTATGAACTTTGTTCCAATTACAATTTTTTTAATCAAAGAATCAATATTGTAATTTTTTTTTTTAAATTCTTGTTATCTGTTGTATTTTCACACTCTGATGCCAAAGCCTCATTTTTTTTTTAGAATTAGCAAAGAAGAAAGGGGGGATTATTCACTTTGATATTTTTATATTTTCATTGTAAATAAAATTTAGGTTAACCCACCTGCTTCACATCAGGTTATCCACATAAATAGTAAGGTAAGATTCTCTACATTTATTTTCATAGATTAAATTGCAACACTTATACAGACTACATATTATGTTTTATTTTGTTGATTAATCTTGTATATATATTTTCCAGTATGTTTGACTAATCAACTAGTATTATTTTCTATCTCTATCATATATATAAATTGGGGGGAACTTAAGTTAAATAGATTGTTAACATCAGTAAGTATATAATTTAGCTAGCCAGCATCTCAATTATCTTAAATTACTAAAGTTTATTTTTCTATATAATTATGATTTGTAAAGAATGAGTGTCATAGATGGATTTCTACCATGGGGTATAAGGGTTGGATTATAATAATCATTAATTAGTAAAATGGTAGATGTTCACATGTGATACATGTACATATGATTATTATTATTTTTATTTTTTTATTAATACTATTGTTGTTATACTTTATGATATTTATTATTGTTAATAAATGTTTAAGAGTTTGTATTATTCTGGTCTCTGGTTTATTGAGTTGTCCTGATATTCCACAGTCGATAAACAATTATGTATGCACACACATCTATTTTTCTTGTCATATAAAAAAAGCTTTAATGTAAAACCAATATAATAAATGCTAGTTGTAACCTATATATAGGTGCAGGAGTTGCTATGTGTAACTGTTCATACCTGCTAGAGGAGTCAAAAGCAATATTCTCTCCGGGCTTGAATATTAGGGCATAACGGAATTGAAAAGGGGGAAAGTGGATGAACTAACCTAAATTGCATTTGATATTATTAAATAGGGATAGAGTTAGTCAATTAAAGTGTATGCAATCATTGATTAAGCATTTCATCAGGTCCTCATTAGCATTCAACCAGAAGACCCAAAGTCTGACTATAGTTAGATGCAACTTTTTCCCCTTCTAAGCCTGGTAGGTCTCTGCAGATTGTTTCATTAGTGGCAATAAATTAGAGAATATTAACTTATCCCACACCAGATTGCTACATCTGCATAGTATTACAGTCTGCAAGTTAGTTGACCATCCGTTACATCTGTCACACCATTGTTGGGCTTGGTTAGCTTATGATTGTTGATGTAGAGTTCCATCCATTATATCTGGTGCTAGCAACATTTGAGATTAGTGGTAATCATTCCGTCTGTTATATCTGGCGCCATCAACTTTGGGGCTCGATAGATAGGTGTACCATCACATATAGACTTTGTGTAAGTTGGTCATACATTGTGATCGAACCAGCTGATTGTTGAATCTGATCTATATATCCAAGTGTAATCTTTCCATCTGTTATAATATGAATAAATATATTTATTCTTATTTAATATATATTTTTCCTATTATATTGATTGCTTTGTTTAGCAGACTATTTTGTATAAGCCTTTTCTATAATTTTAAAATTTACATTTTTTAAGGTTTGTCCCAGGTGCCAAAATTGATCAGCCAAAACCTGTATGTTAATATTAATAAAACTATTGGATTCCCTAAATTTAAATAATTAATTTGTTGTTTAGTATACAAATATTAATAAGTTTATGAATTAGAAATATGTATATATTGGAGATGAAACAAAACTTTTTTGGTCATACCATATATTAGTTTTCTGCATAGAGAAATTATTCCATCTAGCACACAAAAAATCCTGTTTAAAATTTCTAAATTCTTCAACAATATCATCATCCATCAAAACAGAATATTCCTTCATTGAATTAAGTTATCAATGTATCAATGAAATCTAATTCATCTTTGTCAAGGCTAAGAATATAATGGAGAACTGTTGTATTTAAGATGATAATGAGATTATGCATGAATTTAAAGACTGTTCTCATATGATTGTCCAAAAGAATGGGAGTTCAATTAACAAAAAATCCATTACTTCCTTTTATTTTATCATCAGCCAATTGATTAAAAAATGATTTTAAAAGAAGAAAGAGATAAAATGATAGGCTTCCACAAGACTGGAAGCACTGTATTTCTTCACATTTTAAAAAAGTGTTTGCTTTTTTAAAATTTCATTTAACTCTCTCATATTTTTGAAATTATATATTTTTTGAATTAGCTAGTGTTTTAGTATTATAAAAGTCAGGGGTTCTGGCTAATTTCTAAAAAATGCAATGTAAAAGCTTATGTCATCAATTTTTGATTGAAGACATTTTTATGTTCCCTGACTCGGAAATTCACATAGCTTATTTGACACTGTTAACATGGAATTTCATAAATATCTTGTGTTCTAAAAGTTTTCAGTCTTTAGGCTTATGGAAAAAAAATCAAGTTTTTGTTATTAGAAAAAGTACTTTTAATATTGAAATTAAACAATTATCTACTATTATTAGTGACCCCTTTAATCTAAAGTAGAAAAATTCTATAACCAGCTGAAGAATTTTCACTTTCACCACATTTTCCTTTCACATAAATACTATATAAAGCTTTATATATAATATTTTTACTGTAATCATTAGATACTAGAATATTTTTAGTTAATGTGATTTCTTATCAAACAAACTATAAACTCATCAAAAGATTTGCCACAGAAAATATATGAACAGGATGATGACGAAAATTAAAATCAAGATATCTGTTTGGATGGATTTTCTATAAATATACATTCACAAAGAATTATTAAAATAAAATCCTTGTTTTTATCTCACTTTCGAGTAGCAAGTTTTTTAGAAATTAAAACAACTAGAAAAGAATATTCATAATTTTTATTAATTATTCATTAGACTAGAGATCCCACTCAATGAATAATATTTCTGTAGTGTAATTTTCCCTACACCACTTTTACACAAAATAGGGAGTGTGGAGAGGTGTAATCATAAACATAAGATCAGAGTCATATGAGAGTGGTGTAGTGGAAATTATACTACAGAAATATTAAATAGAAAAGAGTGTTTTGTTATTTTCAACTTCTATAAAGTTAATATTAGGACGATTTCCATTAAGAAAAATAAAAAAAGAATTCAAAGCATCAATACCGTGGAGTTATACATTATCCACATATCTGGGGCAAATTGAAGGTTTCTTACTAACTGCATTCAATAGTTGATTTTCAAAATCATGAAGAAATAATGGATAACCCATAGAAAGCTTTTACTTGTTTATATTTTTGAGAACATAAATAAAATGTATTTTCAATGCAATGTTTTATTAATGGAATAGCTATAATAGATAAAACCTTTTCAACAGGAAAACTGTTAATAAAGAAGATGCATTAAAACAGATCAATAAATAAAATAAAATAAAATGAATTGAATTTTTAATTCTAGATGGAATGTTATATTCCATGGCTGTAAATATTGAGTTAAAAATTGAGCCAAAAAATGTGTAGGAGAATCTACAGCACATACAACAGGTTTAAGTGGTGTCTCAGTTTTATATATTTTAGGTTGGCAGCCATTGATGGATAGCATTTCATCTAAAATTAAAAATTCATTACATTTTATTTCAATTATTATAAAATGGTCAGTTTTGAGAACTCTTACTTGTTTATTAGTATTCCTGCTGAAGAAGTTTTATCTGTTATAGCTCAATACAATAATTTACCAGATTCAAACATTGCCTTAAAAATACATTTTTAATTTATGGATATTAAAAATATAAATAAGTAAAAAACAATTTATAAGGGCTCTCCACTATCATTTATCATAGCTGATCTTTCATGAATAGTTTTGAAAATCAAGTATTGAATGCAGTTAATAAGAGACTTTCCACTTGACTCAGATATGTGGATAATACATTTGTTATATGGTCCCATGGTATTGATGCTTTGAATTGTTTATTTTTCTTAATGGACGGCATCCTTATATTAAATCTACCATGAAATAACAAAACACTTTCTTTTCCAGTTATTTTAATTGCTAAAAAACATGATGGCTCTTTGTAATATCTGTTTATAGAAAATCTATCCATACAAATAGATATCTCAGTTTTAAATCTCATCATTTTCTGTGGCAAAAAATCTTTTGATGAGAGCAGATAGTTTATTGATAAGGATCATCTAGCCCAAGAAATAGCATTAACTAAAAGTATTCTATTATCCAATGATTACAATAAAAACATTATATATAAAACATTATATAGTATTGATGTGAAGAAAAAAAATGGTGAAATTGAAAATTCTTCAGCTGATTATAGGATTATTTTACTGTATATTAAAGGGGTCACTGATATGATTAGTAGATGACTGTATAATTTTAATATTAAGACTACTTTTTCCACTAATAAAAAACTTAAGTGCTTTTTTTTTTCATAAGCCTAAAGCCTGAGTACCTTTAGAACACCAAAATGTCTATAAAATTCCATATTTACAGTGCCCAAGAAGCTATGTGAATCTCAGAATTAGGAAGCATAAAAATGTCTTCAATTAAAAGTTGATGACATCAACTATGACATTGCATTTTTAAAAAAATAGTTACATTCCTGACTTTGATAATACTAAAATATTAATTACACTGGGAAAATGTGCTTTAAGAACAATGAGGGAATCTTCTTGTAATTTTAAAAAGACCAAACAGTTTTAAAAAATGTGATAAAATCCAGTGTTTTTTTAGCCTTATGAAAGCCATCATTTTATCTCTTTCTTTTTCTAAAATCGTTTTCAATAAATCAGCTAATGGTATAACAAAAGAAAATACTGAATTTTTTGTTAATCCACATCTTATTGTGATTGGTCAATAATCAAATATCCAAATGAATGAACAGTCTTTAAATTCATTTGCAATATTATTATTACTTGAGCACAACAGTTCTCCATTATATTCTTAACTTTGACAAAGATGAATGAGATTTCATTCATACATTGACAACTTAATTCAGTGAATAAATATTCTGTTTTATGGATTAAGACCTTATTGAAAATTTAGAAATTTTAAATAGGATTTTTTATGAACTGAATGGAATAATTTCTCTATAAAGAAAATTAATACATGATATGATCCCAAAGTTTTTATTTCCACCTTATGACTATGAAAATCTTTGTTTTATATATTACGAGTGTTTAATCAAGATAAAAATACAAAAAAACAAATCACAATATTAATTAATAAATATTGCATAGCTTATAAAAATTTAAATTTCTCCAAGGAAATCAACCTTTAATTTGAGAAATACAGATATTATAATTTTTATTCTCTCTCCTTAGTTATAACCTTATTTTTAAATCTTGATGAATCTATTAATAAATGGTATTGCTAATATATGCTTATTTAAAAACTTTATAAGTATTCCTACATTTAGTTATAATTTTACATAGTCAAATTTTAGTCTTCATATCATATTATCTTTTACTTATAATTAACCTTTACATTCATAGCAAAAATACATATACAGTTTGATGCCAAAACAATGGTCACTTATCAAAAATCTACATTGATACTTTAACAATTGGTTAAATTAATCACATACAATAATCTAAAATTATTGACTGAGCACCCTATATTTACCATAACACATACTTTTTATTACTTCACAAAAAACATTAGTGTTAACAAAACTTTAAATTTTTTTTTTATTTCTGCAATAAATAATTATATACTATTGTTAGGCCAAAAGAAAGCAATAACATCAACAACAAAATGCTATTTACTTCAATCCAAGCATCTTTTTAAATATCATTTTTTCCTCTTTCTCTCATTCTTAATAATTTTCACTTATACTTGTACCTACTAATATTTATAGAAGTGTTATAAAACTATTTTAATGCTAATCTTAAAACGAATATTTATAGCAAACATTCTTATGTTTTAAAAAAAATGCAAAAAAAAAAAAAAATTAGTAATATATTAATATAAAACTAATTTATATAGTTTTTTTTTCAGATTTTTATATCTCCAGCCCTGCTTAAAAGAAAATACAAATATATGAATCTTTACACTTGCCATATATTTTAGTTTTGTTTGTTCTTATATTTATCCTACTGTACATTTTTTTTGTCAATTCTTTTCCTTGCATCATGGCTTAATAATATTTTTTATATCAGCATTATTTAAAGATAATTAGAAATTGTTTTGTCAAATAATTAAAAAAAAACATTATTATTGTGCTTTTTAGATTCTATACTCTTTAATCATGTGAACCATATTTAAAACGTGATAATATGTTGGACTATTTCCATTATTTGTCATTAAATGTTGTAGGTCTAGAAAATTTTAAACTTTACTTAAGTGATATTATTCTTCACTCTTCTTCAGATGTTTCTGGCATGACCAGTGATAATATTAACATAGGAGTCAAACTTATACCTTTAGATTCTTGAATATCAAATTTTAAGCTACAATCTAACTAACTGAGCTATTCTAACAAAGTCCAATATATCAGATTTAAAATACCATCACCACAAACCTTCAGGAAAATATTTAAAACATCATTTATTATTTAGCAGTCTTGTTTTATTGACAGTATGCAATAGTAAATTAATTTTTATTTATGTTACTGTACCTACTGACTGATTAACTTATTACTACTTTCATCCATTTTACATTTATAAATATTTATTTGATCTGATTTATTTATTTCAGTATTTATATTCTCTCTATTCTCAATGCTACTAATATATATTTTACTCACATTGGCTATTTATGTTTTCTCTTATTAATTCTGTGTTTCACTTATTCCATCTATCTTTTTTAAAATTATCATACATCACATATCCCTCAACATTATTTGCTCAATTTTCTTCAGTTCCTGAACATATTTGCATAGGTATCTTGCATAAAATTCTCTCATTATTTTTATTCATTACCTTTTTTACCATTAATTTTCAGTTAAAAGTATTTGTCCAAATCATTCAATCTTTTTGTGAAGTCCCATACATGTTTATCAGGTAGTCGGGGTACTTTTCACAGATTTTAAATTTTGTTCATTGCAACCTATTTTTAAATAATTAAATCACTTTACAATTTTTGTTTCTTTTTTAAATATTTGA
This sequence comes from Epiperipatus broadwayi, assembly GCA_028023455.1. Taxonomy (NCBI): domain Eukaryota; kingdom Metazoa; phylum Onychophora; class Udeonychophora; order Euonychophora; family Peripatidae; genus Epiperipatus; species Epiperipatus broadwayi. Next base: position 8,925,310 of record JAQFVV010012404.1, read on the forward strand.
CTCTAGCCATTTTTAACTTATTTAATTGTTAATTTTACAACCATTTTTCATCATCTTTTTCATTCTAAATTTCAAACAATTCATCTTCAATTGTTTATATTCAATAAATTCTCATGCTAATCATGATATCCAGAAATTGTGATTTGTATTATTCTAGTATCTAAAGATTCACTGGATTAACTTGTATTTGAGTTCCAAAAAATCCTGAACAACCTTCCATTTGTGGAGATTCAGACTTAGATTAAATCTGTACAACTTAATTTATTAACAGAAGAGTATGTATCTACAGACAATAATACTTAACTAGAAAAAAAAATACATGTTCATGATTAGTTTTAATTCAGTAACAATGTTTTTTATTATTATTAATTATAAAAATAGTATATCAACAATTACAACATATATGATATTGAAACACAAAATATGTTTGACAATATATATAAAAAATAATTAAATATTTATTCTTATCATTAAAAAAAATAAAATTTATAACAAAATATCCTAAAACAATATTATTAGAACACATTCCAGCGCCTTTATCACAGAATTTTATTTTCAAATTAAAAAAAAAAAGAGATTCTACTCAAATTTTGCATATGATGCACTATTATTAATGGAGATGTATTATGGCTAAAATGACTTTAAACACAGAATAAATTGAATTGCATAAAAACACAAATTGTATACTGAACTAATTAAAATAGAAAATCATTACAACATTATTATACTAGCCAAAACAACAAAATTTTACTAGAATTCTTCCTCAACCATGGTTTCATCTATTAACAAATAAATATTTTCAAGAGAAATTCAACAAAATACATACCATATACATATACAAAACAAAATAGCCTTCCAATCATTCACCTGAGATTAGTGGTGATGGATTCAAGAAAATTTATCTTAAGAATTTCTTTTAATCTTCTTTTAGTTTTTATTTAACTTCTTTCATAAAAGATAATCTCTGCAAAAGAAACTCTGATGATAAATTTTCTTGAATCTGAGGCCATCAATCTCATGAAGACAACCTAGTAAGATTATTTTGTTTTGTATATATATATATATTGTATATATCTTGTTAAATTAAACTTTAAAAGGTCTATTTGTTAGTTAATGAAACCATGGTTGTGAAAGAATTTTAGTAAAATTATATTGTTTTGGCTAGTACTGTAATGTTATATGATTTTCTATTTTATATAATTACTAGCATAGTGGTTGGTAGTATTTAATTTTTAACTGAACCAATTAATATAAGAAGATAAATAGTTTTCTACGATAAAAAATATTTTTCATTAACTACATTCATTTGATTTTAATCAATATCTAAACATGATATAAATTTTTTTTTCCAAACTTAAAATTTAATACAATTTGATTGGAAATACTTACTAGGCTTGGCAATATTAATCAGAAAATATATTAGTTGAACATGATTTAGATTAGAAAGCAAGCACAAACTTATTTTACCCATTATGCCCAATGTTTAAAGACAGTAATATATAATTTACAGAATATAGATTATACCAATCATTTAACCATAATTATTAAAATGCAATATTTCTCACATAAAGAAAATACGGGCCATTCCCATTTCTACTATTACTAGAGAAACTAGCAGATCTGGATGTCAAAATAAAAGGGCATATGTGATTTCATTTCATGTATTTCAATTCAAGACATTGAAATGAGATTTATTCATAGAAAGAATTCGTCTAAGGCATTAAGTAAAAGCTTTCATGGCTTAGAAAATGTCTTTACATTAGTTGACAATAAGTTACTTGGTTTTAAAAATAATCACTTAATACTTATTAGTAGAGAATCTTTTCTGGCAATTATTAAAGTATTTATATATTTTTCAATTTAAACATAATTAATATATGTGAATTGCACAAAAAATTGAAATTAGTGTTAACTTTCTCTGGTGAAAAACTTAAGTCCCCTAACTTTTAGCCAAAGCTGATTATCAACAAATTTTATTAAGCTTACATATAATAATACAGTTCTCAACTGCATAATACAAGGATTTACAAATCTAAAATAAATTTGTATTCAATAATAAACATACAAAGCAGAACATTCATTAATTGTGACAACAAATATACATGTGTTTGTATACAATGTATAACAGACACATAGATTTCTCTCTTCCACAGTTTAAAGTGTGCTGCAAGTGTACAGTATATCAAAAAGCATTTTGAAATAGCTGACTATTTGTTTTACTTTCTATATATTAAAGCCAATCTCAAAGGCAAAGCAATACATTAATAATAAAATATGACATCACACTGATCCATTGCTTAGCATCATTTGATAAAAATGATATATATACAAGATAAAAAACATAGACTCAATGCCTATAGGCATGGAACATATTTACCAATTATAATATAAGTTTCATTATAATGCAATCATGTTTTTTTTTTTTACGCATTTGACTGAATCAGATTTTCTGGGATTTAATTTTCTCCCACGTAAATCAATAATGGACGCCTAGCTGAGCTGACAACTTGGAAAAATTCTTAAATTTTGCTTGACAATTCCTTGAAAAAGTCTTTAAGCTCCATTCAGATTTGACCTAGATCATAGTAGGCGCAATCATTTTTCCAATATCCATGTGTAATATACTTTTCACAAATTCTTTTTTTAAAACAAAAAAAACGTTTTTTAATGTACAATTTTTTTTATTTGTTATGTTTTGATGTATATAAGTTATATGGATATTCACACATATTTTCATTAAATGTTGACCCTCCCCCTCCCCCCAATCTGTCCAAATAAAACCCTGCATTATATATTTGATCTATTCACATTATTACTTTTAAAGCCACGTCATTAATAATAGCGTAAGAATGAACTAAAATAGCAGCCAATTATATTACCCAGTTTGATCATGTGAGATACATGCTTACCTAATGTAAGTTAGAAAACTTCATTAGCGTATTGGATGTTATTAACTTGTAACTTTATAGGGATTTACGTTCCCGTTATGACAATCCATCTTAATGGGTAGACGACAGGAGAAACAATGGAAATCAAAACTTGAATGTCATCTTTTTTGCGCATTTCTTTTAGCATTTATTCCTTGTTATTTAACTGTCAAACATAGTGATGAAGTAATTGAACGGAGGTTGCCATCTTGGGATAACGCAAACAATAAGTAAGCCGTACAAGAAGACGTATGATTCTCTTTTGTGTATGAATTTGGCATGTTTAATCTTAAAGAAAAATATATTTGTTTAAAATATTTTCATTCAACTATTAGAGCTTTTCTATTGTTATTGTTAAGTTATAAAAATCATTTTTTCTTCACATTGTTTTCATAGATTTAGTTTTGTTATTAAACGTTTATTTTTGGTGGCAAATGATTTTTGACTATCTAGAGAGTACCTTTTGAAAGAAATATTTCTTTTGAAAAAGACTAATTGTAAATAATATTTATTTTTGGTAAACATTATCTTTAGCTGACCGAAACATACGCGCTCTATCGGAATAATTTCGAACTACAATGCATAGTTCTCGGCAATACATATAAATTCCACAAAAATGTGTTATTATTGCAGAGTCCTGAATGAAAATTCCTGCAGATAATATGAAAATAAGCCATTGCTGGTACCAAATTGCCATTTTAGCTTACGTTTGACACGTATCCATAGGTTCTATACATTCTGTGTTGTCGATCCACGAAGTTCTGGTGCGCAACAACAATGCATATATGTGTTATTACAAATTCTGCCTAGGGTATTGTATGCAACCCACCCGTCCGTAATGACGTGGGTCCTGGGGAAAAACGCTGTCTGATGGATGTACAGTGACATAATCTGCATTGCCATCTAGCACCACCCGCGCCTTCAGCTACTTCACCAGTGAACACTGTTCATCGCAATGCTGACACATTGTTCTTTAGCAGCCATCTCTTCGTTACCCACCTCATTGCCAATTCCGGAGTTCGAAGTTCCTCTATCAACTGCCATGAACGCCGAGATTCTGCGCGAATAGCCGGAAGATCTAACATTTCATTTATTGGCACGATAATTGTTACACGATTTATGCCTGCTATAGCCTTATTGTAGTTAGTCGTGAAGTAGTGCGATTCTCACACGAGTTCTCTGAATGGATTTCAAACACCAGATAGTGTACGTATAATTATTACTTTTGTCAAAACACCAACTTTACAACTACAGCAAAAAAAAAGTAACAAAATTTGAAAAAAAGTTAGAAGTTATTTTGCCAGAGTGCGTATGTTTCGGCCAGCTAAAGGTAATGTTTACATTAATTTTTTAATATGAATAATTAGAAATGAACGAAATTTTTAAATTCATTTGTAAATAATTATTTGTCATTTTGCAAATTTGACTATGAATTTTTGTCTTAATTTTTTTAAAAATCCAAATATCAATCTAGTAAGTAAAATTCAAGCAAATATTTTAGGAATTTTATTCGTTATCGTGTGTTAATGTTAATTACTTCCTAAGAATTTTTTTTCCCCAAAATTTATTTAGGTATTAAATCATGATCAAATAGGGTTACAAAAAACAAAAATTATTTACATTATTATCAAATTAGGATTATCCAAGTAAACTAAGGTTATTAAAACGGGCAAAACTCGCTTGTTTAAATAATTAAAGTCTTTTGTGAATTTTCTATTTTCTCCTTTAATTCCTGTGCTTGGGATTTCGATTTTAATTTGGTCTATTTTTGTTTTTGTTCTATCCTTTTCCTCTCATCTTTCTTCCCTTTTTCCTTCTTCCAGTGTTTCCCCATTCTTTTCTCTTATTTTGAAAAGGCTCCAAGTATCCCTATATCTATTTGTAGACGCCAAGATTTTGTCCCTTTTTTTCATCTCTGCCATTTTGTTTAAGAAAAATTGTTCTTCATTTTGTGGGGATGATTGAAAATTTTGTGGCATCTAACTTGCCATAATGCCATTGTAATAAATAGTGATAGCCTTATGATTGCAAATTATTTGGTTAGTAGGCTTTCTTTAAGCGACATTATTGTGTAGTAGTTTATTTCCAAGCTATTATAAGTAATTTTTTTGGATTTCCATAGCCCTGTGCATGTTTTAATTAGATGTTCAAATGTTTCTTCCTCTTTATCACATTTAGGACAGATGGGATTTATTGTAGAGAATCCTTTTCTGTATTTTAAAAACCAATTGGTTCATACAGTATTCATGTTTATTTTAATGGTAAAATCCATATACATGTACTTGGGCTCTATGTCCCAGTCCTTGAAGAGTTTCGTAATCTTTTGATTTGTGAGATTAAGTGTTCCTGGGACTGATCTTATTTGAGGATATATAAGAGCATAGGCATCCCAGATTTTTTAATTTAGTTTCAAATACTTTTTCAGACAAGGTTAAGCATTCTCTTAGTTTATTTATGCTTGAATCTATCCAGTTTATTTTGTGAGAGGGAGAGCGGTCTTGTTGGAAGTACTGGTTCTAGTATGGTCTTGTAGTTTGATGAATGTATTAAATGGTTTATTAAACTGTGTCTTTTGGATTACAAATGCTTGTATGGAGTGATATGACATTCTGCTAAATTTTCTTGGGCCGTTGCATAGATTTGATACTTAGGGCAGCCACTTTACCTTTCCAGAATAATCTGGCTGCTAGGGAGCTTATTTTATTTATGAACCTCTTAGAAGTTTTAATAATGGGGAGATAATAGTTAATTTTGGCCATTATTTTCATGTTTACAGAGCTATTTTCTCTTGAAGGGTAAAGGTATATGATTGCAAGTTTTTTTGTTTGTATCTTTGTGGCATTAATTATCATATGTTGTACTTCTTTTGACATTTGTGTTAGTGATTTTGCTATTGCAAACCCCAGAAATTCCTGAGATTCAGCTTCAAACTTAGAATTAATTTTCTTGCCTGAGGTAATTCTCCATGTGGGTTGATTTGAGAGGATTTATTTGGAGACCTGAGCTGAGTGAAAATTGATCCAGAATTTTGTAGAGTTTTGGAAAGTATTTGTAAGATGGCAGGAAAATTAGGATATCATCCATGTATGCAACAGGCTTTATGGGTTTTTTTTAGTCTGTTAATATATATTCCTGATAGCTCGAGTTCTATTTGTTTTAGAAGTGGGTTTATGTATGCTATGAATAACAACACATTGAGCGGGGATCCCTGTGGAATGGATAAATCTGGTTGGAATGGTTGTAATAATTTTCCATTTAGGGAAATGACAATTTGCCTGTTATTTAGCATATTGTGAATTATCTGTATGATAACTGATGGAATTTAAAAATCTGCTAGTATAGCCATTAGTTTGTTGCGTCAGACCGAATCAAATGCTGCTGATATGTCAAGCTGGACAGCAATAGGTTTTGATCTTCTGTAAATTCTAATTTCGTTGATTAGGGTCCTGACCTCCTCAATAGCAATCATAACTGATGATCCCCTTTTCTAGCATATTGTGATGGCATGATTTGTGCCAGAATTTTGTTCTATATTGAGTCTTTAATTATTGATTCCATTATTTTAATAAGTAATGCAGTCATAGAGATGGGTCTTATATTTGAGAGAACATCTGCTTCCTTATTATTTTTAAGGAAGGGGACGAGACTAATAGGATACAAATTTGGGATTATTCTTTTTGTTGAGAGAGATGTGCTAGCATTCTGTGTATAATCGGTACTGTGAAATGGCTCAAATGTGCCAGTAGGAATTTCGGAATCCCGTGAATACCTGGATTGGTATGGTCTGGCATTGATTTGATTTTTGCTGTGATCAGAGCTTCTGTTATTCCATGTTCTAGTTGTTGATCATAATCTCTCTCATTTTCCTGGTATTGTTTAGTATCTTGCAGCTTTTGTTGGAAATATTCCATTATTTTTGTCAGCATGGGTGTTCCTACAAACGAGTTTCCATTTATGTTTAGTATAGTTGGTATGAATTGCTTCCTCTGTGTTCCCAGTGCCCATATTAAGTAGCCTCTGATCCAAAAGTGTTGGCTTGGAATGTATTCTGCTATCGCTTTTTGTTTAATTTTATATTGCCCTTTAATGTTAATTAGTTTTTCAGTGTAATTTGTCCCTGAGTTATGAAGTTTTATGTGGTTGCTCAAGGCATCAAATCTTTCATCAGGGTTCTTGGGACCTTGCTTCTTCTGGTGTGGTGGACTATTAGCGATTGTAAAATTTCGATGAAGGCAAACCCAGCTTGTTCCGCTGGTTTTGTTGATATCTGAATTTTGTGAAAGTCTCCTTAGTTATCATATTATCATTCTAATGGTATTATTATTTAATGAAGTGAATCTATTGATTGCATCAAGGGTTACCACTAGTGCATAATGGTCTGAAAATAGAACTGGTGTCTAATACTGCCTCAATCTGAAAGTGTAATTGCAGCAAGTATAGTAACAGATATATTAGTGATGTATAATGTTTGGTGTAGAAAGAGAAAGCCTTCTCATGAAAAAACCCCTCCCCACTCATTAATCCAGTGTTTATTAAATGGATATATTTCTTAGTTAGGTCCTTGTACGTTATATTAAAGTCTCCCAGAATTTTTGTGTGGCAGTTGTTATTAGGCATGATCTTGTTTATAATATTTATGATTCTTGAGAGTTTATTAATCATTCTTTGAATATATATACATAAGATTGAGTAAGGCTTCCTGATAGTCAATGTTAACAATAATTATATTTTTGTTCTTTTACAGTATTCAGAACTTGTTTGAAGGAAAATTTTTATTAATTATAATTCCGACCCCTTCTGAAGCATTATAGTTGGTGGAGAGTTCTACAAAGCCTAGTTGTTTAATTTTTGTTTGATTTTTGGATCTGAATTGTAGTGGAATTTTGTTTCACCAGTGAATAGGATATGTGGGGAGTTTAGTTTGAATTAATGTTTTATGGCTTATACTCTTTCCATAGAATTAATCCCTCTTATGTTTATTCCTGCTATTTTAATTTTCATTACTTGATTTATTTTCATACATAAATTGATCTACCATGCTCTTCCTATTTATTTGCACTTCAAGTTTACTTATTGTTTGTCTATTTCCTAATACTATTGAGTGTGTTTTTCCATGTGAAGATTCTCCACTCAAGTTTTCTGACTCATTATATGAAATTTTAGGTTCCATTAGCATCATGCTCTCTAGAGACTGCTCATCATTTGCCCTTTGTTGTTGTTTATTGATATCTTCCCTGATATCCACAAACCTCTTTGGGTCTGAGTTTTTAATCATCTTCCTTTTTCCCCCCGATATTTTATTGTTGCCTATTACTGTCTTTATTTTTCCTGGTGAATTTATCCTTGTAAGTCTATTTTTTTTTTTTTCTGTTCCTGTGTCTTCACCTGAGCTTGTCTTATCTGTTGTAAAAGATTCTCTTTTTTTCTTAAGTGTTGATTCACTTGATACTTCCATTTCCGTTTCTTCTTCTGATGAGAGGTCATTTTCACTTTCTGTCTTAGTGTTTGTATTCCGTTTCTGATTTATTTCTTTTTTCCTTGGGATTTTAGATCTTCCTTCTGTTTTTTTAATTGGTTTAGTTAATATTACTGAGTCAGTTTGGTTTGTTATTCTTTTTTTTTGGCTTAGATTGGTAGAATGCTTGTGGTTGAGGCTCATTGTAGTTTTTATTAATTTTTTTTTCGTAATTTTTAATCCAGTCTTCTGTTTCTAAATGATCTTCTGAATTTATTTGATCGATATTAGGTATGATTTTATTTCTTATGAGGTTTTTTGATTTGTGTTTTTATGTTTTCAATTTGACCTTTTGAATAACTTTTTCTGTTTATTTCTTTTAGATACTTATCAAATCTAGAGTAGTCATCTATATTGTCTGTAGGTATTGAATCGTTTAATGTTCTGCTTTGTGTTTCTTCTTTGTATGTAAAGATTGTGGCTGAATTGGATTCAATTGTTTGTTTTAGGGTTGTTGTTTCAAAATAATTATAAAATACACCAAATCTTTTAAAAACTTATTTTTTATTTTTTTGCCACCAAAAAAAATAAAAAACAAGTTTTTAAAAGATTTGGTATATTTTATAATTATTTTAAAAGTATTTTGACCACTTTTAATAAAGAAAATAAGATGAAAGAGTTTATTTTTATTTATTTTGGTTGTTGTTTCCTGAAAATTATTTTGTTTTAAATTTTTGCTACATCTATGGTAATGGTTTTTCTTTCCACCACAGTTTGCACAAATTCTGACTTGACAGTCTTTGATTAAATGTATTCTCTGGAGGCAATAAAAGCATTGTGGTTTTACCCCTCTGAATGATAAAATCATTGGATAACCTTTGTAAATAATTATTGTTGGGATATCTATCGGGATAGTGTCTTTTTTTTAATAGTATTTCAAATGGGGCAGTGTTGGAGAGAATATCGAATCCTGCTCTTTCTTCTAGTAAATATTTAAACTTTATAGTTTTGCCAAATTGGTTTAGGACTTCTTGTAGTTGAGCTTCGTTGAAGTCCATTATACAAATTTTTAATTGCAACCACTAATGTAGTGGGGTCTATGTAGCTCTATGTAACAAATGAATTTGTTTTCTATCGTTTGTATAGAGTTTTTAAAGTTATTTTTGCTGGCCCAATTGATAAATTCGATTGCAGTGTAGCGATCGTTTGGATGTGTTAGGATTTTATGAATTCCTTTTTTCATTTCCGTTTCTTTTATTAGGGAGCATAGGTGAACAATTGGGAATTTATACAAGGTGCAGTTAGTGTCTGTGATGGCAAGAATGAGGTTTTTATCGTTATTATAATTTAATAGGAATTTATATAGCTTTGTTGGTATTGTTTGAGTGAATTTTATATTTAAGTTTTTGTACTGTTCTTCACTGTAACTTTCTGTTGAAAAACATGTTTTATTTTGTTGGTTAATATCATTTTCGTTGTCTTATTCTGTTTCTATTTCCATCAGGTCAAGTAGCAATGAGTTTATGCTTTGCGATCTTTTGTTTTGTGTTATTTGGGAATATAAGTCTGTTTTTGTTATATTTGCATAGGATATACTATTTTGTGGGAGGAATTGGTTCTCTTGACTTTGTTGTTTATTTTTTATGTTTAGAAAATCCGAAGATAGATTTATTTTTGTTTTGGACTTTTCGTAAAGTTTTTCCCTAATTCTTCGGTGATATTTTCAGTATTAGGGCTAATTCTTGTTCATGCCTCTTGTTGAAATTTTTAAAAAAAAATTTCCGTGGTATAATCTCGTTGTAACTGACTGTTTGCAGGGCTTAATATTTTGATATTTTGAATGAATTTCACTTGGTATGGAGTTTGAAGAGTGCTTAGTTTGTTCTTTTGTCTTTTGCGGATTTAATTCGGCTTGCGAAATGAATTCAGCTATGCGGGAAACATCACTCTCAAACCTTAGCTCCTGGTTACTGTTGCCGTTAGTCATATTTTTTTCTTATTCGGAATTACTGTTTTCCAAAAAATGAAGGATCTTCAGTATTCTGGGATCACCAAGCAGCTACGGACCATGTATTTGAACCTAGTTCTGCCCAAATAATTTGTACAGAAAAAAATGACGCCAAAAGAAAAAAAAATGTTAAGGAAGCTTTATATATAGCAAATGACATCAATGCCATTAATAGAAGAGAGGCATGTTTTGCTCTCTCTAAACAATGGACTAATTAAAAATTCAAATGCATTTGCATAAATCATAATCTTTATTTACAAAGCTATGAGTATGAGATTCGAACATGAAATCTCGAAAGTGCTAAGCAAACCTATAGCTTCACTATTTAATGCGAAAAAAAAAGTCACATATTTATAATTACAATTTTATTAGTAAAGAGAAAAAAAAAAATTTATTATTATTTTGAGTAAGTAGATGTATGTTTTGCTGTTTTCTTTTGGTTTGAGTTTCTACATTTAACTCGGAAGGATTTTCTTTGTTGGCTTTTAGATTCTGATCGGTATAATTTTGGGCCACATCACACTTTAAGCTCTTTTCATCACTTCTTAGGGTTTCGTCTATTACGAACTGTTTGGTGTGAATATTATAAATCAATTTTGGTGAATTTTCAACCAAATCATTATTTTGGCTCAAGGTACTTTGTTTTTTCCCTTTTTGAGACCTTGATTTGCTATTCAAGATATTTTTTGTTTCAAAATGTGAAACGTTAGGTTCCACCATGTACTCGTTTTTTATGTCAACATTTTAAGAATTTAGATTTTTTCCTTAATTCCATTAATAAAAAAAGAGGGAAAACTCTTACCTCTCTTAATTTAGATCCTTTGTCTTCTGTTGATTTTCTTTTTCACTATGAAAATATAGTTTTTCCATTATTATTTGATTATAGGTAACTGATTGATAACAATCATGTGATGGTTCAACGTAATTATCATGCATTTTTTTATTTAAAAAAAAACGATATGTATATTTTGTTTAAATATACATAAACCTTATTTAATAAGTATTTTGTCTTTTTATGTCAAACCAATATGTTATTTAACAAACTTATTTTCTCAGATTTAATTTATACTGAAAGCTATTTACCAATTTACCAGAAAACCTAATATAATACTGAGAGATAGTTAAACCAAAGTTTTTTTTAATAGTATCCTGATTGGAATACCATAATTTTGCATTATTGAGTAAAAAAAAAAATGTTTGACTGATATTTAAGTCTTATCATTTATTTTTTAAAATTTGTCTAAAATAGCATTAAATTATCATTTACAACAATTGGCAACCCATTGCATAGCAAAAACCTCTCTAGTATTAAAGATCTATTACAATCTCTTCCTTTCTTATAATAATTAGTCAAACTTCTTTTTATTTATTGTCATATGCCTAAATATTTTTTTCAAAACATTTTTTTGTCTAATAATCCTGTTGAAGTTTATATTAGTTCATTGATTGCTATCATTAAGTTCTTTGATTTTTATAATTATATAAATAATACCAGTCTGGCTTTAGTTTATTTCTTTTTCATCTTAGTTATTCTCCATTTGAGACTTTACATATTCTCTCTCCTGTGTAATCTTTTATATTTTATAAATGTAAATCAAAACCATCAAAAAGCTTTTTAAGTTTAAGGACATGCCTTCTCTAATTATAAAATTAAGCTTATCTAATGAATTTGAAATTATTTTATTCCATTTTATTTGCTTTAGTTGATGCCAGTTGTTTCAATATTGTTTCTATTAAGTGTATAATCCCCAAACAGTATAATTTTGTTAAACATCAGTTTTATTAAAATTTATTTTAGACCATTTTTTAAAACTGACTTAAATATAATTCTTAAAATTTTGTTTACAAAAATAATATCAACTGCAAATCTAAGATGACTTAGATCAGAGGTGTCAACATGTGGACCAGGATAGCTATAAATGTGTCCCAATCTAAACTAACTTAAAACTGAGATTTTTTTTTGTGATTGTATGTTGCAATGTAACTAAAATAAATGTATGTATGCTTTTATCATTTGTATGCATGTATGGCTTCAGTTTTATAGTAGAGTGCAGCTTCTAGTATATTATCTTCTAAATGCAGACAATAGAATCAATATCAGATGTTACATGTATTCATGGCAGCTTGGCAAGGCAGTGATTATCAATAATATTTTTTTAACTATCATTATAATATTAAGAGTTTGTAAGTTATTTAGAAGTCAAGTAAGCATTCTTATTTGATTATTAAAGATATTTCACACCATGCAAGTATTTTGCATACATTCCATAAAATAGGGCTAGTGACCAAGATCATTTTTATAGGTAGTACTATTGATTGCCCATCCCTCATGAATGCGTAACCTGCCCTCTATAATACTTAAGCCTTGTAATAAGCTCTGAAAGCAAGTAGTTCTTGTTTACAGATAGCTCAGGCCATTTAGTAGAGCTCTTACAATCAATCCTCCACATTACCCTGTATCAGAAGCTGAGAGGGGTGTGGAAGGGTTCAAATCTTGTTTTCGATTTTCCTGTCAATTTTTATGATAAAAGTAAATAAAGTTTATTTATTTTTTTAATTCTATCATGGCTTCTATGTCTCAAAAGCAAAAAAAAAAAATCCAAAAAATAAAATTTGCAAATGAAGAAAAATTATTCATTGAAAAATGGACAGATGATCGCTTTTTTATAAAGGCAAATAGTAAGACATTCTGCTTAATTTGTAGAGAATTTGTGCAAATATTCAATGAATAATTTGAGAAGACATTATATGCAAAAACATGCTACCAAATTCAGTGCATATGAAGGATTGTGTCATAAGAACCAAATAGCAGAAGTGGAAAAATGTATCCTTCAATAAAAATCTTTTCAATGATTATAACTTGAATGGATTCCATTATAAAAGCTAATTATGGGCAGCATATTTAGTAGCAAAAAAATTAAAAACATTTACTGATGGTGAATTGATTAAACAGTGTAAGGAGATCATGATAGATATAATTTGCGCTAAAAAAGGAAGTTATTTCTGAAATCAATTTGTCTCTCCAGACTATAACCAAGTGAATTGAAAAACTGGAAAATCTATTGAAAAAAGTTTTGAGAACCAAAGCTGCTAATTTAAATTTTTGTGTTTATAGCATTGATGCTATAGATACAGCTCAACTTGTCATTTTTTTAGAGGCATTGATGATGAATATAATGTCATTGAAAAAATGGCTTCTTTAATGCTATTAAAAGATATAATTAAATCAAGAGATTTGTACGAAGCAATAAAAAATATGTTAAAGCGTTTTTTTTTTGTTCATTGTTAATATATTTGGTATGGTTACTGATGCTCCTGTGATAGTAGGTAAAAGAAAGGGAATTATAAAATTAATAGAAAGACAATGCAACCCAAAATTTATTTAATGAAGTATCATTGCATAGCACATCAAGAAAGTTTATGTGCAAAAGCTTTAAAAATGTATAACATCATGCAAATCATCATCAAAACTGAATTTCATAAAGATCAAAAGATTGAATAATTATCAATTACATGAATTTTTTTAAAAGTATTGATGTTGATTATGGCAATATCGGTCATATGTTGAGATTTTATGATTTGCGATACGTTTATGGTATCAAAAGCAAATATGTGGCAGAACTTGACGATGAAATTCTGGCTTATAGAGTATTTCCTACACTATTAATTTTCTTATGCTCTGACTGGTACAGTAAGCCGGCAAAGACCGCTATCTCCTTTTGCAGAGCATGTCTTTATATATATTTCAATAATTTCATTTATGTATCACCAATTGGGCAGTGGATCATTCCTGTCTGTTGGTGAGGTTTATTAATGATCATGGGGAAGATGCTCATTCTTTCCCACCATGATTCTTTATTTCTCAAATGGTATCATGCTACAGACGTAAATTCCTGTTAGCATGATTGTGTTATGCTAATAATCTTATTTGCATTGGTCACATCAGTATATCAGTAAGCTAGTGTTGATTTAAATGAGAGATTTTAGCCTAAGGTTAAAAGGGATTGGGTTGGTATATGCTTAATCTATTGTACCAACATTGTGTTGGCACATAATAAATTTGTCTAAAATTATTGAAATAAAAATTATTCTTAAAAAAAAAATAGTATGTAAAAGTTTAGGAGTTTTTTTTTTTTATTGCTGTCGAAAAACATAAATTTAGAAGTCAAAGAGTTTTTTATTATTAGTTTTTGAAATAAAAGTTACAATTAATTAATTAAAAGAGGGGAGGGAGTTTGCTTTAGAAAAGTCAAACTAAAAGTTTTATAAAAAGAAGTAAAGAGTTTATTATTATTAGTTGAAATGTAACTTAAAGTTTAAAAATATAAATCTCTTTTTATGTAAGTTAAAAAAAAAGTTTATCTTAAAAACTAAATAATGAATGATTGTTAATAAAATATACATGTGTGTAAATGATGAATGCTTGTTAATAAAATATATATGTGCGATTATAAACATTGCATAAATACGTGCGTGTTAAAATGAAATAAAGGAAAATTATATTTAAAAACACAGCAATGGCTTATCAAAAATGTAAAAACAACACATTTGCGATGGCTGCTAATTGATATCTCCAACAACAGGATTAAAAGCTTATCTCAAAGGAATGCAATTAAAACAAGGAAAGAACTTCGGCAACAGATATAGCTGGAGGATATCAAAATGACAATACGTCTTATGTATAAATAGTCAATTTTTATTGAGCAGTTCAGTTTGAGTTTTGATCAGTCAATCTATGAGTTCAATTAGTCATGCAGCGTTAATAGCTTCATCGGAACATACGATGAACTTCAAATCTTGTCCAAATACCAGTACTCTACCTGAGATGAAGTAACAGCCACCCAATAAGTGAGAGCCACCGAGTATCTACTGTTTTAATAATAATAGTGCCACAAAATAAATAACCGTCCTCAACCTTAATAAAAGAAGTAACCAGGATTGTCAATCAACAGGAATCCTCCGCAGAAGTGTAAAGCCAGCTGGCTGGTAATAACACCATTCAGAAACACATTGGAAACACAGGAAGCAAACAACCAAAATCTCCATGCTCCAAAAACCTAGGTATTTAATAACTTTATTATTTTTATTTATAAATTCAAAGTAGTCATCGCCATCCATAAAGCCTCCAGAGTCAGTAGTAAAGGAATTCTATCGGCGCATAAAGAACTATTGATGTGCGTGTTGGTTTGAACGCCCTATATTTAATATTTATCATACTATTTAATACTTTGTCATTTAATGTTGTTAGATTATATTTTCATGTGTATAAAAAATGTGTGTGCATGGTCATATATAAGTACCTTAAATGTTTATGTTAATTAAAAAATATCTCAAGTAGTTTAAAACTTTAATAATTAATGTTAATTAAAACAAACTGTCTTTTAAACTTAAAAGCTTTATTTTGTCGGTCAATTCTTTTTGCCACTAGTTAAGGAATAACTTGTTATTGAATTAAAAAAATAGACTGAGCTAGTTAAGGGATTTTTCGGGCGCTGGATTATGGGCCTACTGTCCGAACATGTTAGTTTTAGACTAGCTGGCGCCCCGGGTTTACTTCGAAACAAATAAAGTGTTTGGATAGTAGGGGTTTGAATCTAGCAGTCGAGGTGGGCCATGATCTGGAAATGTGATCATGTTATGCGTTGCATAGCTCGGTCTGATCGTGGGTATTATTGACAGCTGTGCTATCAATGGTATTCTCCATTCTGCTGAAATGTGCCGGTTCGTTCACGTCACATTTATAATACAAGATTATAAATTTATTATAAATAAGGTTGAAACACAGCTAAACCAAGCTTGCTGAGTAAGAAAGATCATCAACAGATCGAACCCGGTACACTATGTAGCATATTCACGCTTAGTAAAATATAAAATTGTATTAAATAAATTAAATACTTCCATCTGTGCTTATAATTCAAATCAAATATATTTACTAGATAATTTAATTTTCAGAATTTTCCAATTAATATGTGTGTGCATTATAATAAAATGTTTTGTTGAATTAAGTTTGGCAGTAACTTATTTTATATATTTTATTAATAATATTTAAAATTCAGAATTAGAAATTTGAATATACAGTGTGATACTTTAAGCTCAGCTTCTCCATGAGCTAGTGACCGATGCTTTCAGTTTTATAAAAGAGTAACTTCTCCCGTACGTATCTGCCTACTATATAAATTGTCCAGATTCAAATGGCTTGGTGGTGTCTTGTATGGCATATTAGGTTAGGGAGGTTCTGTCGACTGTTATAATATATATATAATTTATGAGAAAGAATGTAAAATTCAATCCATGCGTCATTTTGTTCATTTCTTGAAATATAAGAAATTTTTTTTATTAACTATATACTCCAATATGCGATGCCATTTTAAATGATATGCCTTATTGGAGCATATATCTAATGAAACTACAAAAATGAGTTTGTTGTTAATTGAAAGGAATCCCCTTGATTCCTCATTGAGACTTTAAAGAAACTGAACAGGGAAAATCCCTTATATTCATTCTATATTATTTATTACTACTGTTATTATTATATGATTAGTAATATGTGAAACTACAAAACTTGTACTGTTCAAATTAATAGGAAAAGGTAAGCATAACACCAAAATAAGACTTAAGAGCACTTAGCTAATTTTCAGCCGGTTGCTGCCAGAATCATAGTGCTAAATCGAACTGCATCATTAAAAATATGTATATATAGCGGTGAAAATTAATATGTAAATAAAGCTGGGCTAGTAGTGGGGATCCTCATTCTATTAATAAAAAATATTTTTGTGTCTTATTATCAAAAAAATGGAACATCTAATTTGCATACTGGACTTTATTTACATACTGATCTTCGATGCCACTATATATACATATTTTTAATGATGCAGCTCAATTTAGCACTGATTCTGCAGCAAGCTGCCGAAAGCTGGCTTAGTGCGCTTAAGTCTTATTCTGGTGTTATGCTTACTTTTTCATATTAACTTGAACGGTACAAGTTTTTGAAAAATGTATAATAAATAGTTTGTGATTATTAATATGGTAAACTAAAGTGAATGAGCTTCTCACCATTGTGCATCAGCCAGTCTGATGACTTTACGGCTTTTCTTCTCAGATATCTAATAATTCTTAACTGAAAAATCAATTGAGTTTTCTTGAATGCAAGATAAATGAGGTTTTTTTTTTTTATAATTATGAGAAATAAATTTTTTTTAGCCTTAGTGCTAGAAGGCTGTGCAAATAATAAATCAACCAAGGCATTTTAGTAGGTGGCTGAAGGCAGAGGGTGCTAAGAATCCCGTCTCGAAACCCAAGCTGCCATTTGAAGATGACCTTTATTTAAAATTGCAGTTAACTTTCAAGTGAAGGAAGGCTGCATGAATTGAAAGAAGAACTGTTTAATATTAAATGGGACATAGTTAATTTTAGTGAAGTTAGAAAAAAAAGTTAAGAGATAACTGATTTAAAAGTGGTCATATATTTTTATAAAGGCACAAATATTGGAAGAACAAGTGAGTGAGATTCATTATAAATAAATGGTGGAAGAACAACATTATGGAGATTGATAGTGTATCAGAGAGAATAATATGATCAAATGCAGCTAATTTAGGTTTATGCATCAACAAGTTCTCATTGTGATGAAGAAGTAAAGGATTTTTATATGGAAGTACAAAACGCTTTTGTTCAAATCAAACACATTTTAAAATTGTCATGGAAGACTTGAAAATTTTGTATGTAAATTTGATTATGGTGACAGAAATGAGAGAGTACATATGAAATTAGCAGAAAAACTGTATATTATGAATTTTTTCTTTGAGAAAAATGTGGACATGAAAGCATCCAAGTGAAGGTTCTGCAGAATTGGATTATATTTTGAATTGCAGAAAATAGACATTTTAGAATTAATAGATTCAATACAGGAAGTGATTATCAGTTGGTTAGTTATAAAAAAGTTATTAATGATAAATTAGTGTAAAGGGATTTACACTGATCTAATCACAGATTGGTCTGAGCATACTGAAGGACATTAACAGTTTATAAGCCTATTGCTGGCTATGCTAGTCCACCACAGTAATTATTTCCTACTCACCATAGAGATAAGTTACTATCACATGCATATTATTCAATTATATCTATTGAGGATATGGTTTATAGATCTGAGCTCACTGGAAAATTTATTTGTTTGGAACTGGTATTGTTATCTAGGACCTATTACATCATTACCAGGAACCCAGGTTTAAACCTTCACCAATTTAATGGTGATCCCATCATTTGGGATAGATGAAACTCAGTTACGATATTGCACTACTTAGTTTAAACCTCTGGATAAATTGGTGAAATGCATAAAAGAGAAACAAACATCAGCCACAGTTTAAAAATCAACAATACTTTTATTTCATGTATACAAGAATATGATGCATTAACATACTCTCTCAGATAATGGGCCCGCCCAAAATGTAAAATTGACCATTGGTAAGGTATTGAAGAGCCTTTTTACTAGATAATGGTCTTCCACTAATTACCATTATCATTAGAATCAAATATTTTATTTATCTTATATGTGTGATCAATGATTTTAATGATACATATAATGAGAAAAATAATTTTTTTAATTGAATCCAATTATTCAGTATGTAATCACCATTACCTTGAATAGACAAACATTTATCAACAAACAAATAACTAAATAAATGTTAATGTATGATATTAAATAAATTTGGTCACATGTGATGTATATATAAATAGTGTTATTTATTACCCTGTCTATTGATCAAAAATTCAGTCTGCTTATCCATAGTTTCTTTTCTCATATGGGTAAAAAGCATAAAAAATATATTTAATACTACTGAGTTGATTCTTATTTTGGCTGTCCACAAAGTAAATGTTATCATCTTTGACTTTTTCTTTGGTGTTTTGTCTCAGCAAAGTAAGTTTAATAATCATTTATTTTTGGCTGTCAAATGAAGTAGATTTAAATTTAGTTTATCAATTATGGTAGTTCTGGTTACTTGTTTATTTGACTAATAAATGACTAATTTAGTCTATCAATCCTTAACTGGTTTTTTGTTTGGCTGGCAAAATAATATTTCAGTCTACTAATCCATATACATTTTACTTGGCTGACAGAATAATAATTTGATCTATTAATTCTTCTTGATTCTTTAGTTGGCTGGCAAATGAATAATTCAAATCCATCTTGTTTCTTTATTTGATTGACATCTGAATATGATACTATTTTTGAACTCCAAATCACAAAATAGTTGTTTAAATATTGTGTGTTTAATCTAACTTAATATTTTACTGGAGATAATAAAATCATTGTTTTGTTTATTTATTATTCTTTGTTATTCAAAATGAGAATTCTGTTAGAATTATGAGCAAATATTTCAGTGAGATATCAAGCCAGAAAAAAACCTAGATAAAACATCCACATAAAAAAGTATAATTTCTCATTCTGCCTTTGTAGTAAGATAACTAATAAATGCAAAATCTAGCTAAAACTAAAATTAAGCTCAAAAATTAAATT
Organism: Epiperipatus broadwayi; assembly: GCA_028023455.1. Taxonomy (NCBI): domain Eukaryota; kingdom Metazoa; phylum Onychophora; class Udeonychophora; order Euonychophora; family Peripatidae; genus Epiperipatus; species Epiperipatus broadwayi. The sequence goes on from JAQFVV010012404.1 coordinate 8,945,211, forward strand.
ATTATATTATGAATAAAGATAAAGGTTTAGCAAATGAATATGAAGGTATTTCCTTAATTTTTTCATGGAAATATTTGATTTAAGCTTATAAAGCTAAAATTCATTTAATGAATGAAAATTTTACTGATTTGATTTACTCTTATATTGTGAATCTTTGAAATTAGAAATAATGTAACAAAAAAAAAGAATAAAGTCTTAAGGCAGAAAGTAATAATTATTTTTTTTGAATATAAACTTTATATGGTTGTATTTTTTCATTGAGAATGTAATTCAAGTAAGTTAATTTCATATAAAGCAAGGTTTTAGAAGATAAAATTGGAATTTCCTGATAATTTAATAAAAACTTTTATTATATTAAATAATAAAACTAGATAGGAATGCTTTTGAATAGTTATAGCAATGAATTTTATTTAAATGACTGGATTTCTTTCAATTTTTTTTTTATTAAATGAGCAATAGTTATTTCCTATATTAAATTTTTTTTTAAAAAGCTGATTTCTAATGATTTAATAATTGTCTCTTGTTTGATTAAAAGAATATAAATTTAAAGCAAAATTAATTAATAATTTGATTTTAATTATAGGTTAGATATCAAAATTGGACTCAGCTAGGTTTTATAATTAACCACCAAATGATTTCTCTACATTAAAAATGATGACCTCTCTAGAATTAAATGGGAGCACTAAGTGTAGCAATGAACATGCAATGCTCGTGGATTTTTATAGTTTTATAATTAATATTTTATCATCCAGCTATTTATTATAGCTTCAAGGAACAAGCAAGTCTATTTTATAATATGCAATAATATGAATCTTAACTGGCCTGTCAAGTAGAGGAAATATTAGAACAAAATTAATCAAAGCAATAATTTTTAAGCATGAGATAGAATAGGAATTACTATTATTTCCTGCTCTTTCTTTCATATATAGAAATTAATTTGTCAAGTAGAATATAAGCTTTTTTAAAAAATCTATATCTCAACTTATATTTAGTAACAGTTAATTTATAAATTTCAATATGAATATTTACTAAGAGGGAGGGGGGTCAGTTATTGGAAACCCAGAAAAGTTTTTGCTGTCCATCTTTGAATTTTTTATTATCTAAGTTAATCTGAATATTAAATAACTTGATTCTCCAAAAATTCTAAATTTAAATTGGCATTGCTGAAGGCACTTAATTTAATAGTGTAATTTCGTAATATAGGACATATGACAGTTTTTATGTATGGCTATAATCTTTTAAAAAAACAACAATTGATTTAAGTCTTTTGGTCAGTTTATTAGAATTTATAATTATTTGAGCAGAAATGTTCATGAGTATTATAATATCAGAATATTGTATGTGAATTACATAACATATTTTGAAAATATGTAATAACTTATGACCAGGTATTTTATTTTCTTGACATTTGGTCAAGGATCTCAATAATTGATAACCAGAAGCTTGTTTGACTCTTATTATAGACTACATCACGGTCACATATAACGTATTCAAGAGATCGGTTTTCATGCACATTTCATAATTGCCTTGTATTGGCATTATGTTAGCATACAGCTTTGAGCAAAAAACTCAATGAATAATTCCATCTTAGTTGTCATACAAGTATTTATAATGAGTTATTTATCTAGTACTGTGTTTTATTTGTAACAGTCATTAGGCAATCATCCTCTACACATCTGCTGTATGAATTTATAACGCTTGAGAAATAATATCACTTTCTAAACACAAGATAAAGTCTTTGAAAAAATGAGATGAGTCCATGTTATATTTTTTTACCTAAATTTGTGTGTATAGGCAAATCATTTAGAAATGAGAACATTGTAACAGTCAGATTTATGCATTCATGCAATAGAATCCAGGCAAATATACCAAAGCTGACTGGAGTGGGATGGTGAAGTCCCGAATCCAACCAAGTTTCAACTTATTTACCAGCACTCCATGACTCAACACTCGATACAAATGATATATCTGTGCTTACACTTTGCCTCCATTTCTTCATGGCTGGCTTAACACTGGGAGAAACATGATATTCAGCAGCTGGCTCAACATAAAACCAACTTGGTGGTTAAAATAGACTTATAAATTAAGATTAATGTATATGTCATTCATATATAATATAATAACTAAGATTTAATTGGATTAGAATTAGATTGAGAGAAATACATGTGAAACCACGTAATTTAAATATATATTTATTAATTAATAAAGACAAGAATAAATAAACAAAAGAACATAATAGATAATTATTATAGCAATCTCATCTTACATATTAAATTCAACGTGTGTGTGTGTGTATGTAGTTACTTAGGTTATGCCTATAATGGAGATGCCAAATCCTATCTTAACATTGTGGATTGCTATTTTATAAGTAACTTTACTAACCCCGGATAGATTATTCATTACAATATTATACGAACATATATTCTATATAAAGTGTGAGCACATAAATAAGCTCATGCTGATGTAGATTTAACCGAGTAGCCAAGATGTGGTTTCAAATCAATGCTGAATGTTAAACTGAAAGGGAGAAGAACTGGCTACTTTAGGGTGCCACTATGTGCTATAGCACTGGCAAAATATTACTAATAATGCTGTCCTGCAGATGGATAATTTTTCAAGGATTCTTACAACCAATGCACAGTACTCTGGAACTGAGTGTCTTTTTTTTACGATAGGAACATTCAAAGTTCAGGGGTGAGGATGGCTTACTCATGTGACCTGGCATTAAACTTCAGGAACAATCTTGGTGCACAGACCCAAAATAGTAGAATGGGATAGCCTAACCAAAGTCCCATTTTAGAAGATGCAGTGAAACGTTGAGTACATTGTACTTAATAAATTACATCTGCAACGCAATCAATGATACAACATATATATTAAAAGTTAAATGTGCTTTAACAGATAGTGTCTATCAGTTTAGCTAATAGAATCTAATTCTTAAAATAGTGTTATACTAGACTAATTAAAGGGTAAATTATATTGTCAATCTTGTTTAATGCACTTTAATCTACATCTTAATAATTAATTAAGGAGGGAAAAGTATATTTGGAGGGGTTTATTAATAGATCAATAAATATACTTTATAACTGTCCTTAAGGCTAGTTTATTACTTATTATAAATAATTAAAATCATAAATCAAATTTATGCATTTATATAACAAACAATAATCAATAATGAGCACATGCCGGTTTGTTATTATTACAAATATAGGATTTCGAAACAGCGTGCTGCTTATTTGACGGCATTGATAAAGATAATTGAAGATATTTTAAATTATATCTCTGCTAAATTTTACTGAATTTAAAGGCTCACTGTTTCAAAGCATTGGCTTACAATAATATAAGTAATATATTTTGAAATAAATATAATGAAAGATATAGGCACAAACGCAATGATAGAGAAATAATTAAATAAGACATTGACTTGCTTGATTCAAATAAAGTAGAAATTACAAGTGTAGGTAGACAAGTTACATAATTAAAAGGTTAATTTAGATATAATTTAGAGTTAATATTAGTTTGAACATTCATTTCTTTCTTTCTTTTACACTTAGCTAGCTTTTAAAATTAAGAGTTTTGAAAATTAAATATTAATTGATTCTGAGCTCTGATTCTGGAATGATATTACTGATTCTTCATTGCAGCTGGTGATGTAGGCATTTTAGACTTGAGGCATGATGACATTCTTTTCTGGGCAGGTACATGGTGTCTTCTTCTGGTGGCAGGCTGTTGCTTGATAATTTCATCCATGAGGTGATCATGTTGTTATATGTATAGGATGGCAGTAAACTCACCATTCTCCCACGGAGAAGCAGCAAAACGTTTCCCTCCTTAACCAGACATTTCAAAATTTCAAGTGATGTGGAATCTGGTGGCAATTTCTTTTTCAAATGTTGGTGTGTGTGTGTCTAGTTTAAATATGACCTATTCATACAATATAAACTCATTAGCATTAGATGTTAATTTAAAATTTCAGATTTTAAAATTGATTTTAAACTTTTGTTCAATTTTTTTGCAAGGTATCCAAAATCCTACCGGGAATTTGAATAGTGCCGGTGTAGTGACTTTACATATACAACATTTAGTTAAAACAAATTATTTTACAAAATTTACTAAATTTAAACTTATTTCCCTGCAAGTGCGGTGGTTTAATGTTAATTTGTTTACAACTATTTTACTTAAATCTAAAAGAGCTAAAACTTTTAAGCAAATCTAAATCATTCCAATCCAATATATGTATCATAATACATCGAAGCAGCCAATCTTAGCTTAAGATTGAGCTTCATGGTTCTATCCACTTACCAAATACTAACCTACGTTCAAACCTTATGTCCCATCCCGCTCCTTTAGTCATGTATATATATATTTCTGAGAAATGCGCCTAAAAATTATAAATTTTAGTTTTTCAATATTTATTATTATTTTTTTTTTCACATTAAAATACATAGGTGCGGCTCAGATATATATATTGTAACCTCTACTCTCTTCACCTATCACTTTATCCCCAAATAAATGCCCCGGCGCCAATTCTATATAAGATAGAATTAATTTATAATTTATTGCATCTCTGCCTATTGATGAGATTCTTATGTTGCTACTACTCTATGGCTTAGCTCAGTTGGGGGGGTTATAGGTATGATGGTCATCTAGGATGCAAATGGGAATGAGAGAAGCATTTAGAAATAACAATCGTATAATGTTGATTCAATTATATTATAAGCATCTATTAAGTAATAAGGGCTATAGTGAAATGGATAATTTCTACAGTAAGTAAAGTATAGACAATGATGAGGATCGGGTATGTTTTGTCTCACATCACTATCTATTCTATGCAAGGTAAAATCATATTTTTAGCATCACAATGTTAGGATTTATTAAAGCTTATTATTTAAATAAATGGCATATGCTAGCAAACTAATAAATATTATACTTATATTACGTTGAATGTATGTGTGTGTGGAAATGGTCAATCGAACGTATATGATAAAACAGTTCAGAGGGGATTTATCTCAACAAAACATTTATTACCAGAAACATTATTTTACAACACGTCAATGATGAATTCAGTATTACCTTTACATTAAACACAGACTTGATTAAATAACATTAAATTATATAATTTGTACACTTGATACTTCCTCCTATTTATTGTCTTAATTACATTTATCACTCTATTTGCTTATTTATCGATAATAAACAATAAAAGAAATTATACATTTATTCCAATGTTAATACATCTATTCTAACTTGTGCTCTTAATAAGCTAAGACAAACGGCACCAAAGAGTCGACTGATGTTATAAAACTTTCTGGATATCTGTAGGTTAATATTTGCTAAATAGGCTCAAGTGACAGTTTTATTACCTTTTGCATTAGAGAAAGCAAAAAAAAAAAATTTCATGTGCCTACAAATTTCTATAATAGGACACTTAATAATAACTTTATTAAATTAGCTTTAAATAAAATAAAATTCTATAATATACCATTATGCTCATATCGGAGGATGAATTAATAACGATAATGAAACAATGACAACATGTGCGATGACCTAACAAGTTATTCAGAACTCACAACTTCAGTGATGGTTTTTTTCTACATCTCTAATTTAATCATATTTCCGAGTGTGTGCGCATTTGTAAGATCACAAATCGAAGCATTTATTAATTATATCTCTATCGGAATACGGATGGTGCAGCAAGCTAATCTTTAACTTATCTTATTTCAAGCATTTTATAGAAATCTGATATAATCAATATATATTACCTGACGATAATTACGCCGGAATGAAGGAGGAGAGAGAAATAACAATAAATAAATATTCACATATCATCATCATCATCATCAACCATTATCAATCCACTGCAGGATGAAGGTCTCTCCAAGTTTAATCCATCTTCTCCGATCTTTAGCTTCTCTTCTCCACAACACCCCTGCACATTTTCTTATTTCATCCATCCATCTCACATGTGGTCTCTTTCTGGGTCTTTTACAATCTCTTGGAATCCAGTTTAAAATTTCAATTGTCCATCTATTAACATCTCTTCTAGCAATATGTTCAGCCCAACTCCATTTCAATCTTTTAATTTTTTCAATAAGGTCAGTAACACCTGTTTGTTGTCTTACCCATACATTGCGTTTTCGATCTCTTCTTGTTACTCCCAACATACATCTCTCCATACTCCTTTGAGTGGTCTGAAGTCTCTGTATTGCTCTTCTATTAAGTGTCCAAATCTCAGATCCATAAGTAAGAACTGGTAAAACACATTTGTTAAAAACCATCCTTTTCAAACACATAGGCATATTTCCTTTTAGTATCAAGTTATTTCTACCAAAAGCACTCCAACCAAGTTTAATTCTATGATTAATTTCCTCCATTATGTTTCCATCTGTATTAATAATCTGACCAAGGTATTTGTAACTGTTAACTTCTTCTAATTCTTCATAATCAATCTTTATTTTCATATTTTGAGCAAATCGATTAAACATTACTTTAGTCTTTTTAACATTTATCTTTAGTCCTACTTTTCTACTTTCATCTGCTAACTCCTGCAACATTTCCTGCAGCTCTGAAGCATTTGCAAAAACAACTACATCATCTGCGAAATCTAAATGACTTAAATACTCTCCATTTACTTTCACTCCTTTAGTTTCCCATTTTAATCCACAAAATACTTCTTGCAGCACTGCTGTAAAGAGTTTTGGAGATATGGAGTCACCTTGTCTTACACCTTTCTCAATGTTGATTTTTCCAGTATCATTATGTAATCTAATTGTTGCTGTTGCATTTTTATAAATATTCTTTAAAATATGACAATATCCTGGATCTATACCTTGATGATCCAATGCTTTAATCACTGAAGAAATGTGTATAGAATCGAATGCCTTTTCATAATCTACAAATCCAAAACATAATGACAACTCATATTCGTTTGTCCTTTCTATGACTTCTCTCAATACCTGGATATGATCTATTGTACTAAAACCACTTTTAAATCCAACTTGTTCTCTTGGTTGGTGGAAACCAAAGTTCTCTGTAGACGAGTTGTAATTATCTTGGTAAAAATTTTATATAAAACTGATAAAAGGCTGATAGGTCTGTAATTTCTAATATCTTCTTTATCACCTTTTTTAAATATTAATATTATTACTGCATTCTTCCAATCTTCTGGTACATCTTTATCATTTAGACATTTGGTATATAACTTTGCTAAAATTGTTTCTATTTCTTCACCTGCTTCTTTTAATATATCAATTATAATTCCATCATTTCCTGGAGCCTTTCCTTTCTTCATACACTTAATTGCATGTCTCACTTCTTCATTTACAATTCTGGGCAATTCGGAAGATGTAATAGATATAGGAGGTACTTGTTCTTTATTACTATATAATTCTTGATAAAAATCTTCTACCAATTTCATGATGTCATCTCTCTTTTTTAGTAATAATTCCATCTTTTTTTCTTATTGCAGATATAAATTTCCTACCAATACCAAAATGTTGTTTAACATTTTTGAGACTTTTATTTTCTTCTACAGCTTTCCTTGCTATTTCACAGTTATACTTTCTTATATCATTTTCAACTCTTTTCCGTACCATTTTGCAAAATTCGAGATATTCAATTCTTTTTAATACATTATTTTTGTATATCTTCATATTCCTTCTTTTCTTCATAAATTCTCTAGTCTCAGTAGAAATTTTATTAGTCAATTGCTGCTTTTTTCTACCAGCTATGTTTGTTGCAGTTTTTAAAAGTGTATCAGTTATTTTCATATTAATTTCATTCAAATCTGAATCATGTTCAAAATCTCCTAACACTTGAAACCTATTTGTAAGTTCTAATTTAAATTCATTAGAATGTTTCTGAAAATTAGGAATATCAACTGTAAATATTGTTTTTCTCAATAATTTTTGTCTCTCTAGTTTTACATTAACACGTAACTTACATCTTACTAATCGATGATCACTTCCTGTGTTAAATTTATTAAGAACATTACAATCTTGAAATATGTATTTCCTGTTAGTCAAAATATAATCCAGTTCTGCTGTACCTTCATTTGGATGCTTCCATTTCCTTTTAACATTTTCCTCAAAAAATGAATTCATAATATAAAGTTTTTCTTTTTCTGCAAACTCCACAAGTCTATGTCCTCTCTCATTTCTATTACCATAACCAAAATTACCTACAGCAATTCGCGTATTAACCAAAAAAAAAAAAAACCCTCCAAATTCAAACTTAATTCTTCAATAAATCTACCAACTTTTAAAACACAAATGTTGCGGAACTCAGCCGACTTATCATCAATAAATGGGGTATTTGCCACTTCATTTAAGAAATACAACTATCTCATCATCTTCTATCAAATAAGAAAACACTACCACCCAAGGTTTAACAAGTAAGCAATTGAGGAGAGTATTACTCAATCCACATAGCAAAAATCATTTCTTCGATCGCTTCTTCATCCAAATGTACTCAACGCATTTCATATATAAACAAATCTATAAGTAGACAAACTCTTAATTCTTCATCTTCCTTTAACATACGGCACCAAACCAAAACCGATAGAAAAACAAAATACAACTTTGGGAAAATAGTTTACGACAGTGCACACACGCGAATACACGATCTCATATAAAATAATTTCTAAATCATATGAAACAACAAAATGTCATATTAACAATAATTAAGTTGAAATGAATCTATTACTTGTGAGAATTATGAATATTAAATTTCAACTTAAAGTCAATACTGTCAAGTAAGTTTAACTATTCTGCATACTGGCATAAATATCTCCATGCATCTATCTATTATTATTAACATAATGTATTTAATTAGAACTAATAATATGAGCATGAGGATATCCATTTGCTTTTAACATAATAACAAAAAAAAAAAAAATTACCGATTTGGTATAGTTTATACCAAGATCTCCAAGACGTACTTGTGGAGATTAGGCATATAAATAAATAGCAATAATTAAATTACATTAAGCATAAAAAAAAAATCTACCTGTCTATTATAGGCAGTGGGAAGAAATACATGTCAACATTTAATCATTAAAATAAAAGGTTTTTTTTTGTTCAGATTTGAAAGTTTGAACGGAAATATACGTGTAGCTCTCGATGATAACGACGAATTGACAACATTAAAGACATACAAACATTGCTCCTGCAGGCTAAAGTAAAATTTGACAAAAGCTGCAATAATTTCCAATGATCTTAGAATTTTCTAATAGATATCATATACAGCCTTTGTGCATATTGGAATCACTTTATTGGTCATACAAAACGAAGTATCTGACTCGGTAAGATTATCCAAATAAAATTTATGACTTTCTTCCGTTTTTGGTTGCTAGCATTCAGTAGAAGTTTTACATTTAAATCCAAGGTCATTTGGTTTATCCATGCCTCTATACACCACTTATAGTTAATCCTTAAACATTATTGAGTCACGCATTCTATCACTCTTTTTTATAGGTGCGAATGGTAAGGTTATTTGGTATATAAGACTGTCCATTTAATGTATATGGTTAGAATAGACAATTTTTCTGTTTTAATTTTATTTTGCATAGCAAGAACAGAAAATGGTTGTCATCTGATCCTTCGTGTCAGCCGCGGGATGGCGCTATTTCTAGCTAAATTTCTAGAAATATGCCATTTCCGCAGTCTCCCCCAAGCCTTTAAGCATTCTTTCTAAAATAAATCCTAGAAAGATTGTTAACTCGGAGTTAAGACTTCTTTCTACGCTAAAAGGTAGGGTGTTAACTCGGCTTAGCGGCTAATGGTGTGGCTTTTTCCAATGCTAAAAGCAGAGGAAAATGCTGTAGTTGTTTTTGTCATGCACTATATCATAATGCTGTGTTATGTATTTTATGTAACAATATCGTATGAGGGTGTGTTAATTTGATCATGTCAAAATTATTTAAATTTTCATTGGGGCCTTTTTTTTTTTAAGACGAATTGATGTACTGTTACCTTTTGACAATTTTAACAGTGTGTGGGGTAGCATAAAATTTTTAACAATCACACTTTGAGTCACGTTTTAGCGAGAAATTTTCCGAGACCAAGAAGATGGCTAATTTCAACGCAGAAAAAACTTGAAAAGATGGGAATTGCCAGACACGGAAGCTGGCGCTGGAATATTTCTACAGCAGAAAAAAAAAATCCTGGTGCTGAAAGAAAATATTGGATTGTGCGACAAATATATGCAGATTTATTGGATTGTGCGGCAAATATATGCAGATTTGAGGTCCAAAAACATCTTTTGACTTTTATTTGTAAGTCTCATTGTTGCAGATGGAAATGTTCACTTCGTAAAGGCAAGCTTGTTTGAGGGATTCCAAATGGCCTTCGTCAAATGTCAAAAATAAAAGAAGTAACTTCAATTTTTATTTAAACATACATCCCTTCTTCTCCCAATAATTGTCATCGGCAATCAAATGTAAAATAAAAGAAGTAACTAAAATTTTTATTTAAACATAGTCTAAAAAACCCATCTTCTCCCAATAATTGTTGTCGTCAGCAATCAAACGGTCAAATAAAAGGAACGTCAATTATTCTTTAATCGTATAGAAAAAAAAAAAACCACTAATTGTTGTCGACAATCAAATGTAAACCAGTCAAAGTAAGACCGTAAATTATTAGTTAAACAGAACCCAACTTACTATTTGAACATACACCAAAAAAGACCCGCTCTTGTTAATAAAAATTAAAGAAACAACTATTATTGTCCCATTGTCAAACCGAATATTATTTGGGAAAACCCAAATAATTTATAAACGAAGAAAAAGAAAGTCAAATCGGTTGTCAATCAAATGGTAACCGATAAAAGTCACTTAAATTTTGATTTAAACATACACACAAACAAAAATAAAACGCAGAACCCTTTCTCCCAATAATTGTTATCGGCAATCAAATATAAAAAAAAAAGAAGTAACATACAATTATTCTTTAATCATACACAAAAACACCTCTCCTACTAATTGTTGTCGGCAATCAAATGTAAAGCACTAAAAGTAAGGTAAAGCAATTATTTTTTAAACGTAACCCAAATTACTATTTGAACACATATGAAAAAAGACCCGCTTTTGTCAATAAAAATGAAAGAAACAACAACTATTATTGTCCCATGGTCAAAAATATTAGGTTTTTGGGAAACCAAAACCATAATTTATAAATGAAAAAAAAAAAAAGTCAAATCGGTTGTCAATCAAATGTAACCGATAAAAGTAACTTCAATTTTTATTTAAACATACACAAAAAAACAACCCCTTTCTCCCAATAATTGTTGTCGGCAATCAAATGTAAAATAAAAGGAAGGTAAATTAGTATTTAATCATCACCCCAAAACATCCACCCCTCTCACTAATTATTGTCAGAAATCAAATGTACACCACCACTAAAAGTAACGTAAACTATTCTTTAAACGGTTACACCCCTTCTCTCAATAATTGTTGTCTACAATCATACACACAAAAAAACACCTAATAATTAGTGTCGGCAATCAAATGTAAACCAATCAAAGTAAGACTGTAACTTATTATTTAAACGTAACCCAAATTACTATTTGAACCTACACCAAAAAACACCCTCTTGTCAATAAAAATTAAACAAACAACAACTATTATTGTCCCATTGTCAAAAATATTTATTTGTAGAACCAAAACCATAATTTATAAACGAAAGGAAGTCAAATCGGTTGTCAATCAAATGTAAACCGATAAAAGTAACTAATTTTTATTTAAGCATACACACACGAAAAAAAACACTTCTCCCAATAATTGTTGTCGGCAATCAAATGTAAACCTATAAAAGTAACGTAAATTATTTAATCGTACACAAAAACACCCCTCCCACTAATTGTTGTCGGCAATCAAGTGTAAACCTATCAAAGTAGCGTCAATTATTATTTAAAGATCCATCAAAAAAAACCGTTCTCTCTTGAATTTTGTCAATCCAATTTTACAAAAACAGTAATACTATTTAAAAAAAAAACAAATTACTATTTGAACACACACCAAAAAAGACCCTCTTGTCAATAAAAAATAAAAAAAAAAACCTATTATCCCATCTCAAAAATATTTGGGAAAAATAATTCAGAAACGAAAGAAAGTAAACTTTGTAAACAAAAAAAAAAGGCAATATTAATAGAGAATCGCTAGCCCGGGAACGTTACAATAATGTGTTTTTGGTTAGAAATCGTGCCATCCCGCAGCTGACACGAAGGATCAGATGAGAACCCAGAAAATTTATCAAACGAGGGTCAGTAAACTGCTCCACTAAATAGTTCAGCATAATTTTACTCATCATATGTAAGTTATAATAAATCAATTTAACAAAAATTTTATAATATCCACACATTTGAATAAAGCAAGTCTAAACTATTAGCTGATAAAAGCCAGAGCTGGGTACCTTTTTAAAATTTAGCCTTCCATGTAGACAGTCCTATTCTGAGTAGTATGAGAGAACTTGATCCATAAAGGAATAATAGAGAATTTTCACAATATTTAGTTCACCTATTTTCTTATTTTTTTTAGAAAATTATTCCACTTTCCATACTATTATGTCTGTCTTCTCTTTTTTCTCCGTTCTTCTTTTTTTGAATCTGCTGTAAAAACTGAGCCATTCCTCTTTTTTTTTTGTTGTAATGAGCTTAGCAATATGCAAGAATTTTCTTGTAAAAATGTTAGTAATAGAATATTGGGAAGAAAAAAAAATATTAAATATTAAATTTACAAATGCTAACTAATAACAAATAAACAAATAACTTTTACAATTTTAAAGTCAAGAATTTATGTAATAAATAAATAAAAATCATATTAATTAATGGTATATGTGTGTATCTGTCTTTCCATTAATATAGTGTCTATTAATGACTGAACTGTTAACAGTTCCTATGACACATAATTCTGCTATTACAAATTTGGATATTATAAGTAATAATGAAAAATATGAATGAAGTGTGAGATGATGGAAAATGGACTTGCACCCACACATAAGTTAGATCTTGGATGGGAATAGACAGTGAGTTAGAAAACCAATGAACAAACACCTGTTATGGCCTTACAGACAAACATTCCTACTAATTTAGCTCTCATACTAACAATCCCTGATATTGTCCATCTTCCTCTCTCACTAACAGACACACATAACCTAAAATTTTAATGACTGGTATGCCCAACTAAGGTCTTGATAATTTTTTTAAACTAAATTTAAAATACTAAATTATATCACAATTCATTTTTTTCTTCATAGTTATCTCTGGTCACTATTGGCACAATGTGAACCTCCCATATTTCTTCCTGGTGCCATCCTGGAAGGTCACAATATATATTACAGGAGCAAACATACTAACCAAATATTTGATAAATAGTTTATTATACATCGTTTATAAAACTTTTACTTTTTAAATTGTTTTTTCTCTTAAGTTGTATATTTTTCCAAATCCAAGATGGCAGATGCAATCGTTAATTGTCCAAAAATAATAAAAGGGTTGGCAATATAATATTGCTTTAGTCTTGGGAAGGAATTTTTTAATTAAAGTTTTATTAGAAATAAAACAGGAAATCAGATTAATAGATTTTACTTTTGTTATAACATTTTTTGTCAAATCTAATGATTGCATCTCCAAAAACAATAGACATAGAAATGTAAGATTTTGCTAGTTTGGAGATTAGATTTTGGCTAGAAATAAGAAATTAAAAGCATTCCAGAAATACCTGAGCGGGATATAAAATGGGCTGATTTTAAAACACCAAAGGTTAGCTGCTATTGAGAGAACTGTTTGTCAAGATGACCCACGCTGGTTTGAAATTTAAAAATGATGATTGAGTAGAAAACCCATCACCTGTGGAGATTATCTCGCCGTACCATCGTGCTGCCTAAGAATGAAGTAAAAACCTAACCTGAGAACTTTGGAATGCTGATCAGAAGCTTTCTACCTAAGAACTCGCATGGATCCTTGAACTCCCATGCACAAGCCAGACTTTGAAATATGGACTCCTAAAATGGTGCAAGGTAAATTTTCAAGCCGCCACCTGGAAGAAAATCTAGCCTAACTAATCTCATCAAAATTTCTTTCATGACTGATTTAAATTTGTATTTTTCTATATGTAAATTGCTCTCTTTGATAAATCTAATTCTCTCTCATATGCTCTAACTTTTTTTAACTTTGGTATGCTCATTTATTTATATGTATTTATTACTTGATTTCATATATTTGTTTTTTTTGTTGTTATTATTAATATGCTAATCTCAAGCAACTTGACGAGCTGAATTTCTAAAATCTTTTCTTTCCTCCTTTTAATTAAACCTCCACGAATTAAGGTTATTAATGTTTCCTCAAAATATAATGTATGATTAATTAAGATGCCAGATTGGTTTTTTTTATGAATCAACATTTTATGTTGATTTTTATTATAAAAATTGTTATTTGTGCAACTCCAAATAGAATGAAGTAATTCTACATGGGGTAAATCCATCATTCAAGCTAATTCATGCTTTGAAATCTTTTAAAATGTTTATTTAAATTCTGAAAGGGTGACCTATTAGTTGTTTCTATATGCTAATTTCTTTTGTTTTTCATATTCTTAAAATCTCAAATGTTTAAATATTCTAGTTATCAAAATCCACGAAGATGGGATTGAATTATTTTAAACAGCAGAAAAAGGAGGGGGTCAAATTTTAACGTATATTTTTTAAAATGAAATCTTCTCTATACATATATTATAGCGGCATAGCAAATTCGTTGTATAAATTATTGCATTAAAACGAGATCATTTATTTTTAAAACAGTGAATCCTATTTTATGGCGTTAGTGACATTTATCAGTACTGCGTTACTGACATTACGTGCTTCTAATCTGGGGGTTGCGACAAGTTCAGACCTATAGATTTTCTTCATGTTCTGTCCTGTGGATAGTTGAGCTTACCAGGACCATCTTACATATAAAAAAGTTTCCGTGCATCAGTGATTCTAGTACACATGGACCGCGCCAGACTAAATCTCATTTCTTTAAGCACTGCCCTAAGAAGTGGGTCTTAGATTTCATTTTTGTCCAGAAGCAGGATTTTTTCTTGTTATTTCTTCGCCATTATGTCAGTACCGCCACTTCTTCATATTATTATTTCTTTTGCTTAATGACCCAGTTTTGATGTTATAATATTAAAATTGCACTCTGCTTAAAAATATATGTAAATGCCAAGTGTTACTAATTTTATTAATTAATAATGTTATTTCAATCTCTGTATTTAAGAGTACTGTATATGCCTTGGGGAAAATCAAGCGTTTTGTCTTCTAAATGTTGATTAAAAGAATTTTTCAATAAATATTTTGTCATAGATTCAAATATCTTTCAAATGTATTTTATTTATTTTTACAACCTCAGCGGTGTGAAAATAGTTTTCTTATATATGAAATTAATCTTGGAACACTCCCCAAAATAATATGTTAGTCACTGTGTTTCAGAACTGTAATCCAAAGCGTTAATAGCAATATTATGTAAACTTTTTAATAAATGATTGGCATCTTAATACCGTAACCACCAAATATATGTTTAAATTATATATATGAGAACCCTTAGCATGAATTTCAATATGTAATTATCTACCGTTTGGTAGACCACTCATACATGCACCCATTAATGTATATAAATAATTTGTCATGTTATTAAAATGTTTTATTATCTAATTTATTTTAGTCATTCGAATTCCCTTTTTTTTCCACTTCCACATGTACTACCATCCATATGCCTATTTAATTAACTCATAATGCAGTTAGTAAATAAGTCTTATTGTCTTCTCCGCTCTGCTAGTGGGCCGGATTTTAGAATAAATTATCATGTGCCATCATTATATGTTATTCATTAGGTGTTTGATCTGGGGTTTGGGGAATGGGTTCAAATCCAGGTTGGTCCCTGACCTAAATCTCAGGCTTGACTGGGTTTGAAGTACGTTTTGTGAGTTCCAGCTCATGTTAGATGGATCAACATGTTTTGACCAGTACAACATATACATGTGAATTTAAAGTAACAATTTAATAAATTGACCTTTATATAATTAAATTTATGATATAAATATATTTAATTGCAAATCGAAATTTATCTGCCGTAATATTTTAATATAAATGATATTACCAGCGTCTGTTTGTATGTATATGTAGCGATGCATATAGCCATGATAGTGCCCTTATTTAGTTATTCTGAGTGGTTTTAAACCTAGCATGGTTAGGGTTAGTAACAAAAGTTTAAGTGAAATGGCAGCGGATCAAAACCTACCATTTCAATATGAAGGTCTTAATAAATCACTTTTAATTCCATTCATTATATATTAATAAATGACATTTGCAAAATTTTTACAATTTACTGCATGTCAATATTAGAATGTAATATTATATATATATATATAGTGAGTTATTTATGTAATGCCTTGTTTTATTTGTAATAATCATTAGGGAATCACCCCCTACACATGCACTGTACGAATTTATAACACTAAGCTAGGTAAATAAATAATTCATTGTATATATTTAATGTCTTAGTAAATATATCTAATACTGACATGCAGTAAATTGTGAACATTTTGCAAATGTCATTTATTAATATATAGTAAATGAAATCAAAAGTTATTAATTAAGACTTTCAAGCTCTCATTTCTAAATGCTTAAGATTTGTATATATATAAATTTAGGTAAAAAAGATAAAAGTGGATTCATCTTACCTTTTTAAAGATTTTATTTTGTGTTTAGAAAGTGGAGTATTCCTCGAGCATTATAAATTCATATAATGCATGTGTAGAAGGTGATTCCCTAATGACTTACATACTGGTATTTGTACATACTTTATTAAACTTTTCATTAATCCTAATGTTACCACAATTCATCCAGTTACTTTGTTTTTTTTTTCAACTAGTATTTCAAGAAAATTACTTTCAACATATTATCTATAGAGTACTTTTCAAATTTTTTTCTTAGTCATAGATTCCTGTGATGATTTATTTTCTCTCTATATAACTATTTTATGATTTTCCTAGTTTTTATACGCATTTCACTATTGCCTAATATGGACACTGCTAAAATACATACTTGTCCAGTAGACCAATAGAAAAATTACATAAATAGTTGCTGCTCCTTATGAGATGCATGCATCCATATAAGCAGTACAATTAATCTTTTTCTTAATCCTGGTGATATTACAATTCAGCCAGGTATCATTGTTTTCTTTCATTTGCATTCAAGAAATTACTTTCAATATAATATCTACAGATTTATTTTCAAGTTTCTCCTTGGCCATAGATTCTGATGATGACATCCTCTAATTATTTTCCCATTTTCCTAGGATTAACTTTCCATCCGGCACCTTAACCATAACTTTTGATAATTAATTGCAAACAAATTTGATATTACAATTTTGGAGAATTGAATTTAAAAATTAATCATATTAATTGATTTTCAGCATAATTCAGAATGCAGCTAGATTTATGTCTGAAAAAAAACACCTCAGAATGACTTCATATAAAATACAGTAGGTATTTATAAATAAGTACGCTATTCCAATTCCAAAAAAATAAAAAAGATAAAAAAACTATTCTAGCTATGATAACTATAAACCAATCTATATACCACAAATACATCTACATATAAAGCATGCTGCTTCTATTTATTTGATATTTTCCGATGCTGTTTTTTAGTTTTTGCAGAAAACTTTTTTTCCTGAAATATTTTAACAACGTATCTAATTTAATTCTCCAATGTATTCTGCTCACTGCAATATCATTCAAATGGAAACAATCAACATTAATTTTTTTTAGAATGTCTTTGAGATGATCATTATAATATAAGTGGATGTATCATTATGTTTGAGCTTGTTTAATATTTAAAAAAACATAATTTATACTCTTCTCATTGTTTTTTATTTCAAATCAGATTTTTTTAACATAATCCAATCTTTTTATTATTGACTAAGATTAGTCACACAACTTTTGTGAATAAAGTGCATATATGAGAATTAAAATTTTGTTATCTGTTTATATAAATCCTCAGACACTACCAATCTTCGGCTACTTGAGTCAGTCAAAGCATGTTTAATGATCTCTTTTATGGTCAATTTTATTTTGTGGCACATTTATGCCATAAACTGAAACACTTGGTCTTTCCAATCACATAGTAGATTAAATATTGATTATGGCATTTCTTTCTTTCAGTCAATGTTTCTCTTAATTAGATGAGAACCCTGAAATGAGGAACTACGAGGTCCCTGACAATTTAATAATTTCTTTTGTCATTTCAAAAGATTTGATAACACTATTAAAATTTTTTTGGTTGATTTGATTTCTGTCTACATTTGCTTTTCTAGATTCTAGTCAGTCCTTTTTATTATTAGCCAGGATTAACTTCACAGAAACTCTGCACAATTTTTATGGATAGACTGTGTATGTGAAAGTTAAAATTTAGTGTTTTTATATACTCTAAAACACTATGATTTTCTAGGCCAGCCAAAGCATGTGTAGTGTACTTTTCTAAAATGAGTTTGATTTTTAAACATGTTTGTACTATGAACTTAAATATTTTGCCCTCTCAATCATGTACTAGGATAGATATTGTCTATTTCAATCCCTTTTCTCAATAATTGTGTCCCTTAATTAAATAAGTGCTCTGAAGTAATGAATTTCTTATTGAGGTCCCTGACTAATGATTTCCTTTCTTAAAGATTGGATTTGCATTAATACTGAGGATTGGTGACCAATGTGTGATGTGGTGATATCAGCTTAGTATCTATATCAATTGATTGGCAAGCTATACTTGTAAATCAGCCAGTAATAGTTTGAGTTTCTAGCTAATCATCCTAGAATATTTTGCTATGATTTGTAAGTACTTTATTGCAATTATGAAAGATGATCTGCTTTAACATATGATAACAGTCTTTTATATATTTGCTGCAACTATCTGATGCAATTAGAGCTTGAACATTTTTTCTATTAATTTCGGACATAGTTACAATCAGTATGGATTCGTAGATAATTAGTACTTTATGATGAACTGTCTCTTTGAACCTTTCATTTTAATATCTTTTCTCCAACGATGAAATCAAGTTCAAATAAAAACATCTATAATCCCACTGTTTTTACTATATCAGTTTATACTTTAATTACTTTATTTCCCTTCTTTAATAAATATCTTTTATTTTATGCTTATCTCTTTTTAAGATTGAAAATAGCTACTATAATGAAAAGAATAATTTTATTATTCTTTTTTGCTATAGTAACTACATTCATCAATTTACTTTCAGAAATATTTTGAGATTAAAGCAATTATCTAATTATTTCAGCTACTGAGAAATATAATATTGTAGCACATTTATATTCTTATAATATTTTAAACTTTTTTTTCTATTAAATATTACAAAAAAATTATTAACCATATTATAACATTGTAAGTATGTTGAAGGCAAGCAAAATAATTCATTCTCTTTTTAAAATTTAATTAACATGACTCTTTATCTGAGCTGTTCTTCCTATATTTATTTGAAAGTGAAATGAATAAAATAATCTATTAGTAAATGAAGCAATTTTGCTCTCTCTCTCTATATATATATATATCTATATCTCTCTCTCTATATATATATATCTATATATCTCTCTCTCTATATATATATCTCTATATATCTATATCTCTCTATTTCTCTCTCTCTCTATCTCTCTCTCTCTATATATATATATCTCTATATATATATATCTCTCTCTATATATCTATATATCTCTATATCTCTCTATCTCTATCTCTCTCTCTCTCTATATCTCTATCTCTCTCTCTCTCTATATATATATCTCTATCTCTCTCTATCTCTCTCTATCTATCTATCTCTATCTCTCTCTCTATCTCTCTCTCTCTCTCTCTATCTATCTATCTCTATCTCTCTCTCTATCTATCTATCTCTATATATATATATATATATATATTGCATGTACTTATATATAACTTCTTAAAATTTTAGCTTGTGCAATTTATTTGTAGCTAAAGAATTTAATTTTCAAGAATTTTAATTAACTATATATGATACAGCTTTATCCTAAATATCACAATGTATATATAATGCATATACTTAATGTGAATATACTTATACAATTATCTGAATATGAAAATAAGTATAACAGTAGGCTTAAGACTTAAAAATATTTTAGATTATCAAGATATTTTTTAAATTAAAAAAATATTGGTAAAAAGTGTCTAAAGATGTTAAAATATTTTTAGAATATATAAACCAATAATAAAGATATGAAGCGAAAATAAAAACATATGTAACAATAAGAGTAATAGATTCAAGAAATCATTATTTTACAATTTAAGTAATTGAGGTGTACAAAAATCAGAGAATGTTCTGAATCAAAATAATATTTTTCTGATTACAAGCTCCAAAAGTTGATATCTCAATTTGGATTAAATACTGAGAAGTTAATTATGCTGAGTAAATGAAGCTGGATAATACATGAAAATTTAATCATAACTTCTAAAAAATCCTTCAAACATATTTTAAATAAATGTGCCATTTTTCCGTAGTTGACAATAGTTTTCTTGGAAAATATATCAGTCAAAATAATGTCCATACTAACTTTTGCATTCACAATCAAAAATAAAGGTTAAAGTAAAAGCAATAGTAGTTTTCTTAAATTAGATGTATCTAAATTTAATATGTTTTAATTGCTCCATCAGAATCAATATCTTGAATATTGGGTTATCACGAAATTTTCCATATAACGCTGACTTGGTGGAGAATGATTGTATATGGTAAACACACAAAACTGAGAAAAGATAGCATGTAACCAATATTGAATTTTATTAGGAATGAATTGAACTGTATGACTAGCAACATTTCAAAATGGTTTTTTTTTGGATACTGTACTTATCAATCTGTGACATTCTACTTATTATACCAATGCCAAAAAAAGAGTAGTAATTATAAATTTATGATTACTTAGTGATTTGATATAATGTTAAACTGAGCTATATTATAATTAATATTTCAGTGAACTATATTTTATGAATGAAAAAGTGCTAGACCATATAAAATAGTTAATGATGAAATCAATAAATGTATATATGTTCTTAACTTGAAAGCTGGTTAACTAGGCAAAATAATACTTATCATTATCTATCATAGCCTCTTAATACAATTCTAGTTTTTTAATATTTAGAGCTACATTGTAAAATTTAATGAACTTTTTATACCAACTAGTGTTTTTACAGAAAACATCGGGAATTTAAGTAATTGACTAAATAATAGATTTAGTATTGGAAATAATTGTTGATAAGTGAAGAAAGTGGATTGCAAACATCATCAGAATTTCTATAGAATAGTAATTATATTATTGATTGTTTAGAAATTTATATACATATATTGTATTTTATACGTATTATATGTCAAGTTGTTTGATCAAAGATAGGTAGCTTAATTTATATATAACTATAGCAAAATGTTTTAAAATGAAAATTATAATTGTATTTTATTAGATAAAGTAATAGAAATAAAGTGTTTATTTAAATTATCATTATATAAAATTTTTATTTTGAATAAAATAATATTTCAGTAGTCATGCAGAATATAAATTTATTTGTATTATAAAAATAAAACTTAATAATATTATTTTAAATTCGGTCTCAGAATTTTTTTTTTTATCCATTTCTTTGTCTTTTCCAGACATTTGATCATAATTAGTACTCTTGATGGAAGATTGACAGCATTAGATGTTGAAAATAATGGTGCAGTACAATGGAGTTTAAGAACTGGATCTGTAAAACTTTTGTCATCTAGCATCAGTAACATAGAGGTATATATTTTCACTTTATATCTATTATTTATTGCAGTTTGCACAAAAATTTATTTTTTGATATATTTTTTATCACTGATCTAATATTTAAAATTGATGTTTGTTTTTTAATGGTTATTATTTATATATATATTTTAAGTTATCTGATAATGGTGTGATTTCACGTCTTATTCCTTCTTTGGATGGAAATATTTTTAAATATAGTGGAAACTATATTCAAAGTTTACCCTTTGCTGCAGATTCATTACTTAGTAATTCATATAAATTAGCTGAAGATATAGTCATTGCAGGAGGAAAAGATATTAAAAAATTTGCTATAAGTCCTTTTACTGGAAAGGTAAATTGATTATCATTTTAAATAAATAATATTAAAAAAATCTAAAAAAATTTTTTATATAAAGTTATATATTTAACATAGTATTTTATAATTATTTTAAAGAATAAAAATAGAATGGATTATATTTTTATTATTCTATACTGTTATCATTTTATTTTTTTTCATTTCTTAAATCCATATGTGTATAATGTTTTTATCATGCCATAATAGTGACATGTCATTATAGTTTTGATTTTAATTCTCATCTTTAGTAATTGTTAATTAAATATAATTACATTATTGTTATACATGCTATTTTTGTATTCTGTATGGATTTATATCAATAATCTATTTATTCTTTTGCAACTGATCCGGGTTTGGGTTCGCTTCCTGGTCAGTGCATTTGACATATGAAAAAAAAAAAAAAATTAAATATTTGAAGTGATAATTGTTATTTATGGCAGTTGCTATTTATTAAAAGAAAATTGTATGAGTGAACAAACTAAAAGAACAAAAATGATTTGGAATGGGTAGTTATCTGAAGAGACTTATTGTATAATAATTAGTGTGACATATTGCTGTACCCATGGGTATAAAGATCAGAAAAGAATGGTAAATTTTTCAAGTTATTCAAGAATTTCCAAATAACTTTAGATAAATATCAAAATATTGGTCAATAAATAATAGCTGAATCTCAGAGATTATGCATTTTGTCAAGAGAATATTTATAGTTCAGGTGGATCAGGAAATTGTATTACATTAATGAAGCTATGTAATTTTTGTTACTTTCTCACCAATTGTTATACATCTATATAACTATCAAAGGGTTTATATATAGATGCAATATTGTATTTAAATATAAGCTAATTTGGATGAAACTGCAGTAATATCTTGACTGATTTAATATTTATTTTTATAATTGTCATTGTTTTCTAAAATCCATAATCCATATAAAAGTTTAGTCAGTAGTCATAAGTAAATTCCCTTTTTACTTGTAGTATAACTTACTTTGATACCATGGGGCATTGCATTAATATAGTTAGAACTTGAAAGTTTATTGCTCCAAGGGTTACACATTTGTCATCATTGTAAAATTCTGTCAATAATACATTTTTTAAAAAAAGTGCTGTTTATAAAAAAGATTTTAGGTTTTTTTTTTGTTTAAAAAATGATTTTGAAGAAAAAATTGTTTTCTAGTCATTACATAAAAAGAAATCTTAAAAGAAAAATTTATCGATATTAAATGGCCATTTTTCTTATTGAAATTTCTTCTATAGCAACTTTTTAAAAAATGAATATTTTGTTTGAATTGATAAAGATGATTATAATTATATTGAGCTATTTGACTGCTAGTCTAGTCTGCTAACTTTAGGTCTGAATCCCAATTTAATAATAACTTAATTATAGAGATAACTCTTTTGAATCTGATTCCTAATTTAAATATAATACTACTTAATTAATTGAGTTGGCTTTTTTCATCCAACCCCAAATTTACAGAACAAAACTGAATAAATCCACTATATAAATGTAGATTATTTTAACCATTCAACAGCATCTAACAACTGCATTTATAAGTTTCACATACAACTTAACTATTTGCTGACAACTTCACATTAATGAAAACTTTTTTTTTTTTTTAAAAAAGATAAAATTTTTACAAATTATATCATATATATATATAAAGACAACATGAAGCAAATTTTTTTTTAATGTCAATTTTTTTTTTTATATTTAAGCTACTTTAAAATCAGTTTGCATATTTATAGATGCTTAGCAACAAATGCTAATTTTTTTTAAAAACATTTGCTTCCTCCTTTAACCAGTCAATTAATTAATGTTATATAAACACTCTGCACATAATAAAATAGTTTTTTAGAATTAAATTAAATATACGCCATAAGAGCTTATAAAATAAATTTAAAATGGTTAATACTGTAAGAGTCCGATTTTCACTTGGCAGAGGGAGTTGCATCCTACTACGGTCGGGCCTATGGTCTTCCTTCAGGATATCGTGAGTGATATGATGAAGAGCCTGATCAGTGATTGCATCCATATTCAATGGCTGGCTCAAATAATTACACATTAAATCTGAACACAATTTATCCATTCCCTACCCCTCTTTTAGGTTCCATTATGCCACAGATTTCAAACTCGGAGAGAAGTTGCAGTTAACTCTCTTCAGGGGTGGATCTACATGTATAACAATATCCTCACTTCTGTATAAGTGCAGAGAATTAATGACTTTACAACCAACCTTGCTAAGTTATTAAAGTATAAGGAAAAATGTGCATGTAATTTAAACAATATGTGGTCTTGCTAAAATAGAATGATTTTGATAAATCAGAATCTTCTTAAAGTTTCAAAATAGTTTAACAAGTTTTATTTTAACAAAGATTCAAACTGGAATCTTAACAGCAATTTGATAAGTGCCAGATATGCATCTCTCCCTGTTAAGTATGCATCATTGACACTTATATTAAGAATTCTAACAAGCTTAAATTTAAACCCAAACAGTAGTGTAATGGGTGGTATACTTGCAGCTCGTTCCAACTAACAAAGTCCATTTTTTTTTGGAAAATAAACTCCTTTGTATATTAATAAAAGCACATGCATTCAAGAAAGTTGGTTTTTCATACCGAAAAAGAAAAAAAAAAATAAGGGCTAGTTAATTAGTATATCAAGTTAACAAACAATTCTGTCTTTTGCATAGTGAGTGTTCTTAATGTGGGTAAAGTAAAATCTTACCTCCCATATTAAGTTGGATGATCTGTCAAGCTTATTCAGGAAGGGAAACCTAAATTTTATTAATTACAAACAAAAATATTTGTTCACCCTATGAATTGAAATTTCCCCTTTTCATTTTGTGATTTGATAAATAAAATGATCTAAACTAAGCATATGTTTCCCCATTGGTCATAGATAAAGTTTAAAGTTCAGACGGTCCACTTGAATGGTTTAAACAACACTTTTGTCGTGAGAATGTTCTATAAAATGTTTTTAAACCTCAAAGCAAAGTATCTTGATCTTGTAGATTCATACTCCTTCTGGGATTCAGACATTGGTAGAGTGAGCACTGTCGTTCTCTGCAAACTGATATAGTGTAATTAAGATAGAATCTCATTCTATAGAATTTTGACATCTTAATTAGACATTTGATGGATGAATTAATGTTTACATCTTCAGGTAAGCGTCTACCCAAAACCTCCACGGCAAGTTGTTTAGCCAAAACACATCGGAATAACCTTTAAATAGCTTGAATATTTTTGCTTATAAATTATTTTATATATTAAAGAGTTTTAAAATGTGGTTCTGCGATATGTATATATGCTAACAGTCATTAAAAAGCTTTAAAATATGGTTCTGCGATATGTGTACATGCTAACAGTTGTTAAAAAGCTTTAAAATGTGCTGCTGCGATATGTATATATGCTAACAGACACGGTTATTTTTCTAATAATTTTCAAATAATGTATTGCTATCTCTTTATAGTTTTTCACTATTAATAATATTTCTTTTCTTCTGAATGGTTATTTAACTAATAAGAAACTCTTTTGTGTACCAGTTTGCTATCTTATATAAGAGTTTTTTGCTGGTAAAGGCTATATAAGTGAATAATTCCTTTGGCTTAGCTAACCATCTTTTCAGTTATTTTCTTGTTCGAATCCAATAAAAAGAAGAGAAATTTTTTTTATTTTTCTTCAAGTGGTTTTTATAGTTATTGATTGTTGAGTTAGTTAATGTTTTCAATTAAGTAATTGAATCATAATAAACTTTTATCTTCTAAACAATGCGTTGCTTGGAGATGCTTGACCTAAATCATTTTCAGGTCTTAAAGTACAAGTCCTGATTAGTTTCATTGTTAATAAACAATAGGTTTACTTTTATTTTATATATGTCTAGTTAAAAAAGTATTTTTATATTTATTTAAAGCTAATGCTTTCTAATTGAGATTAGTAGTATACGTGTAAGTTATTATTTTTTTTATTATGTTGACCTCAATCATTTATATTGAAGCAGCCACTCTTTAGTCAGAGTGAGCTTCATGTTCTCTATCCTAAAAATTAACAATCTACAAGGGTTCAAACCCAAAAATTATATTTAATGTACTAACATTGCCATCACCTACTACATGGCAATGTATATATATTTAAAATATGCTAAAACTTTACTATATAACAAATATTTTAGAATTTTGATTTTGATACTTTTGAATATTATGGGAAACCTTTTTAATCATGTAAAGTTTGTCATTTTGTAAAAATTATTTGCATTTAATTTCATTTTGTAAGAAAATAAAAGCGATAAGCAAAATGGCAGGTTCAAATTAATTCATTGTGAAGTTTTGCCTCACTAATTAAATATTTTAAAAGCTCAACTTTCATTAATTAAAATTTTGTTTTCTTATCAAAATTTTTAGATTTTAACTAAAAATTTCGCTAATGAAAGTTCTTTGTTTTATTTATATTTTATTCTTAAATCTTTTCGAGCTGGAATGTGATTTGAACCTTATCATCTTCTATATCTTGCTTTTAATTAAGAATAGACTGAAATAGAATTTATTAATTGTCTTATCTGCCTCTGGGCAAATGAACTAAGGCATTCCTGTTATAGTTTGGGACAGATAAATAGAAGAGATTGGAGATAAGGGCTCTTTTTTCTCTTTGCTCATTGAGTTTTTCATTCCTTCTTTCCCAACAAAAAAAGAATATAGCGTAATAAAGAATGTTATTCGAATAGGGAGCCAAACCATCTTTTCCAGTGCCTCTCGGGGCTGCCTCCGGAATGCTGCCATGAAGCTCCTGCCATGGAAGAATGCTACCACCGATGAAGAAGCACTAGTGACCAATATTGCTGACCATTAAGCTGATTCCTACAAACTGAAGCTCAGAGAATAACCCATCTACCTACTGACCCAGAGTATGCCGAGGTAGCAGTTCCATATCTATATAAATTAATCCATGCTTACCTATGTTATACTAATTAATGTTTTTTATATATACATAATCTCTGTCTGTAATGACATCTTTATAATCCGTAATATATTTTCTTATAATACTAACTCTGATTTCACTTTATTCTGGCTTTATAAGTCTGTGCATTTTGTTTAATAATATCTTTTCAAAGTTTTCTTTTATTAATATGCCAATTCAGCTTAACCTCGCAAGTTTGATATATAATTGTTTTTTTTTTTTTAAAAACAAAAAAAACCCAAAAGTAAAGTAAATTGTAATGATAAGAATTTATTTATTATTCACTCCCTATTATAACGATCGAAATGGAAGTGAAGATCGAATCTATTTGCAAACTTCGATATCTGCTCTACAGAGCGCCATCTAGGCATTTAAACCTAGAAAAATTTATAGAGTAGGCAGATACGCGCTGTTAAGATTCCACTTTATTTAAATATTCAGATCGTTAGCCCAAGTCATTAGCTCAGTGGAGACGCAGAGATAAAAATCTATATCTTAATTTATATCTTAAATATCAATAAATAAAAACCACTGCCAGAAATTAACACATAAAAATATTTATTTCCACACATATAAAATAACATTTAAATTTTGAGGAATAAATTCAGCATTTTAGATTTTTCTATTAATCTTTTAATTTTACATTTAACTAAGTTTCAATGAGTTTAATATTTTATTTAGATAGTCAAGTATGAATAGACTACATAGATTTGCATTTGAAAATAAACATTCTATCCCTATTTAACCTTAGGCTAAAAGTCGCAGCCAAACTGACGTCAATTCATCTGATATATTGATGCATTCAATGTAATACGAAATACGGCAGCACCAAAAAGTTAAGAGAAGAAATTGCCTCTCGTCAGATAGGAATAAATATTACATCTATCTGCGAAGAAGAGCAATAAAAAAAAAAACTCCATAGAAAGGAACTGCGTTCTTCGTCTTATAATTCCTTCCATAGGCAAAACGGGAGGGTGCGGCATATGAAGCGATTCTGCCCGTAGCGAATCTGTACTACATCTACTAAATTACACCAATATATCCAATCCATTGACCCAATTTAACTACGAAACAAATAACCTAAGATTTCCCTTCCCTAATATAGCTTTACAAATCTATATAAACCATTCACGCCCGACTTAAGTTTAACATTTAGATACGTTCGCACAGATTTGTTTAAAAATGTTGGGTATAGATCGATTACATAGATTCCACGGTCAAAAACATTTCAAAATAAACATAAACGATCAAAATACAAAATTATTGATTACTGACAATTGCGGAGGGAAATTTATACGTAACCCAATAGTATTCACCATAAGATACTTGCATTGTCACCAATAACTTAAAAGACATCCGAATAAATACATTTTAGATACTCACCGTAAGGTATCATTATTTATCGAATGTCTATATATTTTGATCAAATATGAAAACCAAAATATAATTAACCGCAAACGAATCCATGCAAGCGTCTATAAACAACTTAAATTTCATGCATTTAAATAATCTTTACAATAAGAAAAAAAAAAAAATGGAAATGATGTTTATCAATCGGAAAACATATAAAATTAAACATTATTAATTTGATTTAAAAACTTACAAAAGTCAGATAAGAGTCCGTTTTAACATTTAAGTTGGCTTGTTTCTCAATTTGTAAAACTTGGCGAAAGTTCTTAATTGATTTTAATAATTGTTCATTTCATATAGCTTATGGTAGAAGAGTCCAGGTTTCTGCTTTTAATTCCCGCGACGCCTCCATTGGAAGATAACGTTCTGGAGATGGCAATAGCTGGTTCAAGGTATCACAGTCTTTTTTAAATAGAGAGTGGGTATGTGCGTCCTACCGCCTCTCTCAAACATACAACACTGGAACTGTCCAAAAAAACTGTATTTCCCTTTTTATATTATCCACACGGATTCAATCAACAAAACGTCACTACTCCATCACTTTCATTAGGGTCCGAGCCAAGGCTTAGTGCTTCCATTGGTCAAGCTAATTTCTCTTTATTTTCTTATCTATCTTTCATCAGATCATTTTAATTATACAAGAGCCCAAGGGCCAGTTTGGTTTTCGATAATTCATAAACAATCATTTCCATTTACAGATTACAAGAATTAATTAATACCTGTTTTTATTTTTAAATCTTGTACTTTTTTTTATAAAAAAAGTATGTTCAAATACTTATTTATTTGTTTTTTTTTTAAAAAATATTTTTAAAGTTTGGCATCTGTGCGAATGTATATACGTTTAACAAACATTTTAATTTTAGCGTTTAGTTTTTTTACTTTTATTTGCGAACTTTTAAGTGTTTATTTTAAATTAATGTAACGACATATTTATATATCGTTACACTATAAAGATTTAATATTTATTATGTTAAAATAGACTCGCAGGGTTGATCATTCTAGAACTCTCTTGTTTAAAATTTTTTTATTTTGTTCATGAAAGATCACAATTAATAATTAAGTATTAATTACTGTAACCGTCCAGGTGGGTCGAATAATTGTAAGTTGTAATTTTGTTTAGAATGTATACGGGAAAGTGTAAATGACTAATTAAGTGGAAAAATTAAATATTAAATGTCTTGATATTTATAGCCTGATTCACTATTATACATACCATTATGCAAAGGATTGAACCGTTTAAAGTTATAATATTAAACATTAGTTTTATTCTCATATGTATATTGTACTGCTGGCATAGCTTAACATTTCTTTAGTATTTTAAATACTTTATCATTCGGCAACTTTCCAGAATCCGAAATTACTCAATCTTTTCTGAAGTTTTCCCTTCATTTTAAAAATCGTTCATAATACATATTTATTACTGAATAGTTGTTCGTTTTGTATCTGTTGGTTTAGAAACGAATCTTCAAGCCTAACCATACACAACAGATTTGGCGCAGTTGAACAGGCCAACTAGAGTTGGTGCAGTCGACAGGCCAACTAGAGTTGGTGCAGTCACAGTGTAATTTTTCCTTCACGGCTGGAAAAATTATAGAAATAAGTATGCCAGTTTAAACAGAGTTGGCGCAGTCGCAGAGAAATTTTTCCTTCACGGCTGGAAAAATTATAGAATAAACTATGCCAGTTATAACAGATTTGGTGCAGTAAAACAGAGAAATTTTTTCCCCATGGTTGGAAAAATTAGAATAAACTATGCCAGTTTAAACAATTGGCGCAGTGACAGAGAAAAATTTTTTTTCCCTCACTGCTGGAAAATTATGTTATAAAATACATGAGTGTGTATTTATTTATTATTTTTCGTTTTGAAAATTTTTTTTTACGTTGCTGTAATTTCATTACGTGGTATTTTTTTTTTTAAAAAATAACAATGTAAAACTGTTGAATAAAATTGAACGCAGGCATAAAGGCGTGTCAATTAGAAGTTTTAACCGATCACAAGAGCTTTATTCGCAAGACAGCGTAAAAGCTCGCTCTATTGGTTAAAAAGCTTCGTTGAGTTTGCTACAGTAACGTAACTACAAAAACAAGTACGAGTGATTACTCAGCTAAATAAAAAAAGATGGCTAAAGCAATCGGCTCTATGGAAACTTTTGATCCGGCTCAACCTGAGAGCTGGCCAAATTATAAAGAGCATTTGATTTTTTTATCTACAGGCAAACGAGATAAAAAAGCCTAAGTTAAAGTTAGCTACACTAATGACCACAATAGGTCCGCAAACGTACGAAATATTCAAGTCTCAATCTACGGCTGTCACCCCAGCTGAGCTGGATTTTGATAGAGTGTTGACAATTCTCACAGAGTATTTTTCTCCTAAACCCTTGACAATAATGCAGAGATACCATTTTAATCTCAGCAAACAAGAACAGGGAGAAACAGCTAGAGAATTTGCAACACGAATCCGTATATTAGCCTTGAAGTGCGAGTTCAAAGACTTCATGAATGAAGCACCTCGTGATCGTTTTATTTGTGGCATAAACGATCACAATTTGAGGCTGAAAATGTTAATGATGCCAGACCTAGATTTTGAGACAGCGGTAGCTCATGCAAAACTAGCAGAAACTATAGCTAGTCAAGCTAACCCATTAAAAAAACTTATAAAGTATGAAGTGCAAAAAATTGAGCATAACGCTGGGTCATCAAAGCTCTCAGTCAGCTCAAATAATTCAGCATCAAATAGTCTAAGACGTTGTTATAGATGCAATGAGCACATGCACATTCATACAGAATGTCCATACCGCAAAGCAACATGCACATTTTGCAAGCGTATCAGACATATAAAGGTAGCATGTCTGAAATTAAAAAGACAAACAGCCAAGTCTAGTCCTAAAGACAGTAAAGGCACTTATAAGAAACATAAGCAAGTTGCCTATATAAACCATATCAGAGATGATAAGTCTGGGTTTATACACACTGTCATAATAAATGATACACCAGTTAATATGGAACTTGATACAGGGTCAGCAGTGTCAATAGTTTCAAGAAAGACTTGGACGATCATAAATAAAAAGAATAAATATAAACTACACCCTTGCAATAGTTCAATATCAGACTATCAAGGGAATAAAGTCAAACTGTTGGGTCAAACAATAGGAAAAGTTACTTTGCTTAACAAAACTATATACCTACCACTGGTAGTGGCATTAGGTAACCATAATGATTTAATAGGCCGTGACTGGTTCAATCACTTAGCATTCAATATGACCATAGTGAACCAGCTCACAACATATTCAAAGTTAAAGTCTAATGAGTCAAAAGTCTTTAACAAAAAGTTGAAACCTGATATTCAAAGTTAAAGTCTAATGAGTCAAAAGTCTTTAACAAAAAGTTGAAACCTGATGCCAAACTTTAACTAGAAGATAAAAACAAAATAAAATTCCAAATAGGAACAAAAGTACTATGTCATATGTACTATGGGTCCACAAGATGGAGACCAGCATTGGTGACACAAATAAAGGGGCTCTACACTGTTGTTGCGCAAACAGAAGATGGTCATCATCATCATCACCATCACAACTAGCTAAGGCTCCGCCACACATCCTGAAGCTATCAAGACAGCAGCAGACAACCAGAAACAAGCTCATCAAGAGAAGATGAAGACAGGAACAGCGATCAACCGGAGAAACCAAGAAAGCGGACAAAATGTCGTCCAGTGCATTTCAATGACTATGTCCTCCAGGGCTAATTTCAGCTGGGGGAGGGATGTCATATCTGACTCTGCCTTCAGAAGTGGACTATTCCAGATTCCTTACCTGATTGGCTAGCACCCAGTTGCTATCCAACGGGATTAAAACCTTCACTGGGGTTCGCGCACCGAATCCGCGTGTTTCCAGTAAGGTAGGGGATCTGCCTTTAAATAGTCAGCCTTTTGGAGGCAAGGCAGAGAGCAATTGTATTTGGTAATTTTATTCCAGTTTCTTTTAAATTTTTACAGTGAATTAGGGAATTAAAATGTAAAGATTTAATCTGCATTACTAATGATATGTATTTGCAAAATAAAATAAAATATCAAAACAAAAGCAGTTAAATAATAACTAATATTAATAATAGCAATAAAATAATAATTGTGTTAATAGTAGTGTTTTAATAATATTTAATATATTAGAAAATGGATAATATTTATTATTTATGTTGTAAAAAACAAATGTTACAAAATATGAAAACAAAAGCAGTTTTATAATAACTAATATTAATAAAACACAATTATTATTTTATTACTATTATTAATTAAACCTTTATACATCTTTTAGACTAAAAGATGTATAAAGGTTTAATTAATAATAGTAATAAAATAATAATTGTGTTAATATTAACGGTGAGTATTTTCATAATACTTAATATATTCAAGAGTGAAACTATCTTTATAAGTAAGTTTAATTTGTATCTTTTGCATTCTAAAAAATGTAAAGAGATTTTAATATTCTATTATTCTGTAACGAATATTAAGTTTTCTACTCAAACATAAGTTAAGGTACTATGATTCAATGATACATTTGATTGTTGTTAATAGTAGTTTGTTATTACTATTTCTTTTATATAACCTGTTATTTCAAAATTTAGAGTATCATCTAATTTGTATCTAAAGGATTTTCTTTAACATTGATTGAAAATTATTGTCTAAAACTATTACATATTTTTAATGTCATAATAAAAAGTATATAATTAAAAGATTTTAAAATGTATTTTTTTCAGATTTAATATGCTTTTGCAAGAAGAGAAAAATATGAAATAGATTGACTTTTTGTACTTTAAGGCCTAATTAGAAATTTAGTTAGTTGAATTTTAAAGATAATTTATATTGTGTTTGTTGGAAAAATTAAATATTTAGTATCAAGTCAAAAGTTATATTCATGCTCAAATATTTTGATGAAAATTAATATTTATTTGGAAAATAACTTAATTCTTAGAATAATTCTATGTATTTTTAAAAAGGGAAATTTAAAGTAATATTTTGCTAAAGTCTTCTATTGTTGGCAAATACATTTAATTTTGAATGCAATTCAGTTTCATAAATCAAAAGGAATTACAATTTTATTATTATTATTTTTCAATTCAAATCTAAGGAGATTTCTTTTCAGAAAATTCATTTGCCATGCTGAGAAAATTGTTTTGTTATAAAAAAAGAATTTTTAAAAAAATAAAAATTTAAGCTAATAGACTCTAAGTGTATTTATCTATATGAAAATCTTGCAGCAAGTTTATATATATAGATTTTAAAATGGTTTTAATTTAACCAAGTGTCTAAGTTTACATTATTTTATTTTTAGTTTGACCTAGTTTGTAAGTTTATGTTTGTGTTTTTTTTTTGTTTTGTTTGTTTTTGATTGATTTATCTTAATTTTTTTGGGATTATAACTATTATTTGATACTTTATTAAGTTTAAAGTAGGTCTTATTTTGATTTTTTTATTGATTTTTTTTTTTTTTTTTAATAATAATCTTTTAACTGATCTCACTATGTTCATAAATTTTCAGATCATATATAAATGTACTGCTCAAGGTTGCCAAAACTGTGGTCATGAAATCTCTGAATCAGAAGATCTTTTATTAGTGGAACATTATTCTCAGACAGTAAGGGCATTGGATAGTCGAAATGGAGCTGAAAAGTAAGAATTCTTTTTTATTTAAATAAAGTGTAAAACATTTTTTTATAAATATTATTATATGATAGGAAAAAACATGCTTGACATGTTGTCACTGGACAAAGATTTAGAAAAAGATATTGCTGAAAAGAAAATGGTAGCTGTTTATATTGAAAAATTTATTATACATATAAAATTAAAATTTTTTTAACTAATATACAAATTTTACGGTATTTATTTTTGATTGTTTTTTTTTTAATTGGATAACATATGAATAAAATTGCATATGTGAGACTAAATGGAATGCTTCTTGATATGTACACATATGAGGGGATAACCAAAAATAACCAAAATCGTTTTCTGGAGGGTAAACACATTGTAGTACATGCTTCTGCTACTAGATGCTTCTTACAAAGATCTGGGAAAATATTGCAAACATTGGAAAGTGATTTGATACATGATTTTAAATATAAAAGAAAAATATTTTGTGTTTTACTACAAGGAAGCTTTAAAACTAAGTCACACATAAGATTAGTTGGGTTTTAATAAGTTTGCTATTAAAGAATTTTTGAATTTAAGAAAGAGGGTAAAGTTTGAGGTGTAAGGTTAGCGGAGCACATTTTTCAATCACCATTTTTTTTTTAAAAAGTTTTTTTTTCTTTTGTATAAAGAGGTTTGAAGAGTAGTAGAAAAATCATAAATTTAAGTAGGGGAATTGAAAAATAAGGAAATATGGATTGCATTTGTATCCCACAATGTATATATAATGATCAGAAGGAAATTAGGCACTTTGGTAGAATGTACCGTATGTGATAAGACTTCTCATTTAAAATTCTTAAATAAGATTAGGAAAGATCTAATAGGTGTATGGTTATGTAGATCATATATAAATGTGATAAAAGAGGTGAAAAAATGTTTTCTAAGTGTAGATAGTTTAAAGAAAAAGTCAGAGAAATGGAAGAAAATATAGTTAAGTAAGATAGAATAGAGTATGTATTTAGAGGAGTGACAAGATATGGATGACAAATAAGTAGTGCAATGGAGATAGTTAGCCAAAGAATAAGTAAGATAGAGGAAGAGGTAAAGGATATTGAAGTAAAGCTAAAATCATTACTAGGGTGAGCGGATCAAGGAATTAATGAATAGAAATGATAATGAAGAGCTAGCTAAGGAAGTCCAGAAGGTAGAAGAGAATGTTACGGATGAAATAGGAAAGTAAACTATGAAATAACTTTCTAATTATAGGATGTAAAGATATAATTGCAAGGGAAAATAGAAATAGATATGTAAGAGTATGTTTGCTTGAGTTAGGGATGTTACAGATAAGATAAAGAAACAAGGGAGTAGAGATGTTATGTTATGATATAGACAAATTTGTCAGAGCCATCAGGAAGAGTAATGGATGAGTACAAAGAATTGATTAATAACTTGAATAAGATTAAAGGAAGAATAGGAATAGTTGGATTACTACCAAGATTTGACAATAAGTATATGTTATATAGGGCATGTTCTATAAATGAGAGATTGACTAATTATGGAAGAGAAATAATGTTATGTGTGTGGATGTGCAGAATTTTTTTATTAGTAAGAGGGAGTTATATAGTAAATATGGATTGCATTTAGCAAAACAAGGAAGTGAAGCTTTAGGGAGTTTGATTTATAAAAAATATTATAGTTCAGGAAACTTATAAAAAAGGGGTAGGGTTTTAAATTTTAGTATTATCAAAAAGAAGGTTAAGAATGGACAGCATGTAAGAAGTAAACAAAGGGAAGCTGATATAGATATAAATTTAGATGTGGAGAGGGAATGGGTCTGTAAAACTAATGATAAACAAACTAATTACAAATGTAATAGAGAAGAAAGAATCAAAAGAATATATAAAAGGATAGTAAGAAAGGAAGAAATTGTTAAAATTGGATATTTGAATATGCAAGATGGTAGGAGACTAGGAAAGTGGCTGGAATTAAACAAAGCAGTTAAAAACAAAGAACTTGAAGTATTAGCAGTAGTGGAAACACATTTAAAAGAAGAAGAATCTATACTGGAAGACTTGGTATGGCAGAAAAAAATAGAAAAGAAAAAGAAAAAAGAGGTGGTAGTATAGGAATTATGGCAAAAAAATATTTAAATACTGTTAAGTGTCAAGAACATTTGTGGCTTGAGATAAAGTTGGGAAGACAAGAATAGACTGCTGGAAATAGTCAAAGTATAATGGAATAAAACAGTTGTATATATGAATGTCTAGTTTAAGGATATACAGAAGGGGAAGAAAATAATGGTTGTAGGGGATATGAATGGTCATATTGAAGAAATTGATGACATGGATAACAAGAATGGACAGGTTTTGAAATTTTTTTGTCAGAGAGTGAATTTGAGCATTGAAAATTTATCAAATATTTATGAGAGATAATACACATGGTTTAGAAATAATATATTTTACACAATAAGATGTAATATGTTGGACTATTTCCATCATTTATGAGTGAATGTTGAATGTATAGAAAATTTTAAACTTTATTTAAACTTTCCAAATACAAACAACTTGTTACACTAACCTGTATTGTCTATTTGTGTGTTATTTCAAACAAATTGTTTGTATTTGGAAAGTTTAAAATTTTCTATACATTCAACATTCACTCATAAATGATGGAAATAGTCCAACATATCACATCTTATAATATACCATCATTACAAACCTTCAGACAAATATTTTACACAATAGTTTATGTATTAGTAGAGAAAAGGGAATAAATAAAGTATAGAAAATTAAAGTGTTTGATAATGAAGAGAGAGTATGTAACAGGGCTCATAATTTTTTTATAATAGAAATGGTTAATAATGTGATGGAAATAGTAATAAAAATAGAAAGGATAGCAAAAGATGTGGATGGAGAATGAATGATATGAATAAGTTAGAAGAATATAAAATAAAAGTAGAAGAAATCATGGAAGAGTTTGTTGAGGATGAATATAAGGACTGATGTGGTGAAGTAGAAAAAGTGGCAAATAGAGTTTTAGGTGAGAATATTCAGAAGAATAAAAGCAATAGAAAAGTGAGAATTAGTAAAAGTGTAAAAGAGAGGAAAAAAAGTATGCAGAGAATATAAATGTGCTATTAAAACAAAGAAAGTGAAAAAGATGTTAATATTAAATGGGGGAAATATTTTTTAAAAAAGGAGTTGACTAAAATAGATAATTATATAGAGAGAAAGTGGAAGAGATGGAAGTAAAAATTTTTGGAAATACATTAAAAGAAGGAATATAGGGGAGGGAGAAATAATATTACTAAATGATGAGGAAAAAAATGTAGCTCTAGAGAAGAATTAGAGACAATCTTAAATAAGTATGTAATGATTATTGAAAAGATGTTAGATGTGAAGGGCAGAGTGATAACAAGCATAAAAGCATTCAATAATGGAAATATTAGATTTACAGAAAATGAAGTGAATGAGGCAGGGAAGAAATTGAAAAATGGAAAGGCAAAAGATAGGGAAAGGCGTAGGAATTTAATAATGCGAACAGACAAACGTAGGTAATAATTCTTTTACCTTCTAATTTTAGTAAAAAAAATATAGCACAATACTAACTCTTGACCCCCCTCCCCTTCTTTATAGTCTTTTTTTTTAATATTCTAGAAGTAACAGAAATTTAGTTATTTTTTTTAGTATCTAAGCACGTGGTATTCCAGGTCCGGCTTCTTTTCAAACAAAAGGCAAGCTTTTAGTATCTTTTCCTTCTTTGTCTTGACCAAAAATTCCGATGAACCCTTTAAATTATTTTTATTATTTTTTTTGAAAATACTTAAAATAATGCCTTCGTTAAAAGGCATTCCATGGATAACAATCTGTGTAGTTTCTCTAATTTTTTTTTTATTACAAATATATTTTTTTCATTTTATTAAAAATGAAATACAGCAAATTTCATCAAGGAAATAACGTGTATATTATATATTTTTATTTATTTTTTGATTCCTTCCATTCACCTGTCTATACAACAATATACACACGTTTTAACAAAATAAATGAGCACAAACTCCCCCTCCCCCTCTTCATGTCTCTTTTAACTCTTTATTTAACTATGTGAAGAAAACATAAAAAAAAATCAAATATAAAATATGGACAATTAATAATAAAACTATATGCATAAGCATCGATACAAAACTTCCTTCTTTGGAACAGGGTTTGATCCCCACTCTGTTATATTATAGATATAGAGAAGGCATATGATAGAATATAGAACTAGATTATGGGTAAGTTTAGTAAATTTGGGAATGAATAGAGCTTTAGTGAATCTTATCAAGAAATTGTATG
Organism: Epiperipatus broadwayi; assembly: GCA_028023455.1. NCBI lineage: Eukaryota > Metazoa > Onychophora > Udeonychophora > Euonychophora > Peripatidae > Epiperipatus > Epiperipatus broadwayi. The sequence continues at coordinate 8,983,669 of JAQFVV010012404.1, forward strand.
AAAATAATTACTATATATAAATAATTGGGAAATATAGAATCAGCTAGAGTTAAAAGTGGAGTAGGACTAAGGCAAGGATACCCTATTCCCCTGTTTTGTTTTTGTTCTATTTGAGAGAAATGAAGAGAATAATAGAAAGATTAGAAAGAGGGGTAGAGATACCATTAATAGATGGCAAGGGAGTGTATATTATCAGTTTTTTATTTGCTGATGATATGTTCTTGTGCACAGAAAGTAAGGAAGATATGGAAGTTATGCGGAAGACGTGCACAAGGGTGGTAATGAGATGGGGATTAAATTTATAAAGTAAAATCAAAAGAAATGATGATGATTGGTGGGAAATAGAAGAGAAAGAATTTTTATTGGGGGATATAAAGTTAAATGTAGTGAATAGGTATAACTATTTGGGAATCATCTCAAGTAATCAAAAGAAATTCCTTGGATGAATAGGAGAAAAAATTAATAGATGAAGCAAAGAAAAAAATGGGACTGATTAAGAAATTAATGGTGTTTTCATCTAATAAAATGATATAGCAAGAATTGTATGGAAGGGAGTGGCAGTAGTATAGTTAACTTATGGAAACAAAGTGTTATATGTTAGTAAAAGGTGTTAGATTACTTAGAAAAAGTACAAAGAGAAGTATAAAGACATGCATTAGATGTGGAAAGATGCAAAAAGCAAAATGAAAATATTCAGCAGATTACAATTTATCGATAATAATAGAATAGTCAAAATAGTATTTAATTGGGTTATGAGTAAAGGACAGGCAATAAGATGGGTAAGAAAGATAGTATGGTATGCAGAAGATTTGGATAAAAGACTTTATATCAATATATTTATACAAAAGGTGGAATGATTGTGATAGGAGAATTGTTAAGTGTTGTAATGGCAAGGAATGGGATAGAAGAATAGGTGCATTAATAAAAAATAGGGAGTTGGAGAGATGGCGAATTAGTATGGAGAGTAAAAAGAGTTTAAATATATATAGAAGTAAATAGAATATTTGTTGTGAGTTAATTTATGATAATAGCAAGGGAAATAGTTTACTGTTTAAGGTTCAAACAGAATCGTTAGCAACAAGTGAATGTACAAATAAATGAGAAATGTTTTAGTCTGCAAGAAATGTAAGGAAGGCATGGAAATCTGTTAATTGAATGTAAATGCTTACGAGCAGAAAGGGTACAAATAATGAAGCTGTGGGAGAATAAATATAACTGGTATGCTGGCAGAGCAGCCATGTTGAATATTTAAAAAATTATGTTAAGCCACAAATTTTATCATAACTTAAGTATTATTCAAAAATGACATAATATATATTATTTGAAACATAAAACACCAAAGAATGTAATTAAGCTGAAAAAAATATAGTTGTGATATTCAAAGTAATAAAAAAAAAAAGAATAAAAGTTAATATTTCTAATAATTATTTTCATATTATTTCATAAATTCAAAATTATCATGCATAAATTTTAAAACTATAAAATTTCTAACAAATTGATATATAATAACACTCACCTAAGGTAATCTATCACTTGAATAGTTCTTAGAATAAAAATATTAATACCTTTCATTTTACTAGTAACCCTTCAAAATGGTTTTCCATACAGGGGTTTGCAATGAATATGTCATCCCTAATAATAAGTAGTTAATATTGATCAATAATTAGAATAATTTGAATATTATAATAAAGAACATCAATAGTTTGTAATTTATTAAAAATTACTAGTAAAATAGTTACTATATACAAAATGAAATAATAAAATAAAAAGTGAATGAAATATTAAATTCATTATAGAGTTAAGCTTGAGGGTACATAAGTTAGTAGTTTAGAGTCATTATTTATCCTATCTTTATAGGTTCTGAGGGCTTACATTGCTTCATGCTACTATGACCCTAAATTGAGTAATAGGTTCATAAATTACCACGTCTCTTTGCATTTGATATGCTGTGAAATTTACATTGCAGTAGACTATAATCGGCCTAAGTTTATATACTGTCAAAATCTTTACTTTTAGCATTTGCGTATTTTTATTATTATTAAAATGCAGACGACATTATAGAAAGAAATTTAAATCGGGTCATAATATTTGCAAAATATGTTTGTCTTTCTCTCATATCAGAACTCTATAGATATATTTAATTCATATACTGGACATCTGGAGCTAAGCCCCAACCAAATAATTCATGATATAAATTTACACAACCACGAGCTATTTTTTGATCAGCATATATGTTAGCTTCAATAATAATTTTTTCGTATATTTTTTTATCAAATATAAATTCAAATAATAATTAAAAAATATATTCAAATAATAATTAAAAAATATATAAAATTAAATACTTACCATCTGCTCCCAATAACATTCATTCAACTAAGCAGATCGGTTAAATCTTTATTTTTTCCGATGTAAATTTCAGATTCACACATCCCAGAAAAGTATGGCACGTAAAGTCCAATGTCAAGGTGATGCTGATTTTTTTGGGATTCAAATAGCAGTGTTAACTCGGAATTCGTTCACAACGATCGGTCGTTTTAACTACAAATTCTGAAATGTTTGCACGATGTAAAATGAAAGTATTTTAATTTGTGGGCAAGCTTTATCTCCAGCACAGGAAGCCTAGAGTATGATACAATTTTTAATTAAATTCAGCGTGACCCAGGTTATCCATTGACCATATTCTCACATTCTTGCTCCATATGATTTCTTTTTATTCCCTTGAATGAAAAAGTACCTCAAAAAAATTTTTTTGAGGGCTTAGAAATGGTGATGAAGAAACAAGGCAGGTGTTAAAAGGCATCACTTAGCAAGAGTTTCTGGATTACTTCAAAAGTGAAAATCATGTTTAGACTAGTGCATCACACTGAACTGTATTTTGAAGAGGATTCAATTATTATTACGAAATTTCTGATTATTTTTGGGTACTCCCTTCTATAACTCTAGGTCTATCAGTTATGGAGATATATCTTTCTTTTTTTTTTGCATCTATTATCTGCTTTATTTGGTCTGGAATTATTGTCCTAGAAATACATGTTATTTTTTAGCTGATTCATCATTTTTTAATGTGTTGTTTTTTAATTTGTCATTAACAAATACCAATGTAATATTTTCCATGTGGTTATTTTTTTTTTTTGTAATTTAAAATGATAATACAGATATTATTGTAGAAACATATACACAATTATTTTGCTCATCATTAAATCATGTTATTGTATATATGTATACACACACAAAATTAATTTATTCATTAGTAGATAATGTTCTGATAATTATATTTTTCATAAATTCTAATTACATACAATGCTTAAAAAATTTATTTAAAGTGTTTGTTATGCTAATTTTTTTTTTTTTTTTTGCTAGTAATACTTTAAACTATCTTAATTAAATTTTTGTCTTTTAATATAAACTGTAATTGAAATAAAAACATTTACTAGGAAAAAAAATACTATACTTAATCAAGCCTCAATTTTTTATTTAGGTATATGTGCTTATTGTGATATTAAAATTATATATACGAATTTATATCTATCCTTTTTTATACACAGTAAGTATAGTATGTTTTGGATTATAAAATTTGAATTGTACTGTAGATGTAATTCCATGAATGATCATAACATTCCATTGTTGTTGTTTTTTGTAATTTATTTTTTCCTGTTCCTTGGTAAACAATGGATTGAGGATTCACCATAGATGCATGGATGTGGCTAAATTAATATTGAAACGGAAATCTCCAATCCCTTTCCGTTTCACCATCAACCTAATGACCTACTCGTCTGAACTAGTTTCGAACCTATTTTAAATGTAAAAATGTAATATATAAGTCGAGCGGGAAAACTTTGCTACAATGGCCGCTTGAATGGCATCATCCATTTACATACGAAAACACGCTATAATTAGACAGGTTTGATAAAATTATAGCGGAGAAATGCTCATAATTTATTATAAAATGTTTTATTAATTTTCAGTCAATTCTTAATTATATTCGCTATAATATTCGTATGTGGATGGATAATTTATACCTTGGAATAACGGCAAAATGATTCATATGTATTTAAGTTTAAATAAAAGTAATGTAAATGTTTTTTTTAATTTATTTAACGGTTTTCTGATTTAATGTTTTACATATATAGTTGAAACAAGTATTTTCTTTAAATTTGCTTTTTTTTTTAATAAACAAATATGTTAAAAGTTATTTAGTTTTATAAAATAAGAATTATCTGTTCGCAATTAAAAATGAGAATTTTTGTAAACAAGATATCAATTAGTGACACACCCGGGTAAAAAAGTAAAATCTGTTTTCTGATTGATTTTTGTTTGCAACAAAAGACTTTTTCATTAAATCAGAATACCGTTCCTTCTGCTAGGTAATAACACCTGAAAAGGAATTTAATTAATGAAAATGAATCAGGTTATATAGTTTATATATTTTGATACATTTTTTTAAGGAAATTAAATATAACACCTCGGAGATTTTATCAGTTGTTGTAGAAATTGAATTATATTATTTTGCTTTAATTAAAAGTCAATTGGTCCCGAGGTTTACGAAATTCCAGAAAGGTGTTAAAGTTTAGTAGAAGGATATAAATAGGCCTTATTTTAAGCGGGAAGGGAGAATCCATCTTACTTTTGAAGAGAGTCAACAGGAGAAGTTTTATTATTGTTCAACCTTAACATGTCTGGCTAAAGTCAGGCAAAATTTTGCTGCTTTCCCGTGATGGAACGCCTAGTTCAATCCATCAAATGCCAAAGGAACAACCAAGCTTACACCAACTAAATTTGAAGATGCCATAAGCCGTAAAAATAATTTGCCCTCGTTCCGATTTCAATCCAGCTAAAGAAACACTATTTTAAAAAATCGTCTCCCAACTAAATTGAAGATGCCATAAGCCGCCAAAGAAGTCACCTTCGTTTCCAGCTCGAATCTCTCCTTAGCTACAGAACTATTTTAGTATTATTTAAAATCGCAGAGCTCTGTGGGCATTTCAAAAACATTCATTATTTCTTCAAAAACAGGTTAGCTAACCATATTATTGAAATTTCTATCTAAATTGTTTTCGAAATAATATTTAAATGAAATACTTTTTGCTAATACAATAGTGTAAACTGTCTAAATTGTTTCCTAAAATATTTTAATTCTATAAATGAAATACTTTTGCTAAATTTCTGTTAATTAATGTTTTGCTATATAATTTAATCACTGCAATTATATTTTGCTTTTCTTTGGCTTATTTTATTTATTATTAGTTATTTATTATTAGTTATAGAATATAAAGTTATAGAATATATTAGTTATAGAATATAAAGTGTATAATATGTATAAGGTAACATATAAAGTGTTAATATATCTAAGGTATATAAATAAAATATAAAGTGTATAATATATAGAGTGTATAATAAAATAAAAAGTGTTAATATATCTGTATAAAATATGAAGTGTAGAATATATAAAGTGTTAATATAGATCAAATATAGAGTGTATAATATATATAAAAGGGTATATAAAAAGATCAATCACACACACAAAAAAAAACTAACAATTTAAATAGGATCTGGGGGTTGCTTAAGGAGTAACTCCACGCCGGGGTTGAAACAACATCCCAACAGATCATCATCATCTTCATCAGATGTCCAACCGTCTTCATCATCATCGGTTATCCCTTCATAGCTTTTATTTTTGTCTTTCAACCTCACAGGAGATCGCTTAGGGTGCATTGCCAAACTTCGTATCTCATGCAGCTCGAGATTCTTTTCTTCAAACGTGGACTCCTGTTCTGCTACAGATAACTTACTAGTATTTTCTATAGTAGTTTCTTGGCATGGGGTGTCTAGATGCTTTATATTATTAATATTACTCACGTTTATTATTGCTTGTGTACATTTTACATTATTTTCCTTTTCAGTGGTATTTTCTTTAGTAAGTGCTTTTCCGCAATCCTTGCTTTGACTTTGCGCCGTCACTTGAGATTCGTTCCTTTCCAACCCAAATTGTTCTTCATACTGGTAAAATGTGCTATTCTCATCATCCATCTGGAACTTATGTTCGCTTAAAAATTCATTTTCTTTGACTATGGTACTTTGCTGATCGACTTTGGCTTCGCTCTCTCTAAAATTATTTTTATTATCATCTTCACTCTGGCCAATAATTTGCACTCCCTCCTGTCTATCAAGTCTTTTATCTTGGTAATCACTAGCAAAGTTGCTTTCCTTACTTTCCTTTTCTGTCTCTTCTTTCATTTCTGCTACATCTCTCAATTCTGGAATACATGCTATGATAATGTTTTCTTCTTTGTCGGCTATTTGACTTCTTTGTAGCAGGTTTTCTTTTATTTCATATACTTCCTCTCTGATCTCCCTTTGGGCGTCTTCACACTCTTGCAATTTGCTGTTAAATTCTGCCCCTACTTTAAAGACCCTTTCTTTCAAACCCTTTTCTTGACATTCTACTTGTTCAACTAAAGCCTTCACTTCTTCTTTAATCACAACAAATTCCTTTCTATTTTCTTCTTGGTTTTTATGTAACATTTCTTTAACTTCTCCCCTAATTTCCTCAGACTTCTGCTGACAGCTGGTTGACAATCCCTGTAGACCTTGGCACATTTCTTCCAGTCTTTTATCTCTGTCTGCCATCTCTTGTCTAATATCTCTGCTAAGGGTTTCAAATCTTTGTGTCATTTTGTGATTCATTTCCTCCATTTTCTGATCCCTTTCCTCCATTTTCTGATTCATTTTCTGATCCCTTGCCTCCATTTTCTGATCCATTTTCTGATCCCTTGCCTCCATTTTCTGATCCATTTCTTTCGCATCCTGTCTAAGCTGTCTCAGCAACCAATTAAAATCCTGGCCTTCCTGCTTAATCTCCTCTACCGGTATCTGTTCAGATATTTCGGTAACTGAATTCTCTGGCATATCAAGAGTTTTCTGTGCACACTCATCTCTATCCTGGCTCATACCATTTTCCCTTTCTATTTCTTCTGTACTGCTGTTGTACTCATTAATCTCTCTTCCTGATCTCAACACGATACCTCCACCTTTCATCTCCATTCCTACTTCTATCTCTTCCCCACTGCTCATTACTTCTGTTTCTTTGTTCATTCTGCATACTATATAATCCTTTCAAAATTTATTTATTTATTTTTCGCACCTAATAAATATTTGATTTTTAAAACTTTTATACTTTTAATACGGCTGTTTGCTGCTCTCCCCCTTCAAGAACGACTCGTTCACTTCCATCCCAACTCTATGCCTAACTCAGTAATATATCTATAAGCCTACACCTTCATCTCGATGTCCGCCCAACATATAATGAAGTTAAAAAAAATTTTTTCGTCTCCCTACTTTTTATTTTATAAAACATATGAAACTTTTTATTTAAAAAAAAAATCCCTTCTTTTCTTTTTTTTTTTTTTTTTTGCTTTAATAAAATATACGAAAAATCCAAAAAAAAAATCCTTTTTTTTTTTTTCTTTTTTTCGTCTATATATCTAAAGTATAACACATATTTTAATATTAAAGATGACTTAATAAAAATTTAACTCACCCCCGCTCTCTTCTTCCAGCTGTTTTTTTTTTTTTTATATATATATATACTTAAATAGTTTTATGACCTAATTCCGTTTGACCCGTCTGCACCAATTTCAAACCTTTTAACTTTTGGTTAATTTGACGTTACTTATATATATATTTCTTACTCATTTTAAACCACTCCAATTCATAAAAATACTTTGATAAAACAACGAGACCCCCCTTTTCTTTTAATTAAATTTCTTTTCTCTGCTCCATAATGACAAATTTATAAGAGGATGACTTATAACTTGATCAATCATCCTCGGGCGCCAGTCACTAGTGAACAGGAAAGACACAAAATAAATTTAATACATTTTTTTTTGCTATATACACCCAAAAGTCCATAACTCAGAGTATGTAGGTGTTTACATCGAAGCCTCACTTGGTCGTCCAAACGCGGAAAAAATCTTACATATATACATTATTCAAAAAAAAATTTGACTCAAAATCATTAATTTTGACCAAAAGAATTATATATATACTCCATAATCTCTTCAGGGGTGGAAATGAGTTACAAGCCCCACGATTTGGGCGTCCAAACGCGGAAAAAAAAAAACCTATGTGCCAGTCAAAACATGCTTATCCATCTAACACGAGCTGGAACTCACAAAATGTACTTCAAACCCAGTCAAGCCCGAGATTTAGGTCAGGGACCAGCCTGGATTCGAACCCACTCTCCAAGCACCAGATCTGACACCCAATGGATAACATAACAATGGTAGCACACGAGATTTAATTCTTCATCCGGCCCACTAGCAAATCGGAGAAAACAATAAGTCTCATGGACTTAAACATATATATATATAAACAACTTAAATACTAGACATTCCACAGATAAAATCTAACATATTTAAATAATAGGGGCTTTACTAACGAATACTTATGGGCAATTAGTGAATTGGATTGATTTAATAATAAGACAGAAACTGATATATGATGAATTAAAATATATTTATTGACAATTGTTGTTGGCAAATGCACGCAGGCATTTTATTTATAAAGTAACATTACTCTAGGCGAATAATTGATACGTTGGCTATTATTTAATTGCTCCAATATTATTTAATGGAAATAAATACCCTACTATATAACTAATCATTACATTGACTTTTACTAGTTATGCCCTTTTATAATCAGTTCGAGTGGCTCTTTTACGTAAAATCAAACCAAGTCTGGAGTGAAACTTAATGCATCTTAATTATAATAAATTTATTTTAACTATGGGCTTTTAAAGCATCCCAGATAGCTTAAGATCGAATGGGTTTTCAAGAGTGCTTCGGATCAACGCCGAAGACTGCATATTAGGGAGGAAAGAGTTGGCTATAACGATTTTTACTAATACGCTAGGCACAAGTAAAGTACAATAATAAAGTGGCTCTGCGGATGGAAGAATAGTTTTAGGGTTTTTGTGACAAACAACGGTTTACCCAAGAACCGGTCGTCATGCTGCTAATGGGGAACCTTTATTTGATTCAGAGGCGGGGGACTTACGTGCTAATCTGGCCCGTAGCTCAGACTTCGCTACTGCACTACCCTATAAGAGAAGATGTGCTGGCAACGCCGTGGCTCCATCTTATATATAAAACAGCACAACGAAAGAAATATTAATAAGTTCCACATCCGCCAAGCCGAAGGATATTATAAATGAAATATCACATATTAAATGAACACAAGTTTATCAGCTTGATCAAAAGAGCCAACTCTTCTGTAGCATGAGAAATATGTATATGCTACTGACGGGAAGATATACAAACTTTACTTTATCCCGTTCAATCTCTTTAGTTATCTATAACTACTAAACTTTTAAAAAGGAGGAAAAGTATATTTAATAAGGGACTTACGAATACTTTACTAAAAAATATACTTATGCTTGCACTCCAGGCTAGTTTAATCTTTAGTAACATAATAAATAAAGGTTGAAAAGCCACATTTTATATTTATATTAATTAATTTACTAAATGACAAAAATATGAATTTGGGTTTCGAAACAGCGCACGAAATGACGCTATCTAAATAATAATACGAAGATTTTAAATTTATATGTTTAAAAACATATTCTATAATTAAATGCACGCCGTTTCGAAACATAGGTATAACTAATAATAAATAAAATAAGCCAAAGAAAAGCAAAATATAATTGCAGTGATTAAATTATATAGCAAAACATTAATTAACAGAAATTTAGCAAAAGTATTTCATTTATAGAATTAAAATATTTTAGGAAACAATTTAGACAGTTTACACTATTGTATTAGCAAAAAGTATTTCATTTAAATATTATTTCGAAAACAATTTAGATAGAAATTTCAATAATATGGTTAGCTAACCTGTTTTTGAAGAAATAATGAATGTTTTTGAAATGCCCACAGAGCTCTGCGATTTTAAATAATACTAAAATAGTTCTGTAGCTAAGGAGAGATTCGAGCTGGAAACGAAGGTGACTTCTTTGGCGGCTTATGGCATCTTCAATTTAGTTGGGAGACGATTTTTTAAAATAGTGTTTCTTTAGCTGGATTGAAATCGGAACGAGGGCAAATTATTTTTACGGCTTATGGCATCTTCAAATTTAGTTGGTGTAAGCTTGGTTGTTCCTTTGGCATTTGATGGATTGAACTAGGCGTTCCATCACGGGAAAGCAGCAAAATTTTGCCTGACTTTAGCCAGACATGTTAAGGTTGAACAATAATAAAACTTCTCCTGTTGACTCTCTTCAAAAGTAAGATGGATTCTCCCTTCCCGCTTAAAATAAGGCCTATTTATATCCTTCTACTAAACTTTAACACCTTTCTGGAATTTCGTAAACCTCGGGACCAATTGACTTTTAATTAAAGCAAAATAATATAATTCAATTTCTACAACAACTGATAAAATCTCCGAGGTGTTATATTTAATTTCCTTAAAAAAATGTATCAAAATATATAAACTATATAACCTGATTCATTTTCATTAATTAAATTCCTTTTCAGGTGTTATTACCTAGCAGAAGGAACGGTATTCTGATTTAATGAAAAAGTCTTTTGTTGCAAACAAAAATCAATCAGAAAACAGATTTTACTTTTTTACCTGGGTGTGTCACTAATTGATATCTTGTTTACAAAAATTCTCATTTTTAATTGCGAACAGATAATTCTTATTTTATAAAACTAAATAACTTTTAACATATTTGTTTATTAAAAAAAAAAGCAAATTTAAAGAAAATACTTGTTTCAACTATATATGTAAAACATTAAATCAGAAAACCGTTAAATAAATTAAAAAAACATTTACATTACTTTTATTTAAACTTAAATACATATGAATCATTTTGCCGTTATTCCAAGGTATAAATTATCCATCCACATACGAATATTATAGCGAATATAATTAAGAATTGACTGAAAATTAATAAAACATTTTATAATAAATTATGAGCATTTCTCCGCTATAATTTTATCAAACCTGTCTAATTATAGCGTGTTTTCGTATGTAAATGGATGATGCCATTCAAGCGGCCATTGTAGCAAAGTTTTCCCGCTCGACTTATATATTACATTTTTACATTTAAAATAGGTTCGAAACTAGTTCAGACGAGTAGGTCATTAGGTTGATGGTGAAACGGAAAGGGATTGGAGATTTCCGTTTCAATATGTGTAAAATATATTTATAGAAAAAAATGTTTATTATATATAAAATTAAAGTAAAAAATTTGAATTGTAAAATTTAAATTTGTATCATAAGTATATATGTGCATTTATATTTATGCATTATAAATAAGGAATGCAAGAATAACATTATGTATAATATACCATATGGAATAATAGTAGTAGTAATTATTCAATTTAATGAAAAATACCAAAAGCAGATAATTCTAGTTTATGTTCCAACAAATTCTCATTTTAATGAAGAAGAGCAGAATGATTTTGATAGATCAAATGATATTTTAAAATCATTAGGAAACAATTGCAAGATAAAAGTATTGTCAGTAAATTTAGATATGAAGATAGAAATGAAAGGCATGTAAAAGTAAAAGAAAATTACGATTTTTTTTTTAAAAAAAAAATCCAAAGTAGAAATGAATATAGAAATTTCAAAATGAAGTTGCTGTTAATAGAAAGTATGTATTTTAAATTGTAATGTGCTTAATAGATTTAAGACAAAAAAGAATCCTTGATTAATGAATATGAGTCTTGTATTAAATCATATCTACAGAGACAGAAGCTATTTAGAAAGATAATACTATTAATTCATAGTTTTAATCTTCAAAAACATTCTAATGAATTTAAATCTTTTAAAAATATTAACAAACTTCAATGCTGGCTTATACTTGAAATGAGTTCGGTAAAAAGATAACTATTATTCTATTAAACACACATAGATTGCTGTGGGAGAAGAAGACGGGTCAATGTATGAAGAAAAGAAGAAATGTGAAATTATTTAAAATAACTCATTTAAAAGACATAATTATTGGGAACATTGTAAAATAGTACAGAAAGGAAATAAAGATGATGTAAGGAAATATAGCTGAAAATGAAAATCATAGGAGAGAACAAAAGTTTCAAAAGTATAAAACAACATTTTGTTAGAAAAAAACATCAATAAGATAAAAAAATGGCTTTATTTCTAAAAGGATAAGTGATATCATAAAGTATATAGAAAAGTTCTATAAATAATTATAAAGTAATAAAGACCAAAAAAAAAAAAAATAATGAAATAGTACTTATAAATTTGAAATGCCATATATTTTAAATGAAAAGATAAAATATGTAGTCAAATCTATGAATAATGGTAAAGCTTAGAAAATGATTAGAGTTATTGTAAAATTTAATTTAAAAGAAACTGTTGAAGAAATGATTGGAAGAATGCCTTGGTGATATTGATATTTTAGGCAACTGAACTAACAGATATTTTATAAACTTACCTGTCTTTATAAGATCTTTACTAAGGTCATTATTATTTCTTTAACAAAATTTTGTATTTGAATTAATCGAAAGAATAAATTGAAATTAGAAGCATTTATAGCATAATAGACAAAATCCAAACATTAAGAGACATTTTGGAAAAGATCAATGAATATGAATTGCCTTTTTGCATTAGATTTGTAGATTACTAAAACACTTGGGTCTCTGTAACCATTTTCATGATGAATAAAACTTTGGATCTAGAATTGATTAATATTGATAAGAGTGGATTGAAAAGTTAATTCTATTTCCAAAATTTTTTATAAGATGAATTTGGTGGATTAAAATATAAAGCTAAGAGAATAAAAATAATTGGAAATTATTTAAGTCATCTGGATTTTGCAAATGCTATGGTTGTTTTTGAAATTGATGCTTCAGAGTTTCAGGAAATGTGACAAGAGCTCTCAGATAAGAATAAGAAATTATAAATAATGATAAATGCTAAAAACTAAAGTAATGTTCAGAGGCTTTTCAAAAAAAAAAAAAAGAAAAGAAAGATTGATAATGATAAATGTTAAAAAAAAACAACTAAAGTAATATTCAGAGACATATCAAAAAAAATAATTAAGAAAATAAAGATTGATAGTAATAAAATAGAAAAAGTTAATAAATACAAATGTTTTGATCAAATTATCAATAATGGTCAAAATTAATCGTAAAATTAAATTTGAATGATGTATTTTTGGTAAAAATAACTTAAGTTTAAAGGAAACATGCCTGTATGTTGAAAAGAGAGGTTTGATATAAATTTATTATATCATTTCTTAAATATAGATCTGAGGATTGGATGATTAATAAAAGAGCACTAAAATCTGCACTTTATACTTAGTGATATATTGAAATAAAATGCACAGATGTGTTGATAGAGAAATAAATAATAAATATATTTCTGTGTAACCAAAAGGATATCAGAATTAATAACAGAGATGCATATGACTGATTTTTTATTAAACAATTTGATAAACTACCATGTTGAAGCAATTAAATGGTATGACTGGATAAATGTTATATACTTGTTAAGTGACCTTAATTATAGTTGCATATGCCTAAATGATATATATATTCTAATTATATATCTCAGAAAAGATAAATTATTACAGCATCTCTATTAGCCATTCTATGGGTAATATGATGATTTAGAATTGATGTTATTATTGGGTAGCATTTATAACCCAGATTGCAGTATCATGACCATCGCACGTAATCATATTACTTATTTCCAATTGTTTTGATCTATATGATGGTAAGCTAAACTAAAAAAACTTAATATTTGATTGTCATACACATCACACTTTATTGTATAAATCAATTAGTGTGTAGAATTTGTGAATAAAAAAATAAGAAAGCTTTAAACTTTAACAAAGCAAATAATTTATTGATTTCGATTTTTAAATATGGAACAAAATGAGCATTTTTGAATCATATAATCTTAATGTTCATACATATTTCAAAATAACTGTATGATTAACATATCTTTATTATATATTTATTTCTTCTATGACAGATATCAGCCTAAACTTTCTGTGAAACTTTTATAATCAGTAAAAAACAATAATCTATATTGACATATTGCTTTTAAACATATATAAACAAATATTAAAGTAAATCTCTTCTGTCCTAAAATTGAAATGTAAACTTTTAATCTTGCTAAATACAAATGCATTTTATATGGAGAAACAAAACAAATTTTTTCAAATAGTAATTAAATATTAAAAAATACACTACATCATAAATAAAAAAAATTATTTCAAGCATAAAGAAAATTAATAACAAAAAATTTTAAATTGTGTTTAATGAATAAATATATATATTATTTTCTAGGTAGATTTTTAGAATTTTAATTTTAATAGAAGTTTACAAATTTGTGTATAACTTTTTGAATCTTGTAGGCTTATTCAAACTTCTGATGTACATATTCTAGATGTTCATAATTTTTTCCACTACACATTTTTTTGATGATCTAGTCTTATGCTGACATATATATTTCTTTTTTGGGCAACAGTTGCAATTTTATTACATTTTCAATATTACATGTGGAGATTTGGCAGTTAATTCTTTCATATTCAATCCCTCACACTAGAAGAGAGACAGGCAAATTTAACAACTGGAGACAATATTTCAGAAGGTCAAGTAGATTATATTTTGGCAGGCTAGATCTACAATCGGTCAATCTAGCCATTTGTTTTAATGGTTATAGTAATGTAGTGAAGTTTTTCAATTATTTTATGGTGCAATAAAACTTATGCTTCTGTGTGAATTATCAATATCTTGCTTTATGGTCCTCCTTATTACACTGCTGGTTAAAACTTCTACTGTTGAGTTTATTTGTCAAAACAACCAGAAAGAATTTAGTTTGCAATTATTAAATGCTAGAATGTTGGATTTCTCCAATATTTGAAATTCTGCTTTAAATTATTTCTCAATTTATGATATAACTAAGATTCAATATTAAAACCATTGTTTCATAATCACACATTTTCTGAATTATAAATCTTATCCAATTAACCAAATGTATATGTACTAATTAATTAAATGCATATCTTTTTGTTTATCAACAAACAAGCTTTATTGTCCACTTTTGTTGGCTAAGCTCTTTTTATTAGATTAACCAAATTTATAAACAACTTACTCCAATTTCAATCAATCTTAAAAAAATAATAATAAAAATTTAAGCTTTTTATTATAATTTTTTTATTTATGAACTTATTTTTATATATAAAAATCATGACAAATTTGGAATGATAATATTTGTATACATGAAACATAAGATTTCACTTCTGATATTAGAGCGTATTCAGAGCCGGCCCAAGGCCAATGTGTATAATGCGATTACTCTAGGCCCGCATTTATCAAGGCCCATTGCCTGCATAATCTATTTTTCTGCAAAAATCAAAAAGTTAAATGTTTTATTACTTGCTAAACATAATTAAGTTTCCTTTTTTTTTTCCTGCCAAAATTCATTAATTTTATGGCCCTATCATGTCAAAGTAATACAATTATAGAAGCACTGGTAGTGCAGTGATGTATATTTTTTAGCTATGTATAATGTATATACTTAAATATTTCAAAATGTTCTGGTCTTGTTAATGTGAAATCAACATAGATCAGGAATAATTCTCTTCATTAGCAATTTTATCTATTGAATCAGAATTTAAAAAAAAAAAAAAAGAATTAAGGTGATGTTATTAACAGATTCACAATAAAATATTCAAGGAAATAAAATATAATTTTTTGTATTATATGTATTTTACTTTGTATTCTCAAATATTCATTCAATAAAGTTGCATAAAGCTGTATTTTATAATTTATAAATAATCATAAATAAGTAATGATTTATATATTATAAGTATTAATTTGTGCAATTTTATTTTGAATAAATAAAAATTTTAACAAAGAGAATTGTTTTTGACTTGATTTATAATAATTGTAAAGCAATATATTTATATCTGCAAATAATATAACATGAAAACATTGCTCCAGACCCCTCTTTTTCTTGGACTAACACTCTATTCTATATATTTCTGAATATTTTTTTATTATGTTCACTTTAATAATAAAAAAATTCTGAAATCTGGGGAATATTTAATTTTTTATATTCTACATTTTTAAATTTTCTAGTACTTATTTAAGTCAATGAAACAATTGCGTATGTCTTAATCCCCCCCCCCCCCATAAATTAACAATTAAAACAGTCTCCCATTTCAATATTTCTACTTAACTACAGGTTATGGGTTTTATTAATTGTCACATATAGACTTTGATAGATTTTAAAATAAGAAAATTTATATATATATAATATTAGCTTAAAATTCATCCATTGTTTCAAGCTATAAGAGATAGGCAATGACCGTTTTATTATATGTTGATAATAAGAAGGAATTAAAAGCAGTATATATATAAGAAAACAAACAGATATCATTGAAAGAATTGACAAGATGAAATGGAACTCAATTACTCATATTGATAGAACAGCTAACAATTGATGGATAATTGAAGTCTTCATCTGGATGTCAAAAATGGTTAAAGATATCTTCTGTGAGATGACTGGATAAGATAAGGCATTTGATGGTGTAATGTGGAGAAGAAAAGCAATGGATAAAAAAAAATGGATTAAACATGGATAAATTTTTATATTATAGTGGTTCAGTGATTAAAAATGATGGTTTAAATTTTAGATAAATCATAAAGATGTGTTTAATATATTGTGTTGCCAATTGTGTGAATATCAATGTATTGTTCTGAGAAAAAATTTAACCATTAGTAATAATGGAAGAGTAAAACACCATTAAAGGGTACTGAAAACAAGAAATATGAAATAGGCTAACTTTAAACTTTATAACATAAAGGTCAAAATAAATTAAATAGAAAATTAAAAGATAAAATTCACTGGATATAAGCTAACTTTTGAAGAATTAACATTAAATATTGATTCAGTAATACAAAATATTGTAACTATTCATTTTATATGAAAATGGAAAATTTTGATGCAAGCTTATTAAGTCATTATAATTTTATAATAGAAATATGTTAGGATTTTTAAATCATATATTAATAGATAAATAGAAATTGTAATTATGTAAATTCAAAGATTTCAAAAATTTTATGTAAAAAAAAAGTTACAATTTTTAGTTTCAATATCATCAATCTCATCCATTACTGGTATAGCTGCAAGATTTGTCTCATTAATAGCATCTCCACATCACACTAACCCTTCCTTATTTTCTATTTATATCAAATATGGTTTCTTTCTTGGTCTTAAAATCTCTTGCTATCTAGTTTAAAACTGCAACTATCCATCTAATATCTTTTTTAGCAATAAGTCTACTCCTACTGCATTTAATTCTTTCAATGAAGTCAGTGATGCATGTTGTTATCTCATTTAAGTATTTCACTTTTAATCATTTCTTACTCTCAACAGACATCTCTTCATACTTTATTGAATAATCTCTCTGTATTGTTGTTCTATTAACTGTCCTAGTTTCAGATCCATAAGTATAAGAAATTTTAAAACACATCTTTTAAAAAAGTCTTACTTTTCATTTAAATATATAAGTATATTTCTTTTTAATATTAAGTTATTTCTACCAAAAGCATTCCATTCAAATTTAATTCTATGATTAATTTTATTCCTTATAAATATCTATTTAATATCTATATTAATAATCTGACCAAGATATTTGCAGTTGTTAATGTCAT
Organism: Epiperipatus broadwayi; assembly: GCA_028023455.1. Taxonomy (NCBI): domain Eukaryota; kingdom Metazoa; phylum Onychophora; class Udeonychophora; order Euonychophora; family Peripatidae; genus Epiperipatus; species Epiperipatus broadwayi. The sequence goes on from JAQFVV010012404.1 coordinate 9,001,365, forward strand.
TTAATTCATGATTATTTTGTTTTCTTCATCTGAGAAAATTTGTTGAATTTTCCTTTCATTTTTTGTAGCATTTATCTTTAGTCCTAAAAGTTGTATTTTCTTCTGATTATTCTTGCAACATTTTCTGAAGCTTTTGAAACATTGTTTGCAAAAATGTTATCTGCAAAATCTAGATGATTTAAATTTCATTTACTTCTACCCTTTTAGTTTCTCATTTTAATCCACAATATATTTTTTGAAAAATTTCTATAAAACGTTTTGGATATATAGAATTACTTTGCCATTCACCCTATTTAATGCTAAACTTATGCTGTTGCATTTAGTAAATATTTTTCCGAATACATCATTGTGATAATGTGTATTAAATCAAATACTTTTTCATAATCTTTAAATTCAAAGCATAATGTAGACTCATGTTTTTTGCTTATTTCTACTACTTATTTCGGTGCTTGTCTTATAGCTAAAGATGCCATTGGATGGTGCCGTTTTTACGCTAAAACTATAAAATATGAACATTCACGGGCCGTTGATTTTAATAATTTTTCTGTGCTTTTTTGTAATGCGAAAATAAAAACAAAACAAAATCGTCTTTTTTAAATATTATTTTTTATTAACGTATACAATTTAAATGATAATAATAAATGTAAAATAAAATCAACAAATTACAATTTGATTCATGTTTTTTATATCGTATACTTTTTAAATTGTGTTACGGCTTTTTTTTATAAATTTTTTATCGGATATTTTTTTACTTGTGTTACGGCTTTTTTTTTTTTTATCAATTTTCTATCAGATATTTTTTTACTTGTGTTACGACTTTTTTTTGTTGTTGTTTAACTAAAAAATAATAATCGTAATAAAAGTAAAAGTTGTTACGGTTAGATTTAGGGTTAGTTTTAGGGTTAGTTTTAGGGTTAGTTTAGGGTTAGGTTTAGGGTTAGTTTTAGGGTTAGTTTTAGGGTTAAGTGTTCTGTTTGTTTGTAATGCTAAAATTAAAAAAATTCAAAATCGTAACCGTACTCGGACAAAAGAAAGAAACTCAAACCTTTTTAAACAACAACAAACACATACAAATGTCTTCTTTACTTATTAAACATGTTTATAATATTTGCTTTTTATTAAATTTACAAAAAAACCCGTATATTTGGACTTTTCTTACTGGATATTTTTTTCGTTACTAACAGTACGTTACTTGACACGTTACCTAATTGCAATTCAATAAAAACATAGATATTTAACATTTTTCCAAATAAAAGTTCAATACAGTTATTGCTTTAAAAAATCTGAACATTTCAATAGTTTAAAATAAAAAAAAATCCAATGAAAACAACATTTCAATACAATTCAAATACAAACTCTCTCATCAAGCCGTAATTATTTTATAAATTGTGCGAATTCGGAAAATGTATTTGCTGCTATGCGACATACATGCTGTACTGCTACGCGACATAGCGGCCTGCATTCTGTAGCACAACAAAAAAGTTATTATAGAAAATGCGGGTTTGAACGTGTCGGCCGCGGAAACAGCATTTTTATGTGTTTTGGCACGAAAACCGCACCATAGAGCGGCATCTTTAGCTAAAAGATGAGTACCCTTATTTCAATACGAGGATGTGAGCCACTGTACTAATGAACTCATCATATTTTTTTCATTGGTTAGCATTCAAACTGCTGTAGACAAATTATGATTATTTTGGTAAAGATTTTGTATAGAATTAATAGAAAACTGATAAATCTATAATTTCTATTATCTTTATCACTTTTTTATGTATATCAATATTGCTACTGCATTATTCTGGTCATCTGTTAGATCTTTATTATTTAGACATTTGGCATATACCTTTGCTATTTTTTTATTTGTTCATTTGCTTCTTTTAAGATATGAATTATAATTCAATTATTTCCTGGAAGTTTTTTCCTTTGTAGATTTAATTGCATGTATCACTTTTTCATTTAAAATGCTGGGCAATTCAGCTGTAATAACTGTAGAGGATTTTTTATTTTTATATAATTCTTTATAGAATTCACATGTCATCTTTCTTTTTAATAATAGTCCCATTTTTTCTTCTTATTACAGAAATAACTTTTTTACCAATACCAAGATATTGTTTTATTTTGTTGAGACTTATTCTTTTCTGAAACTTTGCTTGCCAATTCACAATTATATTTTCTTTTATCATTATTAATTCTTTTTTCGTACTATTTTACAAAACTCTAGATATTAAATTTTTTCTAATAGATCATTTTTAAATATTTTTATTTTATTTATTTTTTTCATATATTAACTTGTCTCAATTGAAAATAGACTTTTTCATATCAGCTATTTTTGTTGCTATTCTTAGTAAAGTAACGGTTATCTTCCTATTAATCTCAGTTAAGCTTGAACCATCTTCAAAGTCTGTCAATATTTTCAAATGATTAGCAAGTTCTAATTTAAATTTATTGAAATGTGTCTCATAGTTAGGAATATCATCTGTTGTTAGCATTGTCTTTCTTAATAATTTTTGTCTCTAGCTTTGTACTAACATGCTAATGATCATTTCCTATGTTGAATTGATTAAGAACATTGTAATCTGAAATACATATTTTCTGTTAGTCAAAATATTATCCAATTTTACTGTACTTTCATTTAGATTTTTTCTTATCCGTTTTCATTTAGCATTTGTTCAAACAAAGAATTTCAGTATACAATTTTTCTTTTTCTGGAAAAGTCCAGGAGTGTGTGTACGTCAACATAGCCACTCTTTTCAATTTTAGCATTAAAGTCTCATATGATCATTAAAAAATATTTGGTTTGATCAAAAGCATTTTGTACATTTATATAAAAATTATTACATTTTCACCACAATGAGAACTTGTCAAAGCATAAACTTGAATTAACTGCATTTGATAAAATCCTTTAAGTTGAATAACTAATCTTGCATTCTGACTAATATACCATCAATTTTACAATTTTGTTTTTTTTTATTTTTTTATTTGTATTCAATCCCATTCCAATCATACATCCAGTACTTTTGCCTTTATAATAAATTACATGTTCTCTTTTCAAATCTGTTGTCTCTTTATCTTTTCTTCTAATATCACCAAGTCCAACCCCTGTTTAATATTAAGCAATTCTTCTTCCAATTCATGTAATTTTCCTTCCTTTAAAAGTGATTTTCAGTTATAAATAACTAAATAAAATGTCATTAAATGGCAGACTGGTTTCACAATAAGGGGATTCTTAGAACTCTCCTTAGTCATTGTAAATCACTACTTTGGTTGATGACTTTAAGCCTCCTGAAGTAAAACTTGTAGTTTATTTTTGTCTATCATGATTATGAATATTTCAAAGAATCATTTACACACACATTCATTCTACCTTCAAAGAAAGTCAGTTGTCATTTTGATAAGCATTTGAGAAGAAAGACTATGGTATTTCTTGGTCTTAAATTTCAGAGTTATAAAGCCAGTAAAGTTACCATACTAACTGTTGTGTATTGGTGAGCAATCCATCCATATCTGTTTGGTATATAAATAATCACATAATGAATGTTTGGATGAACATTAGCAATTTTCTCTTCTTGATTCCTTTAAGACCTCAAAGAAGAGTGCAGGGCCCATTTATTTAACAGCAAATCTGTCACCATAGTTTCAGTATAAATAAATACATATTTGCTTATAATTTTTGAATGACAAACTCATATGACAAATATTATTTTAACTGTTTGCACAGAGCTCTATTCTCTATTATTTAATTTGAAGCTAATCTTAAATTTTTCTATCCATGTATATAATAGTAATTTGTAGTACTAGAATAATAAAATTTTTACATAGCTTTTATTTCAGTGAGACAACAATACACTTTCCTCAAAGACTTTGTGTGCATGAATGTGTGTGATGTTTTAAATATCTATTTTATTCTTTTATATATATACATTTTGAATGTATTGAAGTTAATATATGAAAAAATGTCATAAAATAAATACTTCAAATTTATAAAAGTGGAAGCATTTATTTATTTTAATTCTTCACTAGTATCAAAGTACTGTAATATTTCATGTGTTAATTCATCATTAATTATTGTCTTTGCTTTTGCCTTGACATACAGGTGGAATTTTAGTGTTGGACAGCATGAGCTTAAATATGTTCATGGTTCATTTCAACATGATGTGCCAAAAATTACAAGTGGAGTTTCTGAAAAGATTTTTTTGGAGCAACTTATTAGTTTTGATATTAGTATTCCTGAAGGAAGCATTTCTGCAATTAAAAAGGATTCCTCAGATATTTTTTGGAAATACACGGTTAGTTTTAAAAAAAATACAACTTTTTAATAAAGAATCATTCATATAAATTGTTGGTATTTTAAATATATATAACTTTGGTTATTGATCAATTAAAAATGTACAGTTTGCACTACAAAATAATTAATTAAATTTGTCTGTATAATTTCTTATTATATATATCAGTAGTTCAATTCTTGTCACATCTTATTTTTTTCTAGAATTTGTAATTCATTTTTTAATGCTCTAAGACCTTTAGGCTAATTTTATCAGTATACTATATTACTGTAAATTTTTTATAAACTCATTTTAGATTGTGATACACATTATAAGTTGATAACTGGGATTGTACACATGATTTTACTGGAGAATCATTATTTCTATTTATTATATTATTGCAGCTGAAATTTTTAAAAACAGTTTCATTTTATTGTCATTTGGTGCAAACTAAACATTTTTAAGTTTGAAAATTATTCAATTTTTAAATACTGATTTTTGTTTTTTTATGAATGATATATATTTATCTTATTGGAACAATACTCATTACTTTTATATATTGTAGAAAAAGTTTCTTATTGGTTAATTATAATTTCTCATGTTTTTTTGTTTTTTTTTAGTTTGAAAGTCCAGTTGCTGATGCATGGGTACTGAAAGATAGAGAACTAAAAAAATTAAACACTTTTCATGAAAATCACAATATGAATATAAAAGCTAATCATGAACTCACTCCTAATTTTTATTTAGGTGAGCCTTATCTAATTTAAGGTAATAATATTAGAAAATGATTTTTAAGTCAGCATTTGTTGTTTTTTAAGTTGTACTTATTGATTTTTCTGATTATCGTGTTAATAATTAATAACATTAAACTGTGATTAAAATATTATATTAATGAATTATTTAATAATTCATTAGTAGCATATATATTATATATATTTTTATGGAAAATCTCAGCATTTATTTACTGTTATTTTCTAAAAAGATATTAACATTTCCTATTTATTTGGATAAAGTAGTTTTTCAGATCAAATCATTTAGCGAGTTTTTGGATAATAATTAAACTTAAAGTTTATAATTAGTAAAAAAATAATCTTTTTTTTATAATTATTTTAATTTAATTCTTATTATCAGTTTTGATGAATGATTGTGGCCCAATACTGTTTCATTCATCTTGGATAAAGTTTCTTTCTTCAAAAGTATTGAAGCATTTTTTCAATAAAAATAATTCATATTTTTTTTGTTTGAATGAATTTTAAAAAAGAAAAATGTATTTATGAAATAGAGCAATATAAAGATTCGTTATATGTGTGATGAAATGTTGTAATGCAAATGTAGAGAAATTTGATATTTTTATAAAAGATGAGTTATGAACAGGACAGGAGATGCAGAACTATTTTTATTTTAAGTATATATTGTACCGGGTCGAACCGCTGAAACCACCTACTTATACGTATATATAAGTTTTGGCCGGTTTCAAACTCCTTCATAACTGCATTTATAATCTTATAAACGTACGTGAACGAACCGGCACGTTCGAGCAAAATGGGAGATCTTATTGATAGCTTTAACTATCAACAATGGCCCATCTCGGCTGCTAGATTCAAACCCCTACTATCCAAATACTTTATTTGTTTCGGGGTAAACCCCGGGGCGCCAGCTAGTCTGAAGACTAACATATTCGGGCAGTAGGCTCATAATCCAGCGCTCGAAACAATTCCCTTAACTAGCCCAGTCTAATTTTAATCAGTAATATCGTATTGGTAAGAAGAGATTGATAAAAAGAATTGACCGACAGATAAAGTTTAAATTTAAAGACAGTTTATTTAATCGACATTAATTAAGTTTAAAAATTATTTACTAACTAACATAAATGCATTATAAACATTTTATAAATCCAATTTTAACACACGCACATTTTTAAATTAACACAGGATAGTATATTTTATGAAAAAACACAAAAATAATCTTTGACATTTTAAATTATCTCACATTCGCAAAAATAATAATAAAGCATTTATAGCATTTGAAACTCACGCACACATATCAATAGTTCATCTTATGTATGATAGAGTTCATATAATTTGAGTCTTGAATATTTACGGATTACAGTGGGGACTACTACGTATAAATGATAATAATAAAATATATACCTAGGATTTTTTTTCTTGTCGTTGGCTACTTCTGCTGCTTCTGATGAATTATATCTAACCGGTTAGATTTGGACGTTTCTTGAAGAGATTTTTATGCGAATCCATTTGTTTTATTTTGAAGACAGTTGAACGCTTGACAGAGGATTTCTGTGTTGTTATGCAGACATTATTTCTCAGGCAGGTTTTGATGATCTTGTTGGACTAAAAAGGCTGGAGCACAAGCGTATATTTCCAAAAGCTTTTCAGCACTGCATTTCTGTAAACTGACACTGCAAAACTAGACTGAAACTGCAAACTCAAACTGATTGTCCGATAAAAAAAAAGTCTATTTATACCTGCGAAGTGTTTTTGTTTTAATATCCTCCGGCAAATGTGCAATAGGTGTTGTCAAAATTCCTTTAGATTAATCCTATGACAACGTGTTTTTGACGATTGATTAATTAGCTATCCCAAAACGTGTTGTTTTTATATCCTTAATTAGTAGCTCACCACTGTGTTTTTAAATACATTTCATTTCAATATTTATTTTCATAAACGTGTTGTCTTTATTTAACTTAATAGCCATCGCTGTGTTTTCCAAATATAATTTCTTTTTTAACTTTCATTTATATATATTTTTCTTTTTTATATTATTCTAACATGCATACTTTTGTTTACATTCGCACGCACTAATATAATCTATTATAATAAACTGGAATGAAAAGAGATTTTTATATCTTTTTTTAAACTTTTAATTTATAATAATAATACTCTTTAACTTTTATGAACTCTTAGTTTTATCTTTTCTAAACAAAACTCCCCCTCTCCCCTTTAATTGTAAGTTTTATTTTTAAGAACTCTCTGATTTTTAAATCTTATTTTCATGAAAACAAACTGCATTTACATTTAAAGAAACTTCCGATTTTTCTAACTTTTATTTCACTCTCTTTTACGAAAGATTTTAATAATTTTTTTAGACAAAATTATTTTATATACATGTGCCAATTTGGCATTGGCACATTATACCCCCCTCCATTTTAGAGTAAAATGCGTCATTTTTGACCATTTTATCTCTTGCAATTTTAATTGTTGACTATAAAGATTTATTAATTTTTTATTTTAGATAATTCCTACACATGTGTATATGTGCAGCATAATTCTACACCTACTAATATTCTAGATATCGAGTTATTACTGGACTTGCTTACAGGGAATCTATAATAAATAAATCCCTTTTTGCACGCATCATAAGGTGCCGTAGTGCCACGAAAATAACCTAAAAGGATATCTGGATAAATACATTTAAGATACGCATCATGAGGTATCGTATTTACCGAATATTACCAGTGTATGTGCGCGTATATACCCATGCATACTTACACACTCTTAATACACATTAGATTGACTTTATATTTTTATTACTAATCTTATAATATTATTTGTAAATCGTTACAAACATCTTTACTTTAACATGGTGTATAAATAAAATCTCAAAATCGATTAGTTTAAACCCTTACGAGTCATTCTTCATTATTAGTTTTACTATACGATTTATAAACCTTACGGACTTATTTATTTACCTTGATTTTATCGAGTCTTATTTTAACTCATTTGACCTAACTTATTTATTTACGTGGGAACTATTTTATTTTATTGCTCTTGATTAAAACATGTGCGTTGAATTACTTTTCCTAAGTATTGACCATTTCAAATTCTTATTTTTCTAGAGTGCATTTTTAGTTTTTATTTTCATCATTAGGTAATAAATGTAATGTTAAGAGAAGTAGGCAGCAAAGTATAAGGCAATTCAAACATAGATTTTGTGCTGATTTAAACCAACTTTTAATTTCTTGCGGAAGTCGTGACTACAGCATGGGCATTTTTGTGCACAACGGATCATGAACAGGGACTTTAAGATTGTGAATGGCAGGACTATCTCTACTGCACATTCGACTTACTAAAATATTTATTTTATTTGGTTACTGGGAATTTTTCCTCCAGATTTATTAACTTTTATATGCCAGGACTTTTCTACTGGCGCATCATCATCATTATTATTTATTTTTCACACTACCCATCTGTAGAACAAAGTCACCACAAGAAAAGGCTTAATCCAACAGGCCTGGAATTTATCTCCTTGCCCAAATACTCGCACACACCTCAATCCTAATTTAATACACTTTTTTTTTTTTTATTTGATAATGTTTTATTTTCATTAATACTTTCATTATACACTTATTTATTTCATTTTTATTTTTAAAGCGTTATTTTTACTCTCCCTTTTTTTTTTTTTAAAAAAAAAAACATTTTCATTTTGTTTGTCTATTTTGATTTTACACATTTATTTTGTTTGTGTCACGCTCCGCTATGTTCTAGACTTATGAGCTAGGATATCAATATAATCGATAAGACATTATCGAGGGTTTTTGACATAATCATTTTGCTTGTCTAATTTGATTTTACACATTTATTTTGTGTATGTCACGCTCCGCTATGTTCTAGACTTATGAGCTGGGATATCAATATCATCGATAAGACATAATCGAGGGTTTTGACATAAATCGTTTTATCGTTGCTTTAACATTTTAAAACTCTAATATTATTATTTATTTACTGAGACTATCTTTAATCATTTTTAATTATTCAACTAACTTGATACTCGTTTTTTCGTTTATTTCATTAAATTTTAGTAAACATTTCCCATTTTTCCGAGTCCATGGTCGTTAATAACTAGGTCAAACCGGAGAATCGGTCAGATTAATATTTTTAATTTTTGTCTGGCGGTTCTTTATTCTTCAGCCCTCCAAATAACTTTAGTGACCTAGCGTTAAACGTTCCTTTTTCTATATTACCTTTGGCTATCACAAAGGCATTGAAGTCAGTTTGATGGACTATACTATATGGGCTTTTGTAAATCATCTGATTTTTTGTATAAATGTATTTCCGAGGATGACTCATGGAGTTATTTGTAATGTGCATGTTCGCACTCAGCTGGTCTGGCTTTTTTATTTCAGTTTGTGGGATATTTTGACTACGATTTATTTGATTTACTTTTACAGTTAAATTTATAACTTCAACTTTTATTTCTTCAATTATTTTTCTCTTATTTTTTTCTATTGCTTGGTAAGCAGTCTCTATTTTATTCTCTACTTGTGTTTTAATTTCTTCTATTTCTTCCCTAATTTCTTCTTTTATTTTATTCTGGCCCATTTCGACCAGGTCCTTTAACTTTTCAAGCATTTCAGCTTGCCCTTCCAACTTACTCTTCATTTCATTATTTTGGTTTTTAAGCTCTTCGGCTATTTTTTTATATTCTTCTGCTGTTTCTTTTTGTTTTTCGAACATGCACGTTAATAAAGCTATGATTTCTCTTTTTCCCTTGTTGGGAATATTTTCTATATTTTTACCTTGAGCCTCCATTTCGGCTTTATTTCTTATCATTTATAATTTTAAACACTTTTTTATCATTATTTTTGATACCGTATTTTATTTTAATAAGTTTACTAATTTCTATTTTATTTCTTTCTTTCTAAACTGGAAATAGACGCTGACTCCGCTCTCCTTTGTCCGTTTATCCTACCCGATCTTAATGCTTTAACTCCGCCCAAACACCCAACTGTCATTTATTTAACAGAACTTAAATAGCACAAAATCTCTTTTCATTTAAAGAAGTAAGAAAAAAAATTTGGGTCAATTCTTTTTTTATTTTTAATTTAATACACTTTTACCTACGTAATTTAGATTTCTTTAAGGTTTTTTTATTTTTAAACAAGAAACAAAGCATTTATCTACTGTTATTTCCCAGGTTCAGCCCCAAACGTTGGGTAAAGCCATTTATGTACCGGGTCGAACCGCTGAAACCACCTACTTATACGTATATATAAGTTTTGGCCTGTTTCAAACTCCTTCATAACTACATTTATAATCTTATAAAGGTTACGTGAACGAACCGGCACGTTCGAGCAAAATGGGAGATCTTATTGATAGCTTTAACTATCAACAATGGCCCATCTCGGCTGCTAGATTCAAACCCCTACTATCCAAATACTTTATTTGTTTCGGGGTAAACCCCGGGGTGCCAGCTAGTCTGAAGACTAACATATTCGGGCAGTAGGCTCATAATCCAGCGCTCGAAACAATTTCCTTAACTAGCCCAGTCTAATTTTAATCAGTAATAAAATATTGGTAAGAAGAGATTGATAAAAAGAATTGACCGACAGATAAAGTTTAAATTTAAAGACAATTTATTTCAATCAACATTAATTAAGTTTAAAGATAATTTACTAACTAACATAAATGCATTATAAACATTTTATAAATCCAATTTTAACACACGCACATTTTTAAATTAACACAGGATAGTATATTTTATGAAAAAACACAAAAATAATTTTTGACATTTTAAATTATCTCACATTCGCAAAAATAATAATAAAGCATTTATACCATTTGAAACTCAGGCACACATATCAATAGTTCATCTTATGTATGATAGAGTTCATATAATTTGAGTCTTGAATATTTACGGATTACAGTGGGGACTACTATGTATAAATGATAATAATAAAATATATACCTAGGATTTTTTTTCTTGTCGTTGGCTACTTCTGCTGCTTCCGATGAATTATATCTAACCGGTTAGATTTGGCGTTTATTGAAGAGAATTTATGGTAATCCGTTGGTTTCTTCTTGGAGACAGTTGCACATTTTGACAGAGGGTTTCAGAGTTGTTATGCCGGCATTATTTCACAGGCAGGTTGTGATGATCCTGTTGGACTCAAAAGGCTGGAGCACAAGCGTATATTTCCAAAAACTTTTCAGCACTGCATTTCTGTAAACTGACACTGCAAAACTAGACTGAAACTGCAAACTCAAAACTGAATGTCTGATAAAACAAAAAAAGTCTATTTATACCTGCGAAGTGTTTTTGTTTTAATATCCTCCGGCAAATGTGCAATAGGTGTTGTCGAAATTCCTTTAGATTAATCCTATGACAACGTGTTTTTGACCATTGATTAATTAGCTATCCCAAAACGTGTTGTTTTTATATCCTTAATTAGTAGCTGACCACTGTGTTTTTAAATACATTTCATTTCAATATTTATTTTCATAAACGTGTTGTCTTTATTTAACTTAATAGCCATCGCTGTGTTTTCCAAATATAATTTCTTTTTTAACTTTCATTTATATATATATATTTTTTTTATATTATTCTAACATGCATACTTTTGTTTACATTCGCACGCACTAATATAATCTATTATAATAAACTGGAATGAAAAGAGATTTTTATATCTTTTTTTAAACTTTTAATTTATAATAATAATACTCTTTAACTTTTATGAACTCTTAGTTTTATCTTTTCTAAACAAAACTCCCCCTCTCCCCTTTAATTGTAAGTTTTATTTTTAAGAACTCTCTGATTTTTAAATCTTATTTTCACGAAAACAAACTGCATTTACATTTAAAGAAACTTCCGATTTTTATAACTTTTATTTCACTCTCTTTTACGAAAGATTTTAATAATATTTTTAGACAAAATTATTTTATATACATGTGCCAATTTGGCATTGGCACAATATATATATTTATTTTTTTATAAATACTGATTGAATAAAGAAAATGAACTGATATATGAAATATTACATTAGTATATGCAATTTTAAATATTTATAAGTTTTTGTATTAATACTAAGTCAATAATTCTTTTGGAAATTGAAGTAATTTTCATACAGTGTTTGGTATTTTTTTTCTTATTCAATATTGGACATAAGTAAATATAGTAGATTCTATACTTCATAAGCATTTATAATTATTTAATTATTTAATAATTCTTGAGTCTATTGTGAATATTGAATTTAAAGATAAATACTTTTTTTTTTAAAGTCACTAAATAGATATTCTAATTAAAATTTGTTTAATAATTATCAAAAAACATTACAATTTTTATAAATAGTTAATTACTTATATTTGAAAGAAATAATTATTTAAAATTATTAGAATTCTTTCTGGAAAGATCTACTTTCAGCTATTTGAGCAACTATTAATTATATAATATATTTGAAAAATTAGGATTAATTTTGTCAAACAATTTAAATCATTCAAATTTATACTCATGTGTAGGATAGTTTGATTTTATCAGTCATTTGGCTAAGGAATACTACATATTCTTAAACTGATCCCATTCCTACTATTCTTTTTTTTTTTGTTTACGAACATCACAGGAAGTGCAAAGACTGATATATTTGGAAGATGACAACAAATAAGTTTCCACATTTTATATTAAATACATTCATTTTTTTGACATTATTGTGTAATTTATTATGATTAACTGAATCAAAGACTTTATTGTAATAGCACATATCTCTATATTTTAAAAGTTAAAACATTCCAAAGTATTAGTTTTTAAAATAAAAATAGATTACTTTATTAAAAATCAATATTTTTTTATAACATGGTCTTTTATTATAATATTTCACAAAGTTAGAAATTTATATATATTTATAAAATGATTTCTATTCACTTCATTTTATTTTAAACTGACTAATATATATATATTTTATTATCTACTATGCGTTGATGCAGATGCGCTCTATTTTTTTGAATCCAGTTGGTATATTTAGTAGTGATCTTTTAATATTAGTTTGTTGTAATTTTTCATATGTATGATTTGAAAATGCATATCTAATAAGGTTATTGTACCGCTAATGAACAGCGTTACATATCCGTAATTTTTATTAAAAAATTAAGTTATAAATAAATTATAAGTGGCTTAAAGATTTTTTTTAAAACAAAAATTTAAAAAATAAAAATACTACATCATATTTTTCTTTTAGAATAAAACTTCTTAGCAGGAGGGGGGAGAAATGTATAATGCAATTAAAGAAAAGTTAAAACTTTTTTTTCTCTCTCTCTTTATAAAGAAAACTTTTATAATGTACAAAATAAGCCAATATGAAGTCGGACTAAAATTTAGTCTGTAAAAATAAAATGTTTGTAAAACTTTGAAAAATGTAATTAATTAGTTTATAAAATTACTGATTAAATTGTATTAATTAAAAAAAATTTTAAACTATCTTATTAAGAACGTTTAGATCAGGGGTGGGAATTGTTTTGGCTCAGGGGCCGCAGAGGTTGGTGGAGGACCGCATCGGGGGCCACTTTGTGGAAGCGAAGGTTAACGGAGGGCCACACCTTTTTTTCATGACACAATAAACATACTTCTTTATTCCCTGTATTATCAAAGAAATATTTGTTTGTCCATTTTTTATTAAACACATGACATTCATCACCGATTTTACATTTTTTCAGAGGGTTCACGGTTTCACTAAAGTTGGAAATATATATATATTTGCTAATGCAAAGACAAAAGTGAAATTAATCAGATCAACTGGAAAAGCACTACACATCATGTCTACACTGTGCATTTGTATTGAAGTGGCCATCCTAGTGGAAAATATGAGATGAATCTTCATTCGTGCATGGGAAGGAAATCTCAGTTCAAGGTGAATTTCTCTGATTGTCTTGGCGGGCTGCATAAAAACTCTTAGCGGGCCGCTATTTTCCACTCCTGGATTAGATGAATCTGAACGGATTAAGATTAAGGCAAATGTAAAATCAATCAATTAAAGAAGTGCAAAATTAATTAAAAGACATTTCAAGTTAAGATCAAAATTAAAATAACGATAAGAAATTAAAACAATAGGAGAGAAAAAGTCTATAAAGTCGCTCTCTCTATTGTTACACAGTCTGGTTTGTGATATACAGTCTGATTTGCATTTTGTGATCAAGTTATTCCAATCGTCAATTTGTTATTAGTCAGGTTTGTGTTATTGCTATATAGTCGGGGGTACAATTTGCTAGATCATTCATCAGTTTGGACAAAATGCAGAATCCAAACAACCAGAGATCCAGATATTCGGAATGCAGTAGTAAGCCAGTCAATTACTGCTGCATCAAGACCTGTGCAAAAGCCAGATTTTACAACATGCATTGCTAGACAACTTTAGAATATTCAGCTGGGCTTCAGACTCCAAAAACCCTCAACAAAAAGAAAAACAACTGAACCTCGACTGGACCAATGACTGGAACAATGCCTAGATTGTAAGTAAATGCTGTTGCAACTCTCTCTTCCCCATTGTCAACACAAAGAATGGAAAACAAGCCTTGAAACCATCAATGGAGACCAAAAAGCCCACCGGTTGGAAACTGACAATCATGAAAGCCTAGGTAAAGATATTGTAAAATATTTTCTGATCACAGTCTAGACTCTTTATTTTAAATGAATGAACTTTAATTAATGGAATATTATAACTATAGCCTAAAGTCATTTATATTTTTCTTATATAAAATTTATTGTTATTTTATATTATATTAAATATATTTGTGCGTAAATAATTAAATATTAATATTTTCCTTAATTGTTAATGTGTCTATTTTCTCTTTCTCTCTTGTCACCAGTAAATTAGTGTAGAGTTATTTTAGGTATTAAGTAAACATGCTGGACTCTGAGACAAAGTGTGAACTAGTCATGGGATATTTCAAGTGTTGGATTGTGGGTCTGTTATTGAAAGTATGTGCTTATATAACTTATGGCGCCTGAGGTTGATCCTCAAAACAAAAATAAAATGCTTTGGATGGCAGAGGTTTGAATCTAGCCGTCGAGGTGGGCCACAGTCTAGAAATATGATTGTGTTATGCTTTGCATAGCTCGTTGATGGTTTATGCTGTCGATGGTATTCTCCCCTCTGCTTGAAGGGCCAGTCCATTAATATAGTATTAAAAATTTAAAATTATGTTAAATACGGTTGAAACCCAATTAAACAACTCTTTTAAACGGACCCGGTTCAATATATATGAACAAATAATCTATATTTGTTGAGATCTTTAATTTAGGCACTAATAAATCCATTATATAGTAAAATGTAATAAAATTAGTTATGAACAAATGTTTTATTATGATTATGAAATTTATTTCTAAAAGACTTATGCTATATTGTTCAATGGAGAATTTGATCAAACCCAAGAAAATTGCAATAAATGATTTGTTAATAGACCATTTACATTTGTGGAGATGATATGAGTGTCATAACAAATGACAAATCCTTATTTAACAATGCTAATGGATTACAAGTATTGGATTTTTTTAGAATTTTGTCTATGCATTATTATTAACCATATTCTTTGATATTTATCTTGCCTAACAAAAAAAGAGAATCTTTGATCTATTGGGATTGCTTAGACTGTATAGTTCTTTAGATATTACTTGTCATACAGGCTTGAATGAATTCTAGATTTGTAGGATGATGATAATAGATTTATTTTTGTTTCAGCATTATGCTTTGGATGAGTAGGAGGAATTACAGGAAGGAAGTGTTTTCATACATACTTGCTAATAAAAAATAAAAAAAAAAGCAAGTCATATATAACATGACATTACTTTTATAAGCTTGTATTTACAAAAATGCAATACAGAGAGCGTAGCAATAGCTCAAACAAGCTCTTAATTAATATGTGCGGTATGATAAAACATTTAAAATCTCTATCCAGAACACTCTCATCTCTAAACCAACTGGTTTTGAGCTTATGGCTCACGTCAGTGGAAAGCTAGAATATTTGGACACTAGATCTAAAATATCAACTCAAAACCCAGCACTTATTTCATACGTATATTTAAGTAGAAATTCTGAAATTTTCCGACATGAAAATGTCTTTAAATCCAGCTATCTAACTTAAATAGCTATATGGAACTGAACTAAATTCAGATCTACCATATTTTAATAGCCTCAGCATAGTCAAAGCCTTAAAGGTAAAATTATAATAATAATAAAAAAGCAAGTCATATATAACGTGACATTACTTTTATAAGCTTTTATTTACAAAAATGCAATACAGAGTGTACCAATAGCTCAAACAAGCTCTTAATTACATTTTTGTAAATACAAACTTATAAAAGTAATGTCACATTATATATGATTTCTTTTTTTTTTTTGATTATTATAATTTTACCTTTAAGGTTTTGGCTATGCTGAGGCTATTAAAATATGGTAGATCTGAATTTAGTTCAGTCCCATATAGCTATTTAAGTTAGATAGCTGGATTTAAAGACATTTTCATGTCTGAAAATTTCAGAGTTTTTACTTAAATATACGTATGAAATAAGTGCTGGGTTTTGAGTTGATATTTTAGATCTAGTGTCCGAATATTCTAGCTTTCCACTGAGTGAGTGGTCTGGAGATGAGAGTGTTCTGGATAGAGATTTTAAATGTTTTCTCATACCGCACTTATTAATTAAGAGCTTGTTTGAGCTATTGATACGCTCTGTATTGGATTGTTAATGTGCGGAATTCCATCATGTGGCCTGAATATCTATAAATATGTTGTTCTGAGATTAAACAATACTTGCACGAACATGTTAATTTTTAAGTGAGTGAATAGAAATATTTACATTGAAATATTATTTGAGGCTTTATGTAATTGCATACTGTTTATGTTATTTGGAAATAAGGATTTGTTTGTAAATTATGAATAAAATACATCAATTTTTTTATTTTATTGTAAATATTGTAATTATGTATATAATTTGTAAATGTTTTTTTTTTTAAATCTTTTTAATAAAATTCCATATTTTAAAACAAAATAAAAGCCAATGTATAGTAATGCCTAATTTTTTTGCATTTTTCATGGAAGAATATTCATTATCTCATTTTTAATCTTGAAAATTAGATATTTTATATTCATTATACAATAATTTTTGAAGCTGATAATTTCTACTTTTTAGTGTTTAAATAAATTAACTTTTAAAATTAAATGTGCTTATACATTAGTGTAATATGATTATATTTTTTTTTATATTTTAGGTTATTATAACAATCAGCCATATATCCAAGTTAATCCTGAAGCCTTTTCAAATAAATTGCATTCTTCTTTGAATTCTGATAATTACTTAAAGCCATTTCATATTAAATGGAAACCTTATTTAGCAACTGGCAAGTTTATTTTTATGATTAGTACCACTTTATATTATGTGACTAACATAGATTAAAAATGAATTTACGTAATGTTTGTTTTTTTTCTTACTTTTAATAAATTTTAAATATCTCTATTTGGAAATAAAATGTAAAATTTATGATTTGATTTTGTTTTTATTTAAACCCATCCATTATCATGTTGAAAGGATTTTAGAAACTTTTTTTTTTGCCCAGTAAAATATTTTTATGTAAATAAGAATTCGAATTTCTTATTTAGAACTAATTATTAAAAATAAATTGTGCTAAAAAGAATAAAGTATGATTTCTTTCATATTTTTCTGTATGTTAGCAGTGAATTTTTTATAATTGTAAGATATTCTTTTTATTGCAAGAAATATTAATGAAAATTGTATATATAAACTATTTATAGAAGTTGGAAGCTATAGAAGAATATTAGGTTTAGAAATAGTTTTATCTGCTTACGTATATTTAATATGTTAAAATGTATGGTGTCACTAATAATAATAGAATATTTAGTTTTCTTTTTGTTGGTCTTGCTGTATGTATAATGTATTTAATAAATGCAGCCATCCAGTGTATTAGTAAAAATGTATATCCACCCAACAAGACTTAGAATCTGAGCAAAAGTACCCCAAATCCAATCATGCCCGAGATACACAGGTCAGGAGCAATCATGAATTCTAACCTGTTTGCCCATTCCCCAAATCTATAACACTACGGACAGCACCTATGGTGATACCACATAAATTCATTATTTCCGGGCCCAGTGCTACAACGTTTTACATGAGCTCAGCTGATGATGATGATGAGATATTGATTGAATCTGAGATGTACTTTAAAAAACATATATAAATATATTAATAAGATTTGAACACACTGGATTAAGTTTAAATATGAATATTTATTATAACAAAAGATTAATACGATTATATATATTACCAATTTCACGCAATATTCACTTTTTTTTATTTATAATTATTTAGCAAGATTGACAGGTATGGATCTAGGGCGGTATTACAATACAGAATGTATATTTGGATATCAGATTTTATTTGACTTTATATAAAATGTTTATCTGGGTGATTGATGGACGTTTTACACATTGAGAAATTACATACGTAGATACGATAACGGGGTTTTGCTATTTATAGAACTTTGATAGAATGCCCTTGACATTATGATACATAGATTTATTTCGCATTTATAGCATTTATTTGTAACATTTAAACAGAACATATTTGGATTTGTAAGTATAGTACAACAGGTATTTATGATACATTTTCAACATTTAAAGATCAAATATTTAGCGAAACGTTAAAAGAAGGCGAGGGCAGCTTCAGAATGGTTGGCACTAAAAACTCCAACGAAAAATATTTAAAGATCTAAATGATTCATTATCACATATCATTACGTTATTTTTTATTAAATAGGCGGGGAAATGAAATATAAAGAATTGCGATGCTAGCATATATGTCATTGAAGAGAAATACAGCAAAGTTAGTCGAGAAAAATTCATCATTCTTCTATTGGACGATAGTATGCCCGCTTCAGGCAGAGCGATGCCTTATGGAGAGGTAGGTAGGAAGTTTCCATGGTCCATTGTATGCTGATCCAGGCAGAGCTTCAACTACACTAGCTCGCTTGTTCCAGGGCATAGATTATACCCCTGTTTTGAACAAGAAAAGAATCCTCGAGATTCTCCGGAGTGATGGTATGGATGAATCTGAGCAAGACAATAAAATATATTCTGAAGACTGCCAAACAAGAAAGATCAGGTTCTTCTGGAACAATGGTGTGGGCGGACCTGATCAAAGCAATATATAACTTATTACTAAATTCTGACATATATGCCAGCAATGCGACCCTAAAGATATGAAATTATTTGATTTAATAATAAAATAAAGCCTTAAATGGTTTAATAAATACGTAATGTCATGTTTAAATAATGACCCATATACAATAAAGTCACTAATAAGTAATTAAAATTATAATCAATAAAGTGTGCATTTCTCCCCCTTCTTGAATCAGTCACATTTTATTTAATAGATATAAAAAAAACTAATTCGCGCACTTTAAGAATGCGACTAACAAAATAAAATGGGTCGCCAGCCTTTTTGGTGATGATCATTAAAATAAAGAAATCAATAAAATCAAAACGGACACCAAGATCCACCTAGATTGGAAAAATATTTATACATCTGGTATAAATTAACAATAAATTGTTTTAATGCATATATTCATTAAAAAGAGAAACTCAACCTACGAGCTATTTAGAAATGAATAAAATGAAATAATTGATTACTTTCTTTCCCCCCACAGCGAAATATAGATGAAGTTCGTAAGACAGGGTTTGATTGATATTTATAGATAGAAATTAAGTGAAAAAATAAAAATATCATCAATAATAAATTATTACTGCACTAAATTACAGGAATGGTAAGAAGCGTGGGTTGGATGAAAGAATATAGATTAGGATTAGTTTAGGTTGTAGAGAATCTATATACAGAAACTAGAAAGTTAGGTTAAAATACTCGCCGGTTAGCGAGTTAAAAGAGATTCAACATAAAAAAAAAGAAAAAGACATTTTAAGATTTCATTAGTTAGAATTTAGGTAAGGCGATTAAAATGATTTTTGGGGCTTGTTATCTTATGATCCTCCAGAATGATGGTGCAGATGAATCTTGTGTTGAGGCGGCATTCCTTGACTTTCGAGGCAGGCAGATTCTAATTAAGTTGAAGGCATTTCTTGTGGGCCTCGGCAGTTCTCTAACAGCACAGGTACTTTTAAATAAAAGGAGCTATACCGCTGCATGGCGAGAAGACAGGTTAAAGATTGAAGGAAAGGTGGCTTGGGCCCTTCTCGAACACCATTTCAAAAAATCAACAAGTGTGCAGTAAGTTAACGACAGTAGACCAAACTCTAATACAATAGATTTTCAACCCTATTTATACAACTTTCAAAGTATTTAAAGAATGCTTTTAGTTAAATTCCTAACCCCAAATGTAATCTTTAATCTAAAGTAATATTTTATTTCATTGTTATTGGAGATGCAATCGTGAGATAACTGTCCAAAAATAAATTCAAATCAATTTTTAGATCGGAAATAGATTTGATAAAAATGTTTGCAGCTAAAGTAAAATTCATTAGCTTTGTTTTAATTTTACTTTCATTAAAACTTTAATTAAAATTTATTTTAAAACCCTGAAACAATATAATGTTTCCACCCTTTTTAATTACTTTTGGACAGTTAATGGTTGCATCTTCCATCTTGAATTTTTGTGTAATTGTACAAAAAAAAATAATTGCAAAGTAAAAAAAAAGTAATTTTAAAATATACAAAATTATTTATAACATTTAATATTTGAAATTATATTTATATGCTTCTGTAATATATGTATATATCTAAGCCGCACCTATTGATGTTAATACTAAAATAATTAAAGAAATTTTTATTTAAGATTTATAAATATAAATCTTATATATGCTTCTCAGAAATATACGTACAACTTATATACATATGACCAAAAGGAGCAGGACAAAATGTAGGGTTTGATATTGGGCTAGAGTTGGTTAAGTGGTAGAATAGTGAAGCTCAATCTTGGGCTAAGATTGATTGCTACACCAGTTTGGTTAGATGATGGTTAGTCTTTGACTATAGTGTTATTTAGTATTCCTTTTTTACAAGAAGTGTGTACACTTTTTTCAATAATTTTTTTTTGGATTATGCGTTAACTAAATTTTTAATGTTGAAGACAAATTATTTGAAATTTTTTAAATTGTCATGGTTTAATTTTTTCAAAATATTATAAATAAAATAGCCATCTTTCTTTTACAAGAAATTACAAAAATCTTATCATCAAAAAAAAATAAAGATTGATAATATTTTTTAATATGAATATTATTAAAGCTAAATTAATCATATCTAGGAATTAATCAATTCAGGGGTAATGAATGTTATGTGGAACAAATGAATAGATTTACACAGCCTATCGTAAATTGCGATTTACAAGTTATCTCTAGCATTTAGTATTCAATTTTCAAAGATGTGGCATATTTGAATTGAAAAATTATAATTGAAAATTTAACAATACAGTAACTGTAACCAATTCAAATGCCATACATAAAAATTTTATGGAACTAGAATTGATTTTTTGGCAACTTACTACTCTTATAAATTACTATAAAACTGATCATACAATTGGTTAGTTGCTTTATTTATTAGAATTTTTTTTGGGAGAAATTTTTAATATCACAGTTTTCTAGAAATTTATTTTTTGGATAAATGAAGAGTTAACTATTTTTTTCTGTGTTTTTTTTTTTTAATTCTAATATTTTACTACTTTTTAATATTACTAGAAATATATGTCTGCATAATAAATTAACTAGTTTGACAATGTTAATGACTTCTAATTTATAAAATGATTTCATATTTCATTAAAGTATATAATTTTAAGTATTTCCATTTTGATAATTCTATTGTTAGTCTTTTTTTAAGAATGTAGAAATTTAATATTTTGTCTTGTCCATGAACTTGAACAAATTTTTAGATTTCAATCAGCGTTTATGATTTTTTTTTTTTTTAAATTATAGTCATTACAGCACAATACCGAATATTGGATGATAAATGAATATATAATTATTATTAGTTGCCCAAACTTTCATCACTTACCAATTGATAAGTCTTTTCATTGTTTTTTTATGGGAAATTGTTGAAAGGCCTTTGCCATCATTTGACAAATTAATGTCTGTTTATCATTTTAAACTTTTAACATTAAATGAGCTATCTATAATTTTTCTACTAACATCTTTTATTTGTAAATATATTGTTTATGTAATAATGAATAATTAAAACTGTATTAATTTTCTATCTATATATGCTCAACAATGATAAAGATATGTATAAGAGATTGTGGTCTGGGCCAACTGAAGAGTGGTGGTTCAGCACAAAATGTGCATCTTGGGGATCATATAACTTCACGTCTTTTGTCATATATTTATGATTACATCTCTCCACAAGGTATTAAAAGCAGACAGAAATCAGTCCATACATTATGTGAGGATGGTGTAGTGAAAATTGCACTATAAAAATATTATTCATTATTGGATAATCTCTAGTCTAATGAATCACTATAAAAAAATATATATTGTTTATGTATTTGATTTTATTTAATGATGAGTTAATAAAATTTTAACACATTTTTTTTATATGCAGATATAGAGAATATGAAATAGGAGAAAGTGAAAATATTAATAAGTATGCTTGCATATATACAAACTTAATTGTTTATTTTATGCTCAAGTGGGATTTTACATATATGAAATTTTGTAATGTTAATAAATAATAATAAAAATTTATTTACCAATTAATATTAATAATTTTATGTTTATAATTTTATTTATCTTTAAGCTTCTTCTCGGACTCCGTTTCTTGCTAACCAGTATGATAATCCACTTCTGATTGGTTCTGAGAGAAGCAGTCTTGAAACTGCTTTAGTAACACGCACATATTATGATTATCCTTACGGTATAGCTTTCTTTTCTAAAAAAAAAATTATTTTTTAATTAATATTTTTAAAAACAATTGATATATGTGTATATATATTTTAGATATTGGATTTTTTTTATTCTTTGAAGATTCATTTACAAAGCCAGTAACATTACTGATTCAAGAGGATAATGAAAACACTCTTGTTATCTCCATTTGGAACTGGTGGTATGCTAATTAAATTTTATCAGGTTGATTAATAAGTCTAGTTTTTATATTCATTAACAAAAATTTAAGCAAGACAGACAATGAATTTGGGTGTTAATGGTTTTTTTATTTTATTTGCTATGCTTTTTAGCAGTATGTGTTCAAATACCATTAAGTATCTGTTTGCATACCATTAAGTATCTGTTTGCTTTCAGCATTAATGCATATGAATCTTTAACAAATTTGAAAGTGTATAAGTTTATTAATAACATACCATTGTGTTTTAATATCTTTTAGTACTATACAGTAAATTATATTTATCCTCATTTGAAAAAAAAAAGTGAAATAAATTTTGTACATATAATTCATACGATTGTCATTATGAATCATTTTAATTAAGCATTTTTTCATTTTATGCACTCCAGTTGATCATGTGATTGCTATCATAGTGAAAATATTATTTTACTTTTGTAATGTCCTTTTCTGTGAATTATTAAATAAAAATTTGTTTAAAGTGGCCTAAAGCACAAAGTTCATGATGACAGTTCTACCATATTGATGATAATTACATAAAAAAAAAAATTTGGATATATACATATTAATTTCTTTTGTCTACAAATTAGTAAAGTATAGTAATTAATAAAATATGTGTCTTAATAAAATAATATCATGCTAAAGTAACTACATAATATATATTTCATAATTTAAATAATAATAGTAATATGTAGATTTGTAGTTATATGCATTGATTCTCATTCCGATGCTAATATGAAGTTCTACTGCATTATAAATACTAAGAATGTTATATATGATGCTCGTTATGTGAAAAAGTTAAATGCTTATCTTTAGTTAAATGTATTTAATGAATAATTCAGAGCTTTTAATTGAATTCTTTCAGATTATACATTATTTATCAGCTAACAATTCATGATTGTTATAGTTCAGCAACGAGAAAAATAACTCACATTATAATGTGTGATGATTGCAAATATTAAGCTGACTTTTTTTTTCGCAACAAAAATCCTGCTTTGAGTATTGGATTTTTAAAAAATTGGTTTTAACAAAAAAATAATAATTAGAAATGCAGATGGTATTTTGAGGACCATTATTTAAAAACAGGAATGTGTATATATAAATAAAAATCCTATCACTTACCATTACATTATTTCAGCAGCACTATTTATGAACAAAGTCTTAATAAAGCAGCACAGGTAAAAGATCAATCTTATTTATGAATCACAAAATTGTTAAGTATATTGAAATTCAGGCCAATATAAACAAGGGCATGAAACTAAATTAGCCAAAAACATATTTTCCATTACATATAGAAAGTAAGGTTAGAAACAATGCATAATGCTAGTTTAAGTTTATATAAAGTATTTGAAATACCCCATAGCTATATTATTCCAGCCACACTCCCTCTTTAAATATAGAAAGCTTGAATTTTAGCAGCCTCTTGCTAAAATTTGAGCTTTTTTTTTATTTAAAGGGGGAATGTGGCTGGAATAATATATCTATGGGACATTTCAAATAAAGTAATCAATTAATATTTACTAAAGCTGTATGTAACCTTAAAAATAAACGTCTGAAAAATTCGAAGGTAAGGACCTCTACAGATCTTAAACACAGCTTGTGTTTAAGATCTGTAGAGGTCCTTACCTTCGAATTTTTCAGACGCTTATTCCTAAGGTTACAGTCTTAGTAAATATTACTTAATATAATAATGTGCGTTTAATAAAATTTATAAAGTAATCAATTTAAACTTTGAAAACTCCTAAACACAACTATATAAGAAATAGAACCAGTTGAATATCGCTAGCTGATATTCAAACATAGAAAAATCACTATCACCTAATGTTATTTAAACAGCATAATGAAAAAAATGTTTCATTATTAGCCATTAAGATCTTGGCAAATATAGGTGATAGTTATTTTTTTGTATTTGAATTTTTGTTAGCAATATGTAACTGTTCCTATTTCATATACATGTATGTATATTTTATAGCATTGCTATCCTGTATGACACAGCTTGATTAATGCCATTTAGACATTTAATTGGTAATTCCATTGAACAATTCAAGAAAAAAGATCTGGAATATGCCAAGTATGAACAAAGGAGAGATTAATATATTAAAGATGGAAGTGGATTGCTTATAAATTAACATTTTAGTTGGAAAAATAAAGTAAACTGGACTCAGAAACTTTAGGTCAGAAAATATATTGTCTACTATTTACACCTAATTACAATTTATGATGTGATTGATTATCAAGAAGATTATATTACTGCAATCTTGTGAATGACTAATTAATATCAATTTGATTTCCTACCATCCATTTTATATTATTAAAATACAAATCTATGCATTATTATGTTGAATGCCAAAATTGGAAATGGAAAGCCAAAACTTGGTTCCATTCATATTTAAAACAGTTCCATATTGTGATTGAGATTATACTATAGTTAGGAATTAGATTAAAAAAGACTTCATTGTTACATGGACTTTTATCAGTGCAGATTGTTGGATAGACTATAGACTAATGCATTATATCTCAAACATAATATTGGATATTATGATATTCCCTTGCTTAGAAGCATCTGTTTTTCATGTTAAATTTCATCTGCTGTTAAACAATACAGTTTGACTTTGAATTTTCAAGCTTGCCATATTATTAAAGCATGGGGATTTCAAATGTGTGGATAATAATAAATAGTACTCACAGATTTATTAAAAAGAATTGTGATTATTTTTTGATAGTAATGATTATTTATTATTAATGATTTAATTGAAGGAAAATATGAAGTATTTTTTTCTTGCTTAATAAGATGAAAGCAGAACTTAATAAGCAATTAAGGGATTTAGAGCAGAAGATGAATGATTTACAAAAAGACTTAAAAATATTCGATTGATTAAAAGTCAAAAAGAAGATAAACAGTTATTTGTCAATCTTTCCAAATAATAATATAAATGTTGTAATAACTGCTTTTAAGGATGTATGCATGGTACCAATTAAATTTAATGACGTTATACTGTTATTTGTAATCTTAAAATTTAAAAATTACCTATACATAAAGATGTTTTAAAATATGTATTATGTTAGCTTCAGAAATATTGGAATTTTTTTAGAAATATATAGATCCATGAAGTTGTGCCACCTGATGTTAACCTTTGAATTTAAAAAATTAAATGGGATAAAAAAAATACTACTATCAGAATATCATTATTCACTAAGCAAAATTATTTTCAAATATTTTACTGAATAAGTTGCTTACAATTGTATTTGAATACTTACAAAGCGACTTTGGTTTGTAGAGAATCTAAGAGTGTAATAATAATAAACTTGTTTATTATTGCCAGGAAAATACTTGAAAAGCATCATGAGCAAGTGTTATTTATATATTGCTTTTATTGATTTGGTCAATGTACTCAGTTAAGTAAAACAGTCATTATAGTAATATTTGAAAATAGTTGCTTGTTCAAGAAAGTTTATTTACAAATATAAGAAAAAAACATTATTAAAATATAATCTCAGGCATTTAAAAGAAAACTGAACCCCTCCCCCCCCCCTCCCAACAGTTTGGTGGCTTCATGAAATAGGTATCAAAATGTGATAAGTTTTGATAATTGTGATTTTAATTTGAATGGATTATACCTTTTAGATTTTCATTACACTAAAGTTTATTCTTAATAATTCAAAGAATGGTCTATAGAATATGATATGATTTGATAAGTAAAGTTTCTAGAATATTTAACTATAATTTTTAATTTTTGAATGTGGATGTGTTGCATAATATCAAATAGCTGGTCATATTGTCTATTTAACAAGAAAATGATTGATTTGTTTTTATTGTTAACTATTAAACTATAGTCAGTATGCTATATTTTTGGTCATTTCTTTAGCCTGAATATAAAACATTTGCATGTTGCTTATTGTGTGCAACATAAAAACAACCTATACTTGAACAAAGCAAATAAATGGAAAAAATCTCATCACTAGATCCAGAATCAAAATTTTAGATGTATCATGTATGGGTAGGTAATATATAAGGATTTTTTTTTTTTTTTGCTTCATAGATTGATTATTAACATTAGGAAATGCCTTTTTAAACTAAATATGATCCATGTTATGGTTTGAAAAGTGGGTTGAATGGATTGATACTTTAAATGATGACCAGTTTTGAAAATAAAATATGATCTTTTAATAATATGAATAGAATATTAGTATACAAGTATTTATCTATGTAAAGGATATTCATTTATGCAAAATTTGGTTAAACAAATATGAATATTTTTAAAAGTAGTTTTGAGAACACATATTATTAAGTAAAGTCTTGGATTAGGGATTTGATATGGGATCCTTGCCTTTGTTGACAGAATATATGATTATTATAATATAACTTAACCAATAACGGCTATAATTGATATTATTCAAACGGAAGTCAATCTCTGATAATGCACTATTTCTTAAATATTATAAATCACTGCGCACTCTCCTGCCGGTAAGAATTTAAAAAACTTAAGTGAATCACTTAAGTTTAGAGTGTACATTCTATATATACCCACATAATAGACTCGAGCCCTGATTTAAACATGGTCTGTAAGAGTTGGTTAGCAGATTAATGATCACACTGATGACAATCAATTTCTTTAGCCAGACTCCATTGTATTAATTTGACAAGTGTAAGTTTTAAATTAATTTCAGTTTGGAGTAAAAAGAAAATAAAGACTTTCCATGCAGTAAAAAGAAAGTTAACTTATTTACTATGCTGACTATATATATTGTACCGGGCGCACCTCTACCCCATTCTAACTTTTGGCATACATATCAAGCATGAAGTGATTATACCATCTCAGGATGAGGTCTCGATAATAATTTTAATAGAAATTTGCATTTGATCATTTAATTTATATTAACATATTATAAATTAAGCAAGATATTGAACATGGTTGATTATTTCATTACCATGCCAAACGAATGTCAAAAGGTTTATTGCTGTATACCTTTGAAAGAGCATGACTAATTCACGTCTTTACGTGCCACTCCCAGACAGACAAAATCCCCTACTGGAAGGGTATACAATCCCCAACCCATTACATAACATATACCAACTTTCTATAGCCCGATAAAGTCGTATCCCATTATGCTATGCTCAGCCCTCTTATCTCAGGTGATATAAAAAGAAATTTTAAAGGTGCTCACAGAAATATATTTACTTTTGTTATATTTTAAGAAATGAAATAAAATAAATATA
This sequence comes from Epiperipatus broadwayi, assembly GCA_028023455.1. NCBI lineage: Eukaryota > Metazoa > Onychophora > Udeonychophora > Euonychophora > Peripatidae > Epiperipatus > Epiperipatus broadwayi. Next base: position 9,029,688 of record JAQFVV010012404.1, read on the forward strand.
ACGCACACAATTAAATGTCATAAAATATTTATTATGCATATCAGTTAATGTCTTGAACCCCATTATCCCACCACCGAAATAAGTTATTATTTAACCCTTTTTCCCTTAATTTATGAAAATGTTTGGATGAAGTGGTCTGAGTTCTATACCCACACATATATATTAGGCAATATAAAAGGTAATATGAGATCATTAAATATTTGGTCATACATGTATGCTTATTTCTGCATTCATTCCACAGTTTAATAGTATTTTAAAATAGTGCATTAACATACACTTAAACACACAAAGAAACAAAGTAAAACCATCATTTTATGCACTTTGTCTTGGCTTAATTTATACACATTTGAATGGTTTGAACATAAATACGATAGGATGTAAGATGCACACACTCGTCTTATAGTTTATGTACATTTTAAAATAAATGACTTAACATGCATGCACTACCGAATTATAAATTAGATCTCTGGCATAATTATGTTTTAAACATGTTATATAATGTAAACATATAAGTAGTATTTAAAAAAATATATATTAAAAGATTGAAACAAATTTTACCCTCTGGTGTCTTGAGACTTCATCCGGACTTGGGGTCTCTGAAGGTACTATACACATTTGTTTACCAGGGCAACAAGGACTTCTGTCATTCTGTTGGTTTGGCGATCTTCATCATCAATATCTGCAGGATATGCTTGGCTACATTTTAACGGCTTGGACAGAATTGCACGGGTGCACTGAAGCGGGCTTTTACTTCATAATCATCTTGCTTGCTGGTTGATGTAGAAAGGGTCTTCATCTTGTGATTGTTAATGCTGTGGCAATCAGACGAACATTGCTATTTACTTTCTTGGAAATGAATTCAGTAAATACTCTGTTCTATGCTCTTTCTTAACAGTTCATGTCTTCTAAATTGCAGCCTGGATATGAGGCAAGCGCAGCATACAATTAAAGGTGACGAGTTAGTTAGCACCGCAATATTTCGGCAACCTCAATCTCCTCCGTTCTGACTGTAGCTATCACCATTTAATTATTAGGTCAGTACTCCATAGCAATGGTATTCTGCGTAAGTAACCTCTGCTTCATTTGTGAATCATGAAATATTTGCAGTGACTAAAATATAATGCTAGTCGGCTTGCAATGATCACGCAAGATATATTTTAAAAAGCTTAGATTGCTTTGAGAATCTCTCTGGTTATATCTCTGGAAGTCTCTCTGGGAAAAAGAAGAATAATCCTTCCTCAATCTCCTCTGTTCTGACTGTAGCTATCACCATTTAATTATTAGGTCAGTATTCCATAGCAATGGTATTCTGCGTAAGTAACCTCTGCTTCAATTGTGAATCGTGAATATTTGCAGTGACTAAAATATAATGCTAGTCGGCCTGCAATGGTCACGCAAGATATATTTTAAAAAGCTTAGATTGCTTTGAGAATCTCTGGTTATATCTCTGGAAGTCTCTCTGCGAAAAAGAAGAATAATCCTTCCAGCACCTGGTGAACAGTATATATAGCACCTTCATTACATAAACATTTTGGTAGCCCCCACTTTGAATAATTGCCCCCAGCTTTTATCTTAGTGACTAATTGATTGAAAAATAATTCACATACTTTTTTTTAAAGAATGTTATTTTTAATTAATTTTATATATATTTTTTAATTTAATTTTATCTGGGCGACTCAAACCCTCTATACTGATAAACATCAGTTTCAACTTTAAATACAAAAAAAAATTCTTTTTCTATGGATTAAAATTAAACATAGCTATAGAACAAATAAACAAGATTTTTCTATCTCTGCCTTGACGTCCAAATTCTTTGAACTCTTTTGTTGGTAAAAATAAGAGTACAAAGCAGGATGACCATTTATATATTAGTGGAATTTTTATATTTGATAAAACAATGGCTGCCTGACTTTTCTTAATGCATTAATATAGAAAATCTGCTAATTAAATATATATATAGACGTGTTGGAACATTTACAATTACTTTTTAATTATTTTATATATTTTTATTTCCTTTATAACATGTTCCAACATGTAACCTTTTTACAGAAAAAAAAAATACGATCTAAAATTATAAATGTAGTATGTTTACATTTATTAAAATAACAAAATAAATGAACCAAAAATATTGTATGCATATATAATATAATATTATGTGTCAATTTATAATTTGGGAGTTGGTATTCTTGAGTGTGGGTAGGTAAGAAATATGTACACAGACAACCTCATCCATTTTATACTGTTTATATCATAGCTATGTAAATTAATCATTGTAAATATCTATAACTGAGCTGTAGCTTCAACAATAGCCTACTTGGGTGTGGTCCCTCAGAAAGTGATTGGCATAATACATATTTCTAAATTCAATCTTGATTAAACGTTTTACTTTAACTTCTCTCTAATTTTCTTTTGCAAATTTAGAATCTTTTTCTAAAAATATATCCAATTACTTGAATGAATTTGTTCTCTTTATTTATAGTAAAAATCCTTTTTGCTTCTTTAAATCTTGTGCTATAATTATGTTTATACAATATATAATTAATACATTTGAACTAAAATCTCCATTTTGTATGGTGGTGTTTGAAATCTGTTGTTTGAACCTAATAGACTTTCATAACGAATGTATAATTTTTAAGGTGTTATAATTGCATTTTCTTTTATAGTCAGTGTTGTTTCCACTTTCTAGTATACAAAATCTTTCATTTCCTTGCTGTATATGCCTATATATTGTGATAATCGAATCAAGAAATTATTTTATATATTATTATTTCATTTTTATACTAGGTTGCTTGGCAAAGTACTTGACCCTTGATCATTACCATGGCTAAACTATTCTAATCTGTGTCATTGTTTTATTTACATTTATGACGTACAACACATTTATTGCAAATTAAGTGTTATATATATATTAGTAGTAATTATTTTGTTTAATCTTACTCATTTTAAGAATTGGCATTTTCTTCACTATATATATATGTAATATTTGGTTAGATGTGACTCATTATTAAGTTACTTAATAAAGTGTTGATATATTATGCTTATAAATGTGTGTATAGCTTGACTCGAGTTTGATAAGCAGTAAATTTGAACATATATTTCATACACCGGAAAAACTCATTAGTTTAGTCAGACATAATTCTTGATTGAACATAATCTAACATTACAGGTAGTTAAAGGTTGGTCTGGGTATGGTTATAAGTCACCCTCACAACTCCCTCATCCTTATAGGATTAAAATTTTACCTTATAATTAAAATTTTAACTCTTAATGAGCATATATATGGGTTCAAGATTGGGTAAATTACTTTTTTTGTTCATGAAAGGTTATGAAACCTATCCTCCTATGCTCCCAGTCTAATTTTCTGTTTTCTAACTATCTTTTTTTGCATTTTCCTCTTTCATTTGTTAGTGTCATTCTAAGTGAGAATTTGGTATAGGGCTTTTTTTTTGGTTTTATGGTTTGAATCAAACCAATAATGTGTTTCTATTATAGACTGCACCTAAGTTTATTTAGTAATCTCTCCTGTTTTTTTGAGACTTATTGGACTTTGAGGATTAACTAAATTTAAAATATTGGACTTTGAGGATTAAATAAATTTAAAGTATCCATCATCATGTATGGATTAACTCAAAAAAGGTAATTCTGGTAGGTTCTAAGATATTTGTAAATGTTTCAAACTATTTACTTGAGCATATTCTCATAAATATAAAAGAATTATAATTACCTTAAGTATATATATATTTGATGTTCACTCACTTCTGTTATACTTCACCAATCACTTCTCCTTTCAACTTTCTGTTCATTGTTTAGGGTGGAAGTGACAATCATATATTTATATTGATTGACCAAGGTATAGCTTCAGTATTCTGGCATTATAAGTGCCTCTAATTTTTCTTTCCACATCTACCCCAAAATCATTAGGATATGTCTGTTTTAATATGGTATATGGTCTTTCATATTGTAAGTAAAATTTTTGATATTTGTTTTTTGCAAGGTTTGCTTACATGAGTAGTTTTTATCAATACTTTATCCCCTATCTGGAAATTATATAGAAAATTTCCTTTCATTTTTATTCCTTTGTTTTATTTTTTTAATTAGCTGTGTATAGGCCTTTTGTCTAATTGTTTCTGCCTTTATATCTATGTGTATAGCTGTTGGCACATACTTTACAAATAGTGTTGGTTTGTCACAATGTATTTAAAGGGCGCGAATCCGATTAATTCATTCATGCTCCAATTAATGAAATTTACCACATGCTCCATTTGCTTTACCCATCCCTTATGCATGTCCTCTAGGGAAGTCCTAAGTAGATGTCCTAGCTTCAAAACACGTTCGCAAGGGTTGGACTGTGGGTTCCTAATGGAGGTTTCGCACCCATATTTTTGATTATTTAGATATGAAAGGTGTACCATGGTCTGTTAGTATGGTTGTCGGCTTCCCTACCTCAACGAATTGGAGGGTGTCTAATACTTTGATGGTGTGTTTAGTATTAGCTTAGGGTATCAGGAATGAAAAATATTTGGAAAAGAGATCATATGCTACCAATAGATATTTCTTTTTATTAAATGGGGGCAGAGGCCCATAGTAATTTATTTCTGGGATCTCATTTGGGCTTTCTGGTATTATTGATTTGGTTAAATTTGCATAGTTTTGGTTTACTGGCTTGGCATGCAAGCACCCTAGATAATCTTGAAGTGATTTCCAAGATGTCTCCATACATTTTTGGCCAGTAAAACAAAATTTTAAGAATACTTTCTGTTTTATGGGCACTGTAGTGTCCATATAGAAAGTGGATACATTTTATGAGTGGGATTGTTAATGACTTAGGTATTACCATCCTCCACTCTTCAATGTCTAAATTCAGTTTAAAAAAGTAAGACCTCTTTTTCTAGTTTGCAATGCATAAGATTTTTTTAGCGCATGCAGAACTTTCTTTCCTTTCAGTGATTCAATGATTAGGTTTAAATTTGGATTGAACTTCAGACAAGTTTTCTAAATCGTTCTCTGCATTGGTGTCAATCATTAGATTAACATTAGTAATATAGGCATTATCTACCAAAGACTAATTTGTTCTGATCTACTTGAATTTTGACTCAGAATGTCTGTTATCACATTCTTGGATCCTTTACAGTACTGCTCGCTATAATTGAATTCCTGTAACAGTAAACTCCATTTGTCCAGGTGACTATTAGTCAGGTGACAGTGATTTAGGAATTTGAGGCTTTTGTGATCAGTAATCACTATCACATCTGATCCAAGAAGCATCTATCGAAATTTTTGGAAGGCCCACACTATTTCCAGTATTTTTTTCTCTGTAACCGTATAATTTATTCCTGGACCCTTTAGGAGCCAGCTGATAAAATAGAGGACGCCAGGTTGGCCATCCTCCTGGATTTGGGAGAGTATTTTCCCCAATCTGAAACCACTACTGTCTGTCTGGACAATAAACGGTTTATTAAAATCAGGGAAAGCTAACACAGTTTGCTCTAAGAATCCTGTTTTAATGTCTTCAAATGCCTTATCTTGCTCCTATCCAATGATATGACCTAAGAAGACCACCTCTTTACATGCCAACATGTTCTTTTGAAGTTGATCTCCCTTTTCATAGCACTCTTTAAAAGGTTAGGTGTTGAAGATGTTCTTCAATGGTGGCAGATGCTATTTATCACATCATTCCACATAAATGGTTGCTATCTGTTTGACCTCAGCAAATAGGATTTTGTTCAAACATCTTATTAGACCAGCACTACTATTGATCAATCCTAAGGCCATCCTATTGAACTTATATGTAAAACCCTCGTATCGGAGGGCAGTGTATTGGCAATCATCTGGATGGAGCTTGATCTGCCAATAGTTGGAGGTTACATCAAAAGTGGAAAACACTTTCTATTTCCAAACCTTATGAATAATTCATGGATCGGCGGTAGGAGGTTCCTATTAGGAACTGTAATTTCAATCAGCTGCCGAGTATTTAAACAAAACCTCATCGACCTGTCTTTTTTTTTCACAGTTACAACTGGATTACAGTATGGTGAACATTTGGAAATAATCCCCCAATCTAGAATTTTATTAATCTGTTTATATATCTCTTTGTGATACTGGTATGGAATAGGGTACAATTTCGATTGAAATGGTTTTGTCATGAATCAGTTTTATCCTTTGTTGGAAACCCTCTATTATTCCTGATATTTTTGAGAAAATGGAATCAAATTCATTAATAACAGATTGTAACTTTATTTCATCACCGCTTCCAAGTAAATTGGATTCTGTGATTTTACTCTCAATCAATGCCTCTGGAATTACAGATATAATCAACTTTAGGTAGGTCATATTTTGGAAACAATGTCATCTCCAAGATCTTATAGTTAACCCTGACTACTTTGTCTGAAAAGACAATGGTTCATGTGGAGAAAGTCTGCCTCTAGAATGATCTCATGTATTAAGCCATTCAGTATGAGAAAAACATGTTAAGATTTGTATTATTATATTGAACTGTTTACATCATCTAAAATATGAGTATTGAAGTTCTTTGGAAAATTTTATTTTATTTAAATATTCCAAATACATTTAACTGTTAGTAATAGCATATCAAACAGTTAGTATATGCACAAAGTTTCGAGTGATATTATTCTCCCATCGTCTTCAGGTGTTGCTGGCCTGATCAGTGACGGTAGTTGTATGGAATTCAAATCTGGACCCTTAGATTCTTGAGTATTGAATTTTAAGTTAACACTTTAATCAACTGAGCCATCTTGCCAAAGGTATCAGTCAGTAGAAATTTCATATACTTATCTATGAGGTTCCTCCTGATTTGAAATGCTGAAAAGAAAAAACTGCATCTATGAAATACCATGTGAATGTGGAAAGAACATATATCAGTTGTCCCATTGAAAAGCACTTATAAGAACACAAACTGATGATTAGAAGAGAGAAAACTGGTATCTAAGGTAGCAGACCATATATGTGCTGATGAACATATGTTCAATGAGGAAAATGCAAAAATATTGGATAGAGAACAAAAGATAGAAAGAAAAAATTTAAAGAAGCTGCTCACATGACAATGGCAAAAAAATCCCATAAGCCAATCTAGTGTGACTATACATAATGTATGGAAACCAATAATCAATTTTGCTCTTAGAAAAAAGTAGAGAAATTAGGAGAAACTTCATAGATAAGTATGTGAAATTTCTACTGACTGTTGCCTTTGGCAGGATGGCTCAGTTGGTTACAGCGTTACCTTAATATTCAATAATCAAGAATCTAAAGGTCCAGGTTCGAATCCCATGTTAGTACTGTCACTGGTCAGGCCAACAACAATTAAAGAAGAGGCGAGAATAGTACCTCCTGTTGTGCATATACTAACTGTTTGATGTGCTATTACTAACAGTTGAATGTATTTGGAATATTTAGATAAATTAAATTTTTCTAAAGATATTCAATACTTATATTAGATGATGGAAATAGTCCAATATAAAACTACAACACCATCATCACAAACCTTCAGGAAAACATGGTAGAGAGTTGCTTGGCCAATCTTAATTTGAACCCAGATTTGTTTTTGCAACAGTTTGGCTTTTCTATTATTAGCCACGGCAACTTGGATTGGACTTCAGTGGTAGGGTTTTGATGTTAGGATTATTTGTCAGAACCTTACAATAGAACACGTCTGACCCCACTGGAACCTGGCTACCAGAGTCTAATAATGCTTTATCCTCCCATGAACACATTAAATTAGTGATTTCTCGGTTTATAATTTGGTCTGCGTTCTCCATTATTTTAGGTCTCTTGAGATGAGGAACACAGCCTGAAGTATTTTTTCAGTTTGGTTTCTAGTGTATCTTGGGTGAGTAATTGCTACACTCTTGTTTAGGAGACTTTCCTGGGCTACTGGGAGGAAATCAATTTAATTTTGTTGTTGTTTGTACAGTTTTTATTAGTTGATCAGGTACATGGAGAGGTTTGTTATAGAGATTTCCCTTTCCATTGATTTGGATCATTATTATTTTTCCTCCTTTTATAATGGATAGTGTTCACAGTGGATTCCTCCTTTCTTTGCCCAGGGCTCCTATTGGACATAGTGATAGTGTTCAGGTCAATACTATTAAGCAATTTGCTACTTGTTCAATGCTCTTGGCATTGGTACATAAAAGCGACTGTTCTATCTTCAGGAGTAAGTTCTTAATTATCCTAGTAATTTCACTCTCGCTCAGGTGGTTAAGTGTTTAATGTTTTTAGCTTAGTCATCTGGCAGCGAAAAAATTTACTTAGGTTTCTCCTGGTATTGGTTTGTACTTCTCTTGAAACAAGTGATACAGTAATGCCTCCTATTTGTCTCTATTCCAAAAGTTTTTAATTAGCAAAGTTTGATAATCATCATAATTAATTAAGATTGCGCTTTATGCAAAAAAGTGAAGCTTATCTCTATCTTATTAACAAGTTATTTGGAGACTCAAGGTCGCTGAAAGCGCTAAGCCATATAACTTGTTAATAAGATAGAGATGAGCTTCATTTTTTTGCGTAAAGCGCAATCTAAATTAATTACTAATCAAAGGTGAAATAATAAACTAGTATTTTATAATCATCAAAAGTGGATGGGGTTTGAAATAGGTACTCCCACCACATCAGTGTATTGCCCCTTCAGATGGCTGTAAACAATAATCACCTTCTCTCCATTTAAATTTCCAATTCATTGAAAAATTTGAATTGAGACTGTGCTAACTTGCATCATGTGGTTGTGTAATTTGCTTGGCTCAATGGAATTCATTTGAGGTGTCAACTGTTGGGCATCCAGGTTAACTTGACACATATTTGGGATTGTTAGTTCATAATTACCATGGAGGGAATAGTCTTCTATCCTATGCATTATCCGACCTGGAAAAGTGGGTTCCAGACACAAGCCACCTGTCTGGTTGAGATCCTTGGCAACGGTCTCCTGATTGATCTCTGCTTCATCCTTTCTTTCTCAATTATTCTTGGTCCTTTGGCTCATCTCAGCTTTTCGCATCCCTATCAATTGTGTATCCCGTGATACTTGGGATTCAATAAATGTGAACCTACTTGTTATGGTTTCATCTAAATGACTGACTTGGTCCCTAATTTTATTTACATCTTCTATAACTCCCTTTAATGCTGTTTTGCCTATAATGATTTCTACTTTTGAGGCTACTTTATCTTCAGTGTCTCAAATTTTAGGCCATAGTTTCTATAGTTTTACTGGTCTAACTTTGTGTAGATGACCTGTAGTTTCCCTTGAACTTCATCCTTGAGTCTTGGTTTCCACTCATTTCTTTTTTTAACAGGTTTGTGGTATTAGCAAATTTCTACATACTTGGCATTGAGTTGACTGGTGACTCTATGTTGAAATTCTTCGAATCTTAGTCAGTATCTCATGTCCTTTTTCTCCATCTTCTTTCGGGCCTCTACCATAGTTTGCTTCATATCAGCATTGTCTTTTTGAACATCCTTCATGTCTATAGAGAGCTGTTTCACCTCACTAGATAGTCTAGTTTCAATCTTAGTTTCCATTCACGCCTCCATCTTACTTATATCTCCTTTAAAATTTTCTTTTAAACAAGCTATATTTTTTTCCATCTTGCAATTCATTCTTGTTTCCATACCGTTGATCTCAGCTTTCACTTCCATTTTTAAATTATCCATATCAGCCTTTTGTTGCCATTTTTGCTACCATGCTGTCCATTCTACTATTCTGTCAGCTTTCATGTTATCCATATCAAACTTTGTTGCCATCTCAGCTCTCATGCTATTTATATTGGCTATCATCACTTGGAGCATTTGCATCATAGTCTTCAGATTTTCTGTGGCTTGTGCTACTTGAATCCCACTCAGTTGAGCTATCTCATCAATAAGTGTTCCTTGGTCTTAAGTAATAACTTGATCCTCATTATTGTAACGGTCCGGTCAATGATGTGCCAAGGGAAGGTCGAATCTGACTACAGTCAGATCTAGTGGCTTCATGGAGGATTCTGGAGACGATGTGATGAAGTACATGATTACGATTACATCTATCTTCATTAGACTAGCCTAAGACTTATCAAATTTACATGTAACTTATGTCAGTTCATTCACATCTCACCATTCTCTTTTGGAACCGTTGCCTCAGTGTTCAAATTCAGGAAGAATTCACATTCAACTTTTTTAACAGGGTTGCAGTTACACATACTCATTGTAAGATCAGCTTATCCAAGTTAGCATTCGTAAATGACCCTTATTTAAGAACTTTCTATTATAGTGATAATATAATATGTGTGTGTGGGTATATAGGTATGGTATTGGCTTTATAGGTGAATGCAAAAGCTTATTCAATAAATTAAAGTCTCTTTAAGCAAAATTTACAACATTTAGATATAAAAATAAACTCTACCTAAACAGTAAATATACTTGAACAAATTAAAGAGATATTAAAATATTTACAAATGGATATGATATTATACATACATATTTACAGTTTAAATATCTGTAATGAGCATCTATCATATTAGTGATTTCCTTAATCTGAAGTTATCAACCTTTAATTCCCACGAATTAAAATCATACTATTAGCTTTATTATCCCCATAACTAATTAACTATAATTAATTTAATATGTAACATCGACATTGATTCAACTCGTGACTCAAGTTGTAGTGATTTGACTTGCCTAAAGACCCCCCTGTCAGTTATCACATAATAATAAAGAACCATTATTAAATATGATGGCACAGCAGACTTATTAAATGAAGTTAATCATTTATACAGAAATACTTACGTAACTATCATTAGTAAAACAAACAATATATAATGCAACTTTGCTTTCATAAGTGTGTATCGTTAATGTCAAAAAGACTAATAATAAATTCTTACCTCCAAATTTCAAGTACATGGTCGCGAACAATGGTCAAGTGCTTGATATGGGAAATTGAATCTATATTTAAAAAAAAAAAGAATTTGGTCGAAATTGAACCTTTCCTCCTCCGCTGTCTTTGCGTTCTGTTAAATTGAATTCTCCCAAACATTGAATTTTAATAATAAACATTCCCCCCAAGATAAGAATGAAATAATAATAATTTTAAAAAGATAAGAATGAAATAATAATTTTAAAAATATATATATTCACAAGAAAAATATTCATAACGCATAACATAAATATATATATTTCAGGAATCGAGCATCAGGCTCATTTCATTAAAGTTTTTCACATTTTATAGTTCATACAGTTTACATGTACTCCTCTCTCTATAGTGAGAATCGTTTACTGTTGCTGTTGTGTAGCATGCTGTGGACAATTCTGCCCTGATGAACTCTGGTTTTCTTCCATTCTTCTTTTAACCATTCCATGCTGTATGAAATAAGTATGTCAGATGCTATAAATGTAGAGATATGGCTATGTACTTTCCATGGTTATCGGATCAACACTCTCCCCACAACAATTAATTGCTCTAGCAAAAACACATTGTGCTAGCTTTTTATATATTAACTTTAAGTTCAGCTATGACTTGAAGTCAAAGGAAATATATATATTTTTTAAACACGATAAAATTTGCTTGTTCTAGCGTCTATCATATTAGTTATATGTATACATATTCCACAAGTTTCTTCTACATTCACCAACTTCTTAACTTTATCTGCATAAATTGTTCATCTGCAAAATCTCTAGTTTGTTTTTCGAAATCCTGTGACGAATTTGTTTTACAAAATTAAATAAAAAAAAAAAGATTTCAAACCACAGTTTCCATGTTGAACAAAACGCTTATCTTTTTCTTTTTTTTTTTTTTCTAAGGTGACTTTTCCATACCAACCTTATTCTCCACTTGTCTATTGTTGTGTTTATTTGTGTATTGCGATTATCAATTGCTTTTTTTTTTCTAACGTGACTTTTCCATAGCAACCTTATTCTCCACGTGTCTATTGTTGTGTTTATTTGTATATCGCGATGATCAATTCCTGAAGTTAACTCGTGCTTTATTACCTCATTCCTATTTGAGTAGTTTAGTGTAGCCCTTGTCCTTTATTCATTACCATTATTAGTTTGTCATCGTTTAAGTCATTGCTTAGTGTTTGCCAATGACGTAAAAACACAAAATAATTGGCATCACACTTATATGTTTGTACAAATTTTTTTTAGTATTTATTTTTAATAATTTAACAGTTAGTATCCCATTTACTTCACGTATATATGTGTATAAAATATAATAATATACGGTTTCAAATTCAATTATGGAATAACTACTTAAATTATGTCTATAAACTATTCTCATTTATTTCTTCAAACTTTGTAAACAATATGTTAGCAACATTTTTTTTAAATCCTATCAGATATAAATGCTGATTAAAGTTTAGTTCAACATTTCTGACGGCTAAGGTCATTGTGAGTGAGATTGTAAGCTACCCTCACACTATGTACTGATGGGAAGTAATCACCTTCAGTGATAGAAACCCCCCCCCCAGGTGCTTAGTTACACAAAGATCCTACCCCAGACTGACATTAGTCACCCCACCTCAACATCGCTACTACTTTCTTCAAAATATTTTGACTCTTATATTTAATAATTTTTTTCCAGTTCTGAGTATCATCAATGTTATTGTTGGATTGAATAGTCAAGTAACCTTTTGGAATAATTCAGATGGGTGAATGTTGTAGGTTTTCACATAATCCTTAACCATTCACATCTAGTTTTAACTTCCATATTAATTTTACTTCTGATGTTTTAATTGTCTATATTTTAGCCTAAAAATTTTCTATATCGCCTGACTGATCTGTTTAAGTTTTAATTCATTGATTATTCTTTATTTATTCTAGTCTCTGTTTATTAACCTTGCATTCATAGCCTTATATATATTTGTTTGTTACATACTTGTTTAAAATTTGGTTTTGATTTATCACGTACGTATTTGATAGTTGAGAGTGCTAATTGTCTATCACAAGCATAAGTACAACAATGGTTTTTAATTAACTAAGTTCATCGTATAAGAAATAAGCTCAGTTAAAATGTTCAAAAAAAGAAAAAAATTTTTTTAACTCCAGTCCAATGGCTGGATCTCCCTAGAAACTAAGGTATGGGTGAGGTATATGTTCATGCCCAACATGTTTGGCACCTCATCTAACTATGGTTGAATCTAGGATCTTGGGTAGGATGTTGGATGTGATGTGATGAAGCGCACAACGTATGATTGCACTCTCTTCCAATAGGCCAATTCAACACTCATTTATTAAATTTAGATGCAATTTGGGTCAGTTCATCTACATCTCGTCCCCTCTTTTGGTTCTGTTATGCGTCAGAGTTCAAACTCAGGGAGAATTCACCTTTGACTCCATTAACAGGGATGTATATTAGTAATCAGATAATTTTATCAAAGTTATTGTTAATGGACTACATTTACCCTAAATCTCTAATAATTAGTTTGCCAATATATGGGTAAAATAATGCGATGTGTGTATATATGTATAAGGCATCATCTTTGTTGATGAATGCAAGGAATGGCTCAGTAAACTAAAGAGACTATATCAATTCAACAAGTTTCATAACATTTATTTTATAACATAAAAAAAAAAAAGAGAACATTAATAAAAAATTGCAATAATCTGATGCTGAGACAATATTTACAAATGTGAATAAAAATAAATAAATGCATGTAGCTTAAGTGTCAGTGTTGAACATCTATCATTTCCACAACTTAATAATCTATAATTATCTACTCATTATCCCGATGATAGAGATTCATACTAAAAGCGTTTTTGTATACCAAGCAATGATAAGAAAAAAAAAATCTTAACACGTATATTGGTGATTATTTATCTTTTCAACATGTGTGTGATCAGGTGAGTCAGCAATATGAGATGGCATGGAGAGTTGAGGGTTGTGTAAAAGTCTGAGTTCGAATCCCTTGTATATTACATTATATGTGCAGGTGTGTGTAAGCCTGTACAGTGTATTAAGTTAAATATAGGATTTTAAATATTTTAAAACCAGGCATTCTTCACAAACCTGGAGCTTAATTGTAAGTATAGGGGACTTGAACTCAGATTTTCGAACACCCTTCAACTATCCACACTATTTCATATAACTGATACACATGACCACATACATGTAGAAAAGATAAATAATCACCAATATACGTATTTTGTAATCACCAATATATGTATTTATACGAAATAAGTATATTGGTGGTTATTTATCTTTTCTACGTGTATGTGGTCATGTGTATCAGTTGTATGAGATAGTGTGGATAGTTGAAGGGTGCTTGAAAATCTGAGTTCAAATTCCCTGTACTTACAATATAGGATTTTGAAAAACAAGAGATAATTTTTGAACAATTGTTTTTCTGATAAGATTTTTCTCATTGCCATGTGATAGTTTCTTTTATGGCGGGCACTGAACATCTAAAAGAATTTGATATCTTTTTTACTTCATGATGTATAATTTTTTTTATTCAGCAAAAAGTGATATTTTTGCTTTTTTTTTCCTTCTGATTTTTATCTAGATATTATATTATGGACTAATTTTAAGTAGTAATTGTTATATTTTGGAAAAAATATTGCTTTAGTAACTGTAATTTATAAAGCTAGGATTTGTGACTCTTGGAAAAAATAGAAAATATTAGAAATGTAAATGGAAAGATATTGAGAATTAAAAGTAATGAAAAAAGACTACTGTAAGACAAAAGAAATATGAATAATAATGCAGGAAAGGCCTATTGGATTTAAATATAAAAAAGGCTAGTATTGGTTAGATTAGAAAATTAAGCTATTTAAAACTAATCAAGCAAAAGACTAAATATTTGAAGGACTAATTGCACAGGAAAGGAATGTGCATGTATGCAGTTAAATGCTTGACGATAATTTAAGAAAAGACGCATTGCTTGTGGGGGGGGGGTAGCCTAGTGGAAATAGCTGTTACCTTCTATAATAATTAATATCAGATATTAAACAGCAAAAAGTATAAATAGTGTATGCTGAAAAGAGCAGCGAGCTTTCTCTTACCTTTTATGTGATTGGTGCTGTTGCGTCATGGGATGTCAGAATAAAAGACCCCAGGGAAAAAGCTGTTGGTAAAATTGTAGCAGCCTTTCTGCTACTAGGGACATCATCCTAGAGACCAAGCCTCTGTAGATGTAAACATCCGGATAGGGAACTTAATCAGACTGCATTGGTCTTATTTTTATTTATGTAGACCTGATAAGACTCTCAGGAGAACTGTGCAGAGTCGGACTGTGAGTATAGACAATTTTTTTAGTATTTGCTCAGGTCTGAGATTAGTTGAGAACATGGCTTAGTCTTTAACAGTGGGAAGTATTAGCATTTATTGAGAACTAGGTTTGTCAATTTGTATTTAATGTGTGATGTACTATAATGTAAATAAATATATTTTTCATCTTTATTTAATGATTTTTATATGAACTTGTAATCTATATTTTTTATTTGTTTGTATTCAGCTTCATGGTTGAATACACAACAAACTTAGTGCAGTCGCAGTCATATTTGAACTCGTAAGGTAGGGATTTAAAAAAGCGAGCCAGTAACAGAGAGTTTTTCAAATCTAGGAAAAATATCATTAGGACAGTCAGTGATATCGGAATTCAATGTTAATGATGCTGGCGAATGGCCTCTATATGCTATGCAATTAGAGAATTTTTTCTTGCTCAGTAGGATTGAAGACAATAAGAGAAAGGTAGCAGCGTTAATGTATTTATCATAATTAACTCCTTGAATCTAGAACACCATATTGAATTTTTTTAAAAACTGACCTGAGACACAATTTTCACAATAACTTCAGTTTTAATTATGTTAGAGCAAAAAAATTTACATTAATAGAAACTAGAAAAATAATAAGCCTAAGATAAATAGTGATAACCATTTAAAAAATAAGGAAAAAAGAAATTTCAACATCTGACTTAATTATTATTTTATTGTTTGTTCATAATTTCTAATTCACCATTAACTAGATTTAAATTATATCTTCAGTGATAAATTTCTTTGTATTCCTCACAAAATTATCTTTCATACCATATATAATATGTCTTACCTGAGATAATCCATAGCTTCAGAATCTCCAAAAGTATTCACATAAGAATTCTTCATTTTTATCTTGTACTCCAAAAGTTACCAAATGTCTAAGGTGTTTATAAGAAAAAGATACATCCTAATAAAAGATACAAACCAAATCATTTCCAAAAGATAGATATGCATTTGTCATCATAGCAATTGGCTTTTTGTCTATCTAAAACTAGAAATTGTAGGCTACTGTCTGTATCACTGATAAAATGAGTTTCATCTCTTCATTTTATATTTTTTTGTGTACATCAGTGATGTTTATATTCTTTCTGCACACCAGTGATGTTTATATTCTTTATGCACACCAGTGATGCTATCTTGTTATATTTATTGTATAACTTAGATATAATTTATTTGCATATAGTCCATTTGTTAACCATAGACTTGAAAATAATGTGATGAGCATAAGTATCAAGGCATAGGCAAGAATCAGAATTTGATTATTTGCCTGCATATGCAATCTTTCTATACATTTGATTATTAGCTTTGTAAATCATTACTTGTAAACACAAACACACCATATAAACATAATAATAAATTATTAAACTTTTTGAGAATCATTATTTTTATAAAATAAGTTTATTTTTATAAAATAAGTGGAAGAACACACATATGAATTCATGTGAGCAGAAATAAATATAGAATTTATATACACACACAGCAATATAAACCCAATAAATCATTTTTCAAATAATAAATTATTAAACCTTTTGAGAATCATTATTTTTATAAAATAAGTGGATTAGAACATATAAAATTACCGTACATATGAATTCATATGAGCATAAATATAGAATATATATAGACACACACCACTACAAACTCAAATTAATAAAAATTAAATAATTTTTTCAAATAATTAAAAAAAAAATTAAAATATTATTCAAAAAATTCAAATTGTATACTTATGAGCCCGATATTCTGCTTACGTTTAGACTCCATTGAAGGCCTTGTTTGTGAATCAGCTTATTTTTATTCCGATAAAAGCCTATTTTTAGGCTGATAAAAGTTTTCTGTCTTATCACTTCGTGGAAATTACAAAATTGGTAAAAAAAAAAAAAAATGCGCTGGTTACGGAAAAAATAGTTATTTGGATTTTCCAGCAATTTAAGATATCAACTAGAAACAACTGAAAACTGCCTGAAATCTACTCTTTCCTTCAACTTATTATTTACTGGCTTTCCAAATACACTAAATTCATCATTTTTAAGTCATACTATTCTTTTGGATTCTTTATTTTCTTCCATAAGTTTGAATTTTGTTGTAAGAATTTTAAACTACTTGCTTAACAATACGAAAGAATATTTTTGTTCTTGCGCTTATGCATTTTTTTTTTTTTAACTAGACATCATATATTGGATGTGGTTCACTAGCACAATTATTTTATTAGTCCAGTAAAATATTTTTTAAAATAAAAGCAATAATTTTATTTAATTATTATCAGAAACTTCACTATAAATAAATATAATAGTAATATCAATTTTCATTTAATTTTTATGCAACTTTAGATATCTTAATATATACTGTAATGGTCGGCAATGCATTGATATTGTAAAATAAGCAATTGATAATGATTAAATAAAATTATTGCTTTATTCCATAAATATATGTAATATTATTTTGATTTCTTTCTTCATAATATTTTTAGACTATGTTAATCTTTTAAATACTTATTAATCTGATACAATATATTGCTCTCTGTTTATAATATCTGGCCAAATCAAGGATCATATAAATTACTCCTGATTGAAGCAGATCACAGACATGGTATTTCAATTGGACAATTTTCGTAAATAAAAAAAATTGAAATCTCATAATCTATTTACAGAGTAGTAATAATATATTTTTAGTGTTTGCAGTTCCTTATTTCCATTCTCAATAAAACATAACATTTATTAAACATAAAACGAGGCATTATATTTAACAACTGCTATTATTAATTCTCTTTAAATTGTATTCTTTAATTTAAATTGCTTATCTCTTTGAATAACTAACTCCTTATCTAACTATTTTTTTTACATTTTAATAGTATTTTTATTTCTTGAATAGTCTTATTTGTAAATTATACTTTAATTGATGTTTAACATCGGTGCAACAAATTTTAATAATTAAATGTCCCTGAAATTATCTAAGATAAACTTTATAAATATTAATTATATAAATCCAGGTGTATAATATAATCATATGATCAATCACCCATTGCCATTAATAAATACTTCATACCTTCAATGAATCTAGGATATAATTCTATATATTAGTTACTCCTAGAAATATAATCCATTTTACTTCATCATATTTAAATTTACAGTTATCGCTTATATGTATATATCTAGAATAAAGTTAATTTTCCAGCACACCTACAGTGTAAATCTGGATAACTATTTCATAATTACACACATTATTTTCATTAAATTAATAATAATTCCAAGAGATATATAATCTTGGGATTCTATCCCTTGGAAAACAGTATCTGTAAACTGATAATTCATAAAGATCGTCAGCTTGCAGATCCTACCCCTGATAAACAATATTTTTACATCTCATTCATTTCTATTCCTAAATAATACTTTGAATATAGAAAATATACTTAATTATAATAATAACAACTCATAAATAACTGTATTTATATAATAAAGTACATTCACATAAAAGCATATGTTGTGAATGTTGAATAAAACAAGATTATAAATCTCTATACAAAGCAATACCTGATCATATCTTTAATAATAAATAATTTCCATTTAATTTGAAATTAAAATGATCATAATGTGTTTTTTTTTTTTTTAATTCTTAGATATTTCTCATATATTCGCACATACATTTATATGTATGCACACACTTCTGTATTTAACTATTGTATAATGCATCTATTGCTACATTGCTATTGAGTTCTCTTTTTAATTTTGTTAAAGAAGCTTTTTAAATATAAACTTAATATTCCCATTTTGTAGTTGTTGTTTTTTTTTTGATTATTTAAGTATGTTTTTTTTTTATGTTATTTTCATCAGAAATAACATAAAATGTTTTTAGATATGTGTAAATAAAAATTATTATAATTTGAAAAGCAGCTTTATCAATGTAACCCATGTTTGTTTTAGGAAAGAAGTTCTTGTCATAAGTGTCATTAATGCAGTTATTATTCATATATTAATTATAAAATATTGCCATGCTGGTTCATACAAAGTTGTAAGCAACAATAATCTGGTGAGTTGTATTGGAAACTTTTTACTTATAGTTCTGAAAAATCACAGCAGATATTTGATAATGATTTTGTTTGATTAGGAAAATTTTCAAGTTGATTGTTTACACTCAGCGAGCCCGAAATGTTTAAGCACTGAATATGTTCAAACATCTGATACTGAGGTGGAAATGTTACCAGAAAGTTCTTCTAAAGTTGAAAATACAGATTATGTTTCGCGGTAAGAAAGTCTATATTTATAAACATAATTTTCAATATCTTACATTTTTTAATTCATTAAGTAAATGTGTTTTTTCTGTTTTGCCTTTGAAGTGTAAAATATCTCATCGTCATAAATTATTTTCAACTATTATCAATCTATTGCAGGATGAAGTTCTTTCTAAGTTTAATCCAGTTTCTCTGATCCTTCCCCATAATACACCAAAAACGTCATTATTCATCAATCCATGTCTCACGTGGTCTCTTTCTAGGTCTTTTGCAATCTCTAGAGATTCAGTGTAAAATTTCATCGAGCCATCTATTATCATCTCTTCTGCCAATATGTCCAGTCCAGCTCCATTTTAATTTTATAAGTCATTCATTGATATTGATGATATTTCTTTGTTCTTTTACTCTTGTATTGTGTTTTTAATCTTTTCTTGTTATTTCTAACATCTCTCTATACTTCATTGAGTCACTGAATGTTCTCTTAAGTGTTCAATTCTAAAATCCATAAGTAAGAATTAGTAAAACACATATTAAAAATTTTCCTTTTCAAACACATAGTTATATTTCCGTTTAATATTATTATTTTTACCAAAAGCACTCCTTCCAAGTTGAATTTTATGATTCATTTCATCTATTATGTTTTTATCAGTATTAATAATCTGCTAAAGTTATTTATAATTGTTAATTTTTTCTAATAACTTTTGCAACATTTCTTGAAGTTTTGAAGCTGCTTGCAAAATAAATGACTTAAATAATCTTCATTCCCATTTTAATCAACAAAATACTTCTTGTAAAACTGCTGTAGAAAGTTTTGGCGATATAGAATTACCCTGTCATACACTCTTCTCAATGTTAGTCTTAGTTTCTTCATTTAATCTAATCATTGTTGTTACATTTGATAAATATTTTTCAAAATATGATAGTATTCTTGATCTATATTTTGATGATCCAATGTTTTAATTACTATAGAAATGCTTATAAAATCAAATGCCTTTTTATTATCTATACATCCAAAACATAATGACAGCTTATATTCATAAATCGTTTCTATAATTTCTCTCAATAATTAGATGGGATCCATTGTGCTAAAACCACTTTTAATCAAAGCTTATCCAAAATTCATTGTAAAAGAATTGCACTATCTTGATAAAAGATTTTGCATAGAATTAATAAAAGAATGCTATGTCTATAATTTCTAGTATCTTGTTTTGTCACCTTTCTTGAATATTAATATTGCTACTACATTCCTCCAATCATCTGGTATATTTTTAACATTTAAACATTTGATATATAACTGCCTATAATTTTAGTATTTTCTTTACTTACTTTTTTTAAGATAAACTATCATATGTCGAAACTTTTTTTTTTTATATAAATTTAATTCATGTCTCATCTCTTTTAATATGCTGGGCAATTCTGAAAATGTAATATTATAGGGGATACTTTGTTTTCTTATTTTTTATTACTATATAATTCTTTATAGAAATCTTTTACACATTTTATGATATCATCTTTCTTTTTAGCAATAGTTCCATTTTTTCTTTTTATTACAGAAATAACTTTTCTATCAATACCAAGATATTGTTTTGCATTTTTATAACTTTTATCCTCTTCTTATAGCTTTCCTTAGATATGTAGAATTATATTAATAGTGTTTCAGTATAGAAAATTAAACATATAGAAATGAATATAACATACTTTTGTGTATAGCAACTTTTCCTACACTATTATAATCAAACAAGTCCCAAGTCATTTTTGATTTTAATTTCCTGAGTATTGTTTGGAAAGAGATTGAGGGATTATTTTCATCTTGCATTTATACAATTTTTACCAGATTTAGAACAACTTGTAAGATTTAGATGGAATAAAATATCCATTGACTGTCAACTATAAAATAATTTATAGTAAACTTTTTTTCAAGACATTCCACTATGAATTATAATTGAGTGGCTTCGTTGATTTTTTTACAACATTCTGAACTCAATAATAGCAAATGAATATTAACTTTGTGATGTGCCTATAAACTAATACTAATAAAAGTAACTTGGTTTCAGAAAGCTAAATATACATTTGCAGAAATAAATTTATTGGGTTTCACACTTCTTGCGTTTTGACTATTTCAAAATTATTTATTTCTAAATAAATAAATCTCTGTCAGAGATGAATTATTTATTTTGTACTTGGGCTTTATAAAGTATTTTATTTATTTAATTACTTACAAATAAATCATAATGAAGATGTACAAGTTATATAACAATTGGGTCTCCAGATGCTAACCATGAATTAACTTATAGGGCGTTTTCTTTATTTTTTTTAATTAAAATTAACTTTTATTATGAATTTAGTAATATATGTTGCAAATGTGATTTTAGGTATAATATGAAGTTTTATTTAATATTCTTCATCATTTAAATTAAATTTATAAAAAAAAAAAGATGTTTAAATTTAGTCAATAAATTATCAAGACTAGATACTAATGATTAATGAATCACAAAAGAAGAAAAATATATTATTTTTTAAAAAATATTCTTTCTCTGTCCTTTTTTTTTTAAAACCAGAAATGTTGAAAGTTATTATGAAATTGATAATTTTTTAAAAAATGTATATACTTTTTCTCCTTTTTTTTTTTTTTTGAAACTTGTAATATAATTTTTTACAAGCTTTTCAAATACAGGAATATTAAATTGAGAAAAAATATTTGTTGTCAATAATTATTTACTTTTTTAAGTTTATAAAAATCTGCATTATGCTGGAGAATATCTTGTAAATTTAAAATCTATGTATTATAATTTTTTACCAATCTAATTTAATGTCAAAATTTTATGAGAAATTGCCAAAGCTGTATTCCATATTAATTGGAAATTATAGACGCATTTTTAAATTTAAATTTATTGGAATTTTTTTTGAATATATGTGTGATATTTAATGAGCTCAGGCATTGTTTATAATTGAAAATCAAATAATTTCACATATGGTGAATAAAGTATTTGCTTTTGAAGAGTGCAGTGTATGCACACATTTGTACGTGCACATATGTATGTGGTACGAATAGATATGGGAAATGAGTCATTATATCTAATTAAGGTAAATTACTAATTAATTGAGAATCTAATTAATGGGAAATTAAGCATCTATTATGATGAAATACATGACCAAATACTGCATAATTGTGTAATTGCTATTTCCGGATTCAAAACATCTACATATTATAATGAGAATTGGGGTTGAACCTGGGGTGGTGGAACTTATCATCATCAATTCCAAGTCAAAGATTCAAATATATAAATAATGTGAATACCTATAAGCAATGAGCGTGTGAGATCAGTACAGAACTAATTATAAGTAATTATAAGTTCACCAGCATTACAGACAAGAATAATAATCATTCATCATCATGAAAGATCAGCAGTTAATCATATGACTGTATTTGAAATGAGTCTTCTATAGACCAGTCTAATTATTTAGCTCTTGCCAGCTTGGGGCAGATTATTTAGACAATAATTTGGATGCACAAACTTAAGTGCCAATCCTTAAGAATACAAAAATTAAAAAAATAAGATACTAAAACATGCTGATCATCATTATTGCCATCTGGTCATTTTAGCACCATTAATGTACTGGCCAACTGTAAACTTAATTTCTAAATAAATAATTAAAATGAGATGCAGTGCATGGACTTTAAAAGATATTCCCTTTGCGCTATCGTCCATAAACACTAAATATAATCCCTTTTATATAACTGACCATTATTCACAAATCCAGCTTAGCAAAAGCTTTATAATTGTAACTGTGAGCAAGAGATATAATCTTAATATATAATGGTTTAAATATATTATAGGATTAATTAAATTCACTGGAATAACTAACAATAAAATATAAATTTATTAATTAGAAACAATAAAATGAAATTAAGATCTGCTGATCATGCTATAAATATAAATTTGGCATTCTGATTTTGATTAATACAAAAAGAAATAAACTATCACATTGTGATTTAAAACATCTATATATAAACCCTCAAATGTGTTGTATAATAATTTAAAAATTAACATGTTCAAATTGTCATAGACTTAAAAAAATTCATTTTTAAAATACATAATAATTAGTTTAACAATTTACAGAGATTTTTAGATGTTTACTTGACACATATCTATATAAATAAGCACAGACATACTTTATAAAACATTCTATTCATTTTTAATGATATATAAATAATGATTGATTTAATATATATTTGGGTACCCATTCAGATGCGAGCACAACATACGTTTTATACCCTAATGATATTTTGTTAAATAAATTTATTAAAAATATTATATTTTCACCAAACATAATTTAGTGTCAAAAACATATATACATAACCAATGCACACATATGTGCATATATATTCTCTTACTAATTTAAGTCATTGACTCCCTAGTCCTAATTGTAAATAAGTTTTTTTTTCTTTCCAAAAAAAAAAATACTACTTCTTTGACAGTTCTTCTTAAAAGTTTTTTTTAACAAATAACCGCTTAATAGATCCAATTTGCAAAGTCGTATTCTATTTAGAAAAAATCTTTGGCTTTTTCATTTACAATAAGATTTTCGGAGTTTACTTTTTTTTTTTTTTTTAAATTTCAAAATAAAATTGTTTACGAATCAATCCTTTGTTTTTAGACATTGTTTTACTTTTAAATTAGAGATTTTAACTATCATCATTTTCACTAAAGAAAGTCCGAGTTTTACTTCTAATAAATAAAACTGGAAACAGTCATTTTTATTTTCTCTCATTATTCTAGTTTTAGTTGAATAAAAACTAGCTGTTATATGTAAGTACTTTATATACATGATGCAGTACCTTTGTCTTTGCTTCTTTGCATATTGATAAAACTTGTATTTAGCATGGTAATCTCTTGGTAAGTCTAAAACCATAGATGATTATCTTGTCATTTTTGGGAAAGGTATACTCCAATAATTTGTTGGTCTGCAGTGATTTCTGTATGCCATCTAATTCACATATATAAGGGCTATGAAACATAAAAACTGGGGCTTACTTCTATATGAATCCAAACTCTACCATTGTGATCTAGCAGTGGCTGGATACAATGGCTCTTTTCTTCAGTTGTAACTTCATAGTCATAGTAATTCTGTCAAACTGTTATAATCTGTAACCCCCACTCTAATATTTTTTCCAACCTTTTTATAGTCATGTTGGAATTTAAAAAAAAATACAGTAATTAAAAGTTTTCTTTATCTTGATTGAAAAAAGTTAATGACTTCACTTCACCTTAATCTTTTCAAACACAACTTTGTAGGATTTTTTATCAAAATATATTATAAAAGCTTTTTTTTTATCAAAATAGATAGTGGAATTTTATAATTATAAAAATATGTTTGTTTTAATTTCAAAATCAGAATTAATAAAATATTAATTAGATCTTTTTAAATGCTTAATTTATAATTAATTTTTTAAAATACAAAATTATTTAATTCTTAACTGTTATTTTAGTGCAATGTAGAACATATCTTCAATAAAATTTTGTTTGTGCTTATTTCTAATTTTCCTTTCAATTTTATATATACATGCATACACACTACTATGTTGTATGCTATGAGACACCTAACAATCTCAATATATATATGGAATAAAATTAATAATAGTAGAAATATTTTGTGTTTAATAAAATTTACATTAATTATGGAAAAAAGTGTTCAAAGCTAAATAGAGAAATTTTATATTAGATAAAAATATTAGTTTTATAAATGATTAAAGACTGAGTATTAATTAATTAAATTTTAATCTAACATAAAATCTATTTAGTGTTAACTATTTTTTATATAATTAATATATATTTTATTGAACATAAAATATTTTTCGTTGCTTCTCTTATAGATAAAGATGCCGTTCGATGGCACCGTTTTTACGCTAAAACTATAAAATATGATCATTCTCAGGCCGTTAATTATAATCATTTTGATGTGTTTTTTGTAATGCAAAAATAAAAACAAAAGAAAATCGTCTTTTTTAAATATTATTTAATTTTAAATATCATTTTTTATTAACGTATACAAATTAAATGATAATAAATGTAAAATAAAATAAACAAATTACAATTTGATTCGTGTTTTTTAGTTTTCTTTATTAGAAAAATCAATTTTCTATCGGATATTTTTTTACTGGGGTTACGACTTTTTTTGTTGTTGTTGTTTAAAAACTCATAATCGGAATGAAAAGTAAAATTTCTTAGTCTTCCTTTTACATTTTATTTCTACAGAGAAACAGATATTATTGTGTTATTGCTATTTTTTACTTTTTTAGTCTTTGTTTTAATTTTTTTTTTTTTACAAACAGATATTACTGCTATTTTTTATTTCAAATAGAATGACAACAAAAAGTAAAAGTTGTTAGGGTTAGGTTTAGGGTTAGTTTTAGTATTAGTGTTAGGTTTAGGGTTTGTGTTCTGTTGTTTAAAGTATATTCAACAAAGTATAACAGTAGTCGGAGTAAAGAAAGTAAAACTTTTTTAAACAACAACAAACACATATATATAAATAAAATGTCTTCTTATTAATTAACTATGTTTATAATATATGCTTTTTATGAAAGTTAAAAAAAGAGTTTATAATTGTACTTTTCTTACTGGATATTTTTTTGTTACCGCTATTTTTTAGTTTAAAAATAAACAGATGGTAGAATTGTACTTTTCTTACTTGATATTTTTGTGTTACCGCTATTTTTTTTTTAAAAAATAATAGCAACAATGAAAATACATTTCCGCTTTTATTATGTGTGTTTGTAAGCTTTTAATTGTATTTATGCGGTTTTTGTTATACCTTGAAAATTAAACATGTTACATTTTATTATTGTTGTTTTGTGTTCCCCGTTTTTTTTTTTTTTTGATTTCAAAAATAATGACAACAAAAATTAAAACTTGTTACAGTTTATTTTTTAAACTATAAACAACAATAAAATAATGAGTTTTTAAAAACAAATTGATAACTTTTGAAGCTTTTATACAATAACAACTATAAAAATTAAATATTAACATATTTAAAAAGTAAAAATAAATACAACAACAAAAATTTAATATTTTCTAAATACACACACAAATACCTCATTTTTTAATATAAAAATTACAAAACTTAAACATTTGTAAATAAAAATAAGTCAAAAGAATAACAAACAACAACTCTTAAAAAGATTTAAAATAACTTGGACTTTAGACGCTATTTCAAGAATTGTATTGGGAATGGTGTGTCAAAGACATCTCTGAAAAGATGGCCAAGTAAACATCTTCATCCTTGTGTAGACATTGCCACATAAATTCTGAAAGGTAATTTGACAGAACTTGCCGGTGAGTTCCACGTTCTTTTTTGTTTTTCCATTTTAAAAGTCCCCAAAGTCGCTCGATTGTCTGAGTGTGAGCGCCTGTGGAAGGGTCCACAAAATTATAGGTGTGATTAACTGTCATATGATGGAACCCTGACGCCTCAAGATCTGCAGTCTTATAACCTTTCCAACAGTCTGAAAAGATAGTCGATCCGACCTTGATGTTGTCTTTTAGCGCTTGCAAAAGTGTTGTTGCAGATCAGCAAGGAATACATTTTAGAAAACATTCACGTGTCTCACGGCATACACCTCCAAAAATCCACTGTTGACGTAGGATTCTTCCCTGATGATTTTTTCTCCTACTAAACAGAGTTTCATCAACTTCAACTGTCATACTGGGCCCACCAATTTGACAGCAGGCTTGCACTGACAGACTCTCAGAACACAGCTCCCGCAGGCCGTTTGTCCAATGTAAAATGGCTCATCGTCCGATACTCAGTTCTGTCTGAACAGCTTGAATAGTCAGTTATTCGCGGCTCCAGTAATATATAACTCGTAAAGCTTTAACAAACGGAATTCTGGAGCCATCGAACCAAGTATGCTTTCTAATGGAACACGTTCGTTTGCATGAACGCAACGGACAGCGAAATTGAGCGACTCCTTTATAAAAAATATCTTCATGGATGGTCCACAATTGCATTTCTTCGAAAGTGGAAGCACATTCATTGTTTGCAAATAGGATACAGCATTATATTCTGTTGGTAAATCATCGAATCTAACAACGTGTGATTTTTTGCGCCATATTGTTTATGTCGTGGAATGTTATAAATAGTACGTTACTTGATGTGTTACCTAATTCCAATTCACTTTACACATATATCTTGTCAACATTTTCCCAATTATAACTTCAATACAGTACGGTGTAAAAAGTCTGATAATTATTACTTTAGAAAATCTGAACATTTAAATACTTTAAAATAATAATAAATTCAATGCAAACAACATTTTCATCCAATTCAAATACACACACCTCACCAAGCCGTAACAATGGTATAAACTATGCGAATTCGAAAATGTATTTGCTGCGATGCGACATACATGCTGTACCGCGGCGCGACATAACGGCCTGCAATCTGTAGCACAACAAAAAAGTTGTATTATAGAAAATGCAGGTTCGAACATGTTGGCCACGAAATGGCATTTTTATGTGTTTTAGCAGAAAACGGCACCATAGAGCGGCGTCTTTAGCTATAAGACTAGAACCATCTTTCTACTTGGTGTTTTGAATATATACTGAAATGAATAATATACTACTCATTTCAATAAAAAAAATTAAGCAATTAAAGAGTTATGCAAATTAATATCAATTTGCATTAATAAAAAAAGAAAAAAGAAAAGTGAGTTGTTCAAAAGAACTAAGATTTTTTAAAAAGGTCAGTTTTTGTTTTCTTATTTATTCGGACTGGATTCTTCATTCAAATCCATCAGATCTTCCAGTATAGTAACAGTATAAATTGTACAAGTCTACTTATAGATGCCTCAATTCTTTTGGCTACATCAAGTCTGTAACAATATGATAGGCTAGCTGAAATAATAGAACTACACAATTGAGTAAACCAAATTTGTAACTGAATAAATTTAAGCAATAATGTTATTTAAGCTCTACTAATAAAATAATCAAAAAATCTATATTGGAATAAAATTTAAAATTTATTAATAATACTTATGTATTAAACAAATGATAATCCGACTAGATATCAAAATTGTAACAGACAAAACAAAAATAATTTATTGGAAAATTTATAATATATTTTAGTTAATAGTTTATATCGGTATTAATTTATGAAATAACCCTTTTATTATTATATATTAAAATTTATAATAGTGTTAAAGGATGAATAAAATTATTTAAGCTAGGTGATTATATATAAAGTTTGTATCAATAATTTATCAACTAGCTCTTCTATTTCAATAATACCAATTGATGTCTATGAAACACTAGGTTTACTTTTGATAATTACTGAATTCTAATAAAATAATAAAATCTATATTATTTTGTTAATTAAATTTTAAATGTTTATGATTTCAAAGAGACTTTGAATTATTATTTTTGTATCATATACCTACCAAATCAAATAAGACTTAACTGAAGTTAAATAGATATAGAATAATTTTATTTACAAAATAAATAATAGGACTTTAATTGATATATTAAGAATTTTGGAGTATTTTATTTTAAATTGTTCTACCTGTTTTAACTTTGATCATTGCACATATTTATCACAAAGAAAATATTTATATTTAATAAACTATCTACATACTAATTATATAAAAGAAAATGTTAGTTCACCTATTGATTATTTTTAGTACAGATAAGTTAATCAATTTATTATAATTGCTATTTTACAAACAACTTATTATTTATTCCAAATAATAATCATTTCTTTATATATATTTTTCAATTATTATACTTATCTATAAATGAACCAAAACAAGTCATTAAGTAAAATGTACTATAACCGTTTAAATTTTAATTTAGAGTTGCTAAAATTTTCTTTCTGGTTATTTATTCATATATCCATCTGCACACATATATACATTAAATGACTTTAAAACAATAACACAAATAATTATATAAATAAAACATATGACCTTTTTATCAAATGGCGCTAAGATTCTGATTAATGTTTTTACACAAAAAGTTTAACAAATCTTAAGTTTCTTTATTAAGTTCACATGAAGAAAATCCATGAAATGTTATTTTTTTAAAGGGTTAGTAATCATAAGAACTTTTTTTTTTTTAAATATTTGCAGTTTATTAAAATGAATATCCTTATTAGGTTATAGCAATATTCACATTTTAGTTGATGTGAGTAACAAGCATTGTTTTATTTTAAAAAAGAATTAAATTGATAGTTTAATGAATCCAAATTTATCATCCATTCAGTTATAATTAGAGGCAAATTATTTATTGACATACAGTGGATGTATGCATGTTAATTCGTACAACAAAATTCTACAGGATTTTATAATTTTTATTTCAGAACACTCTTAAAACAAATATCATTTTTTAGTTATTTGTCTTTTGGAGTAAACATTGTTTAGCTTTCTATTATGTGATTTACATTAAACATTTTTAAAAAAAAATATATTTAAAAAAAATATTTACTACCAAATGCAGTAGACCAACTGTAGTGATAAAGGTATATGTATAGAGAATGTCTTAAGTTTAGTCACATATTTTTTATATCATTTGTCTATTGATGTAACATTTAGATCATTGACCTAGAAACAGTTGCTAATGATTAACTCAAAATTTATCTCTTAATTTATTGAGTGATTATTGCATTTTAATTAGAGCTCATTGAAATGCAAACCAGCATTCCAAACAAAGTGTTATCTTTTATAACACAATAATTTTACAATTTCTTTTTAAAAATAGAAATTTATTTGTGTAACAAGATTGTTACATTTTTATATACCTTTAATAATAATCCTATATTAAAAGAAGTCATTTTAAATTTACACAATAATCCAAACATGCATACATATATGTTTATACACACATATCAAAATATAATTTATTTATCTAAACCTATTGTTGTTAAAATATACAAATAGACAAAATATTAATGTAAAGCCTATCAAAATATACAATCAAACTTATATAATATTTTTATAATAAGATATAAAATTTAATGCAGTAAATTACTTATATTATTTAAAAAAATAAAAGAATTTGTATTCTGGTATATTTATAGTAATTCCAAAATTAGAATAAATATCACTTTATGATTTTAAGCAGTTAATAACACATAAAAGATCATGACAATCAATTTTTTTTAAAAAAAGTTACAACAATGCCCATTTTAAATCTAATTCAGGATGGTAGTACATTGCCTCCTATTTATGAGAATTTTTTTTTAATAAAACACTAATTAACTTAGCCAAGATTTTAACTAAACTTAAATTCCTCTCTTTTTTTATTAGTGTCTCCTATAATAACTTATAATTAATTGTATATTCTATTCTACTACATCACTAATATATACATCTATTGTTGGTCTGTGTTATCATAAAATTAAATTACTAAATAGAAATTGTCTTTTGTATTATCTTTCTTACTTGCAGTAGTAATTAAATTGTTTCTCAGGAAATTGTATGTAATTTGAGTGTTACAAGTGACAGGCTGAACTTTTATCCAGGAATTTTTAATTCTTATATCTGTCATTTTACAATTGTATTTAGTTGTATAGGACAGAAAATACAACAAAAATAAACTTCATTATTTAATACCATGATAATCAATAATACTGACAATAATTATAATAACATTAAAAAAAAAAAATTCACTGAAGCAAGAACTTGAAACAATTCCTTATGACTAATGAAATCTTTCTGGTTAACATCTAACTTTTTTAAATGCTTATAACAAGTCATCTGAAGTCACAAGCTGAATTTCCTTACAAATTTTCAATATCAGCATCAAATTATAAATATCTTTTATCTGATGGTCAGAGGTTTTTTTTTTACTTTTGATAAACTAGAATTTCTAAATCCATACTTCAAAACCTCAATAATTCTTGTTCTGATTGTAAAGATTCTGATATTCCACTTTTGTCACTTAAATATACTATTATGCAATCTTCAAGAACATTTTTATCAAGTAAAACTGACTGCATTCTTATAAATTCATTTAAAAATCCATTTTTGTTAAGTGATCACTCAGAATCTATATATAATTTTGCTTCATCTGCTTTCGTTGGTGCCTGAGAAAAAAAGAAGTTTTGATATGGCTGGTCTACATATTTTTCAAATTGTGTTCTCTCTTATAAGTAATTTATTGCAAATAAGCTTTGTAAAATTTTTAACTTATATTATCATAATCTGATTTATAGAGTATTGTGCTTTTTACTACATTACAATATTTGATTTTTTAATCTCAATTTAAATCAAATGTAATTTTTCTAACAATTATATGTGGCATCATATGGATGTTACAGTATTTATAATACACTAACAGAGGTGTAAACATACACATCACACAACAGTTAATACTGTTAATTAATACACACACAATTATTAAGTGAATAAGTAAGTATAAAAATATCTGAGAAATAAAATAAAAATATTAAAAATAGTAATATGCCAGACTTAAAGTAAACTAATCAGAATGCTTTAAATGTACGCATTGTGCTAGTCACATTTAATAAATCCATTTCATACTTTGACTGAGGTATCATAATATCTGAAAATTAATTTTAAAAATCATATTGTGGAAAATAGACTACATTAAAAGAAAACTATAACTCAAGATCATAACAAATGCATAACATCGTGCCATGGGCTTATAAATGTAGGACTTGCTAATTTCATGCAGTGAAATTCCAAATATGCTTTATAAAAAGTCAATATATGAGGGCTATGTTATCTACACTATGTGGAAACATTATTCACATACATGATGGGCCAAAAATAGGTATACAATAATGCAGTACCAATCTTCTCTACTATCTATATTTGATTTTCTCTTTAATTGTTTCTTTGAAATTCTGTATCTATGTTACAAAATAATTCTGAAATAAGTCAATAAATTTAAGATTCAATGTACTTTATGTTCCTAAAATCTAGATTCATAAATAGTTAAAAAATACAACAGAAAGTTAAAAGATAAAAAGGAAACATTTTTCTGCTGCATTTTACAATCAATCCTTTTTTTTTTTTTTTTTTCAACTTCTTAGAAATTAGTTTAAAAATAAACTTTATATTCTTCATTAATATTGTTAAAATGTTTTTATTTGAATAGCAGATATGTACATTAGACTTAGAAGTGTTTATTTAAATTGTTTTTTTATCATCATCATCTATCCATGCTGGAAAAGTTCTCTCTCTATCCATACAAAGCAGTGTTGCCTTTTTTTTAATTTTTATTTTTGTGAAGTAAATAGATAACTTCTGGGTGGTTGGAATCCAAGTAAGTGCCATTTTAATCTTTTTTTTTTTAATTTTGTCATTTCAAAGCCAGCCAGTTCATTTTTATTTGGATTGTTTTTTTTTTTTGTAATTTGAATTGAATGTTGCTGACAACTATTGTTTTCATGAAAGTCAGCACACTTCACAATTGACCGTATTCCCCTTCTTCCTCTCTTTTAAAAAAGCAAATAAGAAAAAAATTGAAAAATTTAAAAAACAAATAATAAAAATAAAAATTCCAAATAAATCTGTCAATTACAAGTAAGAAGTGGCTATTTGAACTTATATATAAATTAAAGTAGTCAGTATTAAATATGAGATATCAAAAAAACTCTGAAAACTTACAATTGACTGTATTTCCTCCCCTCTCTTCCACTCTTCTTTCCCATTTTCTCAAAACCAAATAAATTGAAAGACAAATAATAATAAAAGTTTGCAAACCTCTCTAAGTGGTTTTATATTGCACATTGAATTTATAAATTACATAGTAATATTATGGTAAATCCTTTTTCCAAATCAAAAGAATCTTCAATTGGTCAATTCGTTACCACTGTGTTCTTTCATGATGTTAAAGCAGTGTTTAAAGATTCAACTGAAGATAAAATTGAATATAGATAGTCATGTAAATTGGTATTTTTTTTTTTACAGATATTGTAAATGATGACAAGGAACTTGAGTAAAAAAACCAAGAAAGTGGATTTTGAAATAGTATTGGAAAATTGAAAGCCAAATGGGTGTGCACAGCATGGGTAAAAGCATTTAATACTTTTACATCAACATGTCTGACAAGTTATTACATTAGAAATGAGTTTGACATAATGGATTCAGTGGTTAATGCACCAAAATGATGGACATCCTAGAACATCTATGCTAGAGAAAAATGAAATGAGGGTTACTATGACCAAAATAATCTACATAAATGGCCTAGGAACTATCCTTGCCAAAAAAAATCATTGCAACACTTAATACATAAAATTTAAACTTTTCCTTTTTTGCATTGCTTTAGTTAATTATAATATTAATCTGTTTTTTACAAAAATTTTATTTTTTGTACAATGCTTACATAACACCCTTCAACCTCAACAGTTTTGATTGCCCCTACAATCTTCTTCAGAACTATAAAATATATATATGCACATACAAATTATATAAAATATACAAATTACATAAAATATACAAATTATATAAAACTATATAAAAAACCCATACATATCAACATTACATGATCACCATTTCTTATGCTTCTGGCATCCATTGATTACTCTAGCTTGCTGTGTGGCAATACATATAGTGAGTTTTTTGCTTGTTTTACCCATACATATATAAACATTTATTTATATATCCTTTTAAATACATGAATACAAATAAAATAAATCCCTTAAACATGTTAATTTTTTCTTTTCCCTTTCATTAAAACTCTTTCTTATACATTTTATATATATATTTATTTTTTAATTATTATTTTTATTTTTTGAATAATATTAAAAAAATAGAAAAGAAAATGAAAGATAAATATAAAGAAAGAGATAGAGATAAATTGATAACTAAAAAAGAAACGGCTTATGTAGTTTAAAAACAGGAAATAATTATATAGTTAAAAATTTAAATAGGATTATAAACAAAATTAATAAAAAGTTTACTGAAGTATTGAAAGTAAAAATAGTTAATAAAAAAAGAAAGAATATTATAGGAATATTAGAGAATAAATATTAACCTTTAAATAAAACAGAATATAATAAAGTTAATGGAGTTTATGAAATTAATTGTAAGGATTGTAAAGTTAAAAATAAAGAGGTAATGAATTATGTGGGAGAAACTAAGAATTCAATTTGTAGGAGATTGATACAGCATAAATATGATAGGAACTCACCAATATATATGCACAGCTTGGAGACAGGACATGAGTTTGATAAAGAGTGTATTAAAATGTTACATTTTACATAAAGTAGGAGGGAACGGAAAATTAAAGAAGCTATTTATATAAATAGTATTAATTAAGCCTAGGATGAATAAAGGTTTTGGATTGAGGAAAATTTTATTATAAAAGGTATTATATTAAAAGTATAAGAATAAAATTAAAGTTAAGGTAAAAAATTAATTAGTAAAAAAAGCAGTAGAGGGGAGCTAAAGTATGGAAGCTATAGATTTAAATGTAAAATAAATTGAAAAACGGTTTAACTGCAAATGGAAAAGGTAAAATTAAGTGTTAGAGTTAGTTAAGATTATTATTATAATAATAAAATAAAGGAAATAAATAGGAATTTAACATGGTTTTACAGGAAGTGGTTTTATATAATAGATTTTAAGTGTAGAATATTTTGAAGAGTTTAAAGGTTAGGTTTTTATGTATATGAGATATATAGGAGATATATAAAGTGAAAAATTAAAGGTTTTAAATAAGTATACAATAAAAAATAGAAGTAAAAAGGAATGAAATAAGTAAGAATTGGTACATAAATAAGATAGTGTTAATATATTGTAAATGTAGTATTTAATTATAAATTATTGGACTAGGATATAAGGTTATAAAGATGAATTAAAAAGAAGAAATAAAATAAAGATTAAGGGTAACAAAAGAAAAAGATAAATAATTGAAATAAATGTAATATTTGAAGGATATAAAATGATAGCAAGAAAATACAGTAAAAAAAATATAAGGGAAAAATAAAAAATAAATATATATATAAAATGTATAAGAAAATTTTAAAGAGTTTTAATGAAAGAGAAAAGAAAAGATTAAAATGTTTAAGGGTTTTATTTTATTTGTATTTATGTATT
The DNA here is from genome assembly GCA_028023455.1 of Epiperipatus broadwayi. NCBI lineage: Eukaryota > Metazoa > Onychophora > Udeonychophora > Euonychophora > Peripatidae > Epiperipatus > Epiperipatus broadwayi. Next base: position 9,065,204 of record JAQFVV010012404.1, read on the forward strand.
TAAAAGAATATATAAATATATGTTTATATATTTTTTTATGAATATATATATATATGTATGGGTTTTTTATATAGTTTTATATAATTTGTATATTTATGTATATATATTTTATAGTTCTGAAGAAGATTGCAGGGCAATCAAAACTGTTGAGGTTGAAGGGTGTTATGTAAGCATTATACAAAAAATAATTTTTTTATAAAAAACGGATTAATTAATACATAAACTTAATTTAAAGCCACAACTCAGGACCAGAGCTAAATTCACTAAGCTGTACATCAAGATGGGGCGATTCCTCATTACATGTTAGTAGTAAGGAACTATCTTGACAATATCTTCCACAGCATTGGATTGAATGATGAAATAACATTGACTGGCCACCACATTCGCCTGACTTTAAACTGACCACATTCATCTGACTTTAAACTGATTGACTTATTTGTTGGGGGGCATAGTGAAAAATAAGGTTTATAAGAGAAAGCCTCAAACAGTGGACAAAATAAAAGACTTTATATCAACTGCATTTCTGAGCATTGATTCACAATACAAATTATTATGGTGAACTAAATGTTAAATAACTAAGTATTTACTGCTAATATCCTGGAAAAACCAATATTAGAATGTACATAAAATCAATTTAAATGTTGTATATAATAATGAAACAAACTTATTTAATACAGTGGAGCCATTATTTTATATCTAACTACACAACTTCAATTATACACTATCCAAAGAACAGTGTAAACAAACAAAAATGTAAATAAGCAAGCAAAAAAAAACAACTGAACTTCACAAATTTTATGATATTTGAGCAGTCATTTTCCTTCTCTGAATGTGCCAGTAGTCTGTCTTTGTAGGCATATACAGTTATATATATTAATTTTATTTTTTTTTGTTTTATGTTAAAAGCACACAATTCTATCTGAATTTTTTTTTCTTACAGGGTAGAATTATTTACACTAGCAATAATACATTTCTTATTACTTGTTTTATGGGAACTAGTATGAATGCTTCAATTGGTTGGGAGTTTGATGATTTGCCAAGTTTCCTTATACTGGATTTGATATGTATTATTTACATAATAAATTATTTTCTGAGCATAATGGTAAACGTTTTACAAAAATTCTAGAATGTACTAAAAGTTAGGGCTGACTTTAAAAAAATTAAACAAATAAAAGTGATTCTAATTTCTTGATAAGATAATTATTATGTTTCCACTGTATATAAATTTCAGTAATAATACTTCTTGACTTTTATATTAAAGAAATATGGCACACACAACTATTTTTTTTAGTTACAAGCTGACTTCTAGAAAATGTCATTAATATTCATATATTTTTTTCAATATTTAGATATTTAACAGATTTCAATCCACGCCAGTGCTTAGGTAAAGGAGGTTTTGGAATAGTTATTGAAGCAACTAACAAGTTGGATGATTGCTGTTATGCTATTAAAAGAATCTGTTTACCAAACAGGTAAGTAGGAGTAAATGCTTTTATCATATAATTATTTTTATTTTGAACGTCAAAACAAAAAATACTTTAATAAAATTTTTATTTAAAGGGATGATGCCAAAGAAAAAGTAATGCGTGAAGTCAAAGCTCTTGCTAAGCTAGATCACATTGGCATTGTTCGCTACTTTCAAGCCTGGATTGAATATCCTCCTCCAGGCTGGCAGGAAGAAAAGGATAAGGAATTTTTAGATTGGTGAGATAGTTAACTCTAGTCTGAAATTTTATATGAAATTTTTCTATTTAAATATTTTCTATATATTTAATGCTAATATGTATGTATATATATATTGAAATAAATATTAATGTATTTACAGTATACAATTTGGCCATTTAATAAATAATTACCGTTTATTTTGCTATTTAGGTATTAAAATATTTCTTATGGAAGAATTAAATTATTTAAATATTTTTCCCATTTTTTTTTTTTTACTAATAATAATTATCTTGTTCATGAGTTAGTATAAGACATAGATGTAGTTTCTGTTTTTTAATACTGTATTTTGTTTTAAACCTATATTTATTTCAATACACATTTGTATTAGAAGGACTTGAGGCATATTCCAACAATGTTATAAATTGGTTACACAATTGTAGGGCCTAATAATGTGAAAAATCTGGAAAATAAATTTTTGTCACAATATGTAAAATAATAATCTTTGTATATTATGATAAGCAGGGGTTGTAATAATTTTTTGTAATGCTTTTTATTCACGTAATCAAAATATATATATATTTGTTAAAGAGTCTTGTGGCCAGAACTATCTGTTTAGTGAGGCAAAGAGACAACTATCTCAGTTGCTGAAATAGGATAGGTGCAAAAATGAGAACTAATATTTAAAAAAAAAAATTATATTAAATTGGTTGCAGAAAAATGTCTAAATAAAATAACAATATATATATATAAAGAATGGGGATATTATAATGGGAAAAACATTCCCCTTCTGATTCTCTTTAATCAAAAATTATTCAATTCTCTAAATGAATTTTTTTCATTTTTTTAAAGAAACAAGTATATATTATTAGAAATGTAAATTAAAAAAGGTGTTCTTTTATATTAGCTATATAATAAAGTTTTTCTTAATAGTCTCAATGTGGTAAAATTTACAAGTGATAAAAGGAATAAAGTTTTTAGAATGTATCATCAAGGATAACTTTAAATCAATTTAATTGGGCTTTATGCAGCTTGGAGAGGCATAAAATAAGTAATGCAATAACAAAAACAACTAATGCTTTTAAAAAAAGAAAAGAAATGAGGATTTGCCTGATAAGCTTCCCAGAATTGGTTGCAAAACTTTTATATTTAATAGTTTTCTGCAGGAATGTCTTTGTATTGTGTGTGAATCCTCCCCTTTCCCTTTGTGTAAAGAAATTAAAGTTTATTATTAAATAAGTATAAGTCTATGTAATGACCCATTGCCCTCAAATATCCACATCTTGATTTTTCCTTCAATGGTTATAAGATTTTATGTAATGATACATATCTCGTTTCTTTTCTGAAATAACCACAGCTCAAACCTCATTTTTCCATGGTTTCAGGATTTGAACCTAGTTTAAAATTGTATCATGAGGATCCTGGAACTCTATGTAAGAATGTCTTCATGCTAAAAGCCATTCAAGATTTCGTTAGGATTTTGAAAAAACTTTCATTAACCATTTAATCTCATACTATTGAAACAGACACGTTGTTTCACATATATAATTTGAAGTTCTCACCCCAATTTAAAACTGTCAAGATAAAATAAAAAAAGTTGACACAGTTTTCAAAAACAAAAGTTAAAACAAAGAAATAAAAAGATGACAACAATTTAAAAATTAATATTTTAAAATATTAAAAGTACTGTTTAAATGTATTTTGCAATAGTTTAATGTTTACAGATTATCAAAAAGAAGGCTGTAATTAACAGTTAATAAAAAAAAGATTGCCATGGGCATAAAAATCAATAGATGAGTCATTAAAATCTATTCCCGCCAAAAGTAGCTGGCCAATAAGGAAAGAAAATGGTGCTTATCTTATAGATAAAGATGCCGTTGGATGGTGCCATTTTCACGCTAAAACTATAAAATATGATCATTTTCGGGCCGTTGATTATAATAATTTTGCTGTGCTTTTTTGTAATGCGAAAATAAAAACAAAACAAAATCGTCTTTTTTAAATATTATTTTTTATTAACGTATACAATTTAAATGATAATAATAAATGTAAAATAAAATCAACAAATTACAATTTGATTCGTGTTTTTTATATCATATACTTTTTAAATTGTGTTACGGCTTTTTTTATCAATTTTCTATCGGATATTTTTTTACTTGTGTTACGGTTTTTTTTTTATCAATTTTCTATCGGATATTTTTTTACTTGTGTTACGACTTTTTTTGTTGTTGTTTAACTAAAAAATAATCGTAATAAAAGTAAAAGTTGTTACGGTTAGTTTTAGGGTTAGTTTTAGGGTTAGTTTTTAGGGTTAGTGTTCTGTTATTTGTAATGCTAAAATAAAAAAATTCAAAATCGTGAACGTACTCGGACAAAAGAAAGAAACTCAAACTTTTTTAAACAACAACAAACACATACAAATGTCTTCTTTACTTATTAAACATGTTTATAAGATTTGGTTTTTATGAAATTTACAAAAAAACCCGTATATTTGGACTTTTCTTACTGGATATTTTTTTCGTACCGCTCTTTTTTACTTCAAAAATATACAGACGGTAGAATCTTCTTTGTCTCGTGGAATGTTATGAACAGTACGTTACTTGACCCGTTACCTAATTGCAACTCAATAAAAACATAGATATTTAACATTTTCCCAAATAAAAGTTCAATACAGTACGTTGTAAAAAGTCTTAGGATTATTGCTTTAAAAAATCTGAACATTTCAATACTTTAAAATAAAAAAAAATCCAATGAAAACAACATTTCAATACAATTCAAATACAAACTCTCTCATCAAGCCGTAATTATTTTATAAATTATGCGAATTCGGAAAATGTATTTGCTGCTATGCGACATACATGCTGTACTGCGACGCGACATAGCGGCCTGCATTCTGTAGCACAACAAAAAAGTTGTTGATAAACAGAGCAAAACTCTCCATACAGTATTGCCACCCGTGCTAAACAGTGATCATGTGATGCTTAAAGGTTTAAAAAAGTTGTATTATAGAAAATGCGGGTTTGAACGTGTCGGCCGCGGAAACCGCATTTTTATGTGTTTTGGCGCGAAAACCACGCCATAGAGCGGCATCTTTAGCTATAAGATGAGTACCAAGAAAATAAACACACGGGCCTTTAAGAAGGTTGGTGGTAGATCGATCCAAAGACTGATAGATAAGAAAAGCTTTAAAAAATAAATAGGGAAGTAGAGATTACTTAGGAGATTTTGTAGCAGACATATGGTTAGAAAGCATCAAGACTGTTACTAGTGAAATCCATATTATATGATTACTGGCCCAACAAAGCTTGGAGGACTATGAATAATAAAAAGAAGGAACTTGTAACTAATAGAATATTAAGTGAAGAAACAAGTGGTTAAAATATATCTTCAAATGGTCTGGGTAATAGAAAAGAGCTTTTCTCTCTCCTCTGCTCTCTGTTCAGTTATGAAGTAAAATAAAAACAAGGCCTGTGAACTGACCATCGACTTGTTGAGCTCTCGGAACCCCCCTTAGGATTGGAAAATTTATAGTGAACCATCAATGCATGCAGGTTCAGGTAGGGAAATTGTATGCTTTTTATAATACGTAAAAATATTTTGTAAAATGTATTTATCAAATTAAATTATATAATAATGAAATGTCACTTTTTTAAAAAAAAAATTGATTGATTGTTAGGAAATATATTTAAAAATGTAATGCATTGAAGGAATAGATGATTTAAAAATATTTCGTAAGATGCGTTTATGGAACTAAATACGCAAAAATGATTTTGCTAATCTGAAAATAATTCTTTAATGAAATTCATGCTAATTTGTATCTACATAAATAAATTATTGATAATGAAAATGTCATTTATTTTACAAAATGCTTGGATAGAATTAATTAAATCTGGATCCACACACATATAAATTAAGGAAATGTTTATGTAAGTGAATAAGTGGTTCAAACTCGCAGCTATATAATATATAAGAAATATTAATAAAATGCGTTCAAATAATAACTTTAAACCGCACTGATATGATGAATAAGTGGGTCAAACCCACAACTATATAATATATTAAATAATGATAAAATGCGTCAAATAATGACTTCAAACCGCATTGATAGATGAATAAATGGTTCAAATTCACACCTATTTAATATGTTAAGCAATAATAAATCTCTTCCAAATAATGATATCAAAACTACACCCATATGATGGATAAGTGGTTCAAACCCACACTTGTATGATATGTTAAATAAAACAGCTATTTCAAGATAACTGGGTTAAAATAAATACTTCAAGATAACTGGATTAGAACAAATACTTCAAGATATCTGGATTAGAACAAATACTTCAAGATACTTGGATAAATTAATTATTTCTATACACATAGACACATATCTATGCAGATAAGGGAGCTTCAAACCTAGAAGGATAATTCCCACTCAGGAACGATCAGAAAAACACCCATAATGTGCACACGGATATGAAGACAGCCAGTATAGAGACTGCTCTTCTTGAAAACTTTATAAGTAATGTTGTTATTAAATAAAATTATTATTTTAAAATAAATAATACCTTTTGTCAATTTCATTTGCATCATTCATCCATTTATGCACTTGTTCACAAGAATCTCATGTCATCTGAACTAAGTCTAGAATAACTCAATGAGGGTAAGTAAGGTTGTAGTGAGGTGGAACTCTAGTGGCGCCGTTTGGGAAACCAAACACACAAATTTCTAGATGTTTCCAGTCTCTGGCACTACATCCTCTGATGAGCAGGAAATATTTTTGTACGTGGGGTGATGTCAGCATTGGTGAGTGCCAATCGATAGTTCCTTCCTGCAATATGCTCATCAGGAAATAAAACCAACAAAGAGCGGGGTTGGTTGGTATGTCCGGTTACACTATAAATATTCAGATCAATAACAAAAAAGAAAAAAAATAATCAGTTAATTAAAATTATATAACAAAATTTTACCTCGATCCTTGTTATCGATGTATTGTTCTATTACCCTATAACAGGGTCGGCAACCTTTTAAGTGGTCTCATACCAAACCTATGTTACAATGTTATTGAAAAGTATAGAAGAGCAAGATGGAGAACTAATTAGAGAAAAGATAAATCAATCTAAATTATAATATCCAGGTGACAATAATTAAATTCAAGGCAAAGGAATTTAATCAAGTAGGAGAAACAGATAAGGAAAAAACTGCAGACTATATATACATTTGGATATTGCAGGAGTTAAGTGCTTTTTATTTCTCTGTTATTATGAATTTGGTGTCATCTATAGCAAGATGTCACATACCAGTGAGAGTGAAAATACAGACTCGGACCTGAAGGTGCAGAAACCTGACATTTTAAAACTGATTGTCCTGATCTTTTTATTGTTTTGTAAGCCTAAAGGGCTATCAGGGTTTAACGTTTGGAAACTTGGTAAAGTATTTAGTGGAGGTTGAAAGAGCTAGGTCAGAATGAATGACTGATTGTGGGAAGTAAATTTAAGAGTGACTTTTTAAATTATTTAGAACTTTGGGGAATACATGTTGTGTAAATGTAATTAATTAAATTTTTACATATTTGAAGAGGTCAATAAATATCATTTTTCTAGGATAGCCTCGTATATTTTTTGAGTGTGTTTATTAGGCGAGTTATCGGGAAATACATCAAAGGTATAAGGAACTTCAAAATTATATACTTTTGAAACCCATTATAACTGAATCTTATATTATTGGTCATTAAATATTTTAAAATACATAGGATCATATGTGAAAAGTATGTTTTGTTAAATTATATTGCATTAGAAAGACATGCTTAAAATTTCCATTGGCATGGAGAAAATTCATCCTGTTGGTGCATAAAAAAATGGGTATTGTTTCCAAATTTGCCAATGAATTATATCACAGTCAACCACATCCACAAACTTTTGAATAGATTCTAGCGAATAATATTTTTACTATGATGCCATGTTTGATTTTTTTTGTGTGTGCAATTACATCTTTTTTATATATATAATAAATTTCAATAAAATATAAATAATTAAACCTTCTAATAAATAAAACAAAAAGATTAAATATTAATATTTTAAAATTGTGAAAAATAAGTAGCTAACTGAAAATCTTGCTGATAATAAAGGAATATGTTGTTATTGGCTTCACGTTACCTATTCAAAAAGTTAAAAGAATGAAGTATTAGATATTAAAATTTTATGTTATTAAAAAACGATATATTTTGAAATAGTTATGATCAAAGAAACAAAAAAAATTCTAAAAATTAATAAATTATTAATTGTTATTAAAATATTTCATTTACAGTTTTTACAAAAAATTTTCTTTTTAGCCTCTAATGGCTGTTTCTGTGGTAATTTCTGGTTCTCATAACATACTTCATATGCTTTCTAAGAGCTATTTTTTTAAAAATAAAATATATTCAAAGACAATCCCTCCCCCTAATCTATAGTTTTTGGTTTAATAATTAGTCTTTACAAAAATATTGCATCATAATCATTAACAATTATTGAAAATCCAAGTTTTTTGTGGCATTTAGCTTCAGGGGAAAAGAATCTAAAGCATCAGCCAATCACAAATCGCCACCTACTAGAACAATAGAATGTGCTGTCAATCACAGACAAAAATCCGAAAAGATCCGTATACTGCTGACATCTCTTGAATATGGTGCTACAGCATCAGACGATCTACACCGCTCGATGGCACTGTTATTAGTCAAAAACAAATAGATATAACTTTACCGGGCGCAGGTTGTTGATTTGATTTTTCGCCATTTTTTTTTATTTACATTATTATATTAGTATGTAATAAGCTCTATTAACGAGTATGTGCGCGTATTTATATTGCGCTCTATTAATGAGTATGTGCGTGTATTTGGGTACATTTCGCCGGGTTTTTAAAATTTTATTTACATTTTTATATTAGTATGTAATAAGCTCTATTAACGAGTATGTGCATGTATTTATATTGTGCTCTATTAATGAGTATGTGATTGTATTTATATTGCGTACATTTCACCATTTTTTTTAATTAGTATGTAATAATCTCTATTAACGAATATGTGCGTGTATTTATTTATATTGCATTAATTAATTAATCAAATCTGTATGCATATAATGACGTATAGGTAGTTATATTTTAAAATGATTAAAATAAAGTAAGTTGTAGACATCATTGTTTATGTAGAAACGCATCTATGTATATATGCGAAGGAAACTGTAATGTGATAGATTTTGTGAGCATTACAACTTTTCTAAATTATTTCTTTTAAGTTATTAAATTTATAAATTTGTTTGCATTCGCATATAAATCTTAAATCCAGGGGTGACTATCTTATACATATAGTAGAATGTTGACAATTTAAATCTCTTTTTTAAAAAAAAGAAAATCAAGTCATTGGTTTCTCAGAAATACCGCTCATTAAATTGTAAACTGAGAACCAAAATTTCAAAGATGATTTAAAAATAAAGTTAAAAGCAAAAGACCAAATTATTGAACAGGCAGTTGGTTCTTTTGTCTTTGCTAAAATTTATTAGAATTATTAAAACTTAAGAATTTAAAACTAAAAATTGTAAACAACTTAGTGGCTTGTAAGGGGTGAGAAAGATTTATAAAAACCTTAGTTTGAATTCAAAACAGACTGACTCTCATCATTTAACCAATCAAATACAGCCAGGCGCTATGCTCAAATTTACGATTTCGGCAATTGGTCTAGGAAATTGGCCTAAAAGATGGAAGGAATCCAAAACAGCAGCCTACCAAGAAGCCATTAAGAATGAAGCAGCCCACCAGTGAATGTTAGTGCCTATGCCATGCAAGACACCTCAGCAAGAAGATGATTGGTAATTAAATTTTCCACAGAGCTCTTAACTAAATCATAATAAATCATTCTAATAATTCTTATAAGCTAGCTATACTATAAATGTGCACAAACTGTTAATTAAAGTCTTCTCTTAATAATTAAAACTCTAATAAATTCATAATTATTAAGTCTCTTAATGTGATCTTATTTCAAAATAATAATATTGTAAAATCTTGCCTAATTAAAGGTTAAGCTAGAATATTTCTGCTAAACATAACTATCTTAGTTATTGTTTTTAATTTATTCAATCTGCGGATATGCCTTCATTACTTTGCTTATTGATATTTTATTAATTGTGCTATGCCATCCTTCAGGGTGGAGATTGCTAACATTATAACAGTAGAGAGTCAATTTGTGCTTTTATATTGCTTTTTAGCCCACACAAATTTCTGAGCTGAAAACCTACTTTTATATATGTTGAGTTACTATTTTTTAGCTTAGTATAATTCAGGTTTACATATTTAATAAGTTAATGATCAAACCGGGACCGCTGATCATTACTTATAGAAGACCGATGGCATTTACGCAATTGACATTCCATTTTATATTTTTTACAGTGCCTTAATATCATTTCCCCACCACAAACACAGTTCTTTGTTGACAATTTTTTTTCTTCTGTAGGAAGGCCACTGCAGCTGCTTCTGTAGCAGACAATTCTAACAACTTAAAAGCAGACTGACTTTCTGCCATTTTATTTTTTGGTCTTGCAAGTTCTCGCAAAGTGCACGACTTTCGCTTGAGCTTTGCCGAATCGTGCTTTGCCCTCTTCATTTCTTAGATTGGGCCAGCTCCCAAGGGGAGTAGGGACATTTGTAAAATAGTTAGAATTTGTAGCACCTCATACTATTTTCGCTAGGTTTAACACTAACTATTTTGGATTGCGTCATCATTACAACTACAGACATCCTGACATGATAAGCTGTCGAATGTTCAGTTATAGCATGTATAGAAAGTGTCATAACACGCAGCAGATAATGTTCATACGCTATTGTTGACTGCTTCACCATCAAGTGTTTGAACAGTTTACTAGGCGATAAGATGTATAAGCAGCCTTGTAAATGGCATATTTCTGTGCTTTTGCATAGAAACACCACTGTCAGGCAGTGTTGATCATCCCATGTTGTAGTACAGAAATTTTTTTAAAATGATTATATTAAAAATTGAAGCTTCATTGAAAGAATTGCTGCTGCCTGTTGCACACTGTAATTTAATGTATACAACACTTTACAACTCTATAGAAAAGTAGCAATCGTAGTACCATAACGCCATCTAAAGTGTCAAATATGATAACTCTATCACAGCTCACTTTTGTGAAGGAGTTATTAATATATAGCAATGCATATTTTTCTAGCATTCATCAAAAATGTTTTAAAGAAATTTAATTTTGTGATTTAAAAAATCAATTTGAAATTGGAAGTTTTTTTATTTATTCTTTTTTTCTTTAAAACTTTAGACATTTGGAATTTTTTTCTATGAGTAATTACACAATGGATATTTAAATGAAAAAAAAAAAACAATGATTTTTAACTTCTTTTGACATCCAAATGATATTATCAAGTCTCTTATGTATTTGAGAACTTCATTCACACATTAACCCGAAATTTACGAATAGTTTTTCAAATGAAATAATCGATATAATATTTTGCTTGAATATAAATTTACTCTAAACACACAGTTTGTCAAAAAAAAAAATCCAGGTAAAATTAATCCTCCCAGGGAAAAAAAATATATTTCTATATCAGTTAACTTTTATCTTTATTGAAAATAGCAAAGATTGACTATATTTATTGCACAAAATAATTAATAAATTAAACTGAATCATGGTTTCCATTTACATGTGAGTTACATGTGCAAAATGTAGATAACGTGCACGCTGTAATTAAAATATAATTTTTTGCTATTTTAATATGAGTTCCATTGATAATCGTTCTTTATGCCATGCTTGATACATGTGGCCTAGGTTGCTGATTCCTTTCATAGAACAACATGCTGTTTTGATCATTTCAGGCTAGGTTGACCTTGTAATCGCAGTCCACTTAACAATATAATTGCTATTAATTTTTTAAAAGCTCTTTATCTTTTTTTTCTTCCTAGTAGAATATTTTAATCAACCAGAATCTCATAATTATAAACAAGAAAAAAAAAGAAATTTTTATGTAATAAATCTTTCTCTTTTTGGTTTTGGCTTTAATTAGAATTTGGTGTTATTAATGTATACTTTTTACTTGAAAAGTAATTTACTGTTTAGTTTTTTTATTCTTTTTAAATATTGTTGATAGGATAAATATGTTTTTACCCCATTGCAAATGTACTATCTTTTAATATAAAATATTTTTTTATGCTCCATACACTAACATATAAATTATATTTAAAAATACTTTTCGATTTCTATCTCCATTTTTTAACATTATTAGATAACTCTTATAGTTTACATTTGTTTAATTATTTAATCTTGTTTGTTTATTGTTTTTTTTTTTTGTCAGTTATTCTGAAAAATTTGGTTTTTTTTTTTTAAAACTAACAATTTATTCAAATAATATATATTTTATTCATAGTTTATTATTGTATAAATGTTTTTTTAATATTATAAATATGTGTAATATTGTGCAAAACAACTGTTCTTCACACATCGCTAAAATTGACACATACTCTCCCATCAATAATTTTCAATATTAATAAAAATTATTTTTTTGTTGCAATGGAATGAATCATAAAAAGTAATGTGAAATATTTTTTTCATTAAACTAATTAATTGTTATTATCTTTTTAATAATAAAATAAATAATATAGATTTTTTTTAGATAATAGATGATTTATTAAAATATGTGTTTGTTATATCAAAAATTTATTTAAAAAAAAATATTTTCTTTATTTTGAATCTTACAGAAATGAAAAATCAAGTAAAAATAAATAATATGTACTAAAAGCTATTTTATAAGAAAATACTTTCTTTATGTATAAATAAATAGTCTTATTAAGGAAATTATGTTTGTATATAAGTATACTAAATAATTTATATCACTTTGACTAATTTCATCATTTTTTACATTTTATTTTATATATTTTTATAAATATGCTTAATATACTTTTGAAATAAAATAAGGAATGCAATATAATTTGATTACATTATTCTTTAGCAAGCAAATATTTTTTATAAATAATAAATATTTATTGATAAATTTATTAATTATATGCATTATTTGTAGTAATAATAAAAACAATTAAATTTCTAATGTAACTTTTCTACTATAACTTTATAAAAAACACAAATAAATATAAGTAGTACGAAATATTTATTAATTATAATATTTAATAAGTATTGTAACAATGCAGTAAAATATATATTTTATGTCAGACATTTCCAAATTTCATTGAAATATTTTTTGTCTTTTAAAAAAATTCATATTAGATATAATTGTAAATTGTTTTAGAAATGCTATCAGAGAGGAAATATTATAAAAGGAAATTTAATTATCTATGCAATACAGCTCTTTACACAAGTATTAGTAAAACTGCCCTCACATGTTATTAGTGACATCACTCTCATAGTTCTGAATGCCATTAACATTATGGTTATATTTACATAAGTTTAACAAACCAAAGACAGAAGAACATTTGCATTCTGGAAATAATTGAAAACACGAAATAAATGAATAAAAGAATTTTTAATATTAGATTATCATTCTTTCTTGAAATATGTTTTTTTATTAATTATTTTCAAATCTTTACCAAATAATAATATTTGGTTATTGTAAGTAATATCTTGCCATTGCTTGTCAACCTCTAACACATTTTTTTTTTTTTAATTTTAGAAATATATTACAAATTTTAATGCATCTTCTTCTCCCAATATTAGAATTTATGAATATTTAAAAGCATGCACAAAAAAAAAAAAAAGAAATCAGTATTTTTTCATTTTTATTTGATTTAATATTTTTAAAATATTATCAAAGCATCATGACAATAGGATAAGCACATGCTTTGGGTATAAGGAAAATAATATTTCTATTAGCATATGCACAATGGTATTCATTTCATTGATTCATATATTTATAATTCATTAGTGTTGTGTATTCGGCTATGAAGCTGACTACCAACAATTATCACAAAATTATAAATTACCAAAACAATATTAATAACAATTAAATATATTTATTTACATATTACACATACACATAAATTAAGGTTTAACTGAGTAGCAATCGTAATCGTATTTACTTTATTTACATATATTACAAAATAGTTCTTGATTTAAAGTTCTACTTCATTGTCCATATTGCCACTAAGTAACTAATTTTGACACTATACTAGTGGTAAATTTAAGTGAATATTAAAGTTTATACTCACAGTTATTTAAAAAAACACGATCCTATTTGGGCCTTCTCAGATTTACGTAAATAATAAAAGATCGGTGTGGTCTATTAACATTTTCTGTAGCTAGCTATTTTTAACCTTCAGAGGCACAGGCTCTGGGACACATCTATCATTTCAGAAAAGTCAGGGCACTTTTCCTCAGCTTTTCTCAAGGTTCATTTGACATCCATGACACAGTAACAACAGCAGCTTACGATGAATGGAGAAAAGCTGACGACTGCTGCTCTTTTGAGCGCATACTATTTATAATTTTTTCTCCCTTTGCTTGATATCATTAATAAAATTCCTAACATTCCAACATACTGTAAATCCATTCGGCTAATGCATTTTTGCAACAATGATTAGAATCCGGCTTTTAATTATATCCGTTTGCATTCCTTGTTAATTAGCTTCAAACATTTTATCCATTTGTTTGCTTCTAAAATCAGCTTAGTGTTTGATTTAAAACAATACACAGTTTCTCTGTATCTTAAATCCATTAGTTATATCCAGCCTTGTAATTAACCATTTGGTTTATCTTTCTGCAATCTTTGTAGAATGCTTTTAAACTTATAATCTTTATCTGTTTAAATTTAATTTAACTGCCATTCATCTTTCTTCATTGCTATTAAACTTTAACTAAAATTATCTAAAATAAAATTTATTTTTGCAGAATCTATTTTTCATTACTTTTTAAACCTATTAGGAATCTTTTATTATTGTTTTTAAACATTTAGATATGTATTTACCTTTCATTATTATTTTTATCTGGAATAAACTTAGCTTTATAACTTATGGCTATCAAGTTACTAAAGCTTGTGCCATAAAAATAACCATGAGCTTTCTTTTTTTTAAAGAGTTTTAGATCATTGTTATAAATACATAGTTGTCTGCAATTTTTCCAAGTTTAAATTTACATTTATAAATTAGCAATTACTAAAATTAAAAAATCTTTGTAATAATTTTATTAGAATTGCTGCTTATTATATAATTTTTTGAAAGGAGACATCATGGATATTAAGTGGTATATTGAAAAAAATCTTATATATTATGATTAAAAATATTGAATGATTATTGGAGATTAAATAAATGAAGATTAATAAAAATAAATACAAATAATCTACAAGTTATTTTATTTATGCTTGTGTTAATTCAAGCATTAGTACATTTTTTGTAAAGAAGCTGAAAGAAGTTAATTGTTTAAAATTTTGCAAGTCAAAATAATATAGAAAATTAAGCGTGTAAATACACATACAAACTAAAATGACAATATTTGCCAATACTTGTATTGACAAAATAAAAAGTATTATACATATTGTAGAATATAATTATCAGATTTTTTTTAAATCAATGTAAATTCTTTGAATAAAAAAATAAACAACTTTTTTGTTTTTTATTTGCTAATTAAAATTTCCAACTCTTTTAAAATTTTGTTAGTTGAATTATTTTTAATAATTGTATATTCATTTATATTTTATTTTAAAGTTTTGTTTAAAGAAAAATCAATAGACTAAAATTTTTTTTAATTATTTCAAAATCGCAATCTTTTTTCATTAGTCGTTTTGCTCATTAAAATGATTGAATTTATTTGGTTAAATTCTGTATTCAAAATTGAATCTTATTATTGGAAAATATTAAAATTATTGTTTTGGTTTTAAATTGTAGTTAAATAAAAAAAATATTATTGAGAATAGTCAAAAATAATTATTATTTGTTTGACATATTGAATATTAAAAATTAAAATATGTTCTTTACATAATTTATTAAAAAACTTCAAATCATTGTTTTTAACTATACCTTAGTAATGCAAAGAAATCATTGAGCACAATAAGAATTGTTTTTATTTAACATATTCATACAAAAATTAATTAATTTTTTTTTATACAAAATATATTTAAAAATTCTCCCTATCCTTTCAACCTTTTTGTGACAATTGTGTTTTCACAAAAGATTGATTAAATTCATCAATATTGTAAAAAAAAATAATAGCAATAATGTCTATTTTTTTAATTATACCGAAAGGAGAATGTTTAATGATTATTTAAAATCCTCATTTATGTATACTTTTTTAATTTAAATTTTACAATATTTTACAATTGTTTTCAAAAAAAATATTTTGATGCAATTCTGTTTTTTATAAGTATTATTTCAATTTCACTCCCCCCCCCCCCATATTACTACTCAAATTTTTTATAATCTAAATAATTTAATTAACTTATAGTAAGTACTATAAATATTTATTTTATTTTTATTTTTTCAAAAAAAAATTCTAATAACACAAATTAGAAAAGGATAATTTATATATGTAAATTGTTTAAATATATATATATAAGCTCTACATTAAACATGATAAGTTAATATTAATACAATTCACTTTAATGAATGTGTTTTATATAAAAGCACATACACATAAAAATTAATTTCAAAAGCAAATGAAATTCAAAATTTTAGCAAAGAAATTTTATGTTATTATTTATTGGCCGTAAGATAAAAACAATCATGCTATAATATATTGAACTGCATCTGTTAAAAGAGATATTTATTTTGGTTTTAAATGGGTTTAAACCTTTTTATAATAATTTTAAAAACAATGGAACGGAACGGCTCTTCAAGCAGAGGGAGAATACCATTGATAGCAGAGCCATCGATGATACCTACGGTCAGATTGAACTACAGAAAGCATAACATGATCACATTTCCAGACCGTGGCCCACCTCGACTGGTAGCTTCAAACCCCTGCCATCCAAAGCATTTTTATTTGTTTTGAGGTGCAACCTCAGGCATTATCCAATCATAAGTTATATAATCAATATGCTTCGGATGACAGGTACACAATCCAGCGCTTGAAATATCTCATGACTAGTTCACACTGTCTCAGGGTCCAGCACATTTACTTTATTCATAAAATAACTCTATACTAATTTACTAGTGACTCAGTGACATGAGAGAAAGAGAAAACAGAAAAAATAATAATTAGAGCAAACATTAATATTTATTTACACATATATATATTTAACACACTATAACAATAAAAGATTTGACATAAGAAAAATATAAATGACTTTAGGCTATAGTTATAATAATCCATAATTAAAGTTCATTCATTTAATATAAAGAGTCTAGACTGTGATCAGAATATATTTAAAAGTATCTTTACCTAGATTTTTATTTATTTTATTTTCCAATCAGTTGGCTTTTTGTTCCTCCATCGATGGCTTTGTGGCTTTTCTTCCAGGTTTATTCCAAATAATGAGAGAGAGAGGGAGGGTATGTGGCAGATTCTATTTTACAATCTTGGCATTGATTCCAGGTACTGATTCAGGTGGAATAGTTGATGGTTGAGGGTTTGGGGCATGAAGCCCTGTCGGACACTTCTATGACTTGTGCTGTTAATGTTGATCACAGCAGTAATGATTGGCTTACTACTGTGTTTACAATTTCCAAATATTCTACATTCTGAATTCTTTAGAAGGAACCCAAACTCTGGACTAATAGCAATGCGAACTGTATATCACAAACCCAACAGATGAATGATCTAGCAGATTGCAGCCCCGATTGAAAAACTATAGCCAAGTCATTCTTTATATACCCTTTCTCATTGTTTTCCAGTTTTTTTAATTATCTTCAATTAATCATAATTTAAATCTATATTTTAAATTAATGTTTACATTTCTTTTTAATCTAATCTCTTGTTTAGATTAACCCAGTATCTTATCATCCAGGAATCTTGCAAACTTAATTGCATTCCGAAGCCGATGAGATATTTTCACAAAAAAATTTTTTATAACAAATTTTATTTTACATTTGTTTATTTTTAACCATTTTATTTAACTATTTTAAAAAGAAGCGAATGAATTTTAAACTTTTTTATTTTAGATTTCGCCTAAGATTTATTTTACATATTTTATTTTACATATTTTATTCCCCTAATTTATTTTTGCTTTATAAAACAAAGAGAGTTTTCTTTAAAAAAAAAAAGAGTTTTAAATTTTTTCTAATTCTATTTTAGATTTCTACCCCCTTTTGCTAAGAAGTTTTATTCTAAAAGAAAATATGACACAGTCTTTTGCTTTTGCAAAATTTCATTTTAAAAATCTTAAAACTATTCATATTTTTTTTAAAAAAAATTATGAAACATGTACCGCTATATATATTTTTTACCCATATATTCGTTGGTGTACAATATAAAAATAATGTTGACCGAAAAGTAAACAATAAATAACATTCAGCATGTACCGTGCAAATTCCAGAAAATTATTATAATTTTTTTCTGTTATATATATATTAATGCTGATACTAAAAATGTATTATTTTTAGCATCCAAGTCATATATTCTTATCATTTTTAAAATTTATTTTCTTCGTTAATAACTTAAATTTTTATTTCATTAATTTTTTAATATCTATGAATATATTTTTGTCAATGTAACTGCTATATTTTACTATATATTAGATCACACCTATATTGTCTTTATATATATATTTCCTATTAGTCTTCTCTAGATTGTGTTTTTTTTCCTCTCTCTCTTCACTTTATTTGTTAATTTTATCCTTACTTTAATACCCCCCTCCCCTAAATAATTTTTGTCATTAATTTATTATACTGAATAGTTTTGTGCTATAATTGGTAAGTTTAATTTTTTTTTTTTTAGTGATTTGAGCATTACTGGGGTTACTTCAGAAGATGTTTCTCCCAAAAATCAACCGATTTTATCAAGTTTTAATCCTTTAAAGCCTTTCAGCATGAATGAAGAAGAAGAATTTAACAATGCTGTTAATTCTATACACACTACAACTCTAAATTTAAAAACAGATACTGAAAGTGGTTCATTTAGCATTGACTGGGAAAATCCTATTCCTTTTAGTGTGAATGCTTTGGTTGGAGCAGGAGGAGATGGCAACCAGTTTTCATCTGATCAAAAGCAATCCAAAGATAACTCCTTTGATATTGTATTTGGAGACTCTGGTGATCAAAAACACTCCAAAGATAACTCCTTTGATATTGTATTTGGAGACTCTGGTTGTGCTTATCAAACCATCACCAAATCTATTTCATATAGGACTTCAAAGGTTAAACCTCATTCTGTTCCAAAATTATATCTTTATATTCAAATGCAACTCTGTCGAACAGAAAGTCTTAAAGATTGGTTGAATGTAAATATTGTTAGAGATAAAGATGAAATATTAGATATTTTTGATCAGATTGTGAGTGCTGTAGACTATGTGCACAGTTGTGGTCTTATGCATCGAGATCTTAAGGTAATTTATTTTTTAATGGTTGTCATTGTTTATATTATGTTTGAATTATTTTTTATTTATTAAATGAAAAGCACAATTTTTCTAAGATAGAGAAATATTATTATTCAGAGCAACTAATGTATTATAAATATTTTAATATAATATTTTATATTGTAACAGGATGACCATTCTGTGGTATGCACAAAGGTGGGTGGATTACTCCTGATGAATAAAAGATTATATCTCTATTGTCCACATTCATGCATATCCCGCACACATTAACTCGTACCTAGGAAAGGAGAGAGTAAGATCTAAATAACTACAGATTCTACCCTTAATCTATCTCAGCCATATTGCAGTTTATTTCTATTATTCCTGATTTTGAACCCAGGAAGATATTAGTTGATTCTCTGGTTCAGGGTATATTTGTATCAATGGAGTCTGAATATGTGTAAAATAAATACATGTTTGTTAATGGGAGTGGATATGGTATATTGTATACATGCAAGTAATGATCGTAATATGTGTATAAGGATATGACTAAGCAAAATATAACCACAGAAAAATAAAACAAGAGTCGTGTTTTAACATTTAAATAAATTTAATAAAGGTATTTACACTGATCAGTGTTTGAACAAGAAAATTTAAAACCAATTAGGGAAAACTCATTTAGATGTTTGTAGTCATTCTTTATTTATGCTTGATTTATACCAATGTCCCACATCCTGATCCCATAAAGAATAACCACTAAATGTCCCAATTAACATGAATGATTTTTATATTATATACAATATTGCTATATATAGTACCGAATTCATTTTTTTTTTTTTTTTATCTTTTATTTAATGCTATAAGGTTGGTTTAAAACACCCCCCTGTTATGTATGATGTGTGTATGATGAAAGAGAGTTATAAATTCATGACACTAACAGTGAAAAAGATATGCAAAGAAAATATTTAAAAAATTAACATAAACTTTGGAATGAGAAAGCTTATGTGTTGAACGTATATAAATGTTGAATTTATATATGTATTAGGTAATGTCTTACCTTATCCCATTTATAGTGATCATACTATTTCATAAACAAGAGCATACTTCATAGATTTTATCTTTCCAAGATGATATTACAAATGAAGAGATTTCTTTTTATTTTTGTTTCAAAAATAAAAAAGAATTAAAGCTATTTGGCCCTATATTAAAATAAAGAATATAAAATTATGATATATAGCATACAAACAATTAAATATAGATGACATCAACTTTATAATTAGGCTTTATAGTTCGTATAGATACTGTTGTGATGGCTTGTTCCCATAATCTCTAGTGGTAGCTGGGAATTTGAACATCTGCTGTACAGGTTGATTTCACTAGCCTTCGAACTGAAGTTTTAAAATGAAAAGTAAAAAAAGAATTCATAATGGATTCTATTTGATGTTTATTAATCAAAAGCATGGAGAGATAGGACAATTCCATATCGATCTTGACTATTTCTAGCTCCTTGATCAACAATGAGTATTCTTCCATGAAGTTCTTCTTGCACTTAGCACTGCATATTTACTTTTGTCAATACTTATATTTGTTTTCATAGTTTTAGTTGATTGGAGCAATGTCAATTTTTCTTGTATTGCATGTTTTTATATTTAGATCTGGAAATCTATAGCGAGGAATTGATGGTGGTTTTAGAGATTCGAATACTTTATTTTGTTTGCAACTTATTAATTTTTGAATTCTTTGTTTAGCTGTTTTATGAGCTGTATATTTCTCCTCACTTTCCAAAATCTTGGTAAAAGATTTGTTTAAAAGTATCACAACTCCAAATTGGTCGATACTGGACTTCAAACTTTCCTTTCAGCTCTTTGTGTAGGGAA
The DNA here is from genome assembly GCA_028023455.1 of Epiperipatus broadwayi. Lineage (NCBI taxonomy): Eukaryota > Metazoa > Onychophora > Udeonychophora > Euonychophora > Peripatidae > Epiperipatus > Epiperipatus broadwayi. The sequence continues at coordinate 9,086,179 of JAQFVV010012404.1, forward strand.
TGGTAGATTTTTCCCATAGATAAAAGAATTTTTTCTCTGTTTCTTGAACAAAAAAGTTTGTTGTATATATTATATTAAGCCAGTTTGTGCTCATCCTTTTTACTTTATTGTTGATGTCTTCTCTATTACATATTAACATAAACAACTTGTTAAAAAAATATAAGAAAAGAAACATTTGATTTTTCTCTACTTTAATACTATATACATGTATTTTTTTTCTTGATTGCATTAATTCATCTGATCTATTGTATATTATTCTTTTGTGTTGGTAATCATAATACATTTAATGTTAATTGTTGCGATAGTTAGTTGTCATATCTATTTGACTCACTTGGTTTAAACTTTGTTTTAATATTTATTTAGATTGGGCTTTAAGACTTAGGTTGTGTATATTGGTTTATTATTTTATGTGCCGTAACATTATCTAATATTATTCATTAATGAATAATGCTAATATCATGTGGCTTGAATTAGGGTTGGGCCTCATGTTGTGTACTAGGTATTGGAGGGTTGTTAGCTATAACACATCCCTCCGGTAAAAGTATTAAAGATGGTAAAATCTTTAATTCTTTGATTATTTTTTTTCAGGGTTAGATTAAAGTAGATCCATGATGTTTTTTTTTTTTTATAGTTTTTTTGAGACATATATGGTTTATTATCTTATCCATGTTTCTCACTAAAGATTTTAGTCAATGTTACTGGTTTATATAAAACCTTGATTAAATATATATATTGCTCGCTATTATTTGAGTTTTCAGATTTGTAGTCTATAGCTTTGCTTTGTTTTTTAAGTTGGTGGTGGATCTGTTGTATGTCCCTTTGATACCACTTCCTTTGTCCACCCAATATGAGTTTGGGCCAGTGCATTTGATGATGGTAAATGGCCCCGCATATAAATTGCAGAATTTGTGGAAGATAAATTCTTTGGGGTTACTTACATGGGGTATCTTAATGAAAACTTTATCATCTATTTTGAAATGGTAATTATCTTTCTTTTGAAGTTTGTTACACCTTTTACTTTATTTTGTGATATGCCTCCATTCGATCCTTTTCTGGATCGATTGGTGATTCTGTGAGCATAGGCATTGGTGTGTGGAATAACATTGGGGGTATTTTATCCTAATTGTAATCTAAGGGATGCGAATCCAGTGGATTCATTTACATTCCAATTGATATAATTGACTACGTACTGTGTGTGCTTTACCCAACATATATGCTTGTCTCTTGGACAAACATCCGAGTTCCCGCATTACACTTGTTTACGGTTTGATTGTGGGTTCCTAATAGAAGTAAGCACATGTTTCATCTGTTGCTCATGTACTCATTGAGTCTGTTTTTTAGATAGGAAAGGGGTACCATGATCGGTTAAGATCGTTCCTGGTTTTCCTATCTCTTTGAACTGCAGGATGTCTAATACTTTTATAATAAATTTAGTATTAGCTTGAAGTGTAGGGTAAGCAGCCACATATTTTGTGAAAAGATCATAGGCTACTAACAAGTATTTTTGCTTATTAAAAGATGGTAATGGATTGTAAAAATCCACTGCTAATATCTCATTTGCTCTTTAGAGGATGATATTGTTAACTGAACTCGTTTAATTTCTAATCAATTTTTTATTAATTGTTCAGTTTTATGAGCTCCATAGTACCCATATAAATATTGTACATATTGAACGAGTGGGTTTTTTAAAAATTTTTTGATATTACTACCCTCCATTTACTTTTGTCATTATTTAACTTATATTTTAAGAGCTGGTTGTCTAGTCTGTAATTTTTCAGATCATTGGCTTTATACAGAATTTCCTTTTTGTTAATGTTTTGATGATTTTATTAAGATCAGGATCTAGAATTTGAAGTTGTTTTATGTTCAATAAATCGTTCTCTACATTTTCTTCAATTGTTATGTCAATGTTTAAAATGTAGGTATTATCCTTAATTAAATGTTGCTGTTCTGACTAACATGGATATCCTTAATATATCAGCTACAATGTTTTCGGAGCCTTTACAGTATCTGAGTGTATAATTGAATTCTTGTAAAAGCAAATTCCATCTAACAAGGTGACTATTAGTTAAATAGCTATGATTCAAGGCTTTTATGATCGGTGATCATTATCACCTCGGATCCGAGAAACATTTGTTGAAATTTCTGAAAAGCCCACACTATGGCTAGTGCTTTTTTTTCAGTGACCATATAATTTATTTCAGAACCTTTTAAGAGATGGCTAATGAAGTAGAGGACTCCAGCTTGGATTTGGGCTAGGGTCATCCCTAATCCATAACCACTATTATCTGTTTGTAAGCTAAAGGATTTATTAAAATCAGAAAAATCTAGCATTGCTTGATCTAAAAACCCTGTTTTAATTACAGCAAATGCATCATGTTGATCTTTAGTCCAATTCCATCTTTCCTTTTTTCTGATCAATTTCAATAATGGTTCCATGTGATCAGCAAATTTGGGATAAAAATGATTGTAAACCCTAAAAATGATCTATTTTTTTATTCTTTGGTGTAGGAAAATTCTTTATTGCACTGATCTTATCTGGATGAGGTTTCACTCCATTACAACCAATGATATGACTTAGGAAGACGTCTTCGTTGCATACTAATGTACTCTTCTTGAAATTGATTTTTATACCTTTGTTAAAACCTTCTTTAAAAAATATTGCAATGTTGGCATCATCTAAGTAGATTATTGCAATCTGTTTGATCTCAGGGAAAAGGGTTTTAACCAGGCATCTTATTAAACTGGGACCATTATTAATCAACCCAAATGCTGCATCCTGTTAAATTGATGAGTGAATCCCTCATATTGAAATGCAGTGTATTGGCAATTATCAGGATGAAGTTCAATTTGCCAATAACTCTAGATTAAATAGAAAGTGGAATATACTTTCTTGTTACCAAATTTCATGAATAGTTCTTATATGGGTAGTGGTATATTCCTATCTGGAATTGTAATTTTGTTTAGATGTCTAGAATCCACAACAAAATCTCATTGACTCATCTTTTTTTTTTCATAATTATAATTATATTGCAAAATGATGAGGAGCATTTGAAAATTATTTCCTAGTTGATCATCTTTTGGATTTGTTAATTTCACTTTGATATTGATATGGGATAGGATACATTTTGGATTGAAATGATTGTTTTTCAAACTGTTTGATTCTTTGCTGAAATCCTTTTATTACTCCTGGTATTTCTGAGAATATGATATCATATTCATTAATCACAGATCGCAAAGATATTTTCAACTTTAATTAAATTTGACTCAGGAAATTTTTCCTTTAGCAGTGCTTCATGTATGGTGGATAATAATATACAATCAATTTTATTTAAATAAAAACTTTACAGTAATGTCATTCACTTACTCTAACTAATTTGTTTTTGAAATCAACCATGCATTTGTTTGAATGTAGGAAATCTGCCCCTAATATGACTTCATGAATGATGCCACTTAGTATTAAAAAAACATATTATTAGAGTACTCTAGAGTTTGAACACAGAGAGGTACCTGTTTTATAAGAAGTTTTCTGATTCCATTAGTTTAGCAGCAAAAAGTTCACGAGTGGCAATTCTTTTTTGTATTTAGATATTTCATTTACTTTCACAGCAGCAGCAGCTGTCTCATTTATTTCAGGCAGCAGATCTTCATGGTGAATTTATGATGGGCAATGGAAAGTTCGGCATCCGATAGGCCATCTCCCGATGGAGAATAATCTAGGTGCTTTACTTGGTCATACCTTGGCAGGAACAAATTATTTTTATATTTTGGAGACTCACAGTGCTCGAGAGCAAAGCTAAAGTTTAAGTGAATGTCTCCAGCAAGTCTAAGATGGCCTCTTTTTTTATCTTGATCTTTCACATTTTTGTTAAGGTATTTTTAGGTACTGTTTAATCTGCCCTGAGGATAATCAATGCATTTTGTTGGTTTTAATTAAAGAAAGCTGCCGTTCTATTGTTTACATTTTACATTTACTAATTACATTTTGGGGAATTTTTCTTTAATTAATCTATTATCTATCGCTGACCGATGCTTTTAAATTTCAAAGACAAAAAGGAAACAAGATTATTTTAACTTTTAATTAAATACTACATCAGATTTTTTTAGAATTATTATTAAACTAAATTTAAACAAAGCAATAAATACGAACTTTATAATCCAAAATAAATGATTAAAATTATAAAAAATTATATAACTAAAGAAATCTAAATTATATTATTTTATCCCTATTTATTGCCTTTAATTTGAGATCGAAATGTGTGCGTGTTTATGCTGAATTCTACATATATTTATACATTTTTAATATTGCTACACACACAATTCGATACCAAAAAGTTTAAATTTGGGCGGGATAGATCGGTCAGTGAGAGACGACAGAAAAAGGTGAAACTTAAGATTCGAATACGAATCTTACTGTTTCAGTATTATATAAGCTTCTTAAAATTTCTGAATTTATTATTAGTTTTTTTCTTTAATAACTCTTTAAATCCTAAGATGCCATCTTTAATTAAAAAAAAAAATTACAAGAAATATAATTTTTGATATATTTTCTATTTTATTACAAGAACTATAAATACATTGTTAGAAAGAGAAAACATGAAAGAATGTAATAAAGCTGATAAAATAGTCATTAACTAAAACAAAAATTTAAAAATGAGATTTTAATACTTTTAAACATGTTTATTTTTACATTGGTTCACAAATTCTAAATTTTGAAAGTTATATGTTAAAATTACAATTTCATAGACAGCTTCATCACATTTGTCATAAAATACTAAAAAAAAAGATAAAATGTCTTACCTGAAGTAATTTTTCAGTGAAAAAATTACAAAGACAATGTGATTGGTAACTTCCATTTTTATTAGGACCCAGATCCTGTCCTTCCATATCAGGATATCTACTAGAAATGTTTGGTTGTCCTTCCATGCAGGGTATCTGTTAGAAATATGTTTGGTTTGGGGGGGGGGTAACAATAATAGTTTACAAGATATTATGCAAAGAGAACTTTAGTAAATTGTAATGTATTATAATATATTAATTATTATATTAGTGAAAAATGGGGTGTGATATAAAATGTATTTTTTTCAAATAAATATCGAACAGTAAGAACAGTTTATGAGATATTATGCAAAGATTATTTTAGTAAATTGTATTATATTATTCATCATCATTATCAATTCACTGCAGGGTGAAGATCTCTCCAAGTTCAATCCATCTTCTCCACATCACCCCTGCACACTTTATTATATTATCTATCCATCTCACATATAGTCTCCTTCTAGGTCTTTTACAGTTTCTTGGAATCCAGTTTTAGATTTCAGTTGTCCATCTATTATTATCTTTTCTAACAATCCAACCCAACTCCACTTCAGTCTTTTAATTTTTTCAATGAATTATATTATAATATTATTATATATTAATTATTATATTATATTAGTGAAAAATGGGGTGTGACCTAAAATGTGTATTCTTTTCAAATAAAGTGTACTCAAAAAATAAATAACAAACAGTAAGAACACCGTATGAGATATTATGCAAAGAGAACTTTAATAAATTGTAATATATTTAAAAATATAATTAATTATTATATTATTGGGGAAGGGGAGGGGCACCTAAAATATATATTCTTTTCAAGTAAATAAAGTGTACTCAAAAAATAAATATAAAAAAAAACTTCTTTAAGATAAATGAATAAAAACTAAGTAAAATCAATAAATATCAAAATAAACAAATTTATTATGTGTGTGGGAGATGATGTATGAAGTAGATGGTTGAGCGTATGTGATCGAGTCTGGATGTGTATCATTGAAATGTACTGTCTAAAATTATATAGCATATTTATTCTATTCTATTTATATTTAATTATATAAAAAAAATGTAAAAAAAAAATATAGTAATAAAAATAGATAATAAAACTAATTAAATACTGATATAAAATCATAATATATCTTGCCTACGGCACTAAATATACGCATATGATCGAGTCTGAATGTGTATGTTTTTATATCACTGAAATGCATTACCTAAATTATATAGCATATTTATTTTTTTCTATATATATTTAATCCGTAATCATCTGAAATCCGGACATGGCCGCTTGCGGCTTTGGTGCTATACAAAATCAATCAAATGTAATGTTACCGGGCCACCGTAACTTTTTTTTATATAACATGATTTTTTTTTTTTTTGATTAAACGAATTTTTATTTCATTTATAACATGATTTCTTTTTTATTAAACTAATTTTTATATTCATTTTCATTGTTTTTTTATTTTTAACCTGACATTTTTCTTTATTCAACAAATTTTGGTAATTTAATTTTGTGTTTATTTTTCTGAATTTTAAAACTTTGGACTATTTCTTGACGAAAAAACTTGTTTTAACCCCGCTGAAAAAATATAATGGTACAATTATTTGGGATTTGTTTCGACTTTGTTCTACCTTTTTTTTTTGGTTGACTAAATTGTTTTTCTTATTATCATTAAATCAAAAGTAACTTTTGTGTTTTTTGGGGGTAACAAATTGTTTTCAAACCCCCACCCCACACTCGGAAAAATAAATGTAACAAAAAGTCAATAATTTCTTTTTTTTTTTCAAAAACTTTTTCTCACTTTTTACTTTTATTTATATTTCGTTTGAATTGCCTTTTTTTTTTTTTTTGGTTTTTTTTTTGGCTTCTACAATAAACTGCTTTTTTGAGGGGCTTACATACTTTGTTATTATTAACAAAAAGTCAACAAAAATAGTCATTTATTTTAACCCCACTGAAAAAAGATAATCCAAATACTTGTCAATTTCTAATGAAATAAAAAAAAAAAAAAGGACACAAACTTTGGACTTTTTGAATTTATTTATTATTTTATTGCTGTAATAAAAACAGTCTGGTATTTGGGAAGACATTATGTGTCTGAAAAAAGGACACAGTCTCCCTCACTTTCTGTACTCGGCAATTCTGACAGTTTAAAAATTGGACGTTCTTCTCAGAACTTTTATTGGTCTCATATATTTTCCACGCTGAAACGTGACTAAGCATGTGAGCTTTTTCGAAGCGTGTTGGAACATACTCTTTGCCAATTTTTTACATATTAATATTTTTTTAGGGAAGGGTGGGGACCATATGACAATTACTAGTAATTAACAACATTATTTAAATATAAATGACATTACTTTATTATGGAGATTTGAAAAATTGTACCGCCTTGAAATTAAAACACCCTCAAGTGATACGGTAATCAGCTATGATTAGAACAAATACACTTAAATAGTTTCATAGCGCAAAACAGGCCCTAATAATTTTGTGCAATGTCATGTAAAGCGGCCTGCAATGGGTTAATACAGTATAAATGTTGTTATTAGCCATAAGGCCGGCTGCAGAAACGACATTTTTGTGTGTTTTGACACATAAACAACGCCATCAGGCGGCCATGCCCGGATTTCAGATGATTACCATTTTAATCATATATATATAAAAAAAAAAATAATAAAAATAGGTAATAAAAATAATTAAATACTGAAATAAAATCATAATATATCATACCTATCGAATCTGGATGTGTATGTTTTTATAGCCTATTTATTCTTTTCTATATATATTTAATTATATTTTAAAAAAGTAATAAAAAAATAAGTAATAAAAGTATAATTGAATATTCACTGACTCCTGGCTAGTTAGCGTCTATTTCAAATTTGAATTTCCCGAGGCATTAGATGTGATATTCACAGTTGTCCTTGCAGATAAAAAATTATTCCAATCTTTTTTTTTTTTTTGACATTACAGCTTCCAAATCCTTTTTTTTCCATTGCAGCTTCCAAATGAAATGAAAATGAGCTTCTAACCTACAAATACACGTTGCCACTTTCATATCCATATCAAGCGGTAAGAGAATACAATTCAGCCGTAAAAAAGATTTCCCATAAAAAAAATCTAAAAAAATTTAAAAATTGTATTTTAGAAAAAAAAAATAGCCCATTTAAAATGTAATAAAATGGCGGATCGAATGGTCTGAGACCCGTAAGTGTACGATGTACTGATTCCATGCAAATTCAGTTGAAACTCTAAATTTTTGAACAGGACTCTCAGGGGCATTTCAGACTCTAGGGGATTAAAAAATTATTTGGGATTAGTGGAATGATGATTACATTTATTGAGAAACTTCAGAATAATGGGTTATAGATTACTGGATATTTGATATTAAATATGAAAATGATAGAATTGAATACACAAAGATGAAAAGGGAAATGTTTTAATATTATTATGATAATGTATTATCTTTGAAAAAGAAGTGAGTTTAGAGTTTTGATATTTAGTTGTTATCAGTTCATATTTTGCAGTTCTGTTTACATCTTAATGAATAATTTACTTCACCTATATACGTTTAAAGCATACTATAAGTATTACGTCTTCTTAATATATTTTTTTAAAATCTTATTCAATTAAATAATAATTACCTGCACTTTTATCAAATTTATTTTCATTATTATATTAATGAATATGAATGTGATTTGAAATACGTTAAATTTAATCCAGTCATACCAAATTATGTAATATTTAAAATTTTAAATATTTTTTTTCCAAAATACCAAAACCTATAATAAAACATGATATCTATTTGTCTATCTTATTGCATTGTTCTGATCTCTATTAACAAATATAATTTATTAAAATTATAATTTTGGATAGTCTTACATATAAATATATTATTTGATAAACCTGAACAGCGTAGCAGTTACATAGAAAAATTTAATGCCCTTCATTCTCATCACTTATAATTATCATATTACTTTTTAAAAAATTATATTACAATATTTCATTTACATGTGTTGATGCTATCTGGAGGGAATTTATTCATTAGGGTTATATTTGTTCTAATTTCAGCCCTCCAACATCTTCTTTTCTTTGGATGGCATAATTAAAGTTGGTGACTTTGGTTTAGTAACTGCTATGACTGAACAGCAAGGTATAACATTCCAAAATGAAAATAATTGTAAAAGCAAAAAACATACAGACCAGGTGGGAACCCAGCTGTATATGAGCCCAGAACAAGTAAGTAAATTAACTATTATAATTTTAAATTGTGTATTATAAAAGATAAATGTGTATGTAAAACTAATTTGCTTACATTATATTTCTGTAGCTTGAGTTGGAATATATAAAGTCTTTTATATAAACAAATTTTTGTTTACAATATATTGACTCATTATTGAATTTCTATCAGGAGTAATAAATAACATAGAATGTATTATTAACATCTTTTTATATATTGAAATCAATATACTTATATATATTTAATCAAAACTACCCCAAATCCAAAATTAAACAAGACTAGCATAAAAATAATATTAAAACACAACCTAAGGTTCACTGCTACAAGCAGACTTCTCAAGTGTAAAGAACTACAAAAACTACACAATATATATAATATTAAAAACTACCCACAAATCCATTCACTTCTCATCCACCCTTAATATTAAAAGAACTCTTAAATAAGTTAATTGCTTCAGAATAATAAATTTTCAATAATAAAGACTCTTTAATTCTTCTTTTGATTTCATTTCTCTCAAAGAAGACAACCTTAGCTTCATCAAAATCAATAGTGTGGCCTGTAACTTTTTCATGGACATACAAAGCAGAACTAAGATATCTATTTTTAACTCTACTTTATGAACCTTTAATCTTTCATTTAAACTCAAACTACTCTGACCTATGTAAACCTTCTTACAAAATAAACAAGGAATAAAATATAGTACACCAGGAATAGTCTTTCTATCAAAAACTTCTTTTGTATTATTTAATAAATTATTCAATGTAACACCCCTTTTCCAAGCAATTTTCTTATTTCCAAACAATTTACTATTTCCACACACAATTTTATAAGACAATTTAAATGGCAAAGAAATAAAATCATGTTTTTCTTTAACCTTTACATCCTTACAAATATTACTATTAAATAAAATACTTTTAACAAATTTATCAGAGTATCCAACACTTAAGTAATCTTTATAAAATTGATATTTCTGAAACAAAGCCACCCACTAGAATTATTTAATTTAATATTCCTATGACAATAATTCCTTAAAGCAGCTACTTTATGAGATACAGACTGATAGCTATCAGGTTTAATTATAGATCTTAATTCTTTACTTTTAACTAAATGGCTGCACAATAAACAATTAGTTTCTACATTTCTAATCACCAAAAGATCTAAAAATTTTAACTTACCAAAATCTAACCCCCCTCCTTCTAATACAAATTTTATAGAAGGATCAAAACAATTAAACTCATTTACAAATTCCTTCAATTTATCATTCTCAACTACAAATAAACAATCATCAACATATCTGACAAATAATTTTACATATAAACAATTTTTTTTAATAATAATTTCCTCTTCCATAAAATTAATATAAACTGAACATACTAAAGGAGAAATAATATAACCTATTATCCACCCTTCCTTAATCTTATAAAAATTATCTTTATACGTAAAATACATAGAATCTTCCAATAACAAAAGCAAATCTTTAATTACCTTAATTTTATTTTTTGATAAAGAACTTTTCTTAATCAATACAGACAAAAGAACATCAATATTGCTTAACCTATTAAAAGACTGATACATATTTTCAATATCTAAACTTCCAAATACCCAATACCAATAGGTTAAGCAGTATTGATGTTCTTTTGTCTGTATTGATTAAGAAAAGTTCTTAATCAAAAAATAAAATTAAGGTAATTAAAGATTTGCTTTTGTTATTGGAAGATTCTATGTATTTTACTTATAAAGGTAATTTTTATAAGATTAAGGAAGGGTGGATAATAGGTTATATTATTTCTCCTTTAGTATGTTCAGTTTATATTAGTTTTATGGAAGAGGAAATTATTATTAAAAAGAATTGTTTATATGTAAAATTATTTGTCAGATATGTTGATGATTGTTTATTTGTAGTTGAGAATGATAAATTGAAGGAATTTGTAAATGAGTTTAATTGTTTTGATCCTTCTATAAAATTTGTATTAGAAGGAGGGGGGTTAGATTTTGGTAAGTTAAAATTTTTAGATCTTTTGGTGATTAGAAATGTAGAAACTAATTGTTTATTGTGCAGCCATTTAGTTAAAAGTAAAGAATTAAGATCTATAATTAAACCTGATAGCTATCAGTCTGTATCTCATAAAGTAGCTGCTTTAAGGAATTATTGTCATAGGAATATTAAATTAAATAATTCTAGTGGGGTGGCTTTGTTTCAGAAATATCAATTTTATAAAGATTACTTAAGTGTTGGATACTCTGATAAATTTGTTAAAAGTATTTTATTTAATAGTAATATTTGTAAGGATGTAAAGGTTAAAGAAAAACATGATTTTATTTCTTTGCCATTTAAATTGTCTTCTTATAAAATTGTGTGTGGAAATAGTAAATTGTTTGGAAATAAGAAAATTGCTTGGAAAAGGGGTGTTACATTGAATAATTTATTAAATAATACAAAAGAAGTTTTTGATAGAAAGACTATTCCTGGTGTACTATATTTTATTCCTTGTTTTATTTTGTAAGAAGGTTTACATAGGTCAGAGTAGTTTGAGTTTAAATGAAAGATTAAAGGTTCATAAAAGTAGAGTTAAAAATAGATATCTTAGTTCTGCTTTGTATGTCCATGAAAAAGATACAGGCCACACTATTGATTTTGATGAAGCTAAGGTTGTCTTCTTTAGAGAAATGAAATCAAAAGAAGAATTAAAGAGTCTTTATTATTGAAAATTTATTATTCTGAAGCAAATAACTTATTTAAGAGTTCTTTTAATATTAAGGGTGGATGGGAAGTGAATGGATTTGTTGTAGTTTTTAATATTATATATATTGTGTAGTTTTTGTAGTTCTTTACACTTGAGAAGTCTGCTTGTAGCAGTGAAACCTTAGGTTGTGTTTTAATATTATTTTTATGCTGGTCTTGTTTAATTTTGGATTTGGGGTAGTTTTGATTATATATTGACTAGTTTAGCTTTATGCTTGTAATGTTTATATATATTTAAACATCATAATAAATAAATTTATTAAATATTATTTTTTTGTAAATTAAAAAATTATTGAGTTTTTTATAAGAAAAAAAAAAGCATCTGTGATAGATCTGAACTTGTACATTTAATTTTCGTGACATGAGTTTTCAAACTAGAAATGTGAAAGCTTTTTAGTTTGTTGCAACATTCATAAATGCAAAAACAAAATAATACATTTGTTGAAGAAGTGTTATATAGGTGAAAGTACTTCAAAATAATAGTCTTCACATTAATTTATTTTTTAAATATTGATTTTAACATATTTATTCTGTGATATACTATAATATAAATATACATTGTTGAACCATTCAGTGGTGAAATATCAATTTTTTTTTATAATATTAAATTTGAAGAATTGCATCTTCATCGATGGATCATCATTTATTTCCATTGTTTTTAGAATGCGAACATAGAATGAGTTACTCTGTTATCTATGTCTGTGATAATCCTACTAGCTTTGATACAGCAATGTGTGATTAGTGGATAGATGACATAGTTGCTTCTATATAATATTATTTGACTTATTTAACCTTACAAAGATTAGATTCCTGCTATATTTAGTATAACCAATGTACAACCAATGAATTAGTCAGGTGATTCAGCTTTATGTTATGAGTTGCATGTAACCTTGAAATTAAAGGAATGATGTTTATGTAGAAAAAGTAAATGCGTAAAAAAGTAGTATATCCATCAAATAAAATCCAAGAATGGAGAATCGGCAATAACAGTAGAGCAGTTTAAATAAAATAAAATGAAAATAGACTAATTAAAATAAAATTATATGCAGGTTAATCAAAGAGTAGGCATTAAGTAATATACTAGATCAGAAAAAAGCAAGAATCATTCAAGTTAAATGAAGATGATAAAGTAAACATGTAATCTCAGAATATGGAAACCAATTTAGATAGTGATGACAAGGAAGAGTTTACAGAATTATAATGATAAAATGAAACATTTGAATGAATGGAGAAACAAATGAATGAAATAATGAAACAGCCTCGACCATTGAATGAATGGAGAAATAGATGATGGAAAAAATTGTTTAGGAAGTTTGAAGTTATTAAAAAATAAATGGATAAAATGAAAAAAGACAGCTAGAGCTTGTTCAAATAAGTAAAATATAACTATAAAAACGTATCGAAGAAGTTTGAAGTTAACCCAAACCAAATAGTAAAGATATATAAAAAAATAGCAAGAATAATATAATCAATAAGTTTGAAGATAGCCAGAACCAAATAAAGAAAAGGTATATTAAAAAAAAAAAGAGTGTAGTATGTAAAACTTAAAGCATAAGAGATGGTGGTCATGTGATGTTTATTGGCTTAAAACTTAAAGAAAGGATTAGAAAATGGGTTTAAATCAAAAATGAAAAAAATGATTCAAGAAGTAAAGTAGGAAAAAACAGCAGAAATGAAAAGTTAAAAACTTTAAACTACATAGTCCAGAAGTAGTTGTAGATTGTCAAAAATGAGAATTAGAAAGTATTGATGAAAATACAAGTGAAAGGGAATGTCATTGCTTGGCATCTAGAAGAGATGCAGATTAAATATGAAAAATTAGGAGGAGGCATTTGAATTAAAAATGGGAATAAGAGAGCAGACAGTTGTGTACAAAAGTGTAGAAGGGACACAGGAAGAAATGATTATCAGATTAAACAAGTTTATGAGACTAATCAGAAGAAAGATGAAAGCATGAGAAGACTATTTATAACTGGGATTTATTGTTAAACAAGTCCAATATTTTTCAGGAATTAAGACAAACTCTTGAATTGTTACTGGAATTAGAATTATTAAGACATCAACATTAAGCTTTGTAGTACAGAACTGAAGATGCATATACCCATTTTTTTAAAAATAAATAGCCAAACTTCATGCATTAACTGCCAACTTATTGTCAGAAAATTAGATAATAAAGTTAATGAGTGCATCTTAATAGATGCCAATTGGTCCTAACTGGAAGAAGAATGAATGAATGGCAAAACAGCTAAATCTTTTTGATATAGGCAGCCTTTGTTTGAAAGCTTGGGAGAAAAAGGAGATTGAAAGCCCAGAATAAATTTCAAATTCAAGAAGAGTGATGGTCTATAGTAAATGTAATGAATGTAAACAAAAAAAAATGAACCTCACTATTACGGACCAGCAAAAGAAAAAGAAGATTAACAAATAGTCCAGAATAGATTTGCCATCATCAGACAAACTGTAAATGGGTTCAATATTAACCAGAATATATATAATGAAGCTCATCTGTGCCTGTTGTCATCGTGTTGTGTTAGTTCCCACATCAGTGACCTAGAAAAAAAGAATGGAATGTCATTCGAAGATAATGGGTGGAAAAACAATTGAACCAATCAAAATTGTCATTGTCAGTCAGTAGTCCTCCAAGAATAAAAACTTTATGTGACAGATGAGAAAAGAAGGCTCAAGAGTTGACAACAGTTTTGATAATGCAGATGGATTTAATTGCAGAACTGACTCTGCATTGGAATGATGACCAAAGATTAAGAAAATATATATATATCATAATAAAATATATTTAGAAATTACTGAAGTAAAAGAATTTTTGTTTGTAGTGATGATTGAAGAACTGGGGGGATATATGCTGAGATCACAAAAATCATTGGTGGAAAAAAGAACCTTTGATGTTGATGAATATATTTGAAGCATTTGTCTTTTGAAGGATATAGAATTACATATGCAGGCTAATCATTTAACTTTGCCTTAAAAATTATTAATTACACTATGAGGGAATGCTCTCCTTTCTGAAGTTTGAAGCACTAGTAAACAATTAATTAGTTTTTAATTCATCTTTCCATTTGGATAATACTTTGGTTATATAAAAAAAAAATTTAGTGATGTCAATCAAGATGTTTTAACAAATTTTTTGTTCTTCATATCTAAATGTTCCTAATTAGTGACAGTAGGAAGAGGTATGATTAATGTTATAATGTAGATTTACAATCCTGAAATGTGAAATATTTTTGAAGGACTTATGCTGGCATTATTAACATGAAAATAACTAATAATTGGAGAAACTGAGGTTGCTATCAACACATTTCACATCATGATGAAGAATATCATTAATCATAGGAATTTATGAAGAATAGAAGGTAGATCTTGCCAATTATTAGAAAAACAATTATTATATTAGTTTAAAAAAAATCAAAATTTAAATAACCTTTATCTATTGATGAAATAAGAAGCAATTCAAATCATTTACATATATAGAATGTAGCTTTGTTATGAATACAGATCCCAAGAGAATCAGAGTAGCCATATTATAAAGACAATAGTTTGTTAGGCTGTCAAAAAGATATAAATTAGCATAGCTTAAAAATGTAGAATCACATAGAAACAAAATTGATTAAGAAGAAATCAGAAAGGAAATAGGAATATAATTACCCTATTTTGATACTACTCTATAGGATTGGTATTATGATTACTATGAATTGGATCACAATGTTGATAGAAAACTAAACTTAAAGATATGTTGAAGATATGACATAAAAATTATACAAGATTAAAATAAAATGAAGAATAAACAAACATTATACAAAAGTCTGAATTGCTATAAATATATATTAGGAATAAAGTTATGACATTTAGGAATTTTTTTTTGCTCATTTATTTTAGTACTGTAAAACGAAAGGTATATAAGCAATTTTTTTGAATTGTTCCAAATTAGGAATTAAAGGGTTTTTTATTTTTAATATTTGACATTTGTACAAGCAATATAAATTATATAAACTTTGTAACAACTGTGGTTACTTAGCTAAAAATTCAATTTCATTATCATAGGTAAAGAGATCAGTCTTCACAGAGTATATTTATAACCTTGTAACAGTGAGTTCTGTCAGTTAAAAAATATAATTGCCAATCATATTTCTAAAGGCATATAACTTACACTAAAATTAATGAAATTCAGTTTTAGCAAAACAATAACATGAAATATTAAAAATGTAAAAATACTTTAAGTATAAACTTTTTAATTTATGCAAAAATTAAAGCTTTACAAAGTGAAATTTGGAAAACAATCTAAAGTTCATAGAAGTCTAATTAAGAATTTAGAAAATAAGATGAGAAAATCAGTAATGTTTTTGAAAAACACCCTGCAAAAATTGGATGGATTGGGTTTTTAGTTATGGAAACATATTTTTTGAAAGACAAGTGGGTGACTCAGATAATTAAAAGATATTTCATCAGTTTAGATGTCAGTTGTTTATTCAGTCATTAGCTATCAGAAGTGATCAATTATTCATCAGATTACAGTATTCAAATTTTGGCCACCTAGGGAATGAAATTGGTTGATTAAAAAGAGTATATCAGCAACATTTATTGACTATTTTGAATAGTAAATTGTGATTGCTAAACAAAGTAAAAAAGCTAATGGAGAAAGTATTTGTCAGTATATCTCTTTTGCAATAATGATAAGTCATATTTATGCCTATAGCTTTCTCAAGATGACCAGCTAAGGATTATTAGATATGCAGTGGAGAGAATAACTTCCTTTAACCTAGTATGGCATCTGAAATAAAGCTGTTATCTGCTATACCAAGGAATGTGTTAACATGATTTTCTTTATTGTGTAGATGCCTGATTGCTATAACTAAAACCAATATCTACCAATCAATGTATAAATCATTCATGGAATTAAAGATAACCATTATTATGAAAACTAACTTTTTTTAGAATAAATAGTGGACTTTCACAATAAAAAAAAAGAATCCAATTGGCCTAAGTATTCTGATATAACTTCAAATTCAACTTATAAACAATGACCTGATAATAGGGGCATTGAACATTTGAATATTGATGAGAAATTTAAATATTTCAATTTAAAAAGGTCTCAATGTGATATTTATTTATACATTTTTAAGATTATTGTAGTATGATATAAATGTAATTTATTATTATTATTCATTATTAATCTTGCTTTCCTCTCTATTGAAATTGTGAAAGGAGTATTCCCTTCCTGTGGGAATAAATCGTGAAGTTACAAAGGTTGAAATGTGGATTTTTTTTATTATGATATTTAAATTGTCTTGGGAGCAAAATAGACTTAACTATCAGATATTGTTATATCATGTAAATTTAGTAGATAATTATTCACTAGATATCGGTGGACAATAAGTAAATTAATTAAGAATCTGAGAATATGTCAAATATTTATCATGCACGCATTCAAACCCCTTAATATGTACATAACCATTGTGTATATATTGATTTTCTTTATTTACATACGTAAATATGGTGTATTAAGCCACTAAACATCACATGATCACAATTCTTTATGCTTACAAAAGCTGTTTACACAGAGACAAAACTCCATACATTAGCACCACTCAGTGCAAGTCAGAGTAATCAATAGATGCAGAAAGGTTTGTGTATAAAATCTCTATCTAGTGCCTATTCACCCAATATCCCCAGACTATTTTTTAGCTTGTGAAGAATTTTGCCTCTGTTTAAACAGCTTGTATAACCATAAAGAATGGTGATCATGTGATGTTTAGTGGTTTAATACCACTCCTGCCCAATAGGATTATGGTGACTGGTGGTTATTAAAATAAATCAAAGACACCAAAAAGTATGGATGCTGAACTGGGTTCAGATCTATACGACTATACCTGAACTTGAATTAAAAACATAGTTTTTATTATTATTTTGGATTCAAATATTTATAGTTAGTTAATAGGGTAAAAGGTGGCTGCTGGAGGGTTGCATTAGATCCTAAGATCTAGGTGTAGTGCTCTCAGATCCAAAGCTCCTCACTGATGAAACTCATAAGCTAAAAACTAGTCTGGGAATATTAGATGAATAGGCACTAGAGAGGGATTTTATACACAAACCTTCTTGCATCCATTGATTACTCTGGCTTGCACTGAGTGTCACACTAATGTATGAAGAGTTTTGTCTCGGGGTGAATAAATATGATGAATTCATTAACCAAACTTATTTACTTTTTTATTCTCATTCTTATCTATAAAAGTTTTTTGAAATAGTTAATTAGGTAAGGGTAGTTAATATGCCTGACCAGGGTAGATTTAATAGAAATATGGGTTGTTTATGTCTGTAGGAAAGCCTTTCATCTGAAAATGGGGCTTAATGGGACTCTTACCAGGAGACAGTAAATACTAACTTTTACAGATTATTTATTTTTTTGGAATTTTTAGGATATCTGGAAATATATCCATTACTCTGTAAAAACTTTATGATGATGTAGTCTGAACATTCAGTTTAATCATCATCACTTACTTAAAAATCAAGTGTGTGGCACTTTATTTTAATTAAATATAGGTAAGTTAGCTTTATAAAGAGCTAAGATTACATGTATTATCCAAGTGCATTTGGGGAATCATCAAATGGCAAAATACCAAGTTCTTATTAGTATTAAACCTGAAGATCCTAAGAGTGGATGAGTCAAGTAAACATTAATATCATTTATTTCCATTGCATTTAGAATGTGATTGGAGATGAGATAAATGTATTTCTGTTGCATTTCATATTCCAGTATGTGGTCAATGGATGAATAGTTACATTTGTCATTTACCACATTTTATAGAGGTTATTTTCCCATTTCAATATAAATATAAACTCTGTAGCAGTGAAACCATTGGTTGTGCTTTAGAGTTTATATTTTTTGGCTAGTCTGATTGAGTTGTGAATTTGAGGTAATTTTGATATATATATATTGTAACAGGAACCGAGTTCGAACCCTGTCACAATTGAAAATATAGATATTCACATACATACCTGCAAACATAGTAATGTATATATTTATTAAAGAAGTTATATCAGAAGTACACATTCTACCAATCATATTTTTTATATGAGCTATATTATTCATTATATTTTCATGAGATGTGCATATATAAATTGATAAATGATCAAATGTGCGAAAAGCAAAATGTATATGTATTTTTTTTGATTTTATATTATGTAAAAACCGAGTGAAAATTAAAACTGATAAATTATGTTACATTTATTTTTGATTTTTGACAGACTTGCTGTAAAAAAAAAAAATGTTTATCTGTCTAAAATAATCTACTTGTCCAGGTAGAAATCTATTTTTGTTTTATGTATTTTAAATTCTGATGTTTGTTTTGTAACTTTTACTTTCCAAATTCCAAAAAAGATTGCTTTTAGCTTGCACCTATTAAAAGGTTTCTTTTGTAAAATATTTATAACTTACATTAAAACCAGATCTCAACTGTTGTTAATTGGATAATGCTATGATTATGATACTTTTCAGTATTTGAAAACAGTTAACTTTAAAATAAATTTCTTTATTATAAAACAAACCAGGTCTACTGTTAAATGTTTCAACATTTACTAAATAATTAATAATAAAATAATAATAATAAAAAAAATAATTAATTTTATTATTAATAAATTAATTTATTATATTGTTTTGTAATAATGTGTAATCACAGATAATCACATGTATGACATTCTCATTGTTTTTGTTTTTTCATAAATGGCAATACATTTTCTCTTTGCAAGTTTTATTAATTGATAAAACTAGATGCATAAGGGAAAGTGGAGATCCATATATTGCAGAAATCAGATTTTTTTTTTCAAGAGTTAAAGAACATTATTTTCTGTATAATAAAATTAAGATAGAATTATCTAAAAACAAATTTCACCACCACTGTTTTGCAGCAAGAAAGGAATAATAGAAACAAAATTTAAGAAGCAAATATTTATTGCCTCTTGCAGCAAACTAATAAATCATAAAATTTCTAGTTTAAAAATTTGTGATAAACTGTACATAATTTGTCTAGATTTTATCATTAATTTTATTATGCTATTCCTGCTATCAGAAAAAACAAAAAACAATACATGTATTTAAAAGACTGCTGTTATATGGGCAAAAGCACTCCAAAATAATATTCCACACATTTTATCTTTTTAATATTCATTTTATACATCTATTCTATAGCTTATTATAATATCTATACATTATAACCCCTCACTTGACACTGATCCTACATATTATATGAGCAAATACCCAGGGCGCCAATTCTATTAATGAATAGAATAAGTTAACAATTATATATTGCTTTGAATTAATATTGAGACTCTTTTCCTTATGCCTGACTTATAGCTTAGTTCAGTGGAGTGTTATAGAAAGTTAAGAACATACAGAATGTAAATAAATGAAGAAAGAAATACTATTGATGATTAAAATAAGATACATGCTTCATTTGTTAATCAACCAAATGATAGAAATCAATAAAGTTTTATTTATTCAAGCTAATAAACTATAATTTACATATTTCTATATTAACTACATCATAACTTTAACATAAAAACATGATATTAAACAATTCCACTATCTACCACGTCTTCATCTAAATAGCTAAATTGATATTAATTTGGAACTAGGAAATTAGATCTCAGGAAATCTTTAATACGATTTGATTAAAGAAATTTTATTACACAATAACTTATAACTATTGTAATAAAAAATAAAATAATGGAATGAATTGGATGATGTTTCACTGGACTAGCAATTAGATAATGAAGGAAATAGGGGGGTACCTTTTAATCTCACATTATTGTCTAAATAATAACTAAGTATGCAACCTTGTTCATAAGTTTACCAAATGGTAAAGTATTTCATATAATGTTTGGATCAAGAGAACAATATTATCAGATTTCAGTATGTTTATTATCAAATTTACAAAGTAGTGCATTTATGTTGTAATAGATATGTAGAATGTGGAAACTAGAATACAAATGCATATAAGAACAAATGGAGACAAAGTTTTGAATAATAAATAAAGCATTTATTTACATTTGCAATTAAAATAGATATAATTAGCTCACATTGGGACTATTTGTCCTAATCCTTAAATTTACACATACATTTATTAATCTGGGTTTGATATCTCTTTTGATACACTTTCTTATTATTTATTGACTAGATCTTTACAAGACATGAATTAACAAATAAAATAATGCCCTCATATTCTAACTTTGAATATATTTAGGCTGTTAACTCCAACATCTTTTTTTTTATATTAGAAAACAACACTGGGTAATTAAATATATTATGGGGACAAATATACATGTTGGAGAGGTCACACTATCAATTATTGGGATAAAACAAATTAATATATTAGGCTGTCAAGAGAGTAACCTTAAATAGCTCAATCAAATAATTCCTTTAAATATCTATACTTTTCACACATTCCACATAAAAGTAATCAATCTGATGATTTAAAGCTTGCGGTAAATAAGAAGATATAATTTAAAATATTAAATTCCCGATGTATACATTTAACGGTATTATACTTTCAGGTCTGCAAGATTATTTGCATTATGTGTGTGTCACATCTTATGCTATAATTAAAACAAAATCAATATATTTACATCTTGTTAGTTTACTTATGAATTACTAAATAAGTATTATAATACGGATAATGCCATAGACTAACCAACAAATATAACACTATTTCTGCTTTAATATTCCATAAAGAATTTAATCTTACCATTTATTTAACCGCCAACTACATTACATATAGCTATGATTCTATGATAACACAAAAATAAACATTCAAGAAAAATTTAAGCACATGAGGAATAATCAAGCTTCTTGGCTAATAAATCTAATGACAAATAATGAATCCCCATCTAACTTTGAGGTATACTATTGGTGTGGAACTTAAAGGGGGAACATATCCTACTCAACTTCATAAAATATCATTTTTATAATACATACATACGCAATCTAGGAATATACTTCACTCATGGCAAATACTTCTCAATCCCAATCAACATAGAACAAACATATCACGAATAACTTTCTTTCTCATAGCTACTCTATACATTTCATTCTATACATTGAAAAATAAATACACACACACAGATAGGTCACTAATTCCTTTCAATTCTTTTAGCATACAGCATTATTCGAAATTAACAGAAAGAAAAACAATCATAAAACTGAATATTTACTAATTATATGAAACAAATGCATAAGACAGACACATATATGTATAAATAAGAGCATGAAAATAACTTCAAATTATATAATACGTGAATATTACGGTAAAGTAAATGTGATAAACTGAAAATAAAACTTAGTTTGTGACAAATTATTAGCTGTTTCAAAAATTTTTAAATGACAGTAGTTATTGTCAACGAATTTCACTATTTCTGATAATATTTATTTTTCATACATTTATTATTCCTTAAGCCAATTTGCTCACTTCGAGACATTAAATAAATATATATATATATATCTTTTTAATAAAATACACAAAGCATATATATAATACACATAAGAAATTCTATTTAAATAAGCATTTACCGGCATATTGTGACTTGCAACACGCTATCCGAGATGTTCTTGAAGTCAAGGAAATAGCATAAATTAAACAAACAAATAAATGATAAACCTATCTATCTGTCTGGAGCATATCAATAGCAACAAGCAAAAAAAAAATCACTCTTTTAACTTAAAAAAAAAAATTCACTTGCAAAGTTTTTTTTTTTAAACAAAGTTTCCTGAACAACGCGAAGATAAGGACGATAATTTCAGATGAGTACATATTAGTAAACATGAAGACAAATTCCTATAGGATAAACATTCACAATTCAGGCTTAATTCAGCAATGTCAAATGTTCTTAGCAATACCTAATTGAATTCACTAATATAGCACACGAGTAATACATTTTTATAATAACAGATATAGATAGATAGTTTTAGTTATGTATCTGTTTGGTATTGATCATTTAATGAATTCTGGAATTTTTTTTAATTTAGCAATAACTTTTGTAGGTTTCTAAAAAGAAATATATTGGCTTCCCATAAACTTCATAAGTTAGCATAAATATAATTATTTTGGTCCGTTGCTAATTAATTATTCATGTAAAATCTACAAATTCCTTAAGCAATAGCATTTTTCTTTTATAATAAGTCCACATACTAAGGAGAACAAGAAATGTATAATATTAATGTCCTTCTACTTGCCTTAAAATAGGTATACATTAATAAACACTAGTAATTGATTAATTATTTGTAAGCCACACATTCACTTTGTTAATAAATTAATTTATAAGCATGAATAATAAGCATAATTATTATCATGGAGTAGTTCAAATATATAGCACAATAAAGTATACTTGCATCCTTCTATTTTAACTTAACTTTTATATAATTAGAAGAGAGTTTAAATGTAGATTCTATGGTAGGTTTTGTTAAGCAGTCCTGCATAAATTTCCTTAAAAGATTATAAAGAATACCCAATTTCCTTAAAAGACTAGAAAGTTCACACAATTTTATTTTTTTCTTAATAATAAGAAGACAAAGGCAAACAAAGTAGATTAAAATTATCAGCATATAAATACATTTTAAAATGATAGGGTTAATTTAATGTTTAACTGAGTGGATGCCTCCCGGTCGATGCTATGACATGAAAAAAAAAATGAAGAAAATATACCTTTTGTATAAATTAGCCTGACATCCTTCCTTAAAGCTGTCTGGTGGCTAGAATTCCCACACTGAATTTTATAAAGAAAATAATGTTTAAAAATTTACATTTTGGAGTTTAACTGACTTGATTTCTGGAAGAGATTAAAAAAGTGCACAAAGAAGAAGTGGCAGAAGCAGAGTGAATGATAATGGATGATATTGAATGGATAATAATCTATTACTAACTATCACTTAAATACATTTTCTTTCCATCAATCAAGAGGTCGTCTTATCCTCCAAAGGTTAGCTCCACCCTTTGCACTCAGTTAATCAAAGAACAAATATTCAAGAAATCTTTTCTTGAAAAAAAAAAAATCATTTTGATTTTCTAAATTAAATCAAACCAAATGAAAAAAAAAATAACTTTTTACACTTTTGAAATAAATAAATATTAATTAGCTGGTAAAATAAAGTAGTTGATAACACAATTTAGTTTGTTAAATAATTTACCAATCCAGATATCTATTAATCACTCAAAATATATTTACATCTGTATTAGATATATTTGTTGTAATTTTAAATGTTTTATTGTAAAGTGTGAAATTCTATTCTGTAATTAAATATGAAAAATGAAATTGGAAGATGATACATGCATACACATATGCTGCTATATGAATATAAATTATCCTGACTAAATTATGACTGATATGGCTATGAGTTAAACATATTTCACTGATTATATTACTTATACATAGATGGGTGTGCCAATGAATAAACAGATCAGAAAACCATCTAAACAAATACCAAACACTATTCTACAAATAAATAAAACAAATTTACATCAACTTAACTTGCATATCAACAATTCCTGTAATAATCCACCCCCCACCCCCCTTTTCTCACATTAATATTTCATCAAATATAATAATAATAAATGCTTATAAAAATTCCCAATTAACATTCATAAGTAATTCTCACATAAGGTTTTAGACCGTTAACATAAAATTTTAGCGTTATTTCACTTTTTTTTTTTAGTTAAGTGCAGTTATTCACCACTAACACAGTATGATTTAATTACTAGTGCCCATTCAGAAGGTCACAATATATATATAAGAAATTATTATCTTTCTGTTTTTTCATATATAAAGTGTATTTCATCTTTTATAATGTCTAAAGTCATCATCATTTTTAATTATTTATCTACTGCAGAATGACAATCTCTTCAAATTTAATCCAGTTTGTCTAATCTCTAGCCTCTCTCTTTTTATATATTGCAAATTTCCTTATTTCATTCTTCCATTTCACATGTGTCTCTTGCTAGTCTTATAATCTCTTAGGATCTCATTTAAGATTTCAACTGTCCATCTGTCATCTCTTCTGGCCGTATATCTAGCCAAGCTCCACATGTCTCTTCTTCCAATGAGGTCAATAATATCTGTTTAGTTTCTCACCCTATTTTTTTGTATTCAATCCCGTATTATTACTCCTAAGATATCTCCATACTTCTTTGAGTTGTCTGAAGTCTCCGTATCACTCTTCTGTTGTATCCAATTTTAAAATCCATAAGTAAGAATTGATTAAATACATTTATTAAAAACTTCATTTTTCAAACAGGAATATTTTTCTTTTAATCAAATGATATTAGATTGTTTTTTTTTTTAATTAGAATTTAATTGAATAACAGAATGTAAATGTTAGATATAATTTAATAATTATATTTGATAACTTTCTAGTTCAGAGCAATGCAGAAATATATTGAAATTAAAGAGAAAATTCTGATTACATACCTTTATGTATTCAGATTTAAAAGAATTTTCTATTTATTCTATAAACTAGAATATCTATGAATAAAGATAGAAATGATGAGAAAATCAGTGATAAAAATTAAAAAATGAAATTAATTAAAATAAGGATTTTTAATGAAAATAGATAGCATTGTAAATAAAGATGAAAATTGAAATTACTAATAAAGAAATATTGATATTCATAGTTATTTACAAAATAATTAAATTGAATGTCATACTTGTAATATTATTATATATTAAATATGATTTTTTAATCTTTCTTTTATAGAATATTATAATGTATTGCTATTTCAAATTATTTATGCATTTAAATTTAAAAAAATTTATTTGTATTATAAACAAATATTAAATTATTTACTAAGAAAATTAAGTATAAAAAATTGACATTGAAATGCAGATTTTTGAGTCAAAACATTATTAATATAGCAGATTAATTTAGAAAGTTCATAGTATAAAGCAAGGATAGCCAACCCCTTGCCTGTTATTGGTCTTCTAAGCACCCGCAACATGATCATTTAAAAAAATACATTTTAAACATCATTTCTCAACTTTTTAAAAAATATGTGAAGATAATTTAAAAATAAATAAGAATAAAAATTTAAAAACATTAATATTACTATACAATCAAATATTGATTATATATATATATAATATTATTTAGTTATTAAATAAGCATTAAAAACATTAAATGATAAAATAATGTAAATATTTTATTATTGAATGAAAACTGTTTTGTTAATAGAAAATGTACACAAGTTATTTGTGTGAGTTGCTAATAGATTTTTAAAACAAAAGAACTATGCTACAAAGTAGGTGTTAATAGATATGAAAGAGTTTTATCAGCCATGTTATTTAAAGTTGATCTAGTTTAGTGGCATTAATGACATATGTTATATTGATAAACAATGTAAGTATGAAAATTTAAGGTATCCAACCATATATATAATAAATAATAGTTATTGATAGTGGAATAACATGCACATAGAAAATTAAATAATAGTGTAAATATTTATTATTGAAGGAGTATAACTTTTTTAACTATATTTAATGAATTATTGACAAGCCTGCCTGTCTTCTCTCCTCAGTATGTGGGACTGCTCACAGGTAAAGCATAGCAAAGAATCATACTATGGCTGCAGATAATATTTTTAAAGTAAACTAGAAGTACAATTACTTATATAATATGGAGAACTGGCCTGAGAAGGGGAGGTGAGCTGTGCAGTGTTTTTATGATTGGGTCTGGGGATTCTTTTAAATATGATAAAGCACTTAGATATTGAAGAAAATAATTTTATTTGCAGATATTTCCTATCTCTACTAGCAGTTTCACTGGATTGAACAAAAAATAATATCAATAATTTATTAAAAATTTCAAATTTACTAAATAAATATTTTTGTTTTAAGGCAGTATTTAATTATTGTTTCAAAAATTATTTTTTTAAACATTAATTTGTTGTATTTTAGAATGTATTTTAATCTACTGCTTTATTTTATAGGAATAAATGAATAAAACACAAAGTGTTTATCAAACATATTAAATGATTGAAGCTATATTTTCAAGTTTTTTTTCTCTAAATCACTGCGGAAAAAATCTTGATGTACAAATTTTATTTCATAGAATGGGAGGGGAGTGTCTAAAATCTATCTTGTACAAGGGCCCTTCTCACCCACACAGTGGCATTTATGGCATGAATTGCATATAATCTATCAAATAGTTGTTTCTAATGCTTTGTGAATTTATGATAATTATTTTTGATAAAAATTGCTTGTTAATAGCATTTTTTAAAAAAACTCTTCTATCATGTCTGAAGGAGGATCAAATAAACGGCCTCGTTTTTATAACTTCCAAGAAGAATAGGAAGTAGAATATTGTTTTGTGAAAATAAAGGGACATGCCATATGTCTTTTATGCAATCGCAATGTAACAAAAAATGTAATATTGAAAGGCATTTTAAATTGAAACATAAGAATTTTGATCAAAATATGTGCCTGGAAATGATATTAGAAAGAGAAAATAGTTTGAAAAAAAAAATTATTGAACCAGCAATCATTGTTTAAAAAGATATAGAATAAATTGAAAATGTTACTATAGCATCATTCAAAATTGTATGTTTTCTTGCAAAAAAAGAAAAAATTATATTTAGATAGGGAATTATTTAAAGATGTTTTATTATCTAGTGCTGATTTCCTCTTTGATACTTTCTCTAACAAACTAGAAATATTCACTGCAATAAATGATTTACAATTATCATAAAATGCAATGAAAAGAAGAACTGCTAAAATATCTGCTATAATCAAAGTCAACTTGAAACTTATATCGATAGGTGCTCTTGGTATTCACTTCAAATGGATGAATCTGTAGATGTAATAGGGACATCTCAATTAATAATAATAATAATAAGAATGGTTTTCGAAGATTACTCTGAAAAAAAATGTTATGTCTTTTGCCAATGAAGGAAAGAAAGAGAGGCAAAGATATTTATCAAATTTTTAAAAGTTTTGTTTTCAAACAAAAACTTTTATTTAAATTATTTTCAATTACAACTGACAGAGCTTCCATGATGATCAGTAAAAACAAAGAATTTATAACCTTATGTAGAAAAAAATAAATCATTTTCAGAATTTTTTGTTTAACATTGCCTATTACATCAGCAAGTTCTGTGCACTAAAGTTCTTTCATTTAATTATGTTTTGGTTCCCATAATTAAAATTCTATAAGATTTGTGCCAGACTTTTTAAAAAACTATTAGAAGATGATAGTGCTCAGTACTCTGATTTGACAACTTATATAGTAGTGAAGTCGTTCAGCATAGGCAAAATATTAGATTGTTTTCTTAATTTGATTGCTTAAATAAAACAATTTCTTGAACAAAAGGAGATCTATAATGTTCTCAAGCTTCATTTTGGTTAGGCCACTTAGCTTTTTTAGTCAATATTTGTCAGAAATTAAATCAATTAATTAACTGAAATACAAGGTGAACATGCAGATTTTATAGATAAGGTAAGTGCTATTAAAGCATTTAAAGGTAAATTAGTTCTTTGGAGGTTGCACCTGTAAAAAAATTTCTTGACACATTTTCCACATAGGTCTAAAACATTTTCAGAAAAACAATTAGATTCTAGAGTGTAGGTCAATTATCCAACAAAGTTAACTAATGAATTTAATGAAAGATTTCATCAATTTAATGACTTGGAATTGATTTTATTTTTCTTTAACAATCCAATGAATAATGTTGACATTACTACTTTGAGTGCAGAATTAAATAAATTTAACACAGCAAGTATAGAAAATTTAGAAATAGAAATTACTGAATTACAAAATGATGTTGCTTTAACAGCTCTGATCATGGACAAAAAAATTTGGAAATTAGTTGATACCTAAAAATATCCAATATTAAAAAAATGTGAATTCAAGCTAAAAAAATTTTTTTGAATCTAATTAACTAAATGAAGCCAGATTTTCTATGATGCATTTTATTAAAAATAATTTTAGATCATGTCTAACAGATTAAAATTTGAATGATTATTTGAGGATATCAGTATCAAATTACTCTTCTAATTTTGAGAACAATAAAGAAATACAGTCTCAACCTTCTTATTAATATGTACAGTATTTATGGGTTAGAGCTGCCATAAAATATCCTACACATTATGTAAGTACCATATTGTTTTTATTTTCTTTTGACCATTATAGATATTTAAAAAATTTTATAATAATTTTTTAAAAAATTTGAACATTTTACTGAAAAAAATTGGGTATGTGCTATTAACTTGTGTGTGTGTGATATATGTTGAAAATATGATAATTAATTATGGCATTTTTAAAAAATTGGATGCTTCAAATAGACTGCAAACTATCAACTTTCATTGATTTGATGATTTATTTTTAAATCATAATTATTTAACAAGAGGTGGAAAAAAAATAGAACAAAGAAATCTTAAAAATATATTGTAACACAGCAAAAACTGGTATTTTACTTTTTAGTAAAGCATCATAATTTTTTTTAAAAATATATATATATTAATTTTGCTTTACAAAAATGCCTTAAGTGCATGCAATAATTATAATTAAGTAATAAATCATAGATTTATGCTTTACACTTGTCCAACAACATAAAGCTGTATAAATTAACAAATTAATAGCAATTAACAAATTAAAATGGCTAAGCGCTTTTGAGAAAATGTATTTCTCATAATCACTCATTGGAATCATTCTATATGTATAATATGTAAACTTTATGCAAATGAGTCAATTAGCTCATCTTTAGGATATAGCAAAACATGCTTCTTTGCGATTAATGGTGAAGAAGTTCTGCTATGAAGTAAACCTCCTTTATTTTACGTTTAACATCATACCTTTCAGCACAATTCAATATGATTATAATTAGTATTTTTAAAATAAATAAAAAAGTTGTTATAAAAGATAATAATACATATAGGATATTTAATAAATAAACATATTTTAATAAACTAATATGTATTATAATAGTTCACTTTAATTATGTTTATATTATTTTAACTTATTTGTTTTTAGCAATCTCTCTGGTTGGAATCCAGTATTGGATCCGTGGTTTGAATCTCATTAGTTTGAAAATTAAGAGGATAAATTTTTAATTTTACTAAAAATATTTATTATCAACCAATATTAATTATTGAGAGATAGTAAATATTAACGTTAAACAAAGCACAAATAAACCTGTTTTAGGGGATAATAAATATATTCATGATTGTAGGAATCGAAGGTATTAGGCTTGGAATTTTCTATTGATATTTTTTATATGAAAAATTTTAAGAAAAACATGAAAAAATAATATGAAAAAAGAAATTAGATATATTATAAAATAAAATAGTTGATGTAGAGAGATCCAATAGGAGAGGTATAACAGTAAATAATGGTTATACTCTTAAAAAAAAAAAAAAAACCACTAAAGAAATGAATTTGATTTGACATGTAATTGAAAAATAATTGTTATCCCTTTGGATTTCTACAATGATGTTTTAGTATGTGAAAAATTGTGATAAAATAAAATGGTAATATTCCACAAAAAAATTTTTTTTAGCAATATTTTGATTTAAAAAATGTAAAGAAATGACATGAATATGTTTTTTTTAAGGAGTTTGTATTTAAAAACTAAATTTTAAAATTATTATTTTATAAAAAATATTGGAAAATTCAATCTTAATTGAGTTTTTTTAAATTAAAAAAAAAAAAGATTCTATGGGATTAGAACCAGGGGCCCAATTCCAGATTTCAATCATCTTTCCAAAAAATAAATACATATTCTTTGTAAATTGAAACTAGAAAAGAAACAATGGCATGTCATTTTATTGTATATTTTGATAATATGACATGATTTTTCTTTTTTGTGCCCGCAATGTTTATTAAAAATTTTCATTGCACTCATGCCTTCAAAAAGTTTGTCTATCCTCGGTATAATGTCTAGTAGTGATCATGAAATAAATCTGTACTTGTTATCCTTTTTTCTTACGTCCCTTTTTAACATTCGTTAGCAGATTTCACAACCTTCAATTTACATGTATTAAATGAAGTGAAACTTTAAAATCAGATTAATGTTACATTTTGATTTACAAGTATTAAACTCACTTCACCCACAACTTTGACATCATCCTCTTCAGATAAATACATCTTGGAATTCATTTGTCTTTTATTGTATCTTTATTCATATGATTTCAAAAGAATGTGTGATGGTATGGAGGATATTTAATATATTTATATAGAAATTGTTGATGTATATTTTTATAAATCTTAGCATTAATTGTTTATTATTTTATTAGTTTAAATGTTCGAGTAAGAAGCTAAAGTTATTCTTGTGGTACTATACAGTATGTGTTCGGCTATTTATCAAATAATCACTGGAAGATGTGAGGAATTATACTATTTTTCTAAAGAAAATTATAATGTGCTTTACCTGGAAAAGGTATTGGAAACTGACATTAGTTAATTTGAACTTTTTGGCTATTAATAATTGCTTTTAATACTTTATTGTATAACTTTTGAATTCATTATTGACACTAATTCTAATCCTTACCGATGTTATCTTTTACATCTTGGTAAAGTTCTGACTTTAAAGTAAATAATATATGCGGATAATTTAACTAAAGAAGATAGTCATTATTTAGAAATAAGTTTGAAAACATCAATAATTTGGAAAAAATATTATACATTTGTTTTATTGCCAACACAATTATATTACGTTGATATCATAGTTTATTTATCCAGAATTCATTTGTTTGGAGTATATTTTATCTCCTTGCTAAAGAAGAAATAATTTAAATTTACTTCATGCTGTAATATTAAGAAAGAATGTGTGAACTTTATAAAGGAATCATTTATTGCTTACTATATTTGGTCTCATCTTGTTTTCTCCTCAAGTTTATATTTCAATTGCGAATATTATAAAGAATTCCTGTTCTGAACTGTTATGTGCATTACAAAAGGACTTAATAAAAAAGGGATTAATTTTATTGTAAAATGAAAGAACTTTAATCCTTAAATTTTAAAATGGTTAAAACAAAAATATAATGTATATGTTTTATACATTTGAAATTATTATTGTTATTGTGTAATTTTAATTTGTCTTATTCTTATCTATTATATTATCATTTATGATGTTATAAAATGTATTTATGACAGTACACATATGTGAAACAGATTTGGTAAGAAATATCATGGTAAAAGGTTTATTTTAGAAATTATTGTTATTATTATTGGAAATTCTCCTCATTTTTATTTCAGCCTAATAAAAATGAATTATCATATCCGGGATAGAATAGCCTTTTATATCTGATATAAATGTTTATAAATGAAATTGTCTTTGGAAGTCAGTGTGTGTGTGACTTTTCATAGCATATAAAATTGAATGTTTAATATCGTTATGCAATTATGGTGCATTGGTGTACACATTATGTTAGATCGAATGGATGTGTTTGAATGCTCACAAATGTGTGTGCGAGATAATTATTTATTTATTATTATTATTATTAAACTCATCCCTTGTGTGGTTATTGATTATATGCTGCTTGGGAAACAAGTATCAATTTTAGGCATTTTATGTTGATATTATTGATTTTTGTATGTGTTAAGCCCCTTCATGAGTGAGAGTGTGGCTTATTTATTTTTCGGCACTGCCTGCACATAATTACTGGGTGCCTATTCATATTTTCCATCATCCACTTTGCCTATAAGTTAGTATTAAATGTGTATTTTAAATACCTTAGAATATTTTAAAGCATACCCATCTTTATAATTATGTTATTAGCTCTACAGTAGTTTAAATTTAAGTGTATTGTTAGTATTGAGCATATTTATTTCCTTGCTACTCATAGGTATTAGTAGTATTGTAATAATGTATTTATTTTGCATAAATATTTTGCTATTTTTATAAAATCCATAAGAAGTGTATTTCCATAATGATTTTCAGACATCATTTTGCTTTGTAAAGCATACTAAGGGCCTGTGTATAGGCATATAAGTGTGTGTTATTTTTGCTGTGTGTATAATATTAAAAGAAATAGTATTCAATAGAATGTGAGAATTTTGGGGTAATAAATAATTTTATTATATTTCTTGTAAGAATGCTTCGGAAAGAAATATTTTATTGTAAATTATACCAATATTTCTGTTAGTAGAACTTGTTAGATTAAAGATAGAAAATATTGTATTAAGTATTATCTTGTAAATAAATAATTTTGCTATTTTTTTAAATGTTTTTGTTTTGTTAACATTATTACATTCATTTATCCAGAAGATCTCATTTAATAAAGTTTTATTATTCATTATTTTGTAAAAGAGTATATTTCAATCGTCACATATACTCTATCCTTTTCCATAGCTGCCCAATGGAAACATTTGACATTGCACTTCTTTGGAATCTCTGAGATAATGCTTATGACATAAACAAAGGTAGTATCAAGTTGAAGAACATATTTGATTGTTTTGATGATTTTGTGTTTATTGTCCTTATTTTCAAATACATTTTTGTAATGTATTTGGTAGCATAGAATGTACTTGGTAGCATAAAATCTATTCTTTCTATCTGTTGTGTTATTTCATTTTAGTACTTGTTGCAAGTTCATGTCAGAAGATATCAAAATTAGATATTGAATCTTTTTAGATGGTAGAAATAAAATATTTATATTTGATTTTGGAAATGTTTTATCTGCTAGCCATGTGTTATTTAAGTGTTTGGATACTTTATTATTGCATATCTGCATTTCTGTTTGCCTAGGGCATAAGATGTCCAATGCTAGAATTGTAGGAAGATAGAATATTCAATGTGTAACTTAAATAGTTATTACATTTTAAGAATTTTAAAGTGTTTATTACCATTATCATTTTTTTGTGCCAAGTACATTTTTTGTTGAACCCTGAAATATAGACATTTATGAAACTGAGATAAGAATTAAAATTTGAAGAAGAATCTAAATTTAAACAAAGCAAGAATCTGAGATAAATTTTTAATTGGAATAAGAACCTGATATTTTAGTAGTTAGATTATAGTGTCTATAAGAGGACTTATTCTATGTAGGAAATCCATAGATATTATAGTGACCATGTGACCTTTGTTCCAGCCTGCATTGCTTCTTTCTCTGGGGAGGTCGCATTGGTTAGTAAGGTTACCTGGCCAGTTTTTAGTGACCAATGTGGTGGCTTTTGATCTCTATCATGCTCGCATAGTTGATCACAGTATAAATACTAACTTATAAAAAAATTCTATCTTTTAAGACTATTATATATGTGTATTTGTTAAATATAAAGATCATAACATTTAATAATTTTGTGTATTATTTCATTTTTCACACTTAGAAATAAAGTAAGTGAAAATTTAATTAATATAAATAAAATTTGAGCTTATTCTGATTTATTGTTATAGGAATGTTGGGACTTGGCATATCTGACCATGGGGGTTTCTTGAAACTGCTATGTGAAATTTATTGTTGTCATAGTTCACAATTCAGAATTTGGTTATTATTAAATATATCTCAGTTTAATATTTAGTTAATAGAGTGCATTTAAATGCTCTTATTCATAATATTAAAGTATAGCTTTGTAATATAATTGCTCAATTTTTAATAACAATGAAGACCATGGTGTATCATACCACTCTCAATCAAGAGGTTTATATCATTTTAAACTATATTTTTACTTTATAGTCAACAGTGAACTTATCTGAAAATTTTTTAGTAACCTCAAAAAAATAACAATGTTGCTCTTTGGGTTTGAACAATTGCTAAGTTTAAGAATACATTTCTTCACTTTTTTATGCCTGACTTTTTTTTTTTAAAGCACAAAGGACAATTTTATTTTTAAATTTCTTTCTCGTCATTATTTTACAAGTTACAATTAATCACAAAAATATTAGGTAAGATACAGTTACACATTAGTTTTTCTTAATAGTTAATTAATTACTGCTAATATTATGACAATTTTATAGAGGCTCACAATAAGAATCCTGGTAATTGACTTTCTCCATACTGATCAATTACACTACTACATCTTGTCTCTTACAATACTAAAAATATAATCAATAATTATTGACCTTTTGCAAGAAGCATTGGATTTGCACTTGAAATATTTAACTCTTATCTTACTACTCATAGTCTTCAATTTAAAATTTCCTTAAAACTAAGAATATGAACACAAGTTAACTAATTTCTGTTTATGTTTAAGTATATTTCAGCAATTTTTTTTTATGATCTCAGTTACTTGTAAACTGCAGGTATCTTTGACAAAAAAATAAATGATACTATTACTAAGCTCTTTAACCCTTAGCTGGCCAGTCATTTAGAAATTGATTGTGAAACCTGATTGTATTGTTATCTGATATCTATTGATTTATCTAGGGTATAACGGACTGAACAATTCTCATCATACACCTCCCTAATACCTATCATACCAGTCACATTAGTCACTAATTCAATCTTTAACGGTGTGTAGACCCACTACACATCGTGCATCCACTTAGGTCGACAGATATAATGGACAGAACGATTAAGACTTGGTATATCTATCAGATATATCAACAATCAGCTGGTTCGATCACAATGTGTGACCAACTTACACAAAGTCTATATGTGATGATAGACCTATCTATCGAGCTCCAAACGTTGTTGGTGCCAAATATAACGGACAGAATGATTTCAACTAATTCCAAACACTGCAAACACCAGATGTAATGGATGGTCAACTAACTTGCAGACTATACTACTATGCAGATGTAGCAATCCGGTGTAGGGATAAGTTAATATGCTCTAATTTATTACCCCTAATGAAACAATCTGCAGAGACCTACCAGGCTTAGAAGGGAAAAAAGTTGCATCCAACTATGTTCAGACTGTGAGTCATCTGATAGAGTGCTAATGGCAACCCAATGAAATGCTTAACCAATGATTGCATACCCTTTAATTGATTAACTCTATCCCTATTTAATAATATTAAATGCAATTTAGGTTAGTTCATCCACTTTCCCCTTTTAAATTCCGTTATGCCCTAATATTCAAGCCCAGAGAGAATATTGCTTTTAACTCCATAGGTTACAACTAGCATTTATAATATTTGTTTTATTTTCAAGCTTTTATATAATAAGAAATATAAATGTGTGTGCATGTATAATTATATCTAAACTGTAGACTGTCAGGACAACTCAATAAACCAGAGACCGGAATAATATAAACTCTCAAACATTTATTAACAATAATAAATATCAAGTATAACGACAATAGTAATGATAAATATATATATAATAATCATCATATGTACATGTATCACAAGTGAACCTCCACCATCTTACTAATTAATTATCCTCTAGATCCAACCCTTATACCCCATGGTAGAAATCCACCTATGTCACTCATTCTCTACAAATCATAATTATATAGAAAAATCAACTTGAGTTATTTAATATAATTGAGATGCTGGCTAGCTAAATGATATATTTACAAATGTTAATCTATTTAACAAGTTTCCCCAATTTATATATATGATAGAGACAGATCCCAGTTGATTAGTCAAACATACTGGAAAATATATGTAGACGGTTAATCACAAAATAAAACATATAATATGTATTCTGTATAAGTGTTGTAATTTAACCTATATATAAATTTAAAAAATCTTACCTCAATATTTATGTGGATAACCTGATGTGAAGCAGGTGGTATTACCTAAATTTTATTTATAACGAAAATATAAAAAATATCAAAATGAATAATCCCCCCTTTTCTTCTTTGCTAATTCTGAAAAATGAGGCTTCAGCATCAGAGTGTGAAAATACAACAGATAATATGAATAAAAAATAAAATAATAAATAAACAAAAATTTACAATATTGATTCTTTGATTAAAAATTGTAATTGGAACAAAGTTCTTAAAAATCATCATAATAGAAGTAGTAGTAGTAGTTGATAGTTAGGCAAGTTGTTCTTCAAAGCAGTTTCACTTAGTAAATCATTCTCCTTAGCAAGAATAGATATGTACAATGGTGTCTCCTGTAGTTGTGTTTAATGGTAAACATCTTGATCCTCATTTGATTCACCATAATGTATTCCAATCCTTGTTTACTTTGGACTGAAGGCATCTTCTTGTGTGTTTACAATAAAGTAGAAATATATATATATATAGATATAATGCAGCTGGCAGGAAATACCACGACACACAATAGCATGTTTTGCTCTAGCCCATTTTCATATTAAAGTACATTTTAATAATTATTTATAACCATATATTTTTATTGAATAATATTGAAGCGCTTATATATATATATTAAGAAAATTCATTTTTCTTTCTTCTCCAATTTTTAGAAAATTTAATTCTCGTTATTGTTTTTGAAAAGATTTAAAAAATTCAAATTTACTCTAACAACTTTTTAAACATGATTTAATTATTTAAGAATTAATCAGTTATTCTTACTTCTTTTCACTTTCTGTCCTTTGAATTTGATAAACTTTTAGTTACAGTACACCTGGGTCTCGTTTTACGCGATAGATAGGTTCCTCAGAAAACTCGCGCAAACAAAATCGCGCAAAAATAGACGTAACTTTCATTGAAAAAAGGGGGATGCGGTCTGTGATTTTTCAAAATTCGCGTAAAAGCAAAGCACCAACGTAAAATTACTTTAAAATTTGCGCAAAAAAAAAAATAAGGAAATAAAATATGACTAATAAAAAATTTCAAATTTGAAAAAAATTGATACAAGACAAACTTTTTTTAACTATAATATTTAATTTTATTCAAAATAATATATTTTTATGCATAATTTACATTTTTTTTATACACGTTTTAATTATTATCGATATTTGCCGAAAACACGTTCATTTGCAAACTGAGGAAATACAACTAGCGCTAACTTCACACTCATATTAGGTCAATGCATTTCTGGTGACAACGTAATTAGTAATTAATCTTTGAGACGATGATTTTATTAATTGTTTATGAACTTAGACTTACGATAATAAAAAGACATTTATTCACCACTGCTGGGAAAAATTTAATTAAAACTAACAACTAAAAATTAAATTCTTATTTTTGTCTTTAATTTTCAATTCCATTTAAAAATCAAATTTCGTTTCACTGCTATTACTCACCTTTTAAAAAATAAACTTGCGAACACTAAATGATTTATAATTGATTACATTCTTTTTTAAAAAGCAAAAACAGAATGTGATTTAAAATGCAAAATTAACACGTACAATGTTTGAACAAATTTACATTATAATCTTGTAAAATTTAATGTGTGTATACATAAAATGTGGAAATCATGATTTTAATTTTATTATTGCATAAAATCTTACTATTATAAACCACTGAAAATATTGATATTATTAAATTGAAAGTCGAATTTCAATAATGTGCTATTACTTTCAATATAATGTGAGTGCGCAAAATTTATTATTTAAAGTAATAGCGCAATATTGGAGTTCGACTTCCGGTGAAACACGAATCGCGTAACTTCAAAATCGTGTTAAATAAGTCCGCGTAAAAAGAGACCCAGGTGTATTCGACTTTTAAAATGTTTATAATTTAACTAAAAGAAAAAGTAAAACTCCATTTTAGCGTTCTAAATTTTTAGTTTTAATTGCTGTCTTTTGTTACAGTTGTTATAACAATAAGAAGAACAATTTGTAAGCTGTCTTTTGTTTTTATACATTTCACGCGCATAGATTTCTAGGAACGCTGATATCTTTAACTGCCTATTGTTTAAATACATTTAGATTTATTATAAATAAAATAAAATAATAAAATCAGTTTTATTTTCACACATATGTACCCACCTAATTAACTTCAAGTCATCCCAAATTCATTTACCTATTAATTAATATTCAATTTTAGATTAAAAATATATATATATACATTACAGTTTATTTAATCAAATAGTTTTATATATATATACAATAGTACTTTCTAAAATATTGATCGGATTTTATTTTATAAATATAATAATTTATTGTGTAGTATATATATATATAGGTAATAATAATAACAAATAATAATTTTCCCACTATTACTATAAATTCCAAATGGATTGGGTTCAATAAATATGCTTGATCTTTTTAGGAATGTGTGCATTGTAAGCTATCCTTTACAAGGGTTTAGATATTTTTGTTTTGAAGTTGAAGATCCCTTATCTAATTAAATGTAAATTGGAGTAATCAAATAGTATTTACTATTTATCTTTGTTAGTAGTGGATTTTTTTTGTTTAATATTGCTTTATGTGTATGTGTTAATATAAGTTTGTTATCATAAATGTAAGTATTATTATAGCATAATGGATTCTTTGCTAGGTATCATTTTATTAGATTAGAATCAGTATCTGACATTAACTGCTGTTTACAAGAACTTTTTAATTATTTTCCATGTAATTATGGTTGTTTTATATCATTATGGTATTATACTTCTCATTACTAATGTGTTTTTCAAAGTTAAAATTTTATGTCAAAAACCAGAATATGACAGTTTTTTTATTTTATTTTTTAGATTGCTGGTCAGGCATATAGTCATAAAGTCGATATTTTTTCTTTGGGTCTTATATTTTTTGAATTAATCTATCCTTTTACTACACAGATGGAAAGGTTACAGGTAAGTTTAAATGCAAATTTTTTTCATGATTGTACAATTAAATATTTAAATTAATTATTTTTATTTTTTTTTTTAAAGAAGAAAACTTGTATA
The DNA here is from genome assembly GCA_028023455.1 of Epiperipatus broadwayi. Lineage (NCBI taxonomy): Eukaryota > Metazoa > Onychophora > Udeonychophora > Euonychophora > Peripatidae > Epiperipatus > Epiperipatus broadwayi. Next base: position 9,125,636 of record JAQFVV010012404.1, read on the forward strand.
GTTCTTTTTCTATTTGTTTTTGGCCCAAGCCTTTATGCACATTGTTGAAGTTTTTGGATAATATTGAATTAAATATATTACATTTTTAATATTATATATACATATCTATGATAACAATTTAATAATTATATTGCCTAAAACAAAATAATTAAGACAAATGTAAAGTAATGTAGTTATGAAAAAGACATTACATCAATAAGGCATAATCATAAATGTATTTACTTAATAATGTTTGTTCACTTTCTTTTAAAAAAAGTACATTTCTATTTTATCAAATAAAGCAAGCATTTCACAGCTTTTTGGAGACTGTTAATGATTTAAATTTATTTGTATATATATTAAACTAATGTTGTTAGAAGCAAATGCTGACTTCTAGCATTTGTGAAATAAATTTATCAAATATAAAATACCTGTGATGCAATTTAATTTATAAATCATACACATTAAGATATTTTTATAAATAATTAACATAAAAATAGAATATGTAGTTATGAAAAAGACAGTATAATAATAAATTGAGAGAGAACATATTCATGTATGTATGTATTCAAGTCTGTGTATATGAAGTACATCTGTGAATGTGCTCAGTATACCCTTTATTTGCTTTCATTCCTCAATCAATTTTGTTAATTTATCATGTAGAATTGCTATTATTAACTTCACACTTTTGTGCCATTCTAAGAAAAACTTTTGTTTAATAACTCACAGTACAGTAAGAGTAAAGTATTGTTATATTTTTACTATGATTGCAACAGTATGAAGGAAATAACTGAAAGATGACTCGTAATGCTATTCTTATTGAATGTAAGAAATTTATGAATTCAAAATTGAAATTTTTTTAATTTAATATTTATTTCTAATTATGAGTTAATGAAACTGCATATACTTGAAGAGTATCTATAATTAGATTCATTTTAAACACTGCTATAATAATGGCAAATTAAATTCTGAAATAATCTTGTCTGCTTTTAATTTAAATTATTCTAGTGATTTAGAAAAGAATAAATTAATTTTTTGGGGGATTTATTTTGGTACTTATTTTTTAGACCATACAAGCTGCCTGTTGGCGCTTTACACTCTTTAATACACCTGGCCGGCTTTTCATTATTGTCCGATTTACGGTATTACAAAAAAAAAAAGTCTACATTAATTATTGTCTCATTTCTTTATTATCTGATGTTTGGTATTATATTTTTTCAAAAAAAAAAAAGTCTACATTAATTTATCTACTTATTTTTTATTGGAAACGAACAAGTTCTTTTTTGTTCTTACTTTTAAAAACACGCTTTTATTTTAATAATGTTACCATGTCAGACTTTTTTGTTTTTATTGTTCAATTTCACATAGTATTTTGAGATTAATTAAAAAAAAAAAAAAATGTATAAATTAATTGCTTGACTTTTTTGGATTGAAAACAAAATATAAGTTAATTTATCCACTTATTTATTATTGGAAACAAACAAATTCTTATTTGTTTTTGCTTTTAAAAACACGCTATTATTTTAATAACATTACCGTGCTGGACTTTTTTGTCTTTATTGTCCAACTTCAGGTATTATTTTGAGATTAATTAAAAAAAAAAAATACATGTATAAATGAATTGCTGTACTTTTTTTGGATTGAAAACAAAGTATAAATTAATTTATCTACTTATTATTATTGGAAACGAATAAATTGCTTTTTGTTTATGCTTTTAAAAACATGCTATTATTTTAATAACCTTACTGTGCCGAACTTTTATTTTTTTATTGTGCGATTTTAGGGTCAGGAAGGGGGAATATATCAGCACACGCTGGAATGTGCGGGGGGGGGCGATGTTTTTGACAATCCAAAGAATTGTCAAAAAGATGCAGTAGCAATGCAACCTCAGCCATTTGATTTGTCTCGTATGTGTTCTCGCACAAAGCTGAGTTTTCGCATGAGTTCTCTGCAATGGTGCTTGTCCCTACCCTTTTTTAATTGTTAAAAAACCTTGAAAGTTATGTATGGAAGTGCGGCAACATGTTTTAAATTATTACTATGTAATATTTTATCAGCTAGGGTGTAAGATCATTACTTGGAATGTAAATTTCAAGAGTTATGGCCAATTGATTTTTAGACGTTCTCACATGATAAGGTAGCGATCTGCGAAGTGTGCGTATTTGCAGTGTTTTGTGAAGCACATCTGCGGGCCGTAAGATTGGTGTGCAATGACATCTAGGCCTGCTAATGGCTAATATGAACAAAACTGTTCTGGAGGCCGTAAGTTTGGTCACAAAAACGGCATTTTTATGTGTTTTGGCACATAAAAAGCGCCATTAGGTGTCTTGTATGGTCTAAAAAATAAATACCTTTATTTTATATTTGGAAATATTAAATGATTATTATCAGTCATGTCTTCCTTTTTCATTATGTCCATTGATAAGAAAAATTTTTTTTTGATATACTTCCATCTTATTAAATTTAATTATTACAATGCCAAAACCAACCTTCTTTTACATATGTTAATTTTTTGATGCTAAAAAATACAGCCTTTAAATGATATTTATGAAATATGCTTTTAATTATCAAATATAATTCTCAATCATCAATCCAATGAAGAAATTTGACTAGTCTGCAAAAAAATACAGTTATTTTTATAATTTTAAATCAAAAGATGGCACAAATGCATTTAATCATAAGCATACATTTATTTAAAAACATTGATACATTTGTAGATTAAATAAGCATAAAAAAATTATTTGCATTAACTATTTAAAAAAAAGAAATTTAATTGATTTCTTAATTATTTTTTTTGTTAATAATTTATCTGCAAATTTAAAATAATTTTAAAATTTCATTAGCAAAATGAAAAATATCTTTTTTAAAATTTATTTCCAAATTATTGGTAGTGAATATTTGACAATATTTTTCAAGATTTTTATGTTTATAAATTAAAAAAGCCTTTTTTTTTTATCATTGTATGCATATTGTGCAAACTTTTAATGATTTAAATTACAGATTTTTTTTTTTAAAATCTCAAACAAATTATGAAAATGCTGTTAAGAAATCTTTTCAAGATAACTTAAACAAATTTGCAAACAAATACTGATTTAATTGTTCAATGGGAGCATCAACCAAGATCTCATTTTTTATTAATTATGTAATAAGTTAAAATGTATGCTATACTATATAAAACATAAATAAATAATATACTCATATAAAATTTACTTTATAATATGCATTCTTAAATAATATACTCATATAAAATTTACTTTATAATATGCATTTTTAAATGTTTACTTTTTTTTTTCATTAAATAATGTAATTCTGATAAACTTGTTATAATCGAGTAGTATGAAAAGATAATAATTAAAGTTCAAAATTTTTATAATGTATTGAAGTATGCTCTCAGAGATTACTTTCAGAATCATAGTGCTATTTAAAAATAGTAGTTAGAACTATTCTTATATATATGGATGTAGTTTGATATGTAAATGAAGCTTAATATGTTAATTCAGCATTTAAATGTTAAAAAAATGGAATATTTAAATGCTGCATTTACATATCAAACTACATTAAAATATATAGACATAGTTTTAACTACTAAACTTTAAACAACATTATGATTCTAGCAGTAATCTGCCAAAAGCATGCTTAGTGCAGTATAAAACTTTTGAACTTTAATTGTTACCTTTTCATAATACTCAATTATAAGAATATGCATTTTTATATTGCCGGATCTTGGAAAATTATTTTCCACTAGTTCTTGATTTAAAAAGTTTGAAAAACGCTATGATAAATGATATTTATTCTGTTTTTTGGAAGATTAATAAAAATAATAGTGGCAAACTAATATTTATAATTATTATTATATAAGCAGTTATGTTTAGCATCTAAAAAGACCATTCCTTATAATTATTGTGATCAAGATTTCATTGATATCTATCCCATATAGAGCATATGTATGTGTAAGTACTAGGAAATATATGTCAAAGAAATGTTTGTATTTATGGATTCGTACATGCATAGAATTATAATTTGGTTTATTGAAGTCAAGGTTAAAGGTATGACAGATGTGTTATATAAAGATTAAAGGATTTTGTTGAAGAAATAAATTGTATATCAATTAATGATTATAATCTGCAAATAAATTACTGTTAGATAATTTGTTAATTTTATTAAAGAAAATAAATTGTACATCAATTAATAAGTAAACTTGTAAATAAATTAATATTACATCATTTGTTATTTTGTTTATGTAAGATTGTGTGGTCTATTGTCATTCATTAGGAGTAACTTTGTTCTCCATGATTTAGCCTGATATTACAAATGGAGCTGTGTAATGGATACATTATTATATTGAATAAAATATTGTTTTAAATATATATATATGTGTTAGTTTATTTCCTGATACTTAAAGCTAGGTGGTGCCCATGTAACTAATGCAAATATATAGAGAAAATGTAAAGATGTTGAAATATACTTAGTCCGACCATTTACAATATATATTTAAAATGTTAACTATTTAAAATGCATATTGTGAGGCTAATTTAAAAGTAATCTAAACGAGATCATCTCATTTATTTCTGCAAATTTGAAAATGTCAATAAAAATAAACTGGCTGAAATATAATGTTTACACAAATTACATTTTAGTAAGATTAACATAGTACAAGAAATTTTTATTAAACATAAATGATTGATTACAGAAAAATAGTGTTATGATCAAATTGAATGAGGATCAAATTTCTATTAGACCAATAGCTACAATATTTAGTTGTATCCTTAGCATAATAAAATCTTTATATAGTGACAATAATGTTAAATTAATTATGTTGTATATGGTATACATTTATTTAAAAATATAAAGGTATAATTTAAATAAGCATAATATGAAAATAAAAAAGTAAGAAAAACAAAGATAGAAGTGATCCTCGACTTTCATACTTAATTGGTTTCTGAAACATGTAGGAAAGTTGAAATGTATGGAAGTAGAATAATGTAAAAAAAAAAACATCAAAGGGTATTTTAAATGTAAATAACACTTTATTATTTAGTATCTGTTTTTTTTTTATAAATTTACCAAGAGATAGTTGAATTGTATTCTTTTTTTTTCTTTTCTTGATAAAAAGTTCCATAACATGTTATGTTTTTTTCAATTACTCTTCGTATGAAATAGCAAATTGTATGAAAATAGAATATATGAAAGTTGAGGACTATCTGTATATGTTTTATTGTTTCTAATTTTGCCTTTAGCAAATTTACCTTCAAATTTGAAACATAATAAAGTATAACTTTTTTGCTAGGTTTTGCAAATAAGTAGTAATAAAGATTTAACAATATTTTTCAGAAATTTCATGTTTATAAAAAATGAAAGTTTTTTTTAGCATTTATATTCATAGCCAAACAGTCTTTTAATGTTTAAAAGAAGAAATAGTTTTTTAAAACAAAAAATTTCATCTAATGTTATCAAAATTAAAAATTTGTTTCTGAAAATAGTGTCCCCAATGAGTTTATGTGGTACTTAAGTATTAGAACTGCTGAGACATTTCACATCACATTGTTCCGTCAATAAATTTCTAACCTTGCCATCCCATCAAACATCGGAACTTCTGACAAACTCAAACACGTTATGGTATTAAATAAAAACAGATAGTTGTAAGTTTTTGTTTCATCATAGCTATTAAGGACAGGACAGCAGCAACTCTTTTAGAAGCAATCAGACAAAATGTGGAAGAGGGCTCAATATTTTATTCAGATTTCTGAAAAGCATATAAAACTGAGGAACTATGATCTGCCACCACCTCAGTTCATATTTGGTGGAATTTATGTAGCAGAGATTGCACAATGATAATTTCCTTAGCATTCTGGATGATATAAAAAAAAATCAGTCCACCACAGTGATTCTGTTTTCGTTTTGATAAAAGTTTACTAATTTTTTTTTTTAACAAAATTAATGTAGTTGGACACATTTCTTTATCAAGATTCCTTGCAGGTGTTATATTGCATAAACATGTGTTGTTTAACTTTCCATTTTGTAATTTTCTGTCATAATTAATAGATGTAGTATTTCTTTTTTATTTGCTTTACTGTCCATTTTGTAGTTAATATACTTAATATTTTGGATTTGTAAGTATCGTGATTAAAATTTGGCAATTGCTACTCGCTACCAAGGAGGTTGCTCTTAAAATGAAGTAGTAATGTTCGGAGGCTTTCTGCAGAGAGATGCATGATTGTTTCATTGTGACAATTCCTGTTATATAAAAATGGTAAGAATATTTTCATTTTAAGCGAGTGAATAGATGTATTAGTATATATATATTGCTTATGTAGTATTTTTTTTTTGTTTCTGCCACAGTTAATATACATAGTATTTTTTAATTTTAAGTAAAATTTGGAAATTGCTTTCCATCATTGCAATTGCAGAATGCCATATCTTTCTCCAGTGTGTGTGTGTGGGGGGGGGGGGGGCAGGATGTTTGCAATGGCAGAATGCAGTATTAAAAACTTACAACTACCTGTTTTTATTTAGTATCGTAATGTGTGTGCGAAGTCAGAATGCCATACTTTTATCCAATGGATGGGGGTGGGGTAGGCCAGCAGAATACCGTATTAAAAATGCAACTATCTTTTTATTTAGTATTGTAGTGTGTTTTTATTTTTTTTGTATACAAATGTATATTTTTTGTATACAAATGAATATTTTTTGTATTGGTTAAAAATGTACTTTTCCAGGTTTACATATTAGTCTGGGGGATTATTGTTACAGATTACAGCTGCTGTGAAATTTCATATATGTGTCAGTCTGCTGATAAGTTTCTAAATCTTGTGAAAATGTCGTGAAATAATGTGTACACAAGGTCTGTTTCTAAAAATTTACCTCAGGGGTCTATTTTTAAAAATTCATCACTTACGTTTGTCAGAAGTTTTCATATACACATTTGATGAAATTACAAGATTTGAAAGTTATCAATGGACTGGTACTTATGTGAAATGTCACAGCAGATATAATACATAAGTACCATTTATTTCATCTAGATAAACTTATTTGTGCTATGCTTTTTCATCATCTTTATATCTTTTAAAATGTTTTTGTTTGCAGTTATTAACTATTTCTCAATGATAGCCTTGGGTACTATGTTATATTTTCTAATTATGTTTTTAAGTTTAGATAGTATTTATGTAACTATAAAAAATTGCACTGTATTAACTGTATATAATTTTGTCTTAGCATAATAATGAAAATAATTGTAATATTTGAAAGTTACTCAGAGCTTCCTTTTTTTGGGGATTGAACATTTTGAAATTTGTCTTTTCATTTGAGGGCTTTAAGTCTAGGAAGCTTTTATTTCCTGAAGTTGTAAAACTTATTATCACTTTGTATAATCACTTAGTTGATGTGATTGTGCAAAATCATGTTTAATGGGAACAACTGCTTTGCAATTATTTTTTTTTTAAAGAGGTTTTCCTTTTTATTGTGAGATCATCTTCAATTTGATAAACTAGAACTTATTCTTCAGAAAGATGCTTATAATGTATGGGAATATATATGAATTCATGAAAATAAAAAGTTTTTAAATAGAAAAAGGAGAGAGAACAATTTTATTGAATTGTTTATGTATGAAAGTTTATCTTAAAACCATCTTTGAATACAAGTATAATTTATCTACTTGGAGTTTAGATGTAATTATAAAGGATTTGAACACAGACTTTCAAGCTCCCTTCAGCTATCCACTATCTCATACAATCAATACACATGGTCACACATATGAAAAAGATAAATGATCTCCAATATTCATATTTTGTGCTGGACTCGCACTCATTACTTGGTTCAGATAATTATTTCCCACACATTTACATAATCAGTGCTCGGTTTATATTAGGATAGCAAATCTTCAAACTTTAATGGACTGGCTTTAATCTACTCCACCCTCCAACTCTTCAGCCATCAAAAGTTAATATGGGCATGATAATAATATTGACATCATCAATGGATTTGGACATTCCATCATCAGATTTTCAATAGCATGAATGGCTGAAGAGTTGGATGGTGGAGTAGACTGAAGCCTTTAAAATTTGAAGATTTGCTATCTTAATATAAACTGAGCACTGATTATGTATATGTGTGGGAGATGATGATCTTGACTAACTGAGTGCTGGTTCCATTGGTAATTATTTTTTTCATATGTTTGGGGCCATGTGTATCGGTTGTATGAGATAGAATAAATAGCTGAAGGGAGCTTGAAAGTCTGTGTTGACATTCCCTACAATTAAACTTAAAACCATCTGTAAAAATGTGAAAAGAATAGACTGATTCAAATATATTTATTTAGTTTAAATAATGAACTTATATGAATTTCTAGGACAGTTGTTTTAATAAATTTAAATAAAGTAAAATCAATAGAGAAAAAATAATTTTGTTAAAATTATCAGCACAATGAAATTATTAAACTAAGATATATACTGAATTGATTTATAGAATAAATAAATCTTGGAATAACAATGCTTGTAATTATATCTTCAAGTTATGGGTCATGTTGTAATAGCTGTCTTGAGAATTGTTCCCCTTAATAATTACATCTTTGTATAAGAAAATATACATTTTCTTATTTATATTTTCTATATAATTCTATATATACTTCTTCCTTCTTCTGCTTCTTCAGTAATTTTGCTTATTTATATACAACAATATATCTTATTAAATAATCACAGTCTTTTTACACCTTTAAGCAAATAATTTTTATTAATATAATAACAGGTTTGACTGTTCCTGGCAGTCTTCTTCATATCTGCAAAAATTCAAATATTATAAAAATACAACCAAAACTTATATATACATCAATTCAAATATTATAACACTACAAGTAAAACTTATGTATATATCAATAAACTATCAATCAGTTTTATACATTATTAATACTCTTAATCAATATACATTTATTATATTATACCATTAGATTACTCAATCTTTAAAAGCTTTAAAAAAAATTTAAAAATAATTTTAAAATTTTATATTCTCTTATACATTTTAATAAAATACTATTACATATATACCAATACATCCTCCCTATAAAATTTTTAAAAAATATATAAAACTTAATTTTATATCATCATCAACCGTTATCAATTATCTGCAAGATGAAGGTCTCTCCAAGTTTAATCCATCTTCTCTGATCTTTAGCTTCTTTTCTCCACATCACCCCTGCACATGTCCAGCCCAACTCCACTTTAATCTTTTAATTTTTTCAATGAGGTCAGTAACACCTGTTTGTTCTCTTACCCATACATTGCATTTTCAATTTCTTCTTGTTACTCCCAACATGCATCTCTCCATACTTCTTTGAGTGGTCTGGAGTCTCTGTATTGCTCTTCTATTAAGGGTCCAAGTCTCAGATCCATAAGTAAGAACTGGTAAAACACATTTTTTAAAAACCTTCCTTTTCAAACACATAGGCATATTTCCTTTTAGTATCAAGTTATTTCTATCAAAAGCACTCCAACTAAGTTTAATTCTATGATTAATTTCATCCATTATTTTTCCATCTGTATTAATAATCTGACCAAGGTAGCTATAACTGTTTACTTCTTCTAATTCATCATAATCAATCTTTATTTTCATATTTTGAGCAAATCGATTAAACATTACTTTAGTCTTTTTAACATTTATCTTTAGTCCTACTTTCATCTGATAACTCCTGCAACATTTCCCGTAGCTCTGAAGCATTATTAGCAAAAAGAACTATATCATCTGCAAAATCTAAATGACTTAAATAATCTCCATTTAGTTTCACTCCTTTAGTTTCTCATTTTAATCCACAAAATACTTCTTGCAACACTGCTGTAAAAAGTTTTGGAGATATGGAGTCACCTTGTCTTACACCTTTCTCAATGTTGACTTTCTCAGTATTTATTATATTACATTTTTAATTCTTTAATCTTTTAAATTTAAATCTTATAAAAACTTTCACATTTCTTAATAACTTATAATTTAAATACTTTTCCTTTTATATATATCTATTAAATACGTTTTTTCATAAATACAAATTTCTAGTCTTATTTTATTCCTAATCTATATTTAATTGTTAATTTTTTTAAAAATTATTTTTATTTTGAAAAAACTTCATTCCTCTATTACTTTATATACTTATTAAATTACTATTCCCTTCTCATACCAAATTACTATTGTTTCTAAAACACACATACTTAATCTCATCTATTACCCTACTTACTCATGCAATATTCTAATCCTTAAAAACTTCATCCACTATCAATTTCTACTATTATAAATTTATTATTTTATTTTATTTCTTAAACTATCTATAAGTTTAAAACCTTTTATTTTAATCTTTTTCTCTACCTTTTCCATTTTATTTTATTATCCCAGCACCCTTCTAACTTCCTTTTTCATCTCCTTTAACAGAGCTCCCTTTATTGTGTACTATATTCTGTTTATTCCCTTCACCCTCCTCTCATACTAATATTGTTTTAAACCCTCCCATCTTTATTAATATTTGACTTTATTTTCTTTATTAATAATGCCTCTTTTATCTTTCTATTCCTTCTATCATCTGCACAACTAATCTTAATATTCTTCTTTCCCAAAATATGTCCTGTCTCCATAATATACATATACGCTGTGAGTATATATTGAATTCTTCATTTCTCCTACATACTTATTTCTTATTCCTCTATCCTTACACTATCTCGTATACCCCATTAATATATTTCTTTTCTTTATTCATATACTTATTATCTAAAATCTCCATAACATTTTTCTTCTTATTATTCACAATTTTATATTTTATAGCATTTTTTTTTAATTATATTATTAATTCTTCTAACTATACTACTATCATTAACTTTTATCCCTATATATTCCTCTTTCTCATTCTTTTTTATTAACTTTCTCCTCTTTTTTATATACTTCCTCCACCTTTCTTATGTTCTTCCTTATTACTTCTTAATAATCATTAATCTTAAACTCTTCAATTATTTTGCTTATTTCCTTATCATATTCTCCTTTATCAGTACAATAATTATTTCCTCTATATACTTTCGAACTTATAAAACTAATTAATTAATGGAAAAGGTTCTTATCATGATAAGGTGTCGAAGAGGTTGGGAAATTTTTTTAGGAAATATGTAAATAAAGAGAGTGTAACATTTATAAAGAATAATAAAGAATTGGTGAAGAAAATTAAAAGAAAAATAAAGGAATATGATAGGAATAATTTAACAATGGTTAAGATAGATGTGGTTTCTGTGTATACGAATATTGATATGGAAAAAGCAATAGATAGGTATAAGGGAGATAAAGAAAAGGAGATAGAAATATCTATAGGAATATTAGAAAATTTAATGGTATTATATGGTAAAAATGTTACATTTGAATTTAATAGAGGGTTTTATAAATAGAAAAAAGTGTTGATAGGAGATACATTAGGTGGAGTGTTGATTGAGATTTATATGCAGAGTATGGAGGAAGATGTGATACATGATGATAATGCATCAATATTGATTAAAAGGTATGTAGATGATTTTCTCTTGATATTTAATAAAAGTGAAAGGCAAATAACTAGATATTTAGATAAAATTAATAAATTGGATAACAAGATACATTTTATAATAGAATGGGAGAAAGAGAATAGATTAGCATATTTAGATATAATGATAAGGAACAATTATAATAAAGGGAGATGTGGAGTGGAAATAGAGATGTATAGAAAAATAGGTAAGAGCAATGTTATAAATTGGGAGTCTAATATGGATAAGAAATTTAAAATTAGTTCTATAATTTCGAAGGTATATAGAACAAATAATTATTGTATTGATAAAGGAAAATATGATAAGGAAATAAGTAAAATAATTGAAGATTTTAAAAATAATGATTATTCAGAAGAAGTAATAAGAAAGAACATAAGGAAGTATATAAAAAAGAGGAGAAGGAGGGACATATAGGGATAAAAGTTGGTCGTGGTTTGCAGACCGTACTGCCGCCGTCAGAGGGCGCGGCGACATCAACAACGGACCTGAAAATGGCAAGTGATAAATTTTTTTACAAAACACCTCAAAATCGACAAATAAAAATGCCTAAGGCAATATATGTACAGCAAATAAAGCGAAACTACAAATTAAAAAAAAATGAAAGAAAATGCTAAAAAATTCAAATAATAAAAACAAAAAATCATGAAAATTCCATTACGAGCTATACCCCCCCCCAAAATCAAAATGTCTTCCCTTAAATCGACAAATAAAAATGCCTCAGACAATATATGTACAGCAAATAAATCGAAAACAACAAATTATAAAAAAAATGCAAGAAAATGCTAAAAAATTCAAATAATAAAACCAAAAAACCATGAAGATTCTATCAAGAGATATACCTCCCTCTACAATCTGACAATTCACAAAACATGGCGGCCAAAAAAAGCGGGAAAATACGAAAAAATCAAATCATTTACCTTCAACATAAATATGCATCTAAGTTCATATTAAAAAGCAATTCCCCCAACTGGTCAAAACGTAACACAGATTAATACGTAGTAACTAATAAAAAAATAAGCAGAAAATGCTATAAAATGCAAACTATAAAAAAATAGGATCAACAGTCCCCCCTACAATCTGGACATTCAGAAGGAAGCATGGCGGCCAAAAATAGCGGGGATCAAATTATTTACCTTAAACATAAATATGCATCTAAATTGATATTGAAAAGCAATTAATTGTTCTCTGGCTTTCAAATTACTGCATATGTAAATGGAGCAGTAATATTTAAATAATCAAAAAGCAATCATTACCGACCCCTCCCCACTAATCAAAACGTAATAAATGGTATCAATATTTTAAGATTATTTAAGTAACAGACCTAATAAGAATTCATATCATAGATTAATACGTAGTAAGTAATTAAATAGAATTATAGTAAGTTTAAAAGAGAAGATGGAAAAATTACCTTGTTGCATTTTTTTTTTTGTTCAAGAAATTGTTTTTCACGATAGATTAAATCACAGATTGTAGTTTCAAAATGACTATCCCCTTCCCCCATTTAGTGACTTTTCTAAAACTAAGAACTCATAACACAGATTAATACGTAGTAAGTGATTAAATATGGCAACAACGGACTAACTTTTATAAAATGTACTAAATCTTATGAATATTTAAAAAATCAAACACTATTTGACATGTGCTGTGCATTATTTAAGTAATAGATATAACTCCTCAACACAGATTAATACAGTACATAGTAAGAAAGTTTAAAAAAGAAAGTGGGAAAAATTACCTTGTTCCAAATTCGGTTCAGAGCCATTTGCACAATGATGACTCGATCATGATGTTCTGCAAAATGTAGCTTTGCTGGTAAATTTCTTAACACTTTTAGCAATGATGATTTCAGCAGATTAAAAAAATTATTTAACAGAAGGTATCTACAAACACTAGCAATTATTTAAATCAAGTTATGCACACATATATAATATCCCAATTCATTTTAAAAATAATAAACAATTGTCCACTATATTCATATTATTTTCAATTATGTTTTTATTTAAACAAAGTTGCAAGTTCATCTACATTTTTTTAATGAGAGATGTGTAATTACAAACATGAAATCTTCTCCCCCCCCCCTTTACTTGACAGCAAAAAATACTGTAAATACTTTTAAAAGAAAAGTCTTTCAACATCAAATTATTTATCTTTAAAGCAATTAATTGTTATCTGGCTTTCAAATTATGACATGTAAATTGATCAATAATATTTAAATAATAATCAATGTAAAAAAGAAATACCAAACATAATTACCAAAGTCTTTCGGAACAGATTTTAACACTAATACTAAGAGCAAATATGGCAGAAATTAGCGGGAAAAAAAAGTTTTGAGTTAAAATTTGCGCATATCTAATGTTGTATTCTTCTCCATCAAAAAATAATCCTAATTAAGTTTGTCAAAAAATAAACATTATCCCAACAACTTGTATTTCTAGCACTACAAAATAATTAACACGTCAAAATAGAACAAAGCTGGTATTTCAAAAGTCTAGTTCACTTATGTTTTAGTTAAATTTGTTCGCTTTGGAAATTATATTTTTGATGTCAAATCTCTATTAAGTCATGATACCCAAAAATAATTTCCGGTCATCCTTCTTTTATAGTATGCACTTTAATTTTGAAAGAACAAACTGTGAAATGAAATATGACGTAATAGAGATTTTACATCAAAAATATCATTTCCAAAGCTAACAAATTTACTTAAAATTTAGCTAAAGTAGAGTTTTGAAATACCTGCTTAGTTCTATTATGATGTTTTAATTATTTTGTAGTGCTAGAAATACAAGTTGATGGGATAATGTTTATTTTTTGACAAACTTAATTAGGATTATTTTTTGATGGAGAAGAATACAACATTAGATATGCGCAAATTTTAACTCAACTTTTTTTCCCCGCTAATTTCTGCCATATTTGCTCTTAGTATTAGTGTTAAAATCTGTTCCGAAAGACTTTGGTAATTATGTTTTGTATTCCTTTTTTACATTGATTATTATTTAAATATTATTGATCAATTTACATATGTCATAATTTGAAAGCCAGATAACAATTAATTGCTTTAAAGATAAATAATTTGATGTTGAAAGACTTTTCTTTTAAAAGTATTTACAGTATTTTTTGCTGTCAAGTAAAGGGGGGAGAGAAGATTTCATGTTTGTAATTACACATCTCTCATTAAAAAAATGTAGATGAACTTGCAACTTTGTTTAAATAAAAACATAATTGAAAATAATATGAATATAGTGGACAATTGTTTATTATTTTTAAAATGAATTGGGATATTATATATGTGTGCATAACTTGATTTAAATAATTGCTAGTGTTTGTAGATACCTTCTGTTAAATAATTTTTTTAATCTGCTGAAATCATCATTGCTAAAAGTGTTAAGAAATTTACCAGCAAAGCTACATTTTGCAGAACATCATGATCGAGTCATCATTGTGCAAATGGCTCTGAACCGAATTTGGAACAAGGTAATTTTTCCCACTTTCTTTTTTAAACTTTCTTACTATGTACTGTATTAATCTGTGTTGAGGAGTTATATCTATTACTTAAATAATGCACAGCACATGTGCAAATAGTGTTTGATTTTTTTAAATATTCATAAGATTTAGTACATTTTATAAAAGTTAGTCCGTTGTTGCCATATTTAATCACTTAGTACGTATTAATCTGTGTTATGAGTTCTTAGTTTTAGAAAAGTCACTAAATGGGGGAAGAGGATAGTCATTTTGAAACTACAATCTGTGATTTAATCTATAGTGAAAAACAATTTCTTGAACAAAAAAAAAATGCAACAAGGTAATTTTTCCATCTTCTCTTTTAAACTTACTATAATTCTATTTAATTACTTACTACGTATTAATCTATGATATGAATTCTTATTAGGTCTGTTACTTAAATAATCTTAAAATATTGATACCATTTATTACGTTTTGATTAGTGGGGAGGGGTCGGTAATGATTGCTTTTTGATTATTTAAATATTACTGCTCCATTTACATATGCAGTAATTTGAAAGCCAGAGAACAATTAATTGCTTTTCAATATCAATTTAGATGCATATTTATGTTTAAGGTAAATAATGTGATCCCCGCTATTTTTGGCCGCCATGCTTCCTTCTGAATGTCCAGATAGTAGGGGGGGGGGAACTGTTGATCCTATTTTTTTATAGTTTGCATTTTATAGCATTTTCTGCTTATTTTTTTATTAGTTACTACGTATTAATCTGTGTTACGTGTTGACCAGTTGGGGGAATTGCTTTTTAATATGAACTTAGATGCATATTTATGTTGAAGGTAAATGATTTGATTTTTTTCGTATTTTCCCGCTTTTTTTGGCCGCCATGTTTTGTGAATTGTCAGATTGTAGAGGGAGGTATATCTCTTGATAGAATCTTCATGGTTTTTTGGTTTTATTATTTGAATTTTTTAGCATTTTCTTGCATTTTTTTATAATTTGTTGTTTTCGATTTATTTGCTATACATGTATTGTCTGAGGCATTTTTATTTGTCGATTTAAGGGAAGACATGTTGATTTTGGGGGGGGGTATAGCTCGTAATGGAATTTTCATGATTTTTTGTTTTTATTATTTGAATTTTTTAGCATTTTCTTGCATTTTTTTTTAATTTGTAGTTTTCGCTTTATTTGCTGTACATATATTGCCTTAGGCATTTTTATTTGTCGATTTTGAGGCATTTTGTAAAAAAATTTATCACTTGCCATTTTCAGGCCGGTTGTTGATGATGTCACCGCGCCATCTGACGGCGGCAGTACGGTCTGCAAACCACGACCTTATAAAATATAAAATAGTGAATAATAAGAAAAATGTTATGGAGATGTTAGATAATAAGTATATGATAAAGAAAAGAAATATATTAATGGGGTATATGAGATAGAGTGTAAGATGTGTAAGGATAAAGGAATAAGTATGTAGGAGAGACGAAGAATTCAATATATATGCGATTGATGCAACATAAGTATAATAAAGGGTCACCAGCGTAAATGCATATTACGGAGACAGGGCATATTTTGGGAAAGGAGAATATTAAGATGATTAGTAATGCAATTGATAGAAGAGATAGAAAGATAAGAGAGGTATTATTAATAAAGAAAATAAAGCCAAATATTAATAGAGATGGGAGGGTTAAGACAATATTGGTATGAGAGGAGAGTGAAGGGAATGAACAGAATATAGTATAGATTTAAAGTAAAATTTAAATTGTTTAAATAGATAATAGAGGGAACTGTGTTAAAGAAGATGAAAGAGGAAGTTAGAAGGATGCTGGGATAATAAAATAAAATGGTGGAAAAAGATAGAGAAATAGATTGAAGTAAAAGATTTTCAACCTATAGATAGTTTAAGGAATAAAAATAAAATATAATAATAAATTTATAATAGTAGGAATTGATAATGGATAAAGTTTTTAAGGATGAGAATAGTAAGGTAATAGATAAGATTAAGTATGTATGTTTTAGAAATGATAGTAATTTGATATGAGAAGGGAATAGTAATTTAATAATTATATAAAGTAATAGAGGAATAAAGTTTTTTTTTTTTTTCAAAATAAAAATATTTTTTTTAAAAAATTAACAATTAAATATAGATTAGGAATAAAATAAGAATAGAAATTTGTATTTATGAAAAAATGTATTTAATAGATATATATAAAAGAAAAAATATTTAAATTATAAGTTATTAAGAAACATGAAAGTTTTTTAGAAGATTTAAATTTAAAAGGTTAAAGAATTAAAAATGCAATATAATAAATGATATATAAAATTAAGTTTTATATTTTTTAAAAGAATTTTATAGGGAGGATGTATTGGTATATATGTAATAGTATTTTATTAAAATGTATAAGAATATAAAATATTAAAATTGTTTTAAATTTTTTTTTAAAGATTGAGTACTCTAGTGGTATAATATAATAAATGATGTATAGTGATTAAGAGTATTAATATTGATTGATAGTTTGTTGATGTATATATAAGTTTTAATTGTAGTGTTATAATATTTGAATTAATGAATTAATATATATATAAGTTTTTGTTGAATTTTTGTAGATCTGAAGAAGACTGCCAGGAACAGTCCAAACTGTTATTATGTTAATAAAAATTAGTTGCTTAAAGGTGTAAGAAGACTGTGATTATTTATTTATATTTTATGAGTTTCTTTTAACTTTTTATCCCATTAAAGTGATAAAATTGAACATTTATATTTTGTAAGCTAGTCTGTTGAATAAAGTATCTGTTGCTCCCATAATGCTTTGTTTTAATGACATTTTCCTGCATTGGTATGCCTTTGTAGTGTGTATAAGCAGTAGTGAAGTCAGTTTTTTAAATTAAATCCTCTTTATAAAAAGAAATTACACCAACAAACACTGAGCCAGTATGATACAACAGTAGTTTGAAGACATTCATAACAGCTTATATTTTTCTTGTATGAATTATTTACAGATGATAGTTTGTTTTTCAAAAAAATTACTAATAATATTTATTGCTCTATAAATCACTAATATGAAAAATATCAATATGAACTTTTATACTTGAGTTTATTACTTATTTAAATTTTTATGATCAACCATTTATATGTTTATTCATTGGTTTTTAGTTTTTTTGATATATTATTGTGTTAGTCTTATTTTAAAATGTTTAATCTTTATTTGATTGTTTTATTTTTTTCATTGAATATAACTTTATACAAATGTACGTTATTGTGACGATGGTGTTCTAGTTGTATTTTTATATTGGACTATTTCCATCATCTAATATATGTATTGAATGTCTTTAGAAAATTTAACTTTATTTAAATATTCAAAATACATTCATCTGTTAGTAATAGCACATACTAACCTGTTTGATGTGCTATTATTAACAGTTGAATGTATTTGGAATATTTAAATAAAATTAAATTTTTCTAAAGACATTCAATACATATATTAGATGGTCGAAATAGTACAATATAAAAATACAAAATGTATGTTATGTTTTATTTCTTTCCCTTATAATTGGGGCAAGTATTCCTCAAATTCTTTCTATAGATTATACATATATATTGTTAATATAATATTAATTTTTCTTTCATTGTATATTAATACATTCCTATATTAATATGTGTAATACATGCGGGATTCGAACTCAGACTTTCACACGACCCACTATTCTCAGTGCCATCTCATATTGCTGACCCACCTGATCACACACATGTTGAAAAGATAAATAATCACCAATATACGTATTTCATGCTAAACCAGCAATCATCAGTTGGTCTAGATTACTATTCATTGTATATGTAATTCTTTCATTTATCTATAAACATATACTTTATGAAGTGGTTTTATTTATTTATTTTATTTAGCTTAGTGCACTTTTAGTGATGAGTTTGGTGCTTATCATTGAAAGTGCACTCAGCTAAATAGAAGGAAAAAAAAACTAAAAGAATTAAATATTGTTAATAGTATTAATTAACATTTTATATAATAAAAATACGTGTAATAAAATAAATTAAATGGTTCTTGTCAATCAGCATGATATTTGTGGTGGAAGCAATAATTATCAAAGAATTGAACTGCTTCCCTCTCTAATTTCATTAGACATCTTTGTGTGTTAACACACTTTACATATATTAATTATAATTATTTTGTAAACATGAACTTGAAAGAAATTAAAATCAAGTGATTTGTTTATTTCTTTGATTTTATATCATTTTGACTCTAAAAGAGAAATTATGTTGGATTATATTATTGTCACTGAGATATAGCATAATGGAGATGAGTTGACAAATTCCATATACATTCGTGTGAATGTAATCTAAAATTAGATTTATGAGTTTCAAAATCTTATTCAATATATTTACTATGACTAGCATCCTAGGTCACTCTACTGACACTACAGAATAATTATTTAAAAATTAAGGAAATTTCTGATTAAATTAAGTGAAATAAGTGAAACTTAATTTCTAATAATTAATTGTAAAGTTAACTATATTTTCTTGGAATTATTTAAAATTAATATGTATATACTTTTATGATTTTTTAAAAAACTATTTAATTTAAAACTTTTACTTATTTATAGACATTAATGGATATCCGAAAGCACAAATTTCCTCCAGTATTTATGAAAGAACAATCCCAAGAGGTAGGTTCAAAAAAGTGACTTGGCAAACATCATTCTATTATATACATTTTACAATAAAATAAACTTTACATTAATTAATATTAATGTGATGGAGGGGGGGGTGATATTGATTAATTTAGCTCTCCTTTTTTTTTTCCAATTGTTTTTTGTTTGTTGATTTTTTTGTCTTCAATTTTTTTCCATTATTTCTTTTTCATTATTTATTGATTTTTCATTCTCTCCACCATCTTTCTGTAGTATATCAGTCTCTCTCTTTCATTGATTTTTCTTTTCTGAATTTACTTCTGGAAAACAAAATATTTTAAATATTGCCATTATTTGCTATAATGGCAGTTTTACTTTTCTATTTTAATTGAATTATTTTTATCTTATTTATTTCGATTTTTTATTTTTTGATACTATGATTATTAAGTAAAATAAAATACTTCTTTTTGCATTGTCAGTGCCTTTTAGTTTAACTTTTTCAATTTTGACTGTCTATCAGTCTTACATAAATTCTATATGTAGATATGTATACCTATATCGTACTTTCATAGTTTGCCTGCCAGAAATCTTGCCATCTGTTTTATTTTAAATTACTCATTTTCAGAGACTCAATGGCTTCCAACACATGGTATAAACAATTTGGCTGACTCTAAATTATCATATTCAATATTTCTTTTTTATATATTTATTAAAATAATAAACACAATAGTCCAAAGTGTTATAATTAAAAACTTTTTAAATGTAAATATAATAAAGAAAATGAAAATAAAATATGATTAAGCAAACAAATGATGCTTTGGAGCCTTTCAAATAGATAGGTGCTTAAAACATTTTCACACATGACACTGCCATTGTGTCTTTGTTCGCACATAAAATGTAATATCAGCCTGATAGCATATACTTTTCAGGCAAGCACTATCCTGCAATTTTGAAAATAGTTCACTGCCTCTTGTTCTGTAGATGAAAGATTTCAAATTTTAATTATATTTTCAAAAATGATATGGCTAAAAAGAAATGTTCAAAAAATCTCGTGTTAGCGAATGGTCAAAAAAATAATAATGTTAATTTAAACCATGTTATCTTTTTGCCTTGTATTAATATTTATTTTTTGAACATGTATAGCTTTTTAACTTTAAAAAATATTAACAAATATATTGTAAATTGAATGGTAATTTTAAAAAATTCAAATACATTTTTTAATAAATTCCATTCACAACATAACTTACAAATGTTAACACAAGGCAAATAGATAACACATTAAAATTAATGTTATTTTTTTTGTTGATATTTGTTAACACATGGTGATTTTTTAGCACTTTTTTTTGCATTGTCATTTTTGGAAATATGATTAAAATTTGGAATCTTTCATCAAAGAACAAGATGCCATGGACTATTTTCAAAATTGCATAATAGTGCCCACCTGAAAAGTCTATGATATGGGGCTGATATTACACGTTATGTGCGAACAGAGATGCAATGAGAGTGTCGTGTGTGAATATGTTCTGAGTGCCTATCTGTTTGGAAAAGAATATGGTTAAAAGGCTCCAAAACATCATTTGCTTAATCATGTTTTATTTTCTTTACTGCATTTACATTAAAAAAGTTTTTAATTACAATCCTTTGAATTTTTGTGTTTTTTTATTATTTAAAATAATAAATAAAATAAAAAAATATTGAATACAATAACTTAAAGTCAACCATATTGTTTATACCATGTGTTGGAAGCGCCTGAAAATGGATAATTTAAAATAAAACAGATGGTAAGCTTTCCGATATAAGTACCACATATATTTATGCACACCTTTTTATTTTCATTTGTATATAGTTGCATAATTTTTATAATACACGTGCACATTTGCATTTTACACCTGAATACATATCTGTGTTGTAATAGCTTTTTAAAAGTATAAATTGAATAAAAATTATAAGTAATCATCAAAACAAATTATATTAATAATTATTATAAATAAATGCTACTTTTATTAACTCCACTTTTTAAAAGTCTCCAATTTCTAAATATTACCACAATTCTTCTTGTAACATTCTTAAATATTAGACAATTATTCAGTATATTTTGATTATTAAAAATAGGGTCATGTGATCTATGACAATTTTTTATTTGACTATTTATAGTCACTGCTTTAAGTCTTATGCAATGTTATATTGCTAAGACTACTAATATATGATTTGGCTGAAGATCTCTCAGCCCCATATAGCTATTTGAGTTGGATAGCTGGGTTTGAAGACATGTAGGTGTCTGAAAAATTCAGATTTTCCACTCAATAGATAACTTAGATAAATGCTGGCTTGGGTTGGTATTTTTAGATCTAGGGTCTGAAGTTATCCTAGTGCCAAGGCATGAAACCATTGGTCAGAGGTGGGGGGGGGTTTGACATATTTTAAATGCTTTTTCTGGCTAAGCATTTATCACAAAACTTGTTGAGCAATTAGCAATGCTCATTGTTTATATCTTACAAGCTTAAAAGGATGGAGTCATGTGATCTATGACTATTTTTTTATTTGACTATTTATAGACTTTGGCAGATAAGTTCCTTTTTTTTTACCTATAATTTAAAAAGGGGATTGATAATATCTTTCTGCTAGCGATTTATAAAAAAAAGCAATTCCAATTTAGCAATCAAAGATTTCTGAAAATAAGGTAGTCTTGTAGAAACAATGCAGGTGAGCTTTTCTTAATTCGGAATAAAGCATCGGGGCCAAAGATGTTGTGTCCACAGAACAGGTCATGATAAAAACACTTTTAAGGTTATCAAGGTTAGTTCCAATACAAGATGAGAAAGTATAACAAGAAAAGATTACGATCTTAAGTAATGTCATGTAAACAAAAACTATATCTCTGAAATAAGAAAAACAGAACAAAGGAGTCGATAAACCACCAGCCAAAAGATTTTCTATTTGCCAGAAACAAACTACGCTTATTCTAAATTAATTACAGTATATTAACAAAAGTCACAGGTGAGCTAAAGAATATTACAAAGATCTGCTGAAGCATTTAGCAAGGGTTAGTAATAAAATTTAAAAAAAAAACGTTAAGCATTTAAAATATAATTTGCAATACATTCTCTGATACAAAAGTTTAAAATCACAAATAGGTAATCTCAAAACTGAGATGACATTACACGCAATAAGAAATAAAAGCAAATACATACAATAATGGTAATATTAAAGGAATACGAAAAATTAGATAATATATTTACTTTCAGATTAAGTGGAGAATTTAATTAAAGATTTATACCCTAAGAAATATTTTACCTTATGATAAAGCAGAGTCCAATGAATCTTTCAAGGAGAGTACACAGATATTTCTGAATTCAATATTTAGGTGGCTTTATCTCTTCATGGCAGCAAGTGTAGAGGCATATTTTGGGATCTGTTTTAATTTAGGCTTTCATCTCCAGGCTGGAAGGAATAGCTTGGGATCAGGAGTCTGTCTTTAGGTAGGTTTAGCAGGGCATATTGTAGATAATATTCTGCATAGCTTGTAATCTTACTTAGCATTCTGACAAGATGATGGGTACTTAGCAATTAGAAGTTAGTACTTTTATTTCAGCAGAATCTCCGTAGATTAGTATAACTGAATAATAATAATGAATAGGAGAAAAACAAGAAACTGAATCAATACTCCCATTGAATAATCTAGGTCAAGCCAAGAATAATCAGTCCGAAACTTTTGGGCCATATATATGCTCTCTTATCTCCCGTGTAATCTTTCTTGTTTTTAATTAAAAGTTTTAGCCCAGAGCAAATCTCTTTTTATGCTTAATCTTAGTTAATAATTCTGACCAGGGCTTATCTTATTTAAAAATTAATTAATACAAAATTAAATCTCCACTCCTAAAATAAATTTTCAATAGATTATTGACGTGTATGCATCAACGTAATATAATTCTTCAACAGATTTGGTAACAAAAATAGGTTTATTAACAACTTGAACACAAATAAAAATAATACACAGCTAATAAGTATGCTCTAAGACAGTTTTCTCTAACTCTCTTCTATATTAGATATAACGTTCCACACTGCACGTTCTTGATTGTTATACTTATAAATAAATAATGGCAGGTGACATTACACTATAATGGCAGGTGACATTACACTCCTCCACCCATAGCAGAGAAAAACGGCTATCTTACATAGTCTTTTAGATAAGAGGGTGGCTTCTCATCTTGCTTTGGGTGTTTATATTCTGTATTATCTACTGAAATCTTTTCCCCAGGTTTTGGTATCTGGTAGTCTGGACTTGGCTCTGAGTTATCAAGTCTCTTCAGAAGGTTTATTCCCATTGATTTGAGCTGTGGTAGTATATTGCCAGTTTGGATTGACGTGATGGTGGATATGATTAAAATGTCTCTTGTATCTAACATTATCTTCCGTTTGTACTGTAGCTATATTCTTGGAAGTTATGCCAATTACTTCACCCTTTATCCAAATTTGTCGTAAGCAATCTCTAATCAACATCTTCTCACCTACAAGAAACTTCTCTGACTTTCTATCAACAGTTTCTCTTGTTGGTTCTGGTAGGAGTAAAGTTAAGTTACTCTGTAACTTTCTTTTCAGAAAAAGTTCGGCAGGGGTCTTTCCGCTAGCAGCAGTTAGAATAGAATGTTGTGCAAATAGTATTTTTCTATTCTTGCAAATTACTGGTATTGTGTTTTCTTTTAACTCTAGCTGAACTGGCTTTGTTTTCATTTGTCCTAAATTTTTAGTGACAAGTGATGGGAATTTAATCTGCATTTTGTTTCCGATTTTAATTTTCTTTATAATATTGATCCTAATTCCCAAAAAATGAAACCAGTTTCTGCCCATTAAGGGTTTTATCTTTTTATTTAATATATATAACGGTAAAACTCCTTTGTTTGAGTTCAAACTGACCTTGACCATAACCTTTCCGATAATTTCGACTTTATTTCCATTAACGTCTGTTGCACGAACTTCGGTATTCACTATTTTTTTTTAGATTTATTTTTAAAAATAGATTTCCAATCCTTTAGAGACATTAGGGAAACATCGGAGCCGCTATCAATTTCCATTTCACAACGTTTTCCTTTGATGCACACAGTTTGATTAAAATCTGATTCTGAATTTTTCAGTGTTTTGATCTCGTATTGATCTTTTGAGTTGTTTTTTCCAGAATCTCTCGCTAGGGTTCCTCGTGTTTCAGACAGTTGTTTACAATTGCGTACAACATGTCCAGTTTTTTTGCAGCGGAAACATATGCGGTTATAGCTACAATCCTCATCTTGTTCAGCATTTTTCTGAATCGAACGAAGGATACGAGGTGATGCATTATTCCTAAATTCTTTTGCCTGCTCTATTACGAGTTCGTGAGCTATTCCCATTTTAATGGCTTCTTTATATGTAATATTTGAGTCTGCAAGTAATTGTTCACGAAAATTTATGTCATATAAACCAAGTAGCAACTGTTCAAGGAGTGCCTCTTCTAAAAATTTATCATAAACACAATTTTTAGCTAATTCACGCAGGGCTGAATCATATTCCTTGAAAGTCTAATTTTTTGCTTGATGTCGTAAACGAAAATGTAGTCTAGCGATGTGCTTACACGGTAGCGGGCAGAACTCTGAAGTTAATCTTTCAACCACATCGTCGTATTGTAAAGTTTCTGGTTCAACAGGTTCACATAACCGGTTAGCTACTTCTAAAACCTTGATTCCTGCGAAATCTAGAAGTGTAGCAATTTTAATGTTGTTTTGCTTAACACTTTATCAAAAAGTGTTTTTCAACCAGTTTTACATATAACGGCCATTTACTGGGATTTTCAACATCGAATTCTTCTATTCATAGTTGTATCATGGCGGCCATTTTTTCGTTCCAAAAACTGTTTTTCAGAGATCCTGTTCAACTGCGCCAATTTGACGTGTATGCGTCAACGTAATATAATTCTCCAACAGATTTGGTAACAAAAAATAGGTTTATTGACAACTTGAACACAAATAAAAATAATACATAGCTAATAAGTATGCTCTAAGACAGTTTTCTCTAACTCTCTTCTATATTAGATAGAACGTTCCACACTGCACGTTCTTGATTGTTATACTTATAAATAAATAATGGCAGGTGACATTACAATTATAATTAAAATAAAAGTACAAGAATGCAATTAACTTTTTTTGTAAAACTAAAATTTTTTTTAAAAAGATTAGAATGTTTTACAAAATCAAAATCCAAGAAAAGAGATTTTAAAATACAATTAATAAAAAAAAAAAAAAATCACGAGGGAAATAAATAAGTATGTGTGTTATATCATGTACTCTTAATACATAAAATAATAAAATATACAAATTTGATATAACTTTTTTTTAAAACTTAAAAAAAAAATACAAAAACCATTTAAAATTTGGCGACAGAACTTTTGAAGCGGATAAAGTATCTGGTTCAATATATTAATTTTACTTTTTCACAGTGCAATTGTTGCATGCTGCAAACATATCTTAAACAAATAATTGGGGTAATTTTTCAATAAAGCTTTAATTTCTAATTTATCATAAAGTAAGTTTGTTTACATTAAAAACACAAGATTATTGCATATGTACAAAAATGACTTAATGCAAATATAAGAGAAATTTCTTTTAAGTTAATTTAAATATTTAAACTAATTCAAGATAAAAATTTAATAAAAATAAATTTTTATTTAGAACTATGAAAACAATAGTAATTGTGAATCAGCATTTAATCATTAGAAAATATTCTTAAATTTTCTTAGGTTTTGATGTTTGGAATTTATAGTTTTTAAAGAAAAATTATTTTGTTATCCATCCTGATTAATACAAACACTTTTCTATTTTGTCACAAAAAGAAAATCTTTTAACTGTTGTTTACAATTATATTAACTGTTTATGTGAATCTTCAGACATATTTTAATAACATATTTGTTTTGTTTTTTTTTAAAATGTATTTTTATCATATTTATTGTAACGGTTGGTCGAATATACCCGGATGTGCCGTTCCGCAAGTACACTTGGCTACATCTATCAACTTCATCAATCAGCTGGTTCGTCCACAACATATAATCAACTTACATCAAATCTAAAAGTGCTGGTACATCTATCTTTCATATCCTAAAGTTGATAGGTGCCAAATGCAACAGTCCGGTCCATCCACGTATATAGGAGAAAGAGCAAGCTCGCATCTAATTACTGTCAAACCTAGGGTCTTGATGTAGGATACTAGAGATAACACGATGAAATACCTGACTCATGATTACATTCATCTTTAATAGACTAGCCTATGCATTATCCATCAAATCTACATGTAATTTAAATCAGTTCATTCAACATCTTATCACTCCTTTTTCAAAACTGTTGCCTCAGTTATTCGAACTCGGGAAGAATTCGCGTTCGACTCTCTTAACAGGGATGTATCTATGCAAACTCTTAATC
The DNA here is from genome assembly GCA_028023455.1 of Epiperipatus broadwayi. Lineage (NCBI taxonomy): Eukaryota > Metazoa > Onychophora > Udeonychophora > Euonychophora > Peripatidae > Epiperipatus > Epiperipatus broadwayi. The sequence goes on from JAQFVV010012404.1 coordinate 9,152,679, forward strand.
AATAACTAAAATAATTCATCCTATCTATTAGAAAAAAAATAACCTTTATTTAACATTTTCTCACATGCTTATCAAACAATGTGTGTGTGCATGTGTAAAACATTGGGTATAGAATGGAATGTAAATGCTGGATCAACAAAACGACAGAAAGCTTGTCAATTAACAAAACTTCATAATATTTATTTACAAAAAAAATAAAATATATTCAAACAAAATAAATTCTCAATCAATGTAGAAAAGAAAGATTTCAAAAAAGAAAAATATTTACAAATGCAAATAAATTATTTGGATATATCGCTATGTACTGATAGCTTTTATGTCTCTGATGAGTATCTATCATTTCTTTACTTAAACAATTTAAAACTATTCACCCTTACTTCCCATGATAGATTCCCATAATATAGACATCTATATATCCAAGATAATAAAAAAAATTAAATTATTAATGAAAAATGAGATAGCTAACTCAATGAAAATTTAAATGCAACTTCAGATGTAGTATGCAATTTTAAGTATGGAAAAGTACAATAATAAAACAACACATGATATGATAGAACAGAAAATTATAAAGAATATTAATTTAAAAACATTAATCATTCATTCATTACAAATATCTTAAGAATACTGTTAGTAAAACATATACTATAACTACGAGTAAGTCATGTCGTGTTGCAGCATTGATTATTTCAGTGACTTTAAAAATAAAATTCTTACCGTTTAAGTATTCTATTGGAGCACTTAATTCTATGTTCGTAGCTGAGAATCAACTATCTTGGTAGAAAATAAATCACCTAGATTTTATTAAAAACAAAAAGAAAGTAGACTTTTCAACCTTCCCTCTTCTCTACTCTCTTGATATTTTCTTATGTTGGATTGTTCCAGGTTGAATTATAAGTAGTACTTCCCAAATATAAGGTCGAGATAATAAATAAAAATACAGATATATACAAAAGAAAATAAAACATAATTTTACAATATTTTATGAATCGATATGATTAGGCATAATTATTTTACAGAGTCCTTACACAAACAGTTCATATAATTTATACATTTTTTATTATAGATGTTGAAAAATTCCTGATTGATTTTATATAGCACATTCTGAATTTATTTTAGTTGGCAGTAGGTAGTTTTGGGTTACTCCTCATGTAGATTTCCATCTTGTGTGGATCCAGCTTCTCAGGCATTTAAATTGTAGATAGTTAAATATTAATATTCATATGGCCATAGTGGATAAATAAAAATGCTCCACCCCAAAGACAATCATTCTAGCCAAAGTATCTCGTATTTTAACTATATACACAGGTTTATATAAATACAGTTTGCATTTAATAAGAATATATTTATATATAAGAATACAGTTATTACTGTTTATAATAATTGGCTATACAAACTTTAAATTAAATAAAGCATTCTGATTTCTTTTTTTTAGTTTCTTTCAAACAAAAATCATAATACTTTTTTAAAATTTAAATTGATAAATTATTTTGACTTATCTGACTCTTGAATTAGAATAAGAAAGTTCTATTCAGTTCCTCTATTTTTTTCCGAATGGCCAATAATTAGAAAACATTAATATTTGTTGAGACGCTGCTTTAAAAAAAAAAAGTCCATTTTGCAGAAAAATATTAAAATAATAATTGCTTTAATAAGATGACTTTTCATCTCAAACGCTGAATAAGAAAAAAGAAATGATTTTTAATTGTTTCCTTTTTATACCGGCGTTATTCCTATTGTTTAAAAACTACCATTCCTATCGTATCTTTTAAAATATTTTTTTATGTAGATTTATTTTAAAAAAAAAAACAAATTATAAAATAAATTTGCAATATTATATTATTATCTCTCTTATATTCAGATATTACAATACTTGGTTTATTTTCTATTGCTATCATTATTTTCATTTAAGTCATTGTTTAATATAATCAACACAACGATCAACATATATATAAATTTGTATAATTTTTTATCAAAAGTTTACATTTTCTTCTCAATAAAATTTTATTACTAATATATATGTGTGTTTCTTACCGTAAATTACCCATCATTCCCAGTACTTAATATGTAGTTATTACACTGTTAAAAATATAAAAACATTTATATTCTCCAAAAGTGTTCTAGCAAAAACTTATTTTTATTTAATCTCTACATGCTATCCATTATTTCAGGTGGCTAAGGTTTGTTGTGGAGCGATCTTGGGCTACCCTCACATTATATTATATAGGTATATCTTTCTAAATAAATAAAATGACATAAATGGTTTTTTAAATCATTTTTAATTTTATTTTACTGATAGTGATTTAAAACATACATATGATTTTATGTGTCTTTATCTTAAATCATGTTTTCAAAAATTAGGAAAAAAGTAATATATAACTTAAAATATTATTTAATTAAAACTAATTACAGTATATTAAATTTTATCCAAAAAAAAAAAAGAGCAAGATTTTGCTTGATCATTGTAGTTGTTTTAATATGCTAAAAGTTTTTTTTTTTCAAATGCACATTTTTTTACTACTATTTGCAATTCCAGTATTGATTAAAATTATTATTTGTTTTATTTAATGTATAGATTTTTTTCACACTTTAACAAAATATCATAAAAGAAACTGTAAAGATTACAACTAGGAGTTAGAATCACCACTGGCTTTTGTCATTAACTATGTGGTTTATAGTTTGTATTTGCTCATATTTTCATAGATCAGTGGCTAGTAAATTTCATTTACAAAGCATATGGGTATATTGATTATGGGCTTGAATCTGTTGATGACATTCCAGTTGTATCTAGGAAAGTCAAATCCAGCCATCTTAATTGTTGAATCTATGAAAAGACAATAATCAATAAAGCAAGTCATATATAATGTGACATTGCTTTTATAAGCTTGTATTTAGAAAAGTATAATACAAAGAGCGTACCAATAGCTCAAACAAGCTCTTAATTGATAAGTGCGGCAAGAGAAAATATTTAAAATCTCTATCCGGAACATTCTTATCCCCAGACTGAGGTGAACCATAATTTTCTTTGCTCTAAACCAATTGGTCTGGGGATAAGAATGTTCTGGATAGAGATTTTAAATATTTTCTCTTATCACACTTATCAATTAAGAGCTTGTTTATTGATACGCTCTTTGTATTATACTATGGAAAGACATTTTCTTGAAACTTCAAAAGAATTTCAATTTTTCAAGCCATAATTTTTCAATAATAGCTTCTTGGTTTAATATCCAAAGAGAATTTTGATTTGAAATGAATTTTAAGTGGTGAGACAATATCTTGAATTATTGATGAGTCTGATTTCCTTAATCATTATTTTTTACATTTTCTGTAAAACAACTTCTGATATCTGATGGAGAGGAATATTATATAAAAAAACAAAAAAAAATAGACTTTAATATACTAATAATATTTCTCATAGTAGTATTTACTTGAGTATTCAGAAGATTACCATGGGAACTTTTTCTCCAAATAGAAATACAGTATTTACCAGAAAAATATGCTTGTACTAAGAAAACTGCTTAAAATATTTGCATCAGGAACTCCGAGTAAGGCCAGCTAATTTTTCAAAATTCATTTTTAGAAATTAATTTTGATCTAACTTTAACTTAATGAGGAAAATAAGATAGCCTAAAATCCAAGGTTATTTCTAAATAGCTTGGGATAGGATTGTGTTTCAGTCTATTATTGCAAAAGATTATATTCAGATTATGAGATGATTTTCTGTTGTATATATGAAAAATTGAACAATACTGTCTTTATTAGATTAGGAATAAGATTTCGGTATATGATCTTTTCATATCCTTATTGAGAGACTTTTCTATTTCAGGAGAGGATATCTTGAGAAATCAAAATACCCCTGCATTCTATTTCAGAAAAATCACTGATAAATAGGTTAAATAAAATTGGTAAAAGAACAGGGTCCTGAGGAATCTCATTTGAATTTTTTTGTAAGTAAATTAATGGTTTTCCTGCATTTAAGAATTTTAGCAATTTTTAAAAGACCATTTTCCTAAACAGAATCATAAACTAAGGATAGATCAGTAATGGTCACATTTAGTTTTTAATTTATTTTGAAAGCCTTTTCTATTGTAGATTATTAGAGACAAAACATAATCATAGCAATTTTTTCCTTGTCTAAACCCAACCTGCTTTATAGATAGATAATTTTCAATTATTGGCAAAAATTTTATTATGATTTTTTTAAAAAACTTGTAGAGAACTCATAATAATGATATTGAGTGATAATTTTTTAGATCATTGATAAGATTGTTTGGCTTTAAGACTACCACAATTTTGTTTTTATGCCAAATTTTTGGAATAGTTTACTGATACCGAATAAACATACTGAATAGTTTTGTCAACCATGCTTTTGCTTTAGTTCTAATTTTTTTTTAAAGAAACTCTGGAAGTATACTATCTACTTCTGAGGCCTTTCTTGATTTAATTTGGTTTAAGGTATCTCAAGTTCATCAACATTTCTAGATTTTATCAAATTGATATTAGTGAAATATTGTGAAAGAAACTGTTCTAGTTATATATTTTGTTGTCATTCTGTTAATCTTGGGTTTAGAAGTCTGGTCTATATATGAGATTCATAATCTCAGTATCAATAATAGTTCTTTTAAAAATAATTTGGCATCTATTAAGTTTTCATAACAATAGCCAGGTTTTATGATTTGATCTTGCTTGTTCATAGTCTCTTTTCACATTCCTCTTCTGGAACCATTTAATGATTTTACAAATTTCTGGATCATTGATAGAAATTGGCTATTAAAATCACTACTGTTTTTTCCAAATTGGAATGAATTGTTTTTGATATCCACAAGGAATATACTTTCTAGCAACTGTTAATATTCTTTTCAAGACATCTACTTACTATATTGACTAGTTAGTTTTTCTTGAATTCCATCGTATTGACTATGGGGAAAGTGATCCAATATCAGTAACTCAGCAGGCAATGGTAAATCATTATTTGTTGAAACAAAATATAAATCACAAATTGTTTATAATTTCCATCTTCCTGAATGGAATATATCTATTTCATTGGCATCATAATAAATCAGGAAATGTTACTATTTCTCATCTGCCTACATGAATGGAATATATGTCTTGGTTTGGCATTGTAATGTAAGTGCATACTATTTAGATTCATTCATTCTAAAAATTGACAGTCTGCTTGATCCTCATTTACAAATCTCTAAAAACTCCTATGGAAATTGAAATCTCTTGTAAATATAGAAGGTGAAGTAACATCTAAAAGAGGAAGATAAAGCCAGTTTGTATTGGGAGGTTTATAAACATTGCATATGTAAAAATTATCTATCTAAATTGTAATATCGTTTGAACTATCTTCAATGAAAATAATAATGGAAATAACACTAAACATAGTGCAAAATAACATAACAGAGAGATCAATGAAAAGGATGTTCCATGTAAAGATTATTGAAAAATTAAATTAGAGTTCTATACAGGTTACAAAGTAAAATGTTTAAAGAGAAAGAGAAGTGAGGGAGAGTAAGATTTTTAGCCTTTTGTTATGACTACTTGTTTTGTTTTTTATCTGTTACAAAGAGAAAATACATTATTAAAAATATATATTTTTTAATAATCTTTTAGAAATTAAACAAGTAAAAATTATTACAAAAAAAAAAAAATCGAATAAAAAAATCAATTTGAATTTTAACTGTCATTATAATTTTATTGTAAAAAAAAGTAAATAAAAGAAAAATAAACAATAGTAATAACATATAAAAATCAAATTCAAATATATACAATGCTCAATTATTTCAATCTTATTTAGATTGATTATTATATTAAATCAAATTCAAAATCAGCTTTATTGGTATAGAAATTCAGAATGTTTATATTATATACGTGTTTATATTAATATATAACATTTTGATAATAAGTACAATCTTTAATCTTTCATAAGATATTCATATGCAATTATGTATAAATATCATGCATATGTATAATAATTGTTAATTTTGTTTAGTTTGGTGATTATTTGTAATTTTTTTTTAAATTTATGCATTAGAAAATATCACTGATTTTTTTTTAATATAAGATGTGACACTACAATTATAAACATGTTTTAAAAATATGAAATACAAGTGTAGACATATCAATATATATCATACAAATGTATAACCTATGTGTGTGTAAATAATAAATAAGAAAATATATATATATAATTTTTTATATATAGATAGAATGATACACACACATATATATATATTTGTGTGTGTTTTAAATTAGTATGTGTAAATATATAGTTAGGCAAAGCAATGCAAAAAGAGTAAATCTTTAAGAGAACATCATTCTGATTAGTAAATTACGTGGCATTTTGTTTTTGAATTTATCATTTGAACATTATTTCTTCCGTACAATTAGAATTAACTTTAATTTTTCTCTGCTGAGTTACTTTTTGATTTTAAATTCAACTGATATTTTTCTTTTATCTTATTTTTAATTACAGAGAAGAATTTGCTTCTTTTATATTTCTAGACAAAAAATATGCGTCCTTCCCATAGTAAATATATTGTACCGTTCACGGTGAGTTTAGGCCTTCTTTTATGTACTATAAAGTGCAAATTAATCAAACTATGAAAAAGAAGTATTTTCCATTCATATGAGTTTAGATATCTCAAGAACATAGTTATATTTCCTGATTAACTGGCCTACTATTGCGATTTTCACTGCAGGCGGAATCAGTTTTATATTTATTTAAAAGGGCGCCAGGGTCATAAACCCACTGATATCTGTCCCATCACATACCATAAGTTAAGAAACAAATAACTAAAAAGATTGGAAATTTTGTTTTCTTGTCAATTAATGTTATAGAATTTTCTTCAGCATTCGTAGATTAAAACGACATGTTGGCATAAAATCTAAATAACCTAAAATTAATAATGTACAATGAAAACTTGATATTAAAGATAAATATTTTATTATGACAAATTAAAACATTTAAATGATAAATTATAAATTACTAATAAATTGGAAAGCACATACAAACATTAAATAATAAAAGCAGTTGCATTCTTTTAAATTTCTTGAAGAAAGAAAGCAATCCATGGATAAAATGTCTTTTTAAGGACATTTGGAATTCACAGTTAAAGTTAATAGTTAAATTTAGTTTGCAAACATTTAATTTGACATAATTCAAGATACGAGTAATATTAACTTACTGGTAAGTTTCATGAATTTATGTAGATTGTAATATATATGTATTTCTTGGTTTGAAGAGCTCATGGCCTTTGATTTTAATCACTGTCAACATCTTTTGTGTTCCTGATTCATTTTAAGGCTGGGCTCGAAGACTTTTTTGAGTGATCTTTTCATGATGAAAGGTGTCTGCAAATGCTTGGATTTCCTCTCAGCATGACAAATTAGTTCAGCATAGAGTGGTCCTGGATACTTTGCGATGCAGAACCATCCAAAAGAAAAACAGACAAGATAAGACCCAGTTTGAAACTATTTTTTCCTTTTATTGTCTTGACCAGTTTTCAGATTTCTGCGCATATGTTCTTATCTTTTGTTTTATTATAAGGCACGTTTATAATCTTGTACAATTATTATTATTATTTTAATTACAGAGTCTCTTTTTTATAGAATATTTTCACCTTCTTTAATTAGCATAGTCTTTCTTTTATTTATCTGGGTAAACAATCTGTTATGCACTTATATTCTTTCCAATTTTGACTGTAAGTAAACTAAATAGATAATAACAACGCAAATAACTTTCATTGTATGTTTCCAAGAATAAATCATATTATCTAAAAATAAATAAATAAATAAATTGCTTCTTTTGAATGATTTTTAAATTTTTACTTTAAATTAACTTTAATTTTTCTTTGCTGAGTTACTTTTTGATTTTAAACTTAATTGATATTTTTCTTTTATCTTATTTTTAATTACAGAGAAGGATTTGCTTCTTTTATATTTCTAGACAAAAAATATGCCTCCTTTCCATAGTAAATATATATATAAATTATATAGATTATCTTTTCTGTATAAAAGTTCAGAACATTTATATGATTATTATAAATTATTAGTAAATTGAAATAATCCATTTAAAAAATATATGAGTAGACATTACAATATTATTATGTTCAATACAAAATTTCATAATCAAATTGTATTTAGTGTCTCATTTTTATTTTCAGCAAAAGCATTTTTTACATCAGTAGATGAAGTCTTTTCAAACTTTTTATATATTTGTTCTCATGATCTGCACATAGATTGAGGAATAAATAAAATGTAGAATCTAATTTCATATTTTTTAAATATATCAAAATATAAACATGTATAATGCAATTGAAACAAAATTATAATACACTATAATTATTGAGAATTTTGAAATTACATCAGTTTAGCAAATTTTCATAAAATGAGGATTATAAGACAAAATGAATAATAATATTATTTAAGATTTACATCAATATTTATATTATTTTATATGTAATACATTTTTTTCATAATATGATTGAGGGAAAAAAGATTATCAAAAATTTATGTAATCAACCATTGAATCATTATTGATTCTTGAATGCACTAATGAGTGAACCTGTTGCAATATAATATTATTTGGTGGATGACTAATTTCAGTCATGATTGAATTTTTTTTTTTAATTTCATTTTAATCACTTTATTCTTTAATTTGCATATTATGTGATAAAACAAGAGCAGTTCTTAGCTCTATTGTCATCTACAGTGTAATAGTAAAACCATAAGCTTAATATTAAAAGTGATCAACTTATATTTTTTTATTAATAATTATAATTTTAAAATTAGGACATATATATTTGTATACCTTCCCTAGGAAGATCCAATATGGTAAACATAATTGTTAAACAAATTAAAAACATGTATCGAAATTTTGAAATCGTGGCTAAATTCAAAATTTACAGAAAACATTCATTAACAAAGTTAAATTACCAATTGTACATTACACTGAAGAACATTTTATTGTTAAATATCCACCATTAAGGTGAAGAAATTGATCATAACATAGTCATAATTTTAGTGATTTGTATCCGATTTAAAATCACTTAAACAAACATAGCCCACATATAATATTTAAATGTGTGTGGATGTGATTGTGAATGCTTATAGTTAGAATAAAGTAATGTTTTATATGTTGGAAAAGAAAATTGTATAAAACCATAAAAATAGGAAATTCTATAACATTACACAAATGGTAAATTTAAGGTTTGAATTTTTTATTTCTTTTGATATGTAAAGAGTAAATATATTGTTTATTACTAAAATAAAGGTAAGTAATTGTAATTTATTGAAAATAATGTTATTGAAAATGTTTTATATGTGTGAAATAGAAAATAAGATGGCTGATTTTGCCACATAGAAAGCAAGGTTTCCATTGTTTGGGAAAAATTGATCACTAAGCAACTTCTTTCAAATTTTGTATATAAACTATAATTGAGTAAAACAGTTTGAATCTGTGTCATTTTTTAATCACATTTTAAAAAGTGTAAAAAGAAGTACTAAGAAATTCGCGATTCTATTCTTGGGAAGCTTATCTTGTAAATTTTGTAAGTTTATAAATATTCAAATTCATCATTGTAGTTACTTGATGCTTAGAGGAATGAACCATTAAGCATTTGCCTCAGAGGTCAGCCTGTGTGATCATCATCAACAAATATGATTTAACAATATCATAATAATTAGTTGCGCTTACCTTATTAAGCCGATAAAAATTTTAAATTGGATAAATTCTCATTTAAACCTGGAAATTATTTAAATATAGCCAAAGGTGTTCGAGCCTTCAAAATAGTTTTGAATGATTAAAATTGCAATGCCAAATAGATCAGATTTTGTCTTTTGTCTACAGTTTACTTGAATATTTATTTAAATATACCTGGGTATTTCAGATTTGATTTAATGCTTGGGTTTTTGCTATTTTTACAATCATTATCTTTTGGGAAATCTAAATATAATAACCCTAACTTCTTAAGAGGATAAACAACTGGAATTCTAGCCTTGGGAACCTCCTAAGAATTGATTTAAAATTGTAATAAACAATCTGGTTATTGTTCTTTTAAAATGAAGCACTACTATTATAAATGGATTAACGTCATTGTAAAGGATATTATCTAACCTGCCAAATTATTTTTGGAATAATAACTGTAGTGAAAAAAATCATACATTATAGAGTGAAAAGTACTGGTGGAGATAATGTATTGCCACTGCTAGAGACATCATTTCTGCTTAAACAAGCAGAAATATCCACAGTAGGGGCCCAAAAGCAGCAATGCTTGTTCCAGCCACTAGGTGGCGCTGTTCAACATGAGTAAGCAGTGGGTAAAGTGATGGGGATTAAATTTAGTGAAGAAAAATCAAATATAATGATGGTTAATACTGGGGAAAGAGGATGTAGATTTTTTATTGGGGGATATAAAATTAAGTGTGGTGGATAGATATAGGTATTTGGGAATCATCTTATGTAATCAGGAAAATTGCTTGGATGAATGGGAGAAAAAATTGATAAATGAAGCAAAGAAAAGAAAGGGTTTGGTAAAGAAACTAACAGTATTTTCATATAATAAATATGATGTAGCTAGAATTGTATGGAAGGGAGTTGCAGTAGCAGGGTTAACATATGGTAATGATGCATTATGTGTTAATAAAAGGGTTTTAGATTATTTAGAGAAAGTACAAAGGGAAGTAGGAAGACATGCATTAGATGCAGAGGTGTGGACAGCAAAGGAGGCAATTCAAGGAGAAATGGGATGGTCAAGTTTCTATATGAGAGATGCAAAAAGTAAAATGAAAATGTTTGGTAGGTTGCAGTTTATGGATAGTAAAAGAATAGCCAAAATAGTGTTTAATTGGGTTATGAGTAAAGGGCAGGTAACAAGATGGGTGAGAAAGGTAATGCGGTATGCAAAAGATTTGGATAAAGAATTTATATCAGTATACTTGTATAAAAGGTGGGATGATTGTGTTAGGAGGATTGTTGAGTGTTATAGTGGTAAGGAATGGGATAAAAGAATAGAAGCATTAATAAAAAATAGGGAGTTGGAGAGATGGAGAACTAGTATGGAGGGTAAGAAGAGTTTAAATATATATAGAAGTAAACGGAATATTGGAAGCGAGTTAATTTATGATAATAGTAAGGAAAGTAGTTTATTGTTTAAGGCTCGAAAGGGATCTTTAGCAACAAGAGAATATACATGTAAATGGAAAGCTTTATGGGTGATTTAGCGTTCAAATTGTGTAAGGAAGGTATAGAAAATATTAGGCATCTGTTGATTGAATGTAAATGCTTGAAAGCAGAAAGGGTACAGATAATGAAGTTATGGGAGAATAGGTATGAACAAAGTGACTATACAGAAAGTGAGTTATTAGCTTTTATGCTGGGTTTGGAAAAGATAAGGGGGATTTAGATTTAAAGGCCATAGAGTTGACAAAGATTATGTTGTGGAAATGGGATGGGGCAGAATATGGGAAGACTTAGAGTGGGGAATGGAAAATAAAGTGGCTAACAGGTTTATTTGGGCATAGTTGCTGAGATATTCTTGACTTCGTTTAAGGAGAAGTCAAATACATCACATCACAGGAACATTCTACCAGCTAGCTGGCACCAAAGCTGGCTGCTTGGTGGCACTGGTTGCCATGTGTAAGCCCATTTAACTTATGTTGTCTGCTATCAGCAACTACCAAGATGCTAGCCCAGCTGTTTCTCCACGCTACGCATGGAGAAACTGCACTCTCTAATCACAATATTATTGCAAGGTTAATGTCTACGCACATATTACTTAAAAGATAGATAGCATATAATATAAAGGTGTGAATAATATACAAGCCACATCTATTTAAATCTGCTTCTGTTATTAATATTGTTACATGCAATTTCATCGTGTCATAAATCCATGTATTTTACATTCATTCGTTTTAAAAATCGATATTTTTTTTAAAATTATTTTCTCTAAAAATGATTTTTAAAAAAAATCAAAATATGAATACAACTATTTAAATCGGCTTCAACAACTTAACATTCTAATTTCACCTGATAAATCGATGTGTTATTAAATTAATTTCTTTTTTAGAATGATCTTTTTTTTAAAGATTATTTTCTCTAAAAATAATTTAAAAAAAAAAAATGTAATCTTTACAGCACTCTAATGATTAATCAAAATAAATAATAGTTTATTAGTTGATATTGTGAAATTGGTAAATATTCAAGTGTCTCTGTTGGGTCATATATATTAAAGTTTGTCTATTTAGACATTCATTTATAGATTCTTTAAACCACCTAGCTACTTGCAAACATTCTATTAAAAAATCTGTAGAGATTATAACCAGTAAATAAATTCAAGTATAATTATTATTAATTCTTTTAAGCTTGCCACTGTTTTCTGTTTGATCACAATCCCATAAGTTAATAGTTGTTGAAATCTACCAAAAAATGCTATAATACATTGTAATGAGAATTCTAGAGATATCATTCAAGTATAATTTCAAATCACTAAGAATCCTTTATAAACTCTCATTTTAGTAATGGTTATTAGAATTTGTTATAATCATAATCTAAGATTGATCATATAATATCGGAGGAAAAAAAGAATGAACTTTACTTATATAGACTGCTGGAAATGATGAAGAGAGAAATATGCGATCAATTAACGAGGCTGAGAAATTGTCAACAATACAATCTATCATCATCATCAACCATTATCAATCCACTGCAGGATGAAGGTCTCTCCAAGTTTAATCCATCTTCTCCGATCTTTAGCTTCTCTTCTCCATATCACCCCTGCACACTTTCTTATTTCATCCATCCATCTCACATGTGGTCTCTTTCTGGGTCTTTTACAATCTCTTGGAATCCAGTTTAAAATTTCAATTTGTCTATCTATTATCATCTCTTCTAGCGATATGTCCAGCCCAACTCCACTTCAATCTTTTAATTTTTTCGATGAGGTCAGTAACACCTGTTTGTTCTCTTATCCATACATTGCGTTTTTGATCTCTTCTTGTTACTCCCAACATACATCTCTCCATACTTCTTTGAGTGGTCTGAAGTCTCTGTATTGCTCTTCTATTAAGTGTCCAAGTCTCAGATCCATAAGTAAGAACTGGTAAAACACATTTGTTAAAAACCTTCCATTTCAAACACATAGGCATATTTCCTTTTAGTATCAAGTTATTTCTACCAAAAGCACTCCAACCAAGTTTAATTCTATGATTAATTTCCTCCATTATGTTTCCATCTGTATTAATAATCTGACCAAGGTATTTGTAACTGTTAACTTCTTCTAATTCATCATAATCAATCTTTATTTTCATATTTTGAGCAAATTGATTAAACATTACTTTAGTCTTTTTAACATTTATCTTTAGTCCTACTTTCATCTGATAACTCCTGCAACATTTCCTGCAGCTCCGAAGCATTATTTGCAAAAACAACTACATCCTCTGTGAAATCTAAATGACTTAAATAATCTCCATTTACTTTCACTCCTTTAGTTTTCCATTTTAATCCACAAAATACTTCTTGCAGCACTGCTGTAAAAAGTTTTGGAGATATGGAGTCACCTTGTCTTACACCTTTCTCAATGTTGACTTTCCCAGTATCATTATGTAATCTAATTGTTGCTGTTGCATTTTTATAAATATTTTTTAAAATATGACAATATCCTGGATCTATACCTTGATGATCCAATGCTTTAATCACTGAAGAAATGTTTATAGAATCAAATGCCTTTTCATAATCTACAAATCCAAAACATAATGACAACTCATATTCATTTGTCCTTTCTATAACTTCTCTCAATACCTGGATATGATCTACTGTACTAAAACCACTTTTAAATCCAGCTTGTTCTCTTGGTTGGTGGAAATCCAATGTTCTCTGTAGACGAGTTGTAATTATCTTGGTAAAAATTTTATATAAAACTGATAAAAGGCTGATAGGCCTGTAATTTCTAATATCTTCTTTATCACCTTTTTTAAATATTAATATTATTACTGCATTCTTCCAATCATCCGGTACATCTTTTCATTTAGACATTTGGTATATAATTTTGCTAAAAAAATTTCAATTTCTTCACCTGCTTCCTTTAATATATCAATTATAATTCCATCATTACCTGGAGCCTTTCCTTTCTTTATACATTTAATTGCAGGTCTCACTTCTTCATTTAAAATTCTGGGCAATTCGGAAGGTGTAATAGTTATAGGAGGTACTTGTTCTTTATTACTATATAATTCTTGATAAAAATCTTCTACCAATTTCATGATGTCATCTCTCTTTTTAGTAATAATCCCATCTTTTTTTCTTATTGCAGATATAAATTTCCTACCAATACCAAAATGTTATTTTATATTCTTGAGACATTTATTCTCTTCTACAGCTTTCCTTGCTAGTTCACAGTTACACTTTCTTATATCATTTTCAACTCTTTTCCGCACCATTTTACAAAATTCGAGATATTCACTTCTTTTTAATGCATCATTTTTGTATATCTTCATATTCCTTTTTTTTTTCATAACTTCTCTAGTCTCAGTAGAAATTTTATTAGTCAGTTGCTGCTTTTTTCTATCAGCTATGTTTGTTGCAGTTTTTAAAAGTGTATCAGTTATTTTCATATTAATTTCATTCCAATCTGAATCATGTTCAAAATCTACTAATACTTGAAACCGATTTGTAAATTCTAATTTAAATTCATTAGAATGTTTCTGAAGATTAGGAATATCACCTGTAAATATTGTTTTTCTTAATAATTTTTGTCTCTCTAGTTTTACATTAACACGTATCTTACACCTTACTAATCGATGATTACTTCATGTGTTAAATTTATTAAGAACATTATAATCTTGAAATATGTATTTCCTGTTAGTCGGAATATAATCCAATTCTGTTGTACCTTCATTTGGATGCTTCCATGTCCATTTCCTTTTAACATTTTTCTCCAAAAAAAAAATTTATAATATAAAGTTGTTTTTTTTTTGCAAACTCCACAAGTATATGTCCTCTCTCATTTCTATTACCATAACCAAAATCACCTACAGCACTTTTATCTTTCATTTGTTTACCAATTTTAGCATTAAAGGCTCCCATAACAATTTTAAAATATTATTTACTCTGATCAAAAGCCTTTTGTACATCCATATAAAAATCTTCTACTACTTCATCACTATGAGAACTTGTTGGCATAAACCTGAATTATCTGCATTTGGTATCTGCTATTAAGTTGTATAACTAATCTTGCCACTCTGTCTGATACACCATCAATCTCCACAATATTGTTCTTTCACTTTTTATTTATAATGAATCCTACTCCACTTGTATTTCCAATATTTGTGCCTTTATAATAGAGTATATGTCCACTTTTTAAATCAATTGTCTCTTCATTTTTTCTAACTTCACAAAATCCAATAATGTCCCATTTAATATTAGACAGTTCTTCTTCTAATTCTTGCAATCTTCCTTTACTTGAAAGTGATCTGCAGTTGTAAGTACCTAAATAATAAGTTGTCATCAAATGGCAGCCTGGGTCTGCAATCAGGGGATTCTTAGCACCCTCTGCCTTCAGCCACCAACCGCTGCCTTGGTTGGTGACTTTACAGCCTCCTGGGAATAAGGGCCATGGTTTATTTTTGTCTGTCATAATTGTATATATGTATTGGAAAAATATTTATTATTTACACAAACATTCATTCTGCCTTATCAGGCACTGAGAAGAAAGACCATGGTGTTTCTTGATCTTAAACTCAGATGTAAAAAGCCAATAAACTCACCACGCTGGCTAATGGGTGTTGGTGAGCAGCCCATCCATGTTTATATACTATATGAATAATCATATAGTAATAACAGCTATAATGACAAGAACGTATGGAGTGGACATTAGGAATTTGCCCTTCTCTGTTCCTTTAAGACCTCCAAGAGCATGGTGTTTCTTGATCTTAAACTCAGAGGTAAAAAGCCAATAATCTCACCACGTTGGCTAATGGGTGTTGGTGAGCAGCCCATCCATGTTTATATACTATATGAATAATCATATAGTAATAATAGCTATAATGACAAGAATGTATGGAGTGGACATTAGGAATTTGCCCTTCTCTGTTCCTTTAAGACCTCCAAGAGCAAACTCCTTTCTGCAGCCAATACAATCTATAAAAGCTGTTAAGTACTGAAAAATGGAATAAAAATGATAGTTTGCATAAATGGTGCATGGAAAATGCAAAGTTGTAATCATTAAGGGTTTGACTACATTGTGAACTTAAAAAATAAGTATAATGTCAGGAAACTAGTATTAATATTGGAATACATGTATAATTATAACAAAGCCAATAATTTTTAAAGATAAATCAGACCAGAGACATTTTTCAAATTAAACAAGATAATGATGCCCATTCCCTGGTCTGCCATTCAATGATTATTTTGAATTAGCCAGAATTTGAGAATGTTTCAGAATTGCACATTATTGAAAAGCAAATGGATTACAACAAAAAAAAAATTAGTTTGTGAACTTTTAATTGTGGATTAATATTTTTAATATTCATTATGGTTACCACACGGAAGGGTGAATCCATAAATAAAAAGTTAGGATCTAGGTTTTATTGACACTATAGGTTAATTGTGCAATAGGGTTAGATGATTTAGTGAAGATCAACATCATCAACAAACATTATCAATCCACTGCAGGATGAAGGTCTCTCCAAGTTCAATCCATCTTCTCCAATCTTTAGCTTCTCTTCGCCACATCGCTACTGCATACTTTATTATTTCATCCATCCATCTCTCACATGTGATCTCTTTCTGGGTGGAATCCAGCTTAAGATTTCAATTGTCCATCTATTATCATCTCTTCTAGCAATATGTCCAGCTCAGCTCCACTTCAGTCTTTTATTTTTTTCAATAAGGTCAGTAATACCTGTTTGTTCTCTTATCCATATATTGCATTTTCGATCTTTTCTTGTTACTCCCAACATGCATCTCTCTATACTTCTTTGAGTGGTCTGAAGTCTCTGTATTACTCTTCTTTTAAGTGTCCATGTCTCAGATCCATAAGTAAAAACTGGTAAAACACATTTATTAAAAACCTTTCTTTTTAAACACATAGGCATATTTCCTTTCAGCCCCAAGTTATTTCTACCAAAAGCACTCCGACCAAGTTTAATTCTATGATTAATTTCCTCCATTATGTTTTCATCTGTATTAATAATCTGATTAAGATAGTTCTAGCTGTTAACTTCATCTGACCCATCATAATCAATCTTTATTTTCATATTTTAAGAAAATCCATTAAACATTACTGTAATCTTTTTTACATTTATCTTTAGTCCTACTTTTATCTGCGAACTCCTGCAACATTTCCTGAAGCTCTAAAGCATTATTTGCAAAAACAACTACATCATCTGCAAAATCTAAATGACTTAAGTAATCTCCATTTTCTTTCACTCCTTTAGTTTTCCATTTAAATTCATAAAATACTTCTTGCAACACTGCTGTAAAAAGTTTTGGAGATATGGAGTCACCCTGTCTCAATGTTGACTTTACTAGTATCATTATGTAATCTAATTGTTGCTGAAATATTCTTTAAAATATGACAATATCCTGGATCTATACCCTGATGATCCAATCCTTTAATCACTGAAGAAATGTTTATAGAATCAAATGTCTTTTCATAATCTACAACTTTTTTCAATACCTGGATATGATCTACTGTACTAAAACCATTTTTAAATCCAGCTTGTTCGCTTGATTGGTGGAAATGAGTTATAATTATCGTGGTAAAAATTTTGTTAAATCAACGTTTTCTATAAATGAGTTGTAATTACTTTGATAAAGATTTTGTATAAAACTGGTAAAAGATTGAAAATCTGTATTTTCTAATACTTCCTTCTGTGCTAATATTTTCTTTATTACTTTTTCAAAATATCAGTATTATTACCAAATGTTCCCAATCATTTGATACATCCTTTATCATTTAGACATTTAATATATAATTTTGCAAATATTTTTTTAATTTTTTCATCTCATTCTAAGATATCACTTATTCGATCATTTTAAGGAGCCTTTCAATTCTTCATAGATATCATGGGCAATTCAGAAGATTTAGTAACTCTAATAGATACTTTGTTTTCTTGTTTTTATTACTACATAATTCTTTATAAATGTCTTTCTCACATTCCATCATGTCTGTCATCTTGTTTTTTAGTAATAGTTCTATTTTTTTTTGTTTATTGTTGAAACATCTTTCTTTCAAATAACAAGATGTTTTCCACTTTTGAGATTTTTATTTTCTTTCATAGATTTTCTTGCCAATTCAAAATTATCTTGTAATGTAATTAATTTTTTTTATATGCCATTTTACAAAACTGTAAATACTCAATTTCTTTAATGGATTATTTTAAAAAACTTTTCATATTTTTTTATTTTTTAATACATTATTTTATCTCAGTAGAAAATTTTTTTTAAGATTATTTTTAGAGAAAATAATCTTTAAAAAAAAGATCGATTCTAAAAAAAATAATAATTTAATAATACATCGATTTATCAGGCGAAATTAGAATGTTAAGTTGTCGAAGCAGATTTAAATAGTTGTGGTCATATTTTGATTTTTAAAAAAAAATCATTTTTAGAGAAAATAATTTTAAAAAAAATATCGATTTTTAAAATGAATGAATGTAAAATACATGGATTTATGACACGATGAAATTGCATATAACAATATTAATAACCGAAGCAGATTTAAATAGATGTAGCTTGTATATTATTCACACCTTTATATTATATGCTATCTATCTTTTAAGTAATATGTGCGTAGACATTAACCTTGCAATAATATTGCGGTTAGAGAGCGCTGTTTCTCCGTGCATGGCGTGGAGAAACAGCTGAGCTAGAATCTTGGTAGTTGCTGGTAGCAGACGACGTAAGTTAAATGGGCTTATGTATGGAAACCAGCGCCATCAAGCGGGCAGCTTTGATGCCATCTAGCTGGTGAAATGTTCCTGTGCTTATGCATGGTTAACAGTGCCACTAGTGGCTGGAACAAGCATTGCTGCTTTTGGGCCCCTACTGTGGATATTTCTGCATGTATAAGCAGAAATGACGTCTCTAGCAGTGGCAGTACACTATCTCCACCAGTACCGAATGAAATTTTGAAAGAATAGAAATAATGAGTATTTATAAAATGAATTCTATTAATGAAATCTACAGTTAATGTGCACATATATAATTGGATTTATATTGTTCATAAACTTTAAAGGATAATAGTTTTTAAAAAATTTATTTTCTCTGCTGTTTTGTGAAATGTTTTAATATCATTACATATGTTAATATTTCTCAATGTTCTCATCAGTACGAAGACAAAGTAGTATGGTTTAAATATTTAATTGATATAAGATGTTTGCATGTGTTATTGTTATATGGAGAAATAATTATTAAAGTAATATTAACTTTTTTTATTGATGCAAGATGTTCTTATCTTATAGATCTTATATTTTTATATATACTCATATGATAGTAATGGTATCATATTATAAATGTATTTATTCAAATAAAGAATGCTTAAAATGTTCCTGTAATAATGTTAGAAGACAATTAAATAAAGAATAAATCTATAGCTAAAGGTCAAATATTAGAATGTTGTTTAGAACCTCAACATTATTTGAAATTTTGAGCCATATTGACATTGTATTTGGTCAGAGAGAATTAAATGTTATACCTAAATAAAAGGAGAAAAATAAGTATATAACATTTAAATAGTGTGCTCCGATAGAGGGGATATTTAAGATCTATAAAACATAGATGAATCTTATATTCTATTTTAAATTTACAGTAGTAAGGATTTATTCATATCCTATATATATATTAGCAACCTTATTTAATAAATTTGTATGTTTTAGCAACTCACAGAGTTCATCATTTTATCTACCTGCTGTCCATTCATAATAGCACTAATATATAAATTCATTTATTTTTAGAGAATGTGATTTAAAGATATTAATTTATTTATCTTATGCCTATTTTATTAAAATTATTTATGCATTAATATTTTGTTAATAAATTTTTTTTTAATGACTTGCATTTATTTATTATCATCATCACTTTGATTCATAATGTGATAATTTTAATCACAATTATTGAACTTTTATTATATCTTATGTAAAGTAGTTAAATGAATAATAATTATTTTAAACATTTTGTGAGATCTCATCTGCACTTCTTTCACAACTATATTTATATGCAAGATATGAACTGAATAAATCACAAAATGCCCATTTATGTTCAATCATATTCTAAGAACCTTTATTTATACAAAACCGAAACGTCTTAATAATGTTAAATCTTTGAGAAGTAATAAGAATTAAGTTATTATTTGTCAGTTATGATATATTATGCTAACCACACATGTAAAACTTTAATGAATAGTTATATATTTATTAGCATACATTGTAAGAAATGCTGTAAAACCCAGAGATATTTTAAAAATATTAATCGGACATTATTAATGTAAAATTTGATTTACTGTTTATTATATTTTATTGTTTTTGAAAGGTTAAGTATCACCTGCTGTGAATGACTGAACGTTGGTATTATATATTAAGTTAGGCTGATTCTTTGATTGAGCCCTGAAGCAGTCAATCTGTGAGTCAGATTGAGTTTCATGATCCATCGTATAAACTAACCACCCAGCTGGGATCAGACCTATCATACCACCCCATTTTCTTGATTATTATATGTATATTATGTACATGTCAAATCGTATGTACAAATGTTAAATAATCAAATTAATTTTTATTTAATATTTTTAAATATTGTGTGTCTGTTGATATATATATATACAACAGCTGTCAATGTATAATAATGTATATTAATAATATTACAAACATTTGTATAATACATGTCTTTTTTTAAAATTTTCTTTATTATTTTCAATATAAAAAGGTGGGAAAGATGATGCAACATGTCGAGAAGGTTCTGGAAAGCACTCAGATAATATAGGACAATTAGGCGGAAGCAATCTATTCTTCGAATTTGATAATAATTGCTTTCCTCAATTAAAATTATTTAGTTTCAGATTTAAACTCAACTAATGGAAAATTATTTATTCCAATTATCGGTTTAAATCCATTTCAAAAATTAGAAACAGATTTGAATATATTTTCAAGCCTTAACGACTACTTGCATCTTCTATGAATGAAAGACAAAAGCATAGCTTTGTCTTATTCCATTACATGAGGTAAGCTTATATGGCCATTGCCTCAGGTAAAATTCTTAATAGCATTCCTGGAATAATATGGCAGGATATAAATAAGGCCAAAATTAATATATAAAAAAAAGAACGGTTTTTTTTTAAGAATGTGTTGCTAACTTACTCCACACTGGTCAAAATTTTAATATGACTCTACTAGAGGGAACCAAACTACCCTATCTCGATCTTTCAAGATCATCTCGCTAAAAATGCCATTCACCTGCTACCAACCGATGGACTGCCCCAAGTTATGGGAGAAATAGTGAGCCCTGAAGAAAAGCTACCTGCCACCAGATCAATTTAGTAATGCCCATAGATTTCAGAGACTGCCACATACAAATGTGAGACTGTAAATTCATCTGATCCCTAAATCATCAAAAGGTAATCACTAATTGCCACCATCAAAGACTTTATGCTTTATTAAACTAGTTCATAAGTCTTATTTAAATGTCTACTCTACTTTAACTACTGTATATATATTCTAAACTCCAGGAATGACCTGAAGCCATTGATCTATAGCCTAATATAATCTAAAATATGTTAACGACTCTTTATAAACTAACTAAACTATTCTGTAATTTTATTATACTTATTTTATAGATTATACTTTACTTCTTAACTTAAATTTATATGCCAATCAAACTCAACCTTGTGAGTCCATTCTTTAATCTTCCTAAAATAAACCCCCCTTTTCTTTTATTGGGGTTATTAATGTTTCATCCGTTTTATTGATTATAAATTCATATGCTCGCCAGATTGAGTGAAGTTTAAAGAATGTATATATTTTATGAAATATTTGATTTATTTATTAGTAAAGCACAATGAGTCTACTGTCTCATCCAGTAGGGTGAAATTAATGTTTTTTTGGTATTAACGCTATAAAATGATTTTTATTATTATTTGTTATTTCGATGATTGAATCACCGCCATCTGATTTTTTTATAATTATAGTTAAGATCACACCCTCATAGTACGTCTTTGGTCGAATATACTCCCGATCTAGTAGACAAATGTGGGATTTGTGATTTTGTTATATATTTTGGGGAAAAAATATTTTAGAACCAGAAGTGTTTTGGTTAGTTAATAATCAATACATACGTAATCCCAGCTTAGCAAAGGTTTAAAAAGTAAATCATATCATTGCAATAACTATCACGTTATTAAAGGCAGTACATTATATCAACGTCATTAGTGGCATCCTCTGTTCTTTTGCATTACTGACATAGATTAATCTTCCAATAGATCGGGTGCTTCTCAGATGGGATATTCGGAAATCTGAACCCATTTTATATATATCTCACTTCCAAATAGGGGTAATCTCACTACCCTGAAATCTTTAATTAGTGTATGGTACACTGTGCATCAAGATGATCCCGGAATGCCCGGCCCTTCACAACATCCTACTTGCTCCTCATTTAAGAATTGCTCTGAATGAATAGAGTGTCTTAATTTATATTTTCTTTACATTGTGAAGCACTATCTTGGGTAAAAGGAGGGAGTCAAACTCACAGCTGCAGTCATGTTAATACTGCCATTTCTTAATTTTAAATATATGCCTATGTGATATTGTTGTGTAATGCTGTAATAATTATAAACCTGTGCTTTGCCTGAGCATATGAATTTTCTTGATTTTAAAGATTTTCTCGCTCACATTTTCGAGCCTCATTTTTTAGTTATAAACGAATCCCACATGCATAAATATTTAGTAGTAATTGATTCAGGTGTAACCAGGAGATTAAATATATTTCACTGGAAATCATATTAATTTAAATCATCTCTTTGTAAAATATGCTTTATTATGGTACTCATAGATATAAATGTACACATGATAAACCGCAATGACTGCTCCACGACTGTATTGCCGTGAGAGCGATAATAATTAAATATAATTGCATGATATCAATGTATTTAAATTGGTCATCAACTATATATATATCTTTGTATAAATAGCGTTAATACAGTTCTAGTGTAAAATGTTTATAGATAAGCATTGGCATATTAACACCGCACCAGAGTTACTAAATACCCTAATATTGAAATGGGAACCTCCTAATCCCTTGCCGTTTCATCATCAATCTAGTAGCCCACTCGTCTGTTAGAATCGAACCTCATTTAAACTATAATATGTAAAATAAAGCTACAATTTGCTGTCATGGCTGTCTGAACAGCATTATATATTTACATACGAAAGAACGCTATAATTAGATAGGTTTGATAGAATTATAACGTATTATTATTAGTATCGCGTTTAGTTTAATAAAATACTTTTATTATGTTAAGTAATGATAAGGTTCAATTTATTAATAAGTTTATTATTTTAATTCGTATGTGGATATATAATCCAACCTATATTTGTAATGTATATAGGGATGGCGTGATTTAAAACATTAAAATGTATTATATATTTAAACTGTTAAAAGATGAAAATATTTTAAAATGTTTATTTAAAAATGTTAAAAGGGTTTTCTTTCAAATGTGCTGAGAAGTCCTCTTTAAAATTAAATGTTTTTTTTTCTTAGAATTAAAAGTTTGGTTAAAACAGATTTTGTCGTAAACAAGTATGTAATTAGTGACCCCACCTACCTTTGGTCGAGTTAAAAAAGTCATTTTAAAATCTGGCTAATTGAAATTGCGTCAGATATAAAAATTTAAGTTATTTTTGGATTTAACTAATTAAAATTGTTTATGGCAAGATAGTTTTACAAAATAACCATAAAAGTTATAACTGAAATACTTTAATAATTTATCAAATATTTAAGATCAAAATTACGTGTTTTTAGAATTTAATTAAAACGGAATTAAGGGAAAGTTATAACACCTCAGAAACTTATCAGCATATTTGAAAGCAGATTGTATGTTAATAAAATTAATTACAAAAATGTAATCATGAGGCAACGAAAAATTCTTAAAGGTGTTAAGCTGATAAGAAAAAGATATAAATGGGCCATATTTTGAGCGGGAAGACTATATTGAGAGATATACTGAGAGACACAGAGAAAAGATATACTGAGAAGAGACTCCATTTTGAATCGCATTTGTATTTAAAAATCAAATTTAGTTTTGAACTGAGATGTCCAGCTAGTGTGGCCATCTTAGCTATCACTCCGTAAGGAGGCGACAGGTTCGTTTCCATCCGACACCGTTATAACCAACAATGCCACTATAACATTACAACCTAACTGAAAAAGAAGAAGAATGCCGCTATAATATCTACAATCTAACTGAAAAGAAGAAGAATGCTGCTATAATATTTACAGACAACTTGTAAAAGAAGAGCATGCCACAAGCCATCCAGAAAACTCACCAAGCTCCAGCTCAAGCACTTACTAATACTAGTAAATCATTTTAAACTGCAGAGCTCTGTATATTTTCTGTACATTTTCTTTATAATTTCATAATACTTTTGAACTCAAGTTAGCTAACTAACCACTCAATATATTTTTAATGTTAAAAGTTTTTTTTTCTATTTGTTTTAAAATCTGTAAATGATTCACTTGCTTTTAAAATTTTCTTCTTTAAGAAATTAATAAATGTTTCTACTTTAAACTATTACTGCAGTCATGTCTCTAGTTATTTGTTTTTTATCACATAGTTTTTAATATTTGCTATATTTATTTTATGATATGCTGACGCTTCGAAACAGCGAATACTAAATTTTAATATTTCAAGAAGAGATTAATTAAAACCTCTTCATGTAATTATTTATAATTTTATTTCTGTGCGCTGTTTTGAAACCCTCTTATGAAAATAGTAACGACTCGCTCGTTATTATTTAATTTTTTTTTTTTATAATTGTTTGATTGTAAAGTTTGCAATGTGACTTGTTTTAGTGAGGTATTAATTTTTAAATACTAAGAAATAGATTAACCTTGAAAAATATTCATAAGTATATTTGCTATTTAAGTTATTTATTAAACCCTTTCAAATATACTTTCCCTCCTTTTAAATACTTGTCATTTGATCAATAACAAATTAGATTGAGCTGGAACAGCAAAGATTATCTGTAATTATTTCCGTCTATAGCATATATTTTATCATGCTACCTAAGAGTTGGCTTCTATTTGATTAAGCTAATAAGCTATTGTTCTTGCCTATAGAATATTAAATTTTATAAAATTTTTTGCTTGGCGAATATGATTCATTCACTTCAATATTTTTCTCGTTTTGCTGCCACATATATTTACGTATTTAAGATGGAGCCTCGGTTAAGGCAGAACATCTTCCTCTCATAGGGTAGAGCAGTTGCGAAGCCTGAGTTTAAGGCCAGGTTCACTTAAGTCCCCTGCCTTTCTGAACTATTTGTTCCTTTTCATGCAGCTTAACGATCGGTTTTCAGGGTACCGGCGTTGGTCGCAGAAACCTTTGATCTACCAATCCATCCGCAGAGTGACTTTATTATTGTATTGCTGGTGCTATAGTGCGTTAGTACATCCAGAGCAGCCAACTCTACCTCCCTATTTTAGTTCTTTCAGCAATTGTCTGAGATATTCTTAAAAGCTCAGTCAATCTAAGTTATTGTAGCCCATTTTAGGCTAAATAAATAATTATAAACAGACGAGAACGTCTACTGTAAGTGTTGACCAAGGTTTAGTTTAATTACACGATAGACATGGCGTAGTGATAAGTGGTTTATTTAAATGCCTGCATGCATTTATTATATATGTAAATCCGTAAAACAATTGCATTCAAATTGTAACACATCAAAGCAATCTCTGGCTTTTATTAATTCAGTAAGATGAATAACTGTTGTGTTCATCCTACTCAAACGTGAATTTATTTATTAATGTTATCAAATAATCTGTCCGAAGAGCATATCTAAAACTCTTCAGCCATTAAATGCCTGCGTGCATTTTTACATGTTAAAATTTGTGATATATATTTTGGATAAAACTTATGATTAGAGAAATTAAAACTTTAGTAAATTAACCTAATCCACTCTCAGTTTCATTATTCAATCCAATTCTCATTATTGATATTATGTTATAGAATATATGCTTTATTAAAGGTCTCAATTAAGTTAGCTATTCGTTAGATACGATCAATTAGTAATTTAATTATGAATCTCATTGTTTCTCCCTGACCTATGTCGGCCACGAATAAAGGAGTATGCTACGTGTAATTTCAAGGTGGTCATTCGTAGGGTCTTGAGTCTTGGAGTACTGGCTTACAAGTTGAAGTATGGTCAGACTCGGGATGTCACAATCCTAGTCTGGTCAGCTTTGGTCTCTTTTGCTTGGACTCTGAATTCTGTTACGCGAATGTACAAATTTGACCGTTACAATATATATATGTTAACCCAAATAAATATATTATAACCTTGAGTGTCTGTAGTACAAATTCTTTCAAGTAAATGTTCTAACTGCAGATATACGCTCCATTCCATATGTAACAACCGTCACACCAATCCCAGTTTTTTCACAATGTTTGAATTCAGACCAAGTGGTAGGCAAGTAAAATATCCTACATGCTTGCTTATACTTATGAAGTATATACATATATAAACTAATATGTCTATTTGTAGAAATTAAAATTTTTTTCTTCATTTAATATCATTAACTAAAATAATAATTAATTGATTTATAAGACAGACATGACAAAGGTCAAAATATATGAGGTCAAAATAGTTGATAGGTGATTGAGTTTGGAATAATGAAGACATAATAATAATAATAATAATTTAATTTAATTTATTAAACATATAATCTCCTTGTGATAAATAAATCACACATGGAGCTTAACAAAAATACATGTGCAAATAAAATAAAAAACATTAATATACAATAAAATAATTAAATAGAAATAAAAAGTTTTTGATTATCATCAATTATAATCCAGTTCATAATGAATTTTCTCAAAGTTTTCCTTGATAGGTCATTAACATTAAATCCAATGTTTCTTATAAAAATATTATAAAATCTTGGACCAAGATAACATTTCTGATATCTGCAATGAGTTTTAAAGTACACTGGTTCAAATAATAAATCAAAATCACTTGATCTAGTCACCATTATTGATGAAAAAATATTTTTATTCATTTTTTTGTATTTAATATAATAACACAAAATATTCACTAAAAATAATTGATGAATAGTTAAAACTCCAGCACACTTAAATAATTCAAGTCTTGGCAAATCCAAAGGTTTAAACAAAATAATTCTAAACATAAAATTTTGTAGTGTTTGCAACGACTTCAAAAAATATGCTGCAGTGCCACCCCATAATGTTATACCATAAGAAAGTCTGCTTAAGAAAATTTGTTTATATATACTTAATAGGACAGATTTATTCAAACAATCTCTTAATCTATAAAAAAGAAAATTAAGTTTTCTTAATTTTACTCGAAGCCAAAGAATATGTTTATCCCAATGTAAATACTTATCCAAAACCAAGCCAAGGTAAGAAATTGTTGAAGTCCTGGTAATTTTCTGACAAGACGTTTTATTAACATAAGGCAATTGAATTAACAAGTCTTTTGCTGGAATATTTTTAAGAGAATACATTATGTAATTACATTTATTAATGTTTAGCAGTAATCTATTATTGTTCATCCATTGTGTAATTTTAAATAAATCTTCATTCACAAGTTTCTCAAGTAAACTATATGAAACTGCTGAAGTAACCAATGCAGTATCATCTGCAAAACAAAAAATGTTAGAATGAAGAGAAAGATCAAGCAGATTATTAATATAAACAGTGAATAACAATGGACCTAGGACTGAACCTTGAGGAACTCCATATGTAATTATTTCAGAATCACTCAAAAAATTATTAATTTTCACAAATTGGCTTCTATTACTTAAATAAGATTTAAACCATTCAAGCATAGTACTCCTTATGCCACAATGGTGTAACTTAATTATTAATATATCATGTGGAACACAGTCAAATGCTTTCCGCAAATCTAAATAAATGCCTATAGTTGTGTAACCTTTTTCTAAAGATTCAATGATGACTGAAACATGTTCAGATAAAGCCAGTTCTGTAGATCTTCCTGGCAAAAATCCAAATTGATTGTTTGAAAATAAATTATATTTTTGAAAAAACAAAACAATTCTGTTTTTTACACAAATTTCCAAAATTTGAGACAATGTTGATAAAATAGAAATTGGCCTGTAGTTTTCCAAACATTCCCTATCTCCACTCTTAAAAATAGGTGTAACAACAGCAGATTTTAAACAATCTGGAAATATACCTGAATCAATAGAAGAATTAAATAAAAAAGATAAAATTGGTAAAAGAATGGAAACATTTTCAATTAATATTTTTACAGAAATACAATCCAAACCAATACATTTCTTATGTCTCATTTTATAAAGAGAATCTAAAATTTCACAATCTTCAATCTCTTTAAAAACAAAAGATTTCAGGATAGATTTCTCATATTGAGAAACATGAGAACTGCAATTATTGTCAAAACTATTCAATAACAATTCCACACTATGTACAAAATATTGATTGAAATGATCAGCTCTTAGTTTTGAATTATTTAAAACATCAATAGATATTTCATTAATCTTTAGTCTAGAAATTTGTGAAAATCCTTCTTTAAAAATAAATTTTTAACAACGGTCCAAAAGTTGCTTAATTTAGTTGATTTTAAAGAATCAATTTGAGTAGAATAGAAAATCAATTTAGCTTTGACTATATCTTTTTTTATTTTTTTTGAAGAACCTTTAGCTGAACGTTAAATTCTTCATTAGCAGGAAACCTTTTGAAAAGCTTGTACAATTTATTCTTTCTGTTAACTTTTGATATTAACTCATTTGTAATCCAATCATGTCTCTTCAGATCTTTCTTCTTTATATATTTTATAAAAGAACAATAATCTATAAACTTCTTCATCTTGTCAACAAAGAATGAAAATGCACAATTTACATCATTCAACTCAAAGATTAAATTCCAATCATATTTAGTAATTAAGGATTGCAAACGATCATGAAATAAAAGTTTAAAACACTTTTTACTATGAGAAAAATTCTTTTTAAAAGTAACAACAATTCCTCTGTGATCTGTAAGATACCAATCCAAAAAAGATGTTTTCAAAAGAATATTTTCAGGACATCTAGCAAAGACGTGATCAATAAGTGAAGATGATGAAGATGTAATACGTGTAGGATGAAATAAACATTGAATAAATCCAAAAAATGACAGCATATTTAAATAATGTTGAGCAACAACAGAAATTTCACCAGAAATATCAATGTTCAAGTCACCAACAAGAATAATGAATTTATTATTTAATTTAGTAAGCAAATCACCAAGTTCATCACTAAAGCTTTTAACTGTATGACTGCAAGACCTATACAGAGCAATAAGTGTTAATTTGTCTGAACCTAAAATGAAATTTAAAACAAGACATTCAGAAGAATCAAAAACTGCATCAATAGATGATGATGATAATAATAATAATGATGATGATGTTTTATATATCTATTTGATTAAGTTGTTACAAAGCTAACATGAGAAAAACAATGTCGCTGTTGGCTAACAGCAGAACTGTCAAGACATTTAAAAAAAAGTCTTATTTTGTTTTTAAAAAAAGGAAATGTTCAGCGGTTTTTTAAAAAAAAGAAAATAGTAAGAATATGCATTGTAAAATTTAATGTCTATATTTTAAAATTAATACAAAATCTTTATAATTTGGATGAGCTAATAAAGTGATAAGCTTTAGGATTGAACTAATGATTTAATTTGTTTTACAAGCTTGCATTCGTTATTATGGAAATAATGAAAAGGAAATGTGAAACTACTAGAAATTGACTGTTTCTTTAAGCTATTTATATATATATTGAGGCCAATATAATTAATAATTTATAGTAAAGTAATCATTGCAATGTATTTGGGGTAAAAACCAATACTGGGGGCATTCCAAAGCTATCTTCAATCTCATTATAAAATTTTCCATCAAAATGTCTATTTTACAAAATGCTGGTGAACATCAATCTTCAATGGATTTATATACGTTCGGAAGAGATAATTGGTATGTGTTTATTTTAACCAAGTAGCATGAAATATATAAATATAAGCAGAGTTGGTGAACAAGAACGTTGTACATGGAGATTGACATTTAAGTTTATAAACTCATAACTGTGAACAAAATGCTTGTTTTCCTCAGGATATATATAGATATTTTCTTTTTTGATTCATGTGATTTTTTAAATTTTTTTTTTTTGTTTTTATTATTTCTATTTGAAAGTTCATGTATTGTAATTTTTTTTTATTGTGTATTCAAGATTTATTTTCAAATTCGATCACTTGCATTTTAAAAATGAGAGCAGTGAGTGGATATGTATCATATGTTGATATATAAGGGGGAGTAGGGATCATAGTCAATAAAAATATGTATAATTTTTAATAAAAGTAAATTTACAGATCCCTCTAGAAATTCAACAGTGATTCAACATAGTGACCTCAAGTAAGGTTTTTATATATTTAACTTTGAGGGCAAACTTTAGAACAAGCAAAACTATATTAATTACTAATAAGTTTTTAATCATATTTACTTGTAATTGTTTATTTCTGAGTGCACAATTAATTCACTTGAGTAAATGGTCTTTTTCTTAGCTTTCATTAATTTTTACTATGACTTACATACACATATAGATGGAAGTGGGACTATATATATATATTTTAAAAAAATAGTTATAATTATATTTACCCCAACCAAGAAATATTATAATAATCATATTAATGGGGTAGAGTTAGAATTATTGAACTCTCATTTTCTTTTTGTTTTAGATATATATATTTAGTGAAGTATTTAATATCATTTTGTATATGCTGTACTTTGAAGTATTTGTTTTTTTAGTGTAAATGAAGATTAATTGAGGACAGATTTCCAGAATGAAATCTAAATCAGAGAAATTTATTGTATTAAGCCATAAAAATGATAGTAGACCATTCTTGTTAAATTAATATTTTTTTTTTTGTAAATATTTATTATTATATGTTTAGATTATTAATAAATGTATTGAGTTGTTTAAACCAATCTGATCTTTGTTTGATCATCGTCATCATCATCATGCATTTATACTATTAAAAGTTTCATCATCACTATCATTAAGAATTTACACCTTTAAGGTTTGATGATGATCATCATTATCATTATGTATTGTTCTTCTAATTGATTGATCATCATCAATTTTTTATTATCTATGCTTATATATAAGCATATTTGGTCAATAATTAAGTAGGTTCATTCCTGAAGAGAGCTGGTTGCAAGAACTCCCTGAGTTTGAATTCTTTGGTGTAATGGGGCCCAAAAAAGATGTAATGAATATGCACTAGTCTAGGTTACATTGAAATATTTTAAGTAAATTATAAGTTAGCATATTGAAAGTAGATGTGATTTGGAACTGGGCATTTCATTATATCATCTTTAGCATCCTATTCGAAGGCCTAGGTCTGACAGTAGTGAATTACGATCCCTTTGTTATATGCCATTTCTGATTCTGTAATATCTGGTGCATCCAAATGGGATGTCGAATCATGGATTTAGGATATGTCTTGTTGTAGGTTGGTTGACATATTGTATTCAAATTATCCAACTACTGAGTTGTATTCACGTCTTATGATACCCCGTGGTTCCGTTATATATATATATAATCATTTAGTATGTTATTAAATTGTATATTTTTAAGTTATCCTTATTGTTGGAATCAATATATTGTCCACTTCACATATCTTCAATTTACTGATAATATCCTCCAGTATTTATGGACGGGGTTCAAACTCACATTTCTAAATAATTCAGTGATAGTAATTAATCAGTTCGCATTATGTATTCATAATCATAGTATTTAATCTATATTAAATATATTTTAATTCATGCCATATGTCACCAATCTTTAGAGTTCTCATGTTTCTCCGCTGTGTCTCCGGGTCAGTAATTTAATAAATTCGTCTTTATCACTGGGAATGGTGTTCATAATGTTATAGATTTGGGGAATGGGCAAATAGGTTAGAATCCACGATTGTTCCTGACCTGTGTATCTTGGGCATGACTGGATTTGAGGTACTTTTGCTTGGATTCTAGGTCTTGTGTGAATATAAGCCACAACTCAAAATTACAAATTAGAGCTTAGATATTAGTCTCCCTTATTTACTGTTACAATACTAAGCTTGAGTACTTGCCAATATTCTTGTGATATTGCATTTAAATCCCTAGGAAATTTCTGACTTAGTATGTTTTGAATTCTATCTTGAATAGAAAAATGGAGTTAAAAATTTTTTCTGGGTGTTCGATTATATTTCCCGTTCAGCTTTGAATCCCAAATGTCATTAATAAAGACAAAAGCTAAAAACTGATTTGTGGATTTAAATGCACCATTTTCTGATAATTACAGATTATTCAAAGCTTAACTATAGATAACAATAGAAAAATGTTTCTATTTTATCATATATATTATTCATAATTTGAATTTACTGATAATAAAAATAAATTTTTATGCTTTATGATAATTCAAGGGCTCCATTTTGTCTGATGCCTGTTATTATAAAGTTACTATTCTTTTTACGTCATTTTAAAATCACTTTTAAATTAACATATTAATATTTTTATTATATATAAAAATCTTTCGTCTTTAAATTTATGAACTCATTAAACTACTGATAGACTTTTTACATTCTTCAACTTATCTCTCCATTTTCCAAATAATGAATGAAGGAAATAATTTACATTACATAGCTTCATAATAAATTGCACTTATTATTTTTCGCAAATTTAGTATGAGCATTATAGTCATCATTTTTGGATGTATGCAGTTATTGTGATTATAATGATTTCCGTATAATCAGTAAAATTTTATATTTTTAAGTCAATATTAATTTTATACAAATATAATTCAAAATTTTCTGATGTAGTCAAGACATTAACCATATAACTTTATTTAGTATATTTTATTTTTATGTTCCATTTCTTTAATTTGCATTATTTTTTCTATTATTCTATTTTTAAATTTATTATTTCTTCTCTCTCTTTTTTGTTTTCAATTGTTTGTTTTTTTAACTTTCATATATATTTATTTATTTTTAGATCATTTGTGCTTTAGCATTTAAAGTTTTTGATATTGTACTTGTTTTTCATTAGCAACTTTTATTGTCTTTCATTATATCTATACATTTGATATTACATTACTGTATACTAAATTAACTCATAACGAAATTTGTAATTTATTGTTCTTTTTTTTTTTTTTATTCTTGTTTTATTTTTTGATTTTTCATTAAATTTTTAATTTTATAAAAAAAAAAAGGATCTATTACACATTTTTTGTTTTGTTTTGTAGTGTATTCCAATAGTGACACCTATTCTAGGAAAGAAACTTAAAAAATATTTTTAAAACATCATTTATTTAATTATTTATTTTGTAATTTTTTTTTTGTTGGATAATTTTTGGATGCTTAATTGACATTTTAATTAAATAATTATTTTTCTTCTATATTACAAATGACTTTTGTATAATTGCACTGAGAACTTATGTTCACAACTATTGAATAATAATATTAATGTTGAAAGGAAAAAAACAAAACATTTTTTTTTAAATTAATTTTTATTAATTTGGTGTTATATTAATGTTATTAGTGTAAAAGTTTATTACATCCTTTTTTTTTTTTTTTTTTCTAGTGTGAATTTGTAAAATGTTTATTATCAAACAATCCTGATGAAAGGCCTAGTGCTGAAGAAATTAAAAATAATCATTTATTGAAAGATTTTCAACCTTCTGTAATGTATCAACGCCGACCCCGCAGCCGAACTATGTCTTCTTCTAGTGAAAGAACTGAAAATAGCTAAAAAAAAAGGAAAGCTGTTTGTAAATAGTAACACCACTATGTGGTGAAAAGAGAGAGTTATATCTCTCAAATTTATATCATTTTTGAAAAATGATTAACTGATTTATCATTTCAAGCAGTATTGCACTGCAGTAGTCTTATCATGTAAATAGTATGTGTTCATCTTTTTAAGTTCCTTTTTTTAATAAAATTATAATTGAATTTATTTTTTAAGGGTCCACTTTTTTTTTTTGTTTTTAAATAACAACAACAAAAAAAACTAATAATAGTAATGGAGATTTAATTTTTGTACAAGTATCATTTATAGAAGAATCTATATTCAATTTCAATTAAAGATAAAAAAAACTTTTAGAAGTTAGTTTGATTTTTCTTTTTCTTTCACAATTGAATATAATAATGATGCCTTTTTCATATTGTTGTGCATGATTTATGAATATATGTTTATAAATTTGGAAGCATATGAATTTTTTCTTCTCTATACAATTTTTTTATTATTAATACAGTAATCATGTGATGTTTTGATGATATTATTATTAATGTTTTTTCCCTTGAAGACACCCCATTTGGGGGGGGGGGGGGGATAATAACATAAATAATCTTCATTAACATTAAAAAAATTTCCTGGTAATTTAAAATTCCATGGGAGATTTAATGATTTTATTTAATTAATATAAACATTTGTACATTATTTTATTAGTTTTATATATATCTGCATCATTTTAAATTTTGTTATTTTCACATCAAAAATGTTAGAGAAAAATATTTTATTTATAGAATTTAATTGTTTTAATCAATACAAATTCTTTTTTTAAGTTAATCATAATTAGGCATGATTTTTTTTATAATTAAAAAAGTGTAACAATAGTATATATTAAACTATTAGTAATTTACTAAATTTTATATATACCTTTATGTAATAAATAAAACTATTATAATTTATTGAAGTTTTTAAATAATAATTTTGTAGCACTTTAGCTGATCTATGTATAACTAAAATAATATTAAACAACTTCTGAAAAATTATAGTAATTGTGTGATTTTTTTTTTAAGGAGATTTAAAATATAAAATATTATACTTATGTTATCTAATTATATAATCCATAAAATTACTTATCTAGAATCACCCTAAAATAATGTCTTAAATAGATTAATAGTTCTTTACAATAGTTTGTAGGATGTTAAAAAGTAAAATGTTATTTCCAATTATTTAACAATTTTTTTTACATATATATTAATATACACTACATATATACATATGTAAATAAAATCTTTTTTTAATTTTTTTTATAAAAAAAATAATTGAATTAGTAACTGGAACAAATTCAAAAAAGCTTCATTTTATTCTCAATTTTTTTAATAATATTGTGATATTTTATGATTTTATTTAAACGATGTAAAGAATTTAAAATGATGTAGCACTCATTTTTAGAATTTTTTCAACATTATTATTTTAATTGCAAAATACATTCCTATTGTCCAAACAGCAGAATAGTTTTGTTTAGGGGATGAAATAATTATATTGTGATTTTTTTTTTTTTTGTGAGCTTTACAACTACTTTAAGAAAGATTTGGGATATTATTTATATCTGGCATTAAAATTGAAATATTGCAATTTATGATAATTGGATTTCTACAGTGCCTGCCTTTATTATACATTCTTAGTTTTTTGTGCTAACATATTCTCACAAAATATGGCATTACTAATAATAATTATTTTTTTAAGTATGTGTGTTTATATGCATATATAATCAAAATTACTCCAAATTCACAACTCAACCAGACTAGCCAAGAAAATCAATATATATCTCATAAAGTAGCTGCTTTAAGAAATTATTTTTATAGAAATAAAAGATTAAATAATTCTAGTGGGGTAGCTTTGTTTCAAAAAGATCAGTTTTATAAAGATTATTTGAATGTTGGTTACTCTGATAAATTTGTTAAAAGTATTTTATTTAATAGTAATATTTGTAAATTTAATATTAAATAGTAATATTTTCATTTAATAATAGTAATGTTTAATATTTTATAGTAATATTTAAAATAATATTTTATGTAATATTTAATAAAGAAGGAAAGAGGAAGAGAAGTTATTGAAGATTATATTATAATATAAGGATAAAGAAAAATGTGATTTTATTTCTTTGCCATTGTCTTTTTATAAAATTGTATGTAAAAATAGTAATTTATTTGGAAATAAATTATTGCTTAGAAAAGCAGTATTACTTTGAATAATTTATTAAATAATACAAAGGAAATTTTTGATAGAAAGACTATTCCTGGAGTAGTATATATTATTCTTTGTTTTTGTAAGAAGGTATATATATATGTCAGAGTAGTTTGAGCGTAAATGAAAGAATAAAGGTACATAAATGTAGGGTTAGAAATAACTATCTTAGTTCTGGTTTGTATATCCATAAAAAAGATACAGGCCACACTATTAATTTTGATGAAGTTACACTTATCTTCTTTGAGAGAAATTAAATAAAAAGAATTAAAGCATGTTTATGATTAAAAATGTATGATTCTGAAGCAATTAACTTGTTTAAGTTCTTTTAATATTAAGAGTGTATGGGAAATAAGTGGAATTGTGGGCAATGTTTAGTTTAAATATGTTGTTATTTTGTAGTTCTTTACCCTTGAGAAGTCTGCTCGTAATAGTGAACCATTGGTAATATTTTAGAGTTTATTTTCTTGACTAGTCTGGTTGAGTTGTAAATTTGGGGCAATTTTGATTATTTATTGACTAGTTTAGCTTTATGCTTTTAACGTTTATATGCATACACATTATATTGTAAAGTTATGGCATGTATTTTTTTTGTTTAATTATTGTAATATTCTATTTTAAATTAATTTATGTCAATTAATCTTTAGTTTGCTTTATTCTCATTAAATCAAAACCCAGCTGATAATTTATAAATTTCTGTGAAAAGATCAATATATATATACATACAATATTTTGTTCTATAGCTGATCTAATTTTATTTTTTAATTACTTTGTTTATTCAATATTGATTTTTATTAATTAGTTTTTCTATTTCTAGTTGTTCTTCAAGTTTTTATATGAATTTTTTTACAAGTACAAATTTTATTTATATGGTTTTTTAAATATCATTTTCATGAAAAATAAATAAGTTTTAAATTGTAAGTTTTCAGTTTACAAGTATTTATCATTAATTTTTTTAGTTTGTAAGGTTTCCTAATGAAAGATTTATTACTGTATGTTTGATCATCTATTTTGCCTATTGTTGTTATCATAAAATTGATTGATTGAAGCAGGAAAATGTTTGTTTACACAATGTAAGTATGGATTTTATGTATTGTCCAGAGTTAATTAGTGATAGTATACTTACCAAGGAAAATATGACATTAATGAATATAAACTTCATTTGCAGTTATAATCCTAGATCTTTTTAGTTTTTTTATTTATTTATTATTTTTAACACTATGTTTAAATTTGTATTTTGTTGAATATATTTTATATTCAAATTTTAAAGTATTATCCATAAAAATATTTTAATATTTTTAATAATTAAAAAAAAATCCATTGTAGCATGAAGACTTTCTGTCCTTGTTTTACTCTTTATCTGAGAATAGTTAATATCCATTTACTGACCAGTTTTGGATGACTAACTAAGTTGCTATGGTCTATCTGGGGGGGAAAAAAATCTTTGTCTAAGTGGTGAGGGTTTTAACAGTTTTGTCCTTTAGTTAAAAATTAGCTAGGTGCTTACTTATCTCCTAGTAATTTATAATAACTGGATTATGGACTGAATATCTGAAAAAAAAGTTGTTTGCTTACAAATTTCTAGAAATTAGAAAAAATTTCAGTTTTACACAAGTTTAAATTACAGACTGTGATTATTCAAATCACTATACCATATCTTTCTATGTATAAATGTTTTATTTTCTCATATTTTGTAAAATTTAATCTAAAGGAGGCTCACTAAAAGATATTGATACAAATGCACTTCATAAGAAAAAAATTATATTTGATTGCGTGTTACATCTTGTCTCAGTTCTAGTTAAAAAATAGGTGGAAAATCTCATAAAGTCTCTCAAAATTTTCTATTGTATTTAGCACTTTGAGAGAGGATTGTTATTTGAGAAAGTATTTGAAAATTCATATTACTTTAAACTTTCACAAATATGAAGTATACTTACTGAATACTGTTATTTTTTTTTTTTTTTTAAATCTAGGGATAATTAGAAATAGAGTTCTACCTTTTTCAGAGTTTCACTTTTGGCCATAAGTGTCAGACTAATATAAATGCTATTGCAGGATGAAGTGATTCAGTTTTTAATTGGTTGCTTAGTGCATCTTTAAGTTCTAATTAGAAAAAACTTGAAAAATCTCATTAAGATTTCAATAATTTCTTCTATATAAAGTTCATAAAAAATTTCTTTTAATATGTATATACTGTTTGTTTGTGTGTGTGTGTGTATATATATATATATATATAGGCTAAATACTTTATTTCTGAAAAATATGACTAACAATTTTCACATGATTAGATTTGTAAACCTGAATCAATAATTTAACCACATTGAAAAAACTCACAAAATAATATTTCTCATATATTTTGATCAATTTTAGATGTGTTTTTTAATTGAATTTTTTTTTACTTAAAAATATGTAATAGATTTATACAAAATATTAGTGTTATTGATGAAATCTTTTTTAAAAAGTTATGCTTCAATGTAATTGCTAAATGCTATCTTTTAAGATGCATTAGATCCTAAAGGTCCAGGTGCACTATTCCAAAATCCAAAGCTCTTCACTGATAAAAGCCATAAGCTTGTAACTAGTCTCTATTATTTTACTAAAGCTTACATGTAGTAAGTGGCATAGGTGATGAAAAAAAAATACTGCTAAAACAAATTTATTGTGCTATTTTTCTGAAAGTAAAAAAAGTGGTATTTTGTCTGTATGTTTATAATGCATAAAAGCTTTTGATTCAGATATTGCACTTTAAATTATTTTTATAATTTATTTATTTCATTTTTTTCCTGAGAATTTCCTGCTCTTGGTAGCTTCATAAAATTTTTTGGCTGCTTTAATATCTGTACTGTATATATATTTATAACCAAACATGTCATATTTTTGAAACTCAAATTTTAGGATCATTTACTATTTATTTTGTGGGCTTTAATTGTAAATTTAATTATATACATTTTGATTATAAATATAAAAATATGAAGATTATTGTAATATGCCATTTTTTTAAAAAAATAGCTATTAACAATTTTTTTATATCCTTCACTGAAAATTTTTAGATAAATTTTTTTGTTACAAATGGCATAGTTTATTCTCAAATGTTTAGTTCCATCAATTTTTGGTATAATTTTTTTTTTTAAAAAAAAAAGGAGGGGGGGGGGAATGAACTGTAAATATAAAAATATTTTTTTAATATATTGTGGCCATTTTTTTTTAATGTATGTAATATATATTGTACATATTGTCAATAAATTGATATTTATTTATAAAATTGATATCATTTCAGTTTTTTGTTATCAAACCTTAATACTGTACTTTTTACACTTAAACTAAGATTAGCTTATGTAACTCATAAACAAGTATAAAAATTAAAACTAGAAAATCTACTTAAATTATTTTATTTTTATATAGACTGAAAGAGATTAGATGCTTATTTTAATTTTTTAGATTTAACATTATTATGGAAAAGGATATAGAAATATCTCACAATATGGCTAAATTAAATTGTTAGATGTGTTTATAACAGAAATAGTTTAGGTTAGAAAGAGCAGAGGAATAAGAGGTACAATAGGAGTAATGAATACTGTTGAGAAATTCATAAGAAAAAGCAGGAATTTAATTTTTGTTTCTATGAACTTGAAAAGGCTTTTTTAAAAAAAAAAAAAAAAATTAGTGAACCAGGTTATTTTGTTGAATATTTTGAAAAAGAGATAATATAAATTGAAAGATGAGACTGCTATTATAAATTTTATTGTCAATCAAAAAATATAAGATTTTATAATTAGTATATTCCCAGAATAAATATAAAAAGGTATAATATGTTTATTTCCTATCTGTTTAGTATTTATTTAAATAAACTTTTTAATGAACATAGTTTTGATAAGGAAAGAGCATTAAAGATTCATTGCCTACTACTTGAAATTATTGACAATCTACTTAAAATTGATAAAATTTGTTCAAAGTTTGAAATGAAATTCAACCAAATCTAAAGCAATAGGAAATTGAGCAGGAAATAAGAAATTGCAATGGTTAATGGTTAAGTTATTATGTGATCAATTAAAGTTGAAAATTTTGGAAATAAAAAAGGCTTATTAAATGCTTTGTTTGGAAAGTATATGCACACAGCAGAGATTTAGATGTTTAGAAGGGAAATGAAAAAATTGAAAACTTTTGCTTTTATGGATTTAAAGAAGAATGGAAAAGTTGGGAGTGATAGAATTTGTAATGATGAAATGTAAAAAGAGTACAAATGAAAATAGATTGGTTAAAGAGGTTATAAATTGAAAGAGAAATTAGATTAAACTTATATAATTAGGCAAAAGAATTATTTATGAAAGCTATGTTGTAAGAATTTATGTAGAGTAAAAAGAAAAAATATGTAAGAAATTGATTGAGAATATAAAGAATGCAAAAAAGATCAGAATGAGTTGACAGATAATTGTTATTATACCCAATAAATGGGAGAGTGGGATAATTGTTTTCTTGTGTCTAAGAAAGAAAAAAAATTTGTTCTCTAAGAAAAAGATTTTAATCTAAACTAACAAAATATTTATCTTCAATGAAATATTAACATGCACAATAAAAAAATCTTTGTATTGATTATTTGGATCAAATTAGTCAATTATTTAATGTATTCATATTCTGGTACTTTGGTATTAGACCTGCAACATAGGGGGGATAGGAGGCCTTTTCACACTTGCAATGTGTAATCTTGCGCTGACATCAAATTGAAAGGAAATAATCCCTGCAATGTTATTCAATCTCGTGTGAAAACGTGTTTATAATATTTTGACATTTTCAGTTATTGTCCAGATTTCTTTCTAACAACAGGATAAATATTTAATAAAAGTTTTATAATAATTTATATTTCTTTATTTTTGTGTAAAAAAAAATACATTTATTAGCATTTCTTTGGGGAATCCTGGCATACTCTGTGCCATGACGTGTTCAATAAAACTCCATTTTGGAGAGAAAATGTTCAGTTCAAATCTCCATTTTATATGTGTTAGAAGTAAATATCAAATTTG
Source organism: Epiperipatus broadwayi (assembly GCA_028023455.1). Taxonomy (NCBI): domain Eukaryota; kingdom Metazoa; phylum Onychophora; class Udeonychophora; order Euonychophora; family Peripatidae; genus Epiperipatus; species Epiperipatus broadwayi. Next base: position 9,193,934 of record JAQFVV010012404.1, read on the forward strand.
TGGCTTCAATGTGACAATTCCTGTTATATATTACACAGTAAATAGCATATGTCTATATGTGTTTTTGTAAATAATATTTTAAAAAATTATAATTTAGTGATTATTTTGTGCATATTTAAAGTAACATTTTTTTGCATAATGGCGTCATTTACTTAGGATCACAAATCAATTTTTTTTTGGTTTAAAATGTTTTTAATATCAATTTATATATCATATTTTAAAGTTGTTAGTATGAAAGTGGTATACATTTGTGTATGGTGAATCCATATTTTAAAAACAAAATACTCTTTTAATCTCCATTTCTTCAAAATTGTTTTTACATCATCTTTTTAATATCCATTTGTTTCTCAAATTTTTTTTTAAAATGCTGTTTTTAATATTTTTAATACTTTAAAAATCAGTCTTTTTAATGTCCATTTATTTCTTAAAAATTGTTTTAAAATTGTCTTTTTAATATCCATTTGTTCATCAAAATTGTTTTAAAATCATCTTTTTAATATCCATTTATTTCTCAAAATTTGTTTTAAAATGCTGTTTTTAATATTTTTTATACTTTTAGTTATTTATATTAGTCCTGCAACATGGAGCATGTATTAGACTTGCTGCACCTTTTCACATTTTGTGAAAATATGTACAAGATCCATATACACGTTATTTTGGTTAGATCACAAGATTACAAAGTTATCTCGGATTGATACAAATGTGAAAATATGCAGCAAGTCTAATACATGCTCTGTTTCAGGTCTAATACCAAAGTACCCATATTCATAATTGCTACTTGAAGTAAAGAGAATCTTAACTGAGGACGTGTTTAATTATGAAGTTGATTAGAAAAATGAAGATTTTTTAGATTTAAAGCAAAATAATTAATAAATAAATATCCCTGAGATGTGATACAGAAAATGCACAAACAATATATGTATAATGAACTTTGTGGTTTAAGATATATTAACATCATGTAAATAAAAAAAAATATTGTTACACTTTTATAATATTACAGTTTCAAGGAAAAGGTGTCACCAATACAATCGGCGATATTTTTGGCTTAACATATTAAATAAATGATAAACAGTATGCTTTTTTTTTTTAACTAAGATAATTCATTATACTGAATAAATATGCTTTTTTTAAAAAAAAAGTTATATTTTTTAAATACAAATTTTATGTATTAGCTTTATTAAATATTTTTTTCGTGTTTATATATATAAAATATACAAAATATGATCATGTTCAAATATTTCATATTTAAATATTGTCAGCTTTAAACATTTTATCCTTTTGGGATGCAAAGATTTTCAATCTTTTTTTTTTCTGTTAACTAGATACTTATACACATTTACTAAGCAATAGTTGGCAATGACCATTTATTTGAAAAATCTTAAAAAGTTTTGTTTAGATTTGAAAATATAATCATGAAAGGCAGATGTGTTAACTACTATATCGCTAAGCTTTTTGCCACACATGCAAAAAGTGATAGTACTTGTGTATTAAATCTGCTGCCCATGTTAGTGACAGCAGAAATCTATATTAATTTACAAATCACAATTACAACATTTTGCCATCACATCCTACTTCCCGCTCCCCAACAGAGAAAAGTATAGCATTCTATCACAAATGGGCAGCAGGTCTAATATGTAAGCATCGGAGTGATTTATATATGTATCAAGGTTAATGCTAAAAAGATTAATGGTGAATGGTTTTTGCAAAAGAAAGACAATAAAGATTGAAAGTCAGGATTTAGAAATTAACTAAATGAATAAAATTAATCTTGAGTAGAATACTTTTGATAAAAATATTAAAAAGAAACGTCTGTGTTCGAAAAGATTTTCTTGACAGGTATGTTTTAGCCAGTTCTTACATATAGTTTTTAAATTTGAATACTTAACAGATTAATGCAAAAATTTCAGTTCATACTATGACTGTATGGAGAGTTTTGTCTGTTTTAATAACAGTTATGAGCAAGCATAAGAAATGGTGATCATGCGATGTTTAGTGATTTTAACTATGGAGATATATATACGTATGTTGTGACACTAGTGAGATATATGTTCTAAAACATATATCTGCATTATGTGTGTTAAAATAAATGAATAAATTATTAAAAGGAAGGAAGATAGAGAAAACAAGAAAAATATATTTTAAAAAAAATGTAGATTTTAAAATATAATTTTGTAAAAATGAAAGATTGTGGGTTTTTTTTATATTTAGAATAGAATAAAGCTATTTATCAAGAATGGGGTGGGGAAAAAGATTCGTGCAAAATAAAGTAAAAAATATATATAGAGAATAAATGTTTAAAAATAAATAAATATATAGGATTAAAATAAAATCAATTAGGAAAAGTAACTTTTGTAAAATAACAGGAATGTAAGTAATTTTGAAAGATTCCTGGTCGATATGACCCTAGATGAATCTAATAAAGATTAGATAAAAAGAATGTAAAATTAATTAAAACAAATGTAAATTATGATAAAAATTAAATAATCGGAGAGTTGGGTATAAAAACAGGCAGTTGTCTATTGTCATAATTATTGCACTGCTTTGCTGTTGGAGTTTTCTGAATGCTGTTCAGGGTTGTTCAAAGTTTTCAAAAGTTGCCAAGTTTTCCCATTTCACTAGCTCATGAGAAATACAGATAAAGAAGTCACAGAAGTAGCAATGTGCATTACTAGAAGCCTTAATAATGTTTGGTTGGGCTTCATTCCCTGAGTCCTCAACTCTAACAACTTCTCACCTGGAACCAATGTCTAAAGTGTGAAATAGATGCTGGTGCATACTCTCCCATTGTAGTCTGAGCAATGGAAGGAAAGCCATCGATGGAGACCAAAAGGCTAACTGATTAGAAACCAAAACCAATGGAGCTTGTCATCTTGGTATCATAAAAATAAAAATCTAGGTAAATATACTTTTGAATAATAAATAGTTTAGACAAATATATTTCTATAATGAATTGAACTGTTTTGGACATTTGCAAATATTGAATTATTAATAAGTAAATATGTGTGTGTGTGATAAATAAATGTTTGCTTAAAATGTTGATTGTTCTATACTCTCTTGTACTGTGTCACCAGTAATTTAAATTTATTTAGAAATGCTTTCTTATGTTAAGTAATCTGCACTGGGTCCCCTGATCAAGAGTGTGAGTTAGCCTGGGCATATTTCAAGCGCTGGGTTCACATGCCTGTCATCAGGGCATGCCAGCTATATATAACATATATGGCCAAATGGTGCCTGAAACTTCTCAAAACAAATAAATTACTTTGGTTGGTAGGTTTTGACTCAGCAGTATGGAGGGGTGCTATAGCCAGGAAGTATGATCATGGTTGTGCCTTTTGTGTAGCATCGATCTGGCTATAGGTATTGCTGAGGTTAAATCGATCAATGGTATTCTACCCCTCTGCTTAAATGTATAATCCGTTGCCACAGATATTAAAGATAAAATTAATTGATTGCATCAAGAAAAATAAATGATCAAATAATGTTAAACATTAAAATATATTAGTAAATAAATAGTTTTCATAATGGGTGCTTATAAATGGCAGTGTTTCATTCATCCAGCTGGTAAGATGGGGGATCGCTACAATATATGGGATCAAAAGCAGAATATATTAGTGAGAGAATTAACAGGTCTTGAAAGAAGAATGAAATGCAGCCATCTTAGATATAGTGGCTAGAACAAGTGATGATGAAAGGACAATTAAAATATTAAACTAGATTGTAAAAGATTTAGAAATAGACGTGATATGAATGGATGTGGAAAAGGCTAAGGATTAAAGATACAGGGTTAAATTTGGTGAGAGCATTCTGCAATAGATAAGTAATTGTTGAAAATCATACTGAAATGAAATAAATATATTGTGCCAAGGCCAATTTGGCACATGTATATAAAATAATTTTGTCTAAAAAAAATTATTAAAATAAAAAAATATTCCGTAAAAGAGTTGAAATAAAAGTTGAAAAATAATTGATTAAAAGTGGGAAGGGTTTTTTATTAAAGTTAAACTAAAGGTTTTATAAAAAGGAAGTAAAGAGTTTATTATTATTAGTTGAAATACAATTTAAAAGGTTTAAAATATATATATATATAAATCTCGTCATTTAAATTAAAGAAGAAAAATCTTATAACTATTTTTGATTTTAGAATAGTAAAATATATATGTGTGCGAATGTAAATAAATGTAAGCTGTTAAAAAGAGATAATAAATGCGTGTTAAAATCGTATATGAAAAACACATGAAAATAAATATTGAAATGAAATATATTTAAAAACACAGCGGTGGGCTACTAAAGGTATAAAAAACAACACATTTTGAAATAGCTACTACTAATTAAACAATCGTCAAAAACACATCATAGGATTAATTACCAATGGAATTCGACAACAGATATTTGCCGGAGGATATTACACGGACAACACGTCGCAGGTATAAATAGACTTTTTTATCAGACAATTAATTGAGAGTTTTTTCAGTCTAGTTTCCAGTGACAGTCTGGTTTCAGTTGAGATAACTGCATTTCTATTATGTATCCAGAAACAAAAATGCATTGTTGAGCAGCTTGTAGAAATATACGCTCATGCTTCAGCCTTTTTAGTCCAACAAGATCATCAAAACCTGCCTGAGAAATAATGTCTGCATAACAACTCAGAAATCCTCCATCAAACATTCAACTGTCTTCAAGATTAAGACCAATGGATTCACATAAAATCTCTTCAAGAAACATCCCAATCTAACCGGTTAGATATACTCCATCAGAAGCAGCCGACAACAAGCAATATCCACGTTCCAAAAATCCTAGGTAAACATCATTTATACGTAGTAGCCACCGCTGTAATTCGTCAATCTTACAGAGTAAAGTAGTTTGAACTCTTAAGCATGCATAAAATGAACTATTGATGTGCGTGTGTGGGAATGTAAGATAATTTAACAATGTCATATTATTTATGCTTTTCACCAGATATATGTTATAATGTGTTAATTTAAAAAATGTGTGTATTAAATTAGATTATCAAGATGTTTAAATTTAGTAAATTAATGTTGATTAAAATAAATTGTTTTCAAACTTAAACTTTATTTGTCAGTCAATTCCCTTTACCAACCTTTTTTATTAATTCTTTCCTCCAATAATTTTGTATAATTTTGTTATTGAATTAAAATTAGACTGAGCTAGTTTTAGGGAATGTTTCGAGCGCTGGATTATGAGCCTACTGCCCGAATACGTTAGTCCTTGGACTAGCTGGCGCCCCGGGGTTTACTCTGAAACAAATAAAGTATTTGGATAGTAGGGGTTTGAATCTAGCAGCCGAGGTGGGCCATTGTTGATAGTTAAAGCTATCAATAAGATCTCCCATTTTGCTCGAACGTGCCGGCTTGTTCACGTAACATAAGATTATAAATGTATTATGAAGGAGTTTGAAACCGGTCAAAACTTATATATACGTATAAGTAAGTGGTTTCAGCGGTTCGACCCGGTACAATATAAAGCAGTCAACTCTATATGTGATATGACAAAAATATAATAAACATACCTTTTTGTTTTTTATTATATATTGCTTTACATTGGGAATTGTCAAAAATATAACAGCAAAAAAAAAATGAAAATGATCAATACCCTTTTTGTACACAATCCTAGAAAAACATTTTCAAGATATATCTATTCTTTAGACATGGCAAGTAATGCATAACATGCATATTCTTTATAATCAAACTACAAACTCTGTAAGCAATCAACTCTTCTTATGAAATAAGCTATGTCTACCAGTAGCGATACTTTAATACAGTATCTCTACCAAAAAGAAAACAAAATATTTCTAATTTCCCAACCACTTTATTTTTTCATATCATTAATATATATATATATATTGTTTTTACTAGCTGCTATTTGACAAATAATATCTGGAGTAGATTGACCTTTACTTTTATTTCAATTTTTTCATGTAATGTCAATTGAGAAAGTGATTTTTTTAATATATATTCAACACTAACATTCATCATGATGAATAATAATTAAAGTAATATTTTTCTTATTGTAACGGTCAGAATTCGTATGTCTCATGAACTAGTTGCATAATCCTTCCACTACATTCAAAGAGCAGTACCATAAGTGGGTTCAGGGCCTGCAGTACTGGGTTTGAACCTAGGAGACTGACTACCCAACATCACTATGGGACAACGTACCTACTACTACATTAGCAAACATCTTTTTAGGCCATGGAAATCGGAGATACAAGAGACTTTAAAATTATGCTTACTATTCTAATGAATGACCTTTGTATACTTAAATTATTTCAATGTGAGACCTTATGGCTATAGGATATTAAGGAGGAGACATACAGATGTACTTATAATTAAAATACTATAGACCCGGGTCTCATTTTATTCGGATTTATTTAATGCGATTTTGAAGTTATGCAATTCATGTTTCTTCTTAATATCTTTGTATGCAGTTTTCTTTTATGCGATAAAAATTATTAGATCAAAAGTTGAGCTCCGGTAATACACTATTACTTTAAATTTAAATTTCACGCACTCACGTCACATTTACAGTAATAGCGCGTTATCGGAGTTCGACTTCCATCTAATTTCAATATTTTCAATGGTTTATAATGGTACTGTAATAGATTTTATGCAATAAAGAAGTTCATAATTCACTTAAAATCAGGATTTCCCCATTGTATATACACACATTAAATTTTACAAGACTATAATGTAAGTCTGTTCGAACGTTATAGATGAAAAACACTATGTATAATGTTTTTGCATTTTAAATCTTGTTCTATGTTTGCTTTTTATAAAAAGAGTATGTAATCAATTAATCATTTAATGTCCGCAAGTTTATTTTTAAAAGGTAAGTAACAGCGGTGGGCACAATTAAATTTGAGAATTAAAATCTGATTTTTAATTGTAATTAACAATTTAAAATTACGTAACGTGATCTGATATTAAGGTGATGTAAAACAAAATTTGATTTTTAAACAGAATTGAAAATTACAAAATTAAAGACAAAAATACGAATTTAATTTTTAATTGTTTTAATTAAGTTTTGCCCAATAGTGGTGAGTCGATGTCTTTTTATTATCATAAGTCTAAGTTCTTATTTTTATTATAAACTTTTAGTTTACTCTAATGGAGAGAAAAAAAAACACCCAAGAAAATGAATTTCTTTGTAAACAAAAATTTCAATTTTAGATCGCTTAGCGAAATGGGAAGGATCAACAGCGATTGGAAAACATTTTAGTTGTATTTCCTCTTGACTTCATTTAAGGAAAAGGTACAGTACCTCACATCACATCATGATGAATCTGACATCTCAAGTAGCGATAATGATTAAAATACTGTACATGTATGAAAAAAATGTAAATTACACATAAAAATATATTGTTTTGAATAAAATTAAATACTGTAGTTAATAAAAAAGGTAAAGAAGTTTGTCTTGTATCAATTTTTTTCATATTTGAAATTTTTTTATTAGTCATATTTTATTTTCTTATTTGTTTTTATGCAAATTTTAAAGTAATTTTACATTGTTGCTTTGCTTTTGTGCGATTTTCGAAAATTACAGTAACCTACCCCCCATTTTTCAAGGTAAGTTGAGTCTATTTTTGTGTGATTTCTTTGGTGTGTGTTTTCTGAGAAACTTATCTACCGCATAAAATGAGACCCAGGTGTATATGTTTAATATTAATCTAAAATGCAATTACATATTTGAGTTCGGTAATTTCCGAGACTCCTTATATAAAATTAAATGATTAGTATAACCTTATTTATTTGATCTGGTCCTTTGAGTATTTAATGGAAACACACTTATTCCATGCTTAATACTAGTGATATTACCCATCATGCGAGGTAAATATTTAACGAGATATGCGGCCATGAATATACCTTAGCAATAGATTATATATTCACAAGTTTTGTGTTAACTAATTCTAAGGGACCTATTACTAGAGGGCAGATAACATGGAAGACTTGGGAAGTTTAATCATAAGCATATAATGAAAAGATAATTAAATGGACAAAGAGGTGGTATTCATAGAGATGCCAAGTAATAATTAAGTAACGATTTATGCGATGAGCCATTTGGAAATATAAAACTCTGCAGGCTTTCTGCCAGGGTTCCTATGAGACCGGTTGTAATTGCAGGTTCGAGTGTACGGGAACTTCTGCCACTTACTACCCGACCACCTGATGAATAGCTATCCATTGGAGCACTTCTAAATATGCCCTTCTGTATGGGAGCAGAACGATACCCTTGAGTATAGGTATCCAGTGATTTCCATGGCTTTAAAAGAGAATTTGGCATTGCTACATGATAACACCTATCACCTATGGAACATTGTAATTTTTCTAATTAAAATAGCTTAAAAATGATGATTCACTCCCAAGGCCTACATTTATGAGTTATTTACTTGCAAACCCTCAAATAATCAGATATTGGTTTGTCAAAGATAGGTAAATCAAATATAAACCAATTAATAATACTAAAAGGAGAAGAGATCAAAATTCTTTTTTATTTCTATTAGCCAAGTTGAGATATCCATCCGCACTAAATTATAGTACACCCACATTAATAACTAATGATGAAGATAGGATGCGTCTCTATGGTTATGGCAATTTATTTAAATTAATATAATAAAAAAGGGGGGAAGGCATAGTAATATAAAATGAGAATGCATCCAACAAAATAAATTGGTTTACAAATAAGGATAGATATTTCCCAAGCTTTATCAATATCAAATGAATTTATTGTAATTATACTATTTTAATGATTTATGAGAACGCATTCAACAAAATAAATTGGTTTACAAATAAGGGTAGATATTTCCCAAGCTTTATCAATATCAAATGAATTTATTGTAATTATACTATTTTAATGATTTCACGCATTTTGGCAAAGACTGAATGCTAATTTAATAAAACTAATGGTCTAGATCAGAAATTATTTTAGGCATGAAATTAATTACAAATAAATAATAAATAGATACTCAAGGGAAAGATCATATATTAATTAAACATTTAACAGAATTACAGTTAATTTTTATAGTTTCGAAAGAATTTACACAATAAGAAAATTATAGATAAATATACAGATTTAAGATACGAGCTATAGCTTTAAAGTTAAGAGTGAGAGTTCTTAGAGATTTTGGGTGCTGGTTACCTTTGAATTCAAACAAACGTGCACGTTTCTAAGAGATTTCTGGCCCATTGAATATTAAGCAGCAGTTTTTCTTCAACAGTTCATGTAATTAGCAGCATTCTGATCACGCAGCAGCATATGGATTTCGCAATAATTCAGTTTGTTTTCTAGAAAGCAGGGGATCCAGTGCATTTTCCATTCTCCAGAAGAGAACAGCATGCCTGCTCCTCGACCATGGCAAAATATAACACGAACAGCATAATTTAATAATATTTCAGCAAGCTGACAAAATGAACCAAGGGAAGAGAGCGCACAAAACAAAAAGGCAGGAAAGAGAACCAACAAATAAGTTCTGACATAATATACTCTTTCTTTTTCTCCCCTATCTTGCAGATCCATCTGACATTACGTAGTTATTTCCTTTTAGGTCCACCAAGTAATACCCGCAGGTAATTTAATGCATTAGAAGCACATGTTCAGTTTGTACTTTCAATCCGAGAATTTTGCTTAATACTTTCATTCGTATTTTACTTTTGACCTAATTATAATGCATATATTTCTTAAAGCTAATTAAAAAGCTTTTAGGGATTTCTCAGTATTTTATTGTCTCTTCCATCTACTATGACTGCAATATTACTTAAGCAGGTGTGTATGGGGACTCCTACCACTGTTCCTACCCGACTGCATGACGAACTCAGCTATTGAGGCACTTCTAAATATGCTCTTCTGTATGGGAGTGGAATGATACCCTTGAGCATAGGTATCTGGTGATTTCCATGGCTTTAAAAGAGAGAACTTTGCATCGCTACACAATAACACCTATTGCATATGGAACAGTAATATTTATATTTAAAATAGCTTAAAAATAATGATTCACTCCCAAGACCCACTTATATGAGTTATTTACTTGCAAACCCTCAAATAATCAGATATTGGTTTACCAGACATAGGTAAATCAAATATAAACCAATTAATAATACTAAAAGGTGAGATCAAAATCTATTTTATTTCTATTGCCAAGTTGAGATATCTGTCCGCATCAAATTATAGTACACCCGGATTAATAACTAATGAAGACTATGGTCATGGCAATTTAAATACAATATAATAAAAAAAGGGGGGAAGGCATAGTAATACAAAATGAGAATGCATCCAACATAAATTGGTTTACAAATAAGGATAGATAATTCCCGAGCTAGCAGCTTTGTCATTATTAAATGAATTTATTGTAATTATACTATTTTAATGATTTTGCGCATTTTGGCGAAGACTACGAATGCTAATTTAATAAAACTAATGGACTAGATCAAATTATTTTAGGCATGAAATTAATTACATAAATAAATTAATAATAGATGGATACCCAATGTAAAAGGGAAAGATCGTATATTAATTAAACATTTATTAGAGTTACAGAATCTTAATTTTTATAGTTTGAAAAGAGTTTACACAATAAGAAAATTATAGATAAATATACAGATTTAAGATATGAGCTATAGTTTAAAGTTAAGGGTCAGAGTTCTTAGAGATTTTGGGTACCAGTTACCTTTGAATTCAGACAAATGTACACATTTCTAAGAGATCATTTCTGGTCCATTGAATATTAAGTAACAGTTTTTCTTCAACAGTTCATTTCGTGTAATTAGCATTCCGATCAGGCAGCAGCATATGGATTTAGCAATAATTCAGTTTATTTTCTAGCAAGCAGGGGATCCAGTACATTTTTTATTCTCCAGAGGAGAACAGCATGCCTACTCGTTCATGGCAAAATGTAACACAAACAGCATAATTTAATAATATTTCAGCAAGCCGACAAAACAAACCAAGGGAAGAGAGCGCACATCTGACATTATGTAGTTATTTCCTATTAGGTCCAAGTAATACCCGCAGGTAATTTAATGCATTAGAAGCACATGTTCAATTTGTACTTTCAATCCAAGAATTTTGCTTAATAATTTCATATTTTATTTCTGACCTAATTATACTGCATATGTTTCTTAAAGATAATTAAAAAACTTTTAAGGATTTCTCAGTATTCTGTTGTCTCTCCCCACCAACTATGACTTTGCAATATTACTTAAGCAGGGGAAATTTTAGTTTTATAAATTTATACATTTAAAAGTTAAAAACAGATTTTAGAATTTACAAATTAAAGTTATAAATAATTATTAACGCGAAGAAATATTAAATATAAATTTAATAAATTATTTAAAGTGCATTATTTAATCTAATATCTGATATTGGAATGTGTGTGCACACAGCCTATTTTACAAGTGTTTATATATATCTACTACTGTTATACGCACACAGTCCAATATTGAGGGTTTAAGTTTAGGTGGGATGGAGGAGTGGGTAGCAGATGATAGAACAAAAATATACTGAGGTGAAACTAAGTTTCAAACTCAAATCTTACTGTTTCATGTTCCCTTACTCGAAGTGGATACAAAAAAAACTGCACGTAGAGTTTATGGACATTTATCATTAAAAAAAATAAAACACATTTATATTTATACCTTTCATTTGTGGAAAGCAAGAATTCAGGAAGCAATGACTTTCATACTCGGATTAATTATTGATTGTGACACTAAATTTTTGGGTTATTTTCTATCTGTAGCTATTCTAATAAGATTTATTAACTTGTGGTATTTACTGGATCATATTCTGAGTGCAGGTCCAGTTTGTTGTGATAGTGACCATCCCATGGGTGTAAATTTCTTATATCTATGGGAGCATGTGGGTGGTGCCCACCCCTGGTTATAAATGATTGTGGTCTTTGGTTGTCTGTTTTCCTCATGCTATGAGGAGGTTTTTTGGCCCAATGACTAAAATCCAAGGTGGTTAGCAATTCCACCATGTCTCCTATTTTCTTATCCGGCTTCCGGCCATCAGTTGTTGGATAGGTAGCAGCATAATCTGCTGGATGGTCCCTATGATGTATATGAATTTGGCTAAATAACTGCAGGTTCCTACTCCTATACTATTTTGCTCTTTGGTTCCACTTTTTATCTTTGGTTATTGTCTACTGCTCTCATGGAGTTTGGTCTACTGATGCCACATCCTCTCAATCATCCACTTTATGGATGCTCCTGATCTTCCTATTTTAACTTCCTCCTCTTGATCAGTAAGTTTTTCATTATTTTCCCCGCCTTGCATGATGTTCCGTTCTTGGATCACCTTTAATTCTCTTATCACAAACTGCTGGAACTCGGACATCACATAATACAAATAAAGTCAAAAAAATCACTATTGTATAAACAAAAGTTGAAAAAGTCAAAAGTTTTGATCTTAGTTTAACATTTTTGGGGGGAGGGGGAGAAATAATTTGTCATCACTGAAACAATAAATAGACACAAAAGTTATTTTTGGTTTTTATTTTTAAAAAGTAATAAAAAAAAGTTTTAGTATATCAACAGTAAACAAATAAAGCCCAAACAAAAATCACCGTATAGCCAAGAAAAAAAGTCGCCGTATTTTTTAAAATAATAAAAAAAAAAACAACCAAAGTTGAAAAAGTCAAAAGTTTTGATCTTATTTTAATGTTTTTTTTTTTTTGGGGGGGGGGGTGACAAATAATTTGTCATTGATCAAACCAAGTTTATGAATTCCAAAACTAGGTGCAACCTTAGACATTTTATTTGTCTCGTAATTTATGCGGCTTTTTGTGTGAGTTCTGGGAAAAGATGCTTGATCATCACCTTTTGCAATTTTTTCCACCTTCCAAAATTTGTAGCGAAGCCCGGCGATGGTCTTACAATTATTAGTATCAAATATTATGTTGGGTAGGGGGTAAGATCTTTAATTAGAATGTATATTACAACAGTTATGGCCACTTGAATTCTCTACACCTTCACATCATACTATAGCGATCTGTTCAGTGTGCTTATTTGCATAGTGTTGTGAAGCACATTAGCGGGCCGTAATATTTGTGTGCAACACCATATACACCTGCAGCAGCTAATATGATTACTGTTCTATAGGCAGTAAGTTTCTCTGCAAAAGCATATAAATATTGGGCCATGTAAACAGCATATTTCTGGGTTTTTAGCAAAGCAAGAACGCCACCAGATGGCTGGCCTGGCATACCGATTAGTACTGGATGATTAAGTAGTCAATTATTAGAAAATTTTTGAGAAGACCATCTGGTACTTTTAATGAGTATAAAATAAACCAGATACTGTGACATCTAGTAAGGATGCAGATCTTGGGTCATCACTTTCAATGATGACAAGAAGTGATGATCAAATACCTAAAATCTACAGTATAAAATATTATTTTATCCTAAACAATCCTAATGTTTTCGTTGCACTGATTCAAGACTCCTCACTGATGAAATCTGTGGCTTGAAGGATGGTCTTGGGATTTTGGGTGGTAACAGCATTGTCATCTGGCAACTATCACTGCTTTCTAAATCTTACAATAAGTTGCATAAGAAGAAAAAATGGGCTATTAAAACAGTAATATTTAAGCTAGTCATGTGATAGGTCGTGTGATATTTTATTTGTTTGTTATATTTATCTAAAAAATTAGGAAAAAAGTAATAATTTGCAAAGAAAATCTATTTAGTTTAAACTATAAGCAGTAAGAGATCCCTCAAAACGTTTATTACCCAAACTAAATTCAATCTAGTTTGATTTTTGCCAAATATAGATATAATTAGGAAGACACTGAGATGGACACCTGATCAATTAAAAAAATTATATGAAATTAAGACATTTAACAATTTATAGCAATATCAATATTGGTTGTAACCAGTGTGAGTTATAATTATTAAACTATTTAAATTATAGACAAATTCAAGGTCAAAAAAAGAAATAGTGGGATTAATATTAAAATTGTTTATATATGTTTAAATAGAAGAATATATGTGAGCATAAAAACAATATATAAACACAAATGTAATATTAAAATATTTTCTTAATTTCAAGTTTAATAACTGTTTAGATCAACTCTAACTTTTAATTATATAAAACTTAGTTAGATCTTTAAAAAAAAAGATTTATAGGGAAAAAACAACCTATTTAAGACTTGAAACAACAACTTCCAGCACAACACTTATTTATAAGCATTGTTTTTTAAGACTTTATCATTAATCTGAGTCATTTCTATCACCAAACTTTATTTTCATAATTCTTTATGATGTCACAATTATTACATAATCAGTGGTAAATATTTTAATGAAAAGCGAGTTCAAACTAAGTCCATTTTTATTTATTTCCACATTGAACAGCTCATATTTTCATTATTTCAAATTTTGTAATATACTTATTTTATAATGTGTGTTGAGTATTTTTCTCCTTTTTTAAAATTGAGCTAAATATAGTACTGTTCTGCAACATATTATCTACTGCATCCATGTTATTATTTAAGTTTTACAAGAAACTTCAGTCTCTATATTAATTTTAGATTCTTCTATATTGTCAGCAATATTCTTAGAATCTACCTTATCAATGTCAATTTTTGATTATTCCATAATATAACCTTCATTTTTAAGGTTTTATACATATCAATTTTGTTTCCATCAGTCTTGAGATCTTTTCATGCATTTCATCTATACTTCCTTTTCATCATTAATCAATAAAATAGGGACATGATCATTCATCCATCTGACCTGTTTTTTTAGATGCCTGATTTATTTTCTTGTGTATGACTTTATCTACCTTGTACTAGATTAGTTTTTAGGTTATTGAATTATCCTCTTGATATTGCTATTATTACTTTTTTATACAAATTTTTAGTCCAATCACCTCAATACTTTAATTAAAACTTTAATAATAATAAAAATGCAAGAATAAATCTACATTGAAAGGGCGGGAAAAGTCAGCATAATAATTAGCTAAAATTTTGTTAAAAGGTAAAACGCAAAGTGACATTAAGAGAATTAGATCACTGGTATTTTAAAAAAATAAAAAAAAGGAGAGAAATTAAACTCATAAAGGAAGTAATGTTTAGTTAAATCATAGAAAATTACAATAACTTTGTTTTAGAAAAAAATATATAGAAAGAAAAAGGGAGAAGGAGGAGTATAACAAAATGCATCTCATTTTCTCTTTAAAATTACTTATATAAAAAAAGAAAAAGCAAATCAAAGATATGTGAAACTTATTATAGTAAAGACATTGGATATTGTAAATAACTAAATTTAAATGAAAATTTCAAAAGTATAAAAAAAAAAAGAAAATGTGAAACTTGTATAAAAATTCCTTGGTAAATCTGTATAAGATAAAATGTAAAGGTGTGAGAAGATCTGTTATTAATTAGTAACATTCAAGCAAACAATAGTTGGGAAAATCTATAAATAAGATGTATCAAGATTAGATACTTTATACTGAGCAAAAGAACAGAATGTGTGAGTAAAATTAATATTAGCATGTGTATGACTTTAGAGATGTGTGGCTAGTAGCCTTAAATTGGTGTTTGCTTGGTCTCTGCTCACCTGACTTCTAATTCACCCAGGGATATATATCTGCCATCTTGCTACTAAGTAGATTGCCATTCCTGACCATACTATGCCTGGAAAAGGAAGAATGAATACAACTAAGAAACCTGAAAGCAAGAAAGAAGGAAACTAAACCAAATGCAATAAATAATACCAAGAATAACCTAGCCAGCCGGAGAATCTATTACAGATTATCTGTCTCTGCAAAAGAAGTGGGTTGTATCCCACAGGACGGTCTACAGAGCACTCAAGAGAAATCCTAAGTAAACAATTTGCTATTTTCAAACATGCATGTATTGCTTAATTTCATGTTAGAAAACAAAACTGCAAATATTTAAAAATAAAAAAAAAGAAGAAAACAGTTTCTAAAATAGCTATTTTAAGAGAGAGAATACTTACTCTGTTGTCAGACTTTTATCAATTATCCATTCAGAAGTTTAATTATATGTTTTCCATGTTTGTAGATTTTTTTGTTATTTTAGATGTGTAAATTTATTATATGATTTAATTTGATGATTTTTTTAATTTTTTGTATTAAATATTATTACTGCTAAATTAGTTGTCTTTCTTGATTTTCTTTCACCAAGCGAATGAATAATAGTATTAAATTAAATCTAGATTAGTAAAATTGAGCCAACTAACTTTTAATTTAAATAAAGAGAAGGAAAAAGATATTCTAAAGAAACAGAAAGGTGATATAAACAAAAGGGGGGGGTCTGTATACTCATGTACTCAGCTATTATCGGTGGTAATCTTCAAAATGTATAAATATTCCAAGCACTGGGTGTCTAATAAAGCATTCTCGAAAATGTTTTTATTCAGCAATTGAGGGGCATCTGATCAGGAAATATAATATTGTAATATGTGCGTATTATTCCAGGGTTCGTTCAGGAATACAAACTTGAGAGCTAATTTAGTCTATTTGCTTTTTGCTTGAGGTAACAGAATAAACTAAATATAATGAAAACTGTTACAAAATGAGGCCAGTCCGGGATTATCACATTTAAAGGTAATAACCCAGTCTAAGTTGAGTATACAGCACAGTTAAAATGGAAATAAATATATAGCTTGGTGAGAGATTAGAACAAGGAACAACAAATTTAAAGGAAAGAGACAGTGTATAGCTTTCAGGAGCTAGGCCATAGTAAAAAGGAAAAAAAGAAAAGAATTTTTTTGGGGTAGGTTTTTTTAAGGCAGGCACAAGTGAGTGAGTGTAGTGAGTAAGCATGGGGGAGATGAGCAAACAGGTCTAATACCATAATTATAAATTAAAAGGAATAAGGTATTGTTATAAATTTAGGATAATATTAGTCAAACAGTCATAAATAATTTATTTGACAATATTTGTTTTATAAAATAAATTTAATGTGCACGAGATCAAAGACAAAAATAGATGCTCAGGATAATGGAGAGGAAACTGTTATTAATGAAGAACAAACAGCCATTTGAACGGATTAATAATGGAAAGGAGAGTGAAGATAATAATAATGAACAAGAAGAGAAGGATAATATAGAAGGCAGTGATGTGATGGTTATTTTGAAGGAAATAATGAAAGATCAACAACAATTTGCTAAAGAATTAAATGAAAGAGAGAAGCGAAGAGAGGAATCAAATAAAATGATGGAAGAGTTGCATGAGCAACTAACTAAAAGTTTCAACCAGAAAATTGAAGAATTGAATGAAAATTTTAAGCAAACCTCTTGTCTAATGGTGATCACCAATAAAAGATTGAATAGCCAGGCTGAATTAATCGAAAAATTAGAGCAGCGATGCATGAGAAATTGGGATAATTAACAACAGGAGGTCATGTTGAAAGTCAATGAAAAGATAGTGTATGTGGAATATAAGAAACAGTGTGCCAGGAAGTAGGGAAATTCAAAACAGCAAAGGGAGAAAATTGAAGTGATTAAAGATGAAAATGAGAAAGTTATAGAAAATCTGTAGAAATGGATGTCAATCAGTTAGCAGTAGCAACAGATAAAATAGATTTAAAAGTAAATGAAAGGGAGAGTTGCTAGAAAATATGATAGAGTAGTAAGAAAGAAAACAGGAAAGTATACAAACATGGGCATATATGCATAAAACAGATAGAAAGTCACTTATTAAAAGTAAAAGCATTTTTAGGAAAAAAGGGAGACTCTGAATGAGAATCTGGAGAGCCTAGAATAATATTTTACCTTCAATAGGTTAAGTGAGAGTTGCTATAGCTTACAGTCACATACAAGGTGAAGCTCAACTCTGGTGGAATTCATTATGAGTAAAACCAGTGACATTCGATGAATACAAGCACTCAATGTTGGCAAATTACTGGGTAGAGGAGCTTCAGGAAAGGGTTAGGCTTCAAGTAGTGTGGGATAAGTGGAAGCCAGGGGAATTGCTCATTATATTTCTGCATATGCAGGTATCAAAGTTAAGAGCAATGACAAAATAACAAATTATGTGAATACTTAGGCAAGGTTTGCCTAGAGAGATAGAACAAATGCTGATGGACAAGGAACTGGTGGAACAGATGGCTGAGGTCTTAATAATGCTGGATAATATTACAATTTGGGATGGAAATGCAGACATTGATAATATACAAATGCTAGATCTAGTGTGTAATGGAAAAGAGAGCATGCCTGTAATGGCACCTCAGATATGTCCGAAGGTAGGAATAAGAGTAGGAGAAATTGTGATTACTGTATTATTCGATTTGGGGAGTCAGATATTGGCTATGTCACAGAAAATGTTTTAACAAAATAAGTTGTGTTAACCAGGGAATTAAAACACTGCCATTAAAATTGATATATGTCTTAATGGCTAATGGGAAAAGAGTAAGGCTGATGTTAAGGCAGGTATAGGTTAAGATACATATAGCTGAGGGAGAGTATGATCATGTATTGTTGATTCTGGAGAGGCTAATTCATGAGGTCATACTAGGGTTGGATTTCATGCACTAAACAGGCTGCTTGTTGGATTATAAATGGGCAGAAATAAATAATACAGTGACTCCATTTATAAGTAATCGAAGGGAAGAAACTAATAAAGAAGGCTACACACAAAGCACAGCAATGGAAATAGAGATACAGAAAATGGTAGATGAATCTAGATTCATAAGTGATAGCCAAAGGGATAGGCTGAAGAAACTATTAAACAGATATGAGATGGTGTTCTGGAGATTCCCGAGGTGATCTGAGGGTATGAACACAGGATAAGGCTCATGGAAGGTCAGCCATATCGAGCTCACACATTTCCTATACCCTATCAATATAGACACGAGTAGAAGAGCAAATAGACAAAATGCTTACGTGGGGCATCATATTTCAATGTTTGTCTCCATTCAATAACCCCATCATAACAGTAAAAGAAAAAAATGGATCAATTCAGCTATGTTTGGATGCCAGACAGTTGAATAAAATAAAAATTTTCTATACCAATTCCCCACCATCTATGGATGAGTTATTAACAAGGTTTAAAAATGAAAATCTACCAGTTATTGGCAAATTAAGTTGCACCCAAGAGATCAGAAATATATTTTGTTTAGGTATAACAGATGTGCATATAATTTCAATAGAATTTCACTGAGGCTTAAAAATAGCAGAGCAGGATTTATCCAATGCCTGGATCAGGTAAGGTCAGAAGATATTAAAAATTTTGTTGTGATGTATGTGGATGACATCATTGTCACATCAGAGAATGTAGAGGAGCATTTTGAGCACTTAGGACAGTTTTTGGACGAGTATAAAAAGAAGGATAAAGATTAATTTGAGTAAAAGTCACATGATGACTATGGAAGTCAAATTTCTAGGTCATATCAGTGAAAGGGGAATATTAACAAATTCTGAAAAAATCAAAGTGATTCAGGAATTCCCTACACCTCGGAGTAAAAAAAAAAGTTAAATCTTTCCTTAGGCTATGTAACTTGTACAATCAATTTTATTTAGGGTTTTCATTGGACATGGAGCTGTTGTTACAATTATTAAGAAAGGAAAAAACATGGACATGGGAGAAACAGTACAATCGATTTTATATAAGGTTTTCATTGGACATGGAGCTGTTGTTACAATTATTAAGAAAGGAAAAAACATGGACATGGGAGGAACAGCATGACCGTAATTTTCAAAGAGTAAAGGGGGGATTCTTGGATGAAGTTACATTGTCATATCCTGATTTTGATAAGCCTTTTGTACAAATGGATAGCAGTGGGTTTGGATTGGGGGCCATGCTGTTTCAGATATGAGATGGAGATCAGCATGGAGTTCTTTGCTTCATTAGCTGCCTACTGAAAGGACCGGAAGTTAACTACACCATAACTGAGAAAGAAGCCCTGGAGGATATGTGGGCATTTAAGAAATTTTGACAGTATTTGATAGGCTTTGAAATAGTGGTAATGACTGACCATAAGAGCCTCTAATTTCTTAACCACAGCTTCTTGATTAATAGGTTAATAAGATGGAGCTTATTCCTGCAAGAATTTAATTATAGGGTAGTATACTGCCGTGGGAAAGAAAATATTGTGGCTGATAGCTGATGGCTCAAGGTCAACACTTAACCTGTGATGGAGCGTATATAGAAGCAGCCAAAATATGCAAAGAAGGGACAATAGAAGATGATTTGCGAAAATTAAAGGAGCATCAAGGAAAAGAATGATTGCAAACAGATAATAAACTATTTAGGTCATCAGCCCATTATGGAAACTAAGAAGAATCCATTGTGGAAAGACAGAAATTACTTTTGCTTAAAAGAGGGGATTTTTACAGCGGATGTTTAAGAGTAAGAAACAAATGCGCATTGTTTTCCAGTTGCCATAAGGAAATAAGTGATTGAATATGTGCATAAGACTTACAGCCATTATGGAGCAAGGAAAGTGGAAGATTGGCTCTGTCATTGGTTCTACTGGCCGCAGATGCATGCCAATATTACAAATGTTATTAGCACATGCACTGTGTTTGCGAAAACTAAGTCACCTAATACATTGGAAATAGGGCCATTGCAACCTATATTTGCTCAACAACCCAATAGCTTAATAGCAATAGATTTTTACAGGCCACTACCACTGTTTAATAAAATGAAATATCTCCTTGTCACATATGACATATTTTTGAAGCTAGTGGTGGCATACTCAGTGACACAGGCCAATGCAAAACAAACTATTAGGGCCTTAGAGTAACAACACTTTAAAGCTATGTAGAAATTTCAGATAAAATCCTGTCGTATCATGGAACGCGATTCATATCTGGCAAATGGAAGAGATGGATCCACAGACATGGAATAAAACTCATACTGACATCAATTCATAACCCCAATCAAATCTGTGTGAATGGATTATGAGGGAGTTGGGTCAGTTATTTCACATTTATATACATGATGACCATCGCAGATGGGTAAAGGAAATCCTGAAAATAGTAAATATGATAAATTAGTCTAGAAACGAGTCCACAAGATTTGAACCTGTTCAACTGCATTTTTGAAGGAATATTCCATGCCCATTGGAGACCAGGCTTCCAGTGGGAACAAGATCGATAAACAGAAGAAAGGAAGCTGAACAAGCACTTAACCAGTTTAAAAAATGGGGAAATTAAAATATCAGAGACAGGGAGGGGCTAAAACCATATTCAGGATAGGAGATGAGGTCATGATGAGAGTGCAGCCTATGAGCCATCCTGATAAACATATATATAAGAAATTTCAACCAATCTATGATGGCCCATATGTAATCAGACAAAGGTATGTGAATAACACTTTTGGGGTAGCACAAGGGATGGAGGAAAAGGGAACATATAACACTCATTTGCTAAGGCTGGTAAAAAAGGGATAAAGAACCTCCAGATAAAAACTAATTTAAAAGAAATCTAACATGATGGATCTGTTGACTTGACCGAAGGTTAAAGGCCCTGGATTTCCAGAATGGAGAATGATGTATAAAATGTAATTAAAAAAAACAAGGCAGGAGAAAGATAATCACTAAAGTTTACTAAATGACTAATTCACATATAATGAATGAAATAAATGATGGTGGTAATAATAATTAAAATGAATGGATGAGGTTATGGATTGAGGCATATGTATGTGAGTATATGGGATTATGTTTGGATTACATTTAAGTTTGGTTAAGCCAGTTTTTTGTAGGATGTAGATCTACAGGTGAGTGTTTATGAGAAACTTTTCCTTCCAATAATGTAGTGCCAGTAAAAATCCTGGGCTCGTTATCTTTGCTGGATGAAAATTTTCAGCTTATTAAGAATCATATTAAAAATTACATTAAGAATAAAAATATAAAGAATTAAGAATTTTGTTTTATTAAGATGAATGAACGGTAAAAATATTCTGCCATTCGCAGAGTTCAAACCCTATATTAATGTTGATTGGTATTAAAGTCAACTCACACTGTGGTCTAGACTTGTGTAGAGATTAAAATAGTTTATTCAATGCAAAGGCGATCAGATTGATTATGGATAGCTTTTGCCTAGTTGTCTTTCTGTGACAATCTCATCATTATCTAACATATAAGAAAAAAAGGGAGAGAAAATTTATACCGTGGACATTACTGCTAATAATATCTTTAACTGCAATCAAAGACATCTAAAGGTTAAGAATTAAAATGGCCTTCACCTTAGAAAAAAGATTTCATCTGATTTTAATTCTCAAAACCTGGAGCAGTGTAATGTGCTGACTACATGTGTTTGTAGTCATATATGTATATACTTATTATTCGAGTAATAATAAAAAAAATGCAGAAATAAACCTACATTGAAAGGGCAGGAAAAGTCAGCACAATAATTAGCTAAAATTTTGTTAAAGGTGAAATGCAAAGTGATATTAAGAGAATTAGGTCATTGGTATTTTAAAAAAATAAAAAGGGGGAAATTAAACTCATGAAGAGATTAATGTTTAGTTAAATCATAGAAAGTTACAATGACTTTGTTTTAGAAAATAAAAATATAGAAAGAAGAAGGGAGAGTATAACAAAATGTGTCTCTTTTTTCTTTAAAATTACTTAAATGAAGAAAGAAAAAGCAAATCGAAGATATGTGAAACTTATTATAGTAAAAACATTAGATATTGTAAATAAGTAAATTTAAATGAAAATTTGAAAAGTGTATAAAATTTTATAAAAAAAAAAAAGTGAAACTCGTATAAAAATTCCTTTGTAAATTTGTATAAGATAAAATATAAAGGTGTGAGAAGATCTGTTAATTAGTGACATTCCAAAAAACAATGGGCAGGCAAATCTATAAATAAGGTGTATCAAGATTAGATAGTTATAATTTCTGTTATCATACTGAGCAAAAGAATTGAGAACGTGTGAGACCATGAGTCGTGAGTAAAATTAATATTAGTGTGCGTATGTGTTTAGAGATGCGTGGCTAGTAGCCTTAAATGGGTGTTTGCTCGGTCTATACTCACCTGACTTCTAACTTACTGACTGTTGCCTTGCCTGCTAAGTAGATTGCCATTCCCAACTGTACTATGCCTGGAAAAGGAAGAATGAATACAACTAAGAAACCTGAAAGCAAGCAAGAAGGAAACTAAACCAAATACAATAAATAATACCGAGAATAACCCAGCCAGCCGGAGAGTCTATTACAGGATCAACTGTCTCTGCAAAAAAGTGAGTTGCATCCCACAGGTTTACAGAGCGCTCGAGAGAAATCCTAGGTAAACAATTTGCTATTTTCATACATGCATGTATTCATTAATTTCATGTTAGAAAATAAAACTGTGAATAAATTAGAGTGCACAATATTTAAAAATAATAAAAAAAGAAGAAAGAACTATTTCTAAACTAGCTATTTTAAGAGAGGGAATAATTACTCTTTTGTTCGGACTTTTATCAATTATCCATTCAGAAGTTTGATTATATGTTTTCCATGTTTATAGATTTTTTTTGTTATTTTAGATGTGTAAATTTATTATATCATTTAACTTGATGATTTTTTTTGTATTAAACATTATTACTGCTAAATTAGTTGTCTTTCTTGATTTTTTTCACCAAGCGAATGAATCTAGGTTAGTAAAATTGAGTCAGCTAACTTTTAATTTAAATAAAGAGAAGGGGAAAGATATTCTAAAGAAATGGAAAGGTGATATAAACAAGGGGGGTCTGTATACTCATATACTTGGCTATTATCAGCGGTAATCTTCAAAATGTATAAATATTCCAAGCGCTGGGTGTCTAATAAAACATTCTCAAGAATGTTTTTATCCAGCAGCCGAGGGGTGTCTGATCGGGAAATATAACATTGGAGTAATATGTATGTATTATTCCAGGGTTCAGTCAGGAGTACAGACTTGAGAGCCAATTTAATCCTTATTTGCTTTTTGCTTGAGGTAACAGAATAAACTAAATATAACAAAAATAATGGGCATACATGCCATTACATTATTTTTTTTAAAAAAATTAGACATTAAAAATAAAAGTTCGCAAATAAAAACTTCCTTTTTAAGAATTAAAAATTGAAAGTTAAAAGTCATCTAAACTTTATATATATAAAATCACACAGATGAAAAATTATTAAAAGAAAACTTTATTAAAAAAAAAAAAAAATTTAAACTAAATTTTCAACAAAAACTTTAAAGATAAAAATATATCTTTAAGAACGTACAAATTTAATTAATGCTATTGTGTAAAATGGAAAAGATTATTTTAATTAGTCCAAGTGAACTAGCCTTTGGGCATTTCAAAATGTATAATTAAAGGTCAGATAGGAGAGAAGAAACAATGGGAACAGAATGGCCAATAAAAGAAATCCCTCAGGAAATGGACCTCAACGAAAAGTCTATCATCATCATGACATAATGTCCACTCAATCCGAAAGTCTAATATAAAAAGAAAAAGTTGGAAATAAATAAAAAAAAGAGAAAGAGATGTGATAGAGATGGGTGTGATATGTGTTAAGTTGGAGAGAGTTGAAGGAGAAGGGATTGAAAGATACAATTTCAATTCCTTCAGTTTTTCTAAAAAAAAATGACATTGTTTTCCCATATTGTGGACTACAGGCTATCAGGGCCTGGAAATAAAATACCAGTGAAAGTAAAGGACCTCCGAATGAATAAATAAAATGGCCAATGGCATACAGGTCTCTCCAGGACATCGGGACAATTAACACTGGATCCCAAATGGCAAGCAACGGATAAAGATGAACTTTTTAAAATAGTAAGAAGTATATAACTAATGAACATTTTCAAAACAGTAAGAACTTTAATACCAAAACCTTTTCAGTATTTAATAGAAATAGAATCCTATCTGACCAACATAAATTATTATTAATAATTAATTTTATTTTTTTTAAAATCATTTCCATTAAGTTATTTTGTTCTGTTCTGTTAAGTTTTTATTATGATTTTTTTTAAAACAACTTTTAATAAATGTTAAATTTAAGTTGGGCGTGCATGGCTGCATAGATTTGTAAAGTTATATTAGTTTAATTAAGGGATTTGTAAAGTTATATTAGTTTAATTGAGGGAGGGTTAATCATTTGGATATATTGGTGTAATTAGTAAATATAGTATGAAGGTCCACTACGTGCAGGATCACATGATATGCTGCACTTGGGCAAAATAAGTCCCATTTCATACTGACCATCAGAAGCGATGTATTCCCTGCTCCTTGGATCACCCCTTTAGCCTATGGAATGGAATAGTAAGATGGCAAAAAAGACCACAATCCCTTTCTATGGAGTTTTTTTAATTGTTCTCGCCAGACAGATGTGACTAGAGATGATTTCTTCTCTGTAACCATGCTGTTCAGATGTGCATTCCTGACAGTATGGTATTGTGCTGTCGTATTCATGCTGCATTGAATACATTGATGTATCAGATGGATTGATGTTATTTTGACTGCGAACGTTTGGCCTAAGGTTAAATAAGGGATAGAATATTTTCTTTTCAAATGCAATCTATGTAGTCTATACATACTTGACACTAATAAAATAATAAACTCATCTGTGCAAACATCTAAAATAATAGTTAAATTGTAAATTAAAATCTAAAGTTATAATGTTTTATTAAAAAAAGAAAGTTAGATTAAAATAATTTTAAATTACATATATGTTTAATAAATGTTTGTGTGTTATTACTGGCAGTGGCTCATTTTATTTTTAAATATTAATATATTTTGAGAATATAAATCTTTATTAAAATTTATAAGAATTCATATTATAAATTATCCCTGCTGTTCCCTGAGCTAATGGCATGAGCTGACAGTCGGAATAAAACATGTATTATTTGGATCTTAACTTGCATATCTGCCTACTATATAAATTTTCCAGGTTCGAATGGCCTGGTGGCACCCTGTTCAGCAGATAAGGTAAGACTAACTTCCAACTTTTACCCCGACCATTATAATATATTGAACCGCCCACCTTTATTTTAATTAATAATAATGACAAATAGAAATATAAAAATACTCTTCCTCCCTTGCTGAACCACCCAATTTTTGAAAGTGCTTAGTCCTCAGGTAAAGTGCAGAATATCATTGGCAGGAAGCTATCAATAATATAAACACTTGGCTACTAGACAAATACTGACCAAATAAACACTTTATTTATTTTAAGGTAAACCTTTAGGCACCAGTTAATCACATAGTAATTAACATGTTTACCTGATCAGTAATGAATCCAGTACTTTGAGACCCCAGCTAGCTCATTGAATTGCAGCTGCTTAAAAGAAAAGAAATCTCCACCCAGTCTAAACATTCTACTTTAAATAATAATGATGATTTACCGTATGTTAATCTTTGGCATCCTTAACAAAACAAATCCTCATTCTTTAAAGAAAATTTTCCTTATTCTTTTAGTTTTAATTTAACTATTTCTTAATAATAATTAAATCTTTCCATTCCCACTTTATTAAAATATTATTCCAGCTTAAATATGTGTATTCAAATATAAATATAAATGACAGTTTAAATCTCCTTTTTTAACAGTCGTTTTGCTTTATAATTCAAACATGCACACTCTTTTTATTTTAAATAAATGTTTTAATACATTATAATAACTAAAATATACATGACATATTAAATTAAAATTCACACATACATGCACACAATGTCTTTGAATAAAGTTAAACACAAAAGCCGATATCATTTGTATTTCCCAGATACTACTTGGTAAAGTTTAGTTTTATTTATTTATTTATCACAGTTTTTTTTAAAAAAGAAAATCAAGAATTAGAAAATATTAAAACTAAAAGTTACCTAGGATTTGGAAATCTGAAATGACGTACATACAGCACAATGAAATTTTTAAAAATGTTATCTATGATCAGTTAGTGCTAATCTCCAGTAAATCTTCCTTGAATTCATGATATTATATAATCTTTGTGGATTTTCAGCATAAACACTCCGCTACTTTATTGGCTTTATCCGAACATGGTTTGCCCTCCGAACTATCTGCTGATGTTATTGCAGTGAAGGTTTCATCTAGCTGCACAATATGGTAAATTTAACAATGCATCATTTTGGTAGATATAATTTATATAATTTTAGATTCTGTAATTTTAAGAAATATTTTGAAATATTTTTTTTTTAATATAAATAATAATGGAATGTTGAAATTTTTAAACCGTCTTAACTATGACAAAGTTTTGTTATGTCCAGTGTTTATTATCTCATGAAATTACTGTACTTTTCCTTTGCTCTGATTGGGCTTCTATTTTATTCTTTTGTTCAAAACTTTTATCCACGCACACATTTTATTATTTTTTATTACTTTTTATTACAAACTAATCAAAAATAATATTAAATCATTTTTTTTACTTCAAAAATAAAAAAAAATCTTAGCCTCTTTAAAAGTATTTATTATTTATTTTTCTTTAACAATAACCTCTCCTCTACCCTATTTTTTTTTGTGGTTGTCGTCGATGAACCAACATATCCCACTGGATGGCACTGTTTTTGTGCTAAAACACATAAAAATGCCGTTTCCGCGGCCGACACATTCGAACCCGCATTTTCTACAATACAACCTTTTATGTTGTACTGCAGATTGCAGGCCGCTATGTCGTGTTGCAGTACAGCATGTATGTTTACACAGCAAATACATTTTCCCAATTCGCACAGTTTATAAAAAGGTTACGGCTTGGGGAGAGGGAGTGTTTTTTTTAATTGGATGGAAATGTTATTTTCATTGAATTTTTTTTTATTTTAAAGTATTGAAATGTTCAGATTTTGTAAAGTAATAATTAACAGACTTTTTACACCGTAGTGTATTGAAGTTTTAAGTAGTAAATGTTGATGAGATATATGTATAAAGTGAATTGGAATTAGGTAATGCGTCAAGTAACGTACTGTTCGTAACATTTCCACGAGTGTGTATATTTTTGAAATAAAAAAGAGCGTTAACACAAAAATATCCAATAAGAAAAGTACAATTGTACACTGTTTTTTTAAATGTCATAAAAAGCATATATTATAAACATTATATATATATATTTGTTGTTGTTTTAAAAAGTTTTAGTTTCTTTCTTTTCTCCGACTACTGTTATACTTTGTTGAATATAGTTTACGTTTATTGTTATTATTTATTTTATAGATGTTAGTAAAAAAAAATATTTACAAAAATACGATTTTGATATTTTTTATTTTAACCGTAAATCTAACCTTAAAACTAACCCTAAAACTAACCCTAAAACTAACCCTAAAGCTAACCCTAAACTAACCCTAAACTAACCCTAAAACTAACCCTAAAGCTAACCCTAAAACTAACCCTAAAACTAACCGTAACAACTTTTACTTTTAGTTGTCATTCTATTTGAAATAAAAAATAGCGGTAAACAACAACAAAAAAAAGCCGTAACCCCAGTAAAAAAATCTCTGATAGAAAATTGATTTTTCTAATAAAAAGAAAACTAAAAAAGACGAATCAAATTGTAATTTGTTTATTTTATTTTACATTTATTATTATCATTTAATTTGTATACGTTAATAAAAAATAATATTTAAAATTAAATAATATTTAAAAAAGATGATTTTTTTTTTGTTTTTATTTTTGCATTACAAAAAACACATCAAAATGATTATAATTAATGGCCCATGAATAATCATATTTTATAGTTTTAGCATGATAACTGCGCCATCCAGTGGGATATGGTTGCTCATCGACAAGAACCTTTTTTGTTTTTAATTTTCTTTCCCTTCAACTTTTAACTTTTATTTTAACTTAATTTTCCCACTTTATTTTTAAAAAGGCGAGATTTATTAAATATTACTACCTTTAAATAATACTACATATTCGATAACGATGTACCTCGGTACAATATATATAATAACTAATTATAATAAACTATTCATATATTTTTTAGCTTTCAAATTTGTCAATAATAAATACAAAAAAAAACCACTTTGGCTTTTCTTTTGCACTCAGGTGTAGAAAGCATCAAAACATCATGTTAGACTATCAAAATACAATGAGAAAATATTTATATAAAACAACTACTCCTATATGTATATAACTTAATATTGGGTGAAAAATATATAATGATTTATGATTGAGAATAATAACTAGATGTTCATTCCATGTGTATGACTATGAACTGACTGATAATGATAAATCATGCACCAGATTGAGTCACTCAAATATCTATCTGCTAATGATGAAATACATCTAAATACCTGTGTTTATATTTGGTATACCATTGTACTTTACATTTTGATATATAACACACTCATTTTTTGATAAGGCACAATTTAGATAGACCATGAGTAAGAGTATTAGATTCATGTGCATAAAGAGTATATAGTAAAGTTCATCTTTTACTTTCTAGAATAACTTTATTT
The DNA here is from genome assembly GCA_028023455.1 of Epiperipatus broadwayi. Taxonomy (NCBI): domain Eukaryota; kingdom Metazoa; phylum Onychophora; class Udeonychophora; order Euonychophora; family Peripatidae; genus Epiperipatus; species Epiperipatus broadwayi. The sequence goes on from JAQFVV010012404.1 coordinate 9,223,259, forward strand.
TATGAAAATTCTAGATGGGTTGTCTCAGCATGCTTTGGTATTCTTGCCATCTCAAATCATTACTTACTTACTCTGGTTGTCTAAGGCATTCTTTATAGTATAACTAGGACTATGATGGCCAGGCATATACAAAAAGAATATATGACTCAGTTTAGAATATTTTTAGAGAATAAAAAATATGTACAATAGAGGAATTTAAGAAAAAAATTAATATAAAACAAATATATAATCAAAAATATGAGAAATGTTGGTTAACACAAATCAAATATGTTAATTTTTTAATAAGCAAAATATTCATATGCATACAGCCCAACAAAGTACTCCTAAATCTAATAAAATTTATTTTATCATATGAAGTATGTCTTTTGTACTGAAATTGAAAAGTAGCTACACAGATATTAAATAAAAGTTAGCCTATTGATTATAAGATCACATATTGGGGAAAAATAATCTCAAAAAAAAAAAATAGTGTACCTGTTAGCCAATAAATCTCTGTTTTACCCACTAAGTTGGGGTATACCATATTTAAAAATACAATGATTCAAAAGAGTCATGACAACACTAGCTACATATTACTCCAATTCTATATTAGTCAAAAAAATATAAAAACATTACAATTTGTAAATTTTACGAGTTTGTATTAATTATAGTAGGCCAGCAGGCATTTTTTATTTTAGAATTTTAGAAAATCTCATATTCTCAACTTGCAATATTAATGCCTTACATGAATTCATTTAATCATGTTTTTTTCATTAAGTACTTTGAAAGCACATGCATTTTACCACCCCAAAAGATTGATATAGGAGATATTTTCTAAACATAGTAACTTTGAAAAACTTAAGGGAGTTTGTATTTTACTTAAGTGATAAAATTGAACATTGATTTAGTAAGAAAGAAAAAAATCATGTTCCAGAGTAGACTATGTCACAAAAATGAGTCATAATACCACTGCTGCACATGCTCCTGAAATGAAGGCTTATTTTGGTTCAACAAGGCTAAATTTAAATAGGTCTGAAGAATTTAGTGGATGATCTAAAATGGGTAGCTCCAAACTATTCATTGCAAGTAGGGAATACTTGTTTAGTTTGTGAAGTTGATACAGATTTAAAAACAAAATAATTGGAGAGCCCAAACTATTACATTTTCAGTAGAATTACATTTAGTGGTGAAAAAGGATATATCCTCAATAAATTTGTGATGAAACTATTGTTTTGATACATCAACGGCTTTAGCATATCAATAGACTTGATCATCCATTTTAGTAAAATATAGACAATGACTATGAATATTTCTCTCAATTTATTACATTCATAATTGCATTATTTTTTAAATTTTATATTATAATCTTAATTTGTAAATGCATACTACATGTTAAAAAAATCTCTTAAGTTATAAATATATGCATTGAAAAACACCGTACACTTATAGGACAATATAGTAAACAATAATACTATATTGTAAACATATATGAGTTTGGAATAAAATATAGCAATTCAATCTGATATTGTAAGAATCTATCCTATGGATCCCTTTTACTTCAGCCTGGCAGTTGCTGATGAATGACAGATTTCTCTAAAATTTTCTCTGCAGCTTTTCATTTTGAAACTTGAATATGATACTTGAATCGCATGAATAATATGATGTCTAAATTTGATAAATCTGACTTCAGTCAATACTAAATTAATGTTCTATAATCAATACTATTTATTAAACATGTATTGATCATATACTGGTAATTACCTGATTTTTATAATTATGTTTTTGGTAAGCAAGTCAATTATTTTTCTATTAATTGACTTTTGTATTTAAATTTATATTATGAACCCCATGTATATTTAAATATTTAACAGTATAAGTTTCTCAAATTTAATTGAAAATTTTAATTCATGTTTATTTTACTAAAATCTAAAATTGACTAACACCAAGAACAATTTCTATTTTTTTCATTTCATTTTTAAACATCCAATAAAAATAATAACATTATTTAATTGTTATTATTTAATTCAGCACAATTATTTTAAATCTATCTTTAAACAATCTAAGACAACAATTAAGGGGAAAAAAAACTTTCACATTTATATATCTGTTAAGAATATTGTTATGTGTAATAAAGGTAAAACCAAGTTAGTGTTGTAAATGTTTTATTGTATGATATCATACAAAGATGAAGGATAAACTTCACAATAAGGAATTACGGAGTTAGTCAACACATTCATAGGTCCAGAAGAAAACAATATGAATGTAGTGTTGACATCTAAACTGCAATTTTTTAAGCTTCTAAACAGCCTTATTCACAGGTGAAAGAGCCAAGTGATCACCAGTTTCTCTCTAAAAGCAACAAGATGATGGCCAAACAAGAAAATATAATTCACCAATTATTTCCATTGTTTTATTAGTATATTTATATTATTCAGTGATAGCTATTTCCTATTCACTGTAGAATACAAATGGCAAGTTCCTATTTTAAAGGGCGATCAGGAATAGCTTACAAGTATTGATATAGCATACACACACACAAGATTTTATATTTTTAATGTCAAAATTTTGATTAATATATAGTACTTGCAATTCCTTAATAATTTTAACTCCCCCCCCCCTCCACACCCAATCCTAAAATGTATTGTACTCCAAATAACTTGTTAATTTTTTTAAGTTGTTTGTAATATATTATTTAAATGTTATCATAGACATTAAAATCTCAGTATAGTTAGTTATTCAAACACTAGAGATGATTAGATTACTTTTATAATTAATAAGAGTGAAACAGAGACAAAATAAATGATTTTTAATTTGTAGTATTATATGGTGAACATCATCTAGTTGAATTTTTAATATTATAAAATTCATATTTTATTTATACTTTTCTAAATACAGTCAGCAATTATTTCTGACAGTTTAAGATATTTGAAAATTTTAAATAAAACTTTTTTTTTTTTTTTTTGTAAATTAACAATTCATCTAGCATCTCGATGGTGGAAAGAGTTCAACAAAAATGCCATCATTACAAATCTTCAGAGAATCACAAATGGTTTTAATTTGCCTTTTTTTTTAATATTAATTTTAAAATAGTAATTATATATATATTGCAGAATCAGGATTACTTGAATAAAAAATTAAAATGTAGTCAATCGTTGGTAGCCGAGAGGTCAGCGCAGCTGCCTTGCAGGCAGTGTCTTGCAGACAGTTGTCGCAGGTTCGTTTCCCTGCCGATGCTTTGACATATGAAAAAAAAATTAAAATGTAAATATATAAAACTAACCTACTTTCTTGCAACATTCCCATAATGCTTTCTTTCCAACTTTTAAATTCTTTGGAGGATATTTCACAAAAAAACAATAATCGAGAGGCATATGACAAGGACGTGGTATTGTGATCAATTGAAATGACAAATATATTTATTACCCATTTATTTTATGGTACAAAAATACTTTTTTAAAATTTAGATCCAAAACAAATTATTAAACTTAAGTTGTAGAGGTCTTTTTTTTTGGTCAGATTTTTAAAACATTTTCCTGCAATTCAGATGTATCAATATCATTTACTGAAGATAGCCTATGCTGTGCCCAATCACTATAATATACAGTCGTAGTGTTAATGATGATCAGACATAAAAATGTAGATAATTTGCTGCAGACTCGGAGTAAATCTAAACTGGCATTTTATTAGGTCCGAAAACCAAATTAAACTATACAAAAACAATAAATGTACTAAACAAAATAGTGCTTACAATTTGATCCTTAATTAATGCTAACTAAATTATAATAAAACTAGTTTTCACATACAAGTCACTAGATTCATTTTCACATCAATAATGAAAATTTAATGGATACACATTCTATTTTCTAGTTTTGTAAATTTCAATTTTCATACTTCAAATTTCTTCATCCATATAACATCTTCATTTAGTAAATAAATTCCACAGATAAATCTTTTTATGAATTATAACACTCAGGTAGCAATGTTCTAAATGGCTTAAGTCAGCGGTGGTGAAGCTATGGCACAGGTCGCATTATCGATTTTCAAATTGTATCCTGAATGGGAGAAAAAATTGATAAATGAAGCAAAGAAAATAAAGGGATTGATAGAGAAAATAACGTGTTTTCATATAATAAATATGATGTAGCTAGAAATATATGGGAGTTGCAGTAGCAGTGTTAACATATGGCAATGATGCATTATGTGTTAGTAAAGGAGTATTAAATTACTTAGAAAAAGTATAAAGGGAAGTAGGAAGACATGCATTAGATGCAGATGTGTGGACAGCAAAGGAGGCAATTCAAGGAGAAATGGGATGGTCAAGTTTTTATATGAGATGCAAAAAGAAAATGTTCAGTAGATTGCACTTTATGGGTAATAAAAGAATAGCCAAAATAGTATTTAATTGGATTATGAGTAAAGGGCCGGCAACAAGATGGGTGAAAAAGATAATGTGGTATGCAGAAGATTTGGATAAAGAATTTATATCAATGTACTTGTACAAAAGGTGGAATGATTGTGTTAGGAGGATTGTTGAGTGTTATAGTGGTAAGAAATAGGATAAAAGAATAGATGCATGAATAAATAATAGGGAGTTGGAGAGATGGAGAACTAGTATGGAGAATAAAGAGTTTAAATATATATAGAAGTAAACAGAAAATTGGGTGTGAGTTAATTTATGATAATAGCAAGGAAGGTAATGTATTGTTTAAGGCTGGAATGGGATCATTAGCAAGAAGAGAATATACACGTAAATGGAAAAATATGGGTGATTTAGTCTGCAAGTTGTGTAAGGAAGGCATAGGAAATATTAGGCATCTGTTAATTCAATGTAAATGCTTGAAAGCAGAAAGGGTACAAATAATAGTTAAGGAAGAATAAATATGAACAAAATGATTATACAGAAAGTGGGTTATTGTTTTTTATGCTGGGTTTGGGAAAAGATAAGGGAGATTTAGATATGAAAGCCATGGAATTGACAAAGATTATGTTGTGGATATAGGTTGGAGCATATTATGGGAAAATTTAGTGTGGCGAATGAAAGGAAAGTGGCTAACAGGTTTCTCTGGGCATAGTGGCTGAGAGAATCCTGATTCCATATAAGAAGTCACAGTGCATCACATCCTCATTTTACAATGAAAAATGTAAGATTTCAAAAATTTAAGGTGCCATAGAATACTAAATTTGAACAAATGGCTAAACAAAAATTTCTGAATAGTAATGATGTAATTGTGATATGATAGGAACTTTATATTCAAAGGGTGAAAAATGCGTTCTGACAAATAACACTTTTGCAGAAAGCGAGACCAAAGATTCACACAGCAAGTACATAGTTTTATTGGTATTTTGTCCATAATTTAACAAGTTGCTCCAATTTTTGTTTAATTCATGTGCATTGGATTCTTTCAAAGCTTTATATTTATAATAATCTCTCCGCTTTGTGGCTATTAATTGAATGTCCTCTAAATTTGCTTATTTTTTGTCCTGACTATACTTTGCAATACGACACGAGTTGGTATGTGTCGATACAGACAGAGTGCATGCAGAGTACTCAGTTGAGTTTGAAATTTGGTTGTGACAAAAATAATAATATTGCACCTATGCACTGCATAATACTATTGTTTGTAGCTGAATTTTAAAGATAATTAATTTAAACATACATTAAAGTGAAGATTTTTGAAATATTTAAAGAAACATTTTTTCGTTATCAATTTTCATAAATTTCTTCTGATTTTACCCAACATGGCTAGTGAAAATAAAAAACAAAAACTACTATTAAAAACAAACAGCAGAGAATTCCAAAATTAGAGAACTCAAGAGTATAGGGTGATTAATAAAGGATATAAAGTGGTGTGCATTTTATGTTCCGGGATAGTTGTATGCTGGACATTCTCAGTAAAATGGCATTATGAGACAAATCATATGCTGCTCCTTGAGAAACGCAAGGAAGAACAAAAGGAATTTATTGCTCAGGCAGTTAAAAATAAGAATATGCAGTCAGCATCTCTAATAAAATTTATCAGTCTTCAAATATAACCACTTCTAGTTTTATTTTTATATTGGACTATTTCCATCATCTAATATGCGTATTGAATGTCTTTAGTAAAATTTAATTATTTAAATATTCCAAATACACATCACAGGTTAGTCCTGGTTACTTATTAGTTGTTAGCAATTACTAAAATAATGCCATCATATATAAATCATTGTTTTTATCTTTTATATATATTGTAACGGGATATATATATATGTTACATTTAAATTTTAATACTTGATTTTTTTTTTGTAAATATCTAATACTAAATTAAATGCACAAACATTCAAAATGCACAAATAATGAGTTATTAATTTATTAACATGTTTGATTTAAATATTGAAATAAAATAAACTTTAAAAAAATAAAAAATTATAGAATCAAAATAAAGATTCTAATCTTTAAATAAAATATGATAAAAAGCCTTTTGATTTTAAAAAAATAACGAAGAGAGTTTTTAATCTTAAAAATAAAAATTACAAACAGATCCTTAGGGCAAAAATATAATTGAAAAGATGATTACGAAATAGATGAGTTCCCGCCCAAAGATATAGACACAGACCTCAGTGGAAAACCCAAAATCTACTTGAACACAAATCCAATAAACCAATAAAATACAGACATGAAATATGTTTGATCGATCCATGCATTCCAGAGATAAAATGCCTCAGGACTATAAAAGGAAGAATTCAAAAGAAATAATTATTTAGAGAGAATCAGAAAAATAAAATTTTGATTTCATTCGTATTTGCTAAAAGTAAAAATAAAAATTTTTAAAGTTATCGCTGTCACAAAAATGTAATCAGTTTCATCGTGCTTCCTTAGGTGCGGCTGACCAAAGGCAGCCTTCATCTCCACGGATCCCATCTTCAGAAATTTTCATAAATCGTCATAAGTCTTCATAGATCTTTGTCACATAGGAATGAGCTCGGACAAAGGAAAGTATAATTTATAAATAATTGAAATATGAAATATAAACTCTTAAATTTAAAATCTTCGAACTTTAATTGTTTCTAAAAATGAACTATAAACTTTCTTTCCTGAACAAACCTGAACTTTATCTTTTATAAACTTTGCAATTTTAAAACTCTGATCTAAAGTTAAAATGTAATCTCTTAAATTTTGTGTTATAATTTTTATTATTCATGCTTAGTATCAGGTCTGTTTGTAATAGGGTAGGGGTTTGCGATTGTAAACATAAAATTGAAAGATATACGCATCATTATTTGTGCATTACAAGATTTTAAAAATACGTCAAAAATATTTGTGTAAACAAGAAAAAAATAAGTTGAATGCAATGTAATTTTAAAATAGGTTAAATATTGTAAATTAAATATTTTTTTTTTAAATTAATAAAATGATTTAAATGTTAGTTGAGTATAGATGGCTGCTAGACTAGTTTAAATATATGTTAGTTTAAAGAGGCTTTGATTTCAGACTTTGTTTTGTAGTTGTGTCAATGCTGGTGGAGAAATATATGGATGTTTATATCAATGGAATGTGAAGTGTGTTAGCACCTAGGGCGACGAGCCCAACTGAATGACTACCAAAGATGTAGTCATATTGTTGAAATGGCTGCAGACATATTTCCTGTGCCATTGACCCCTTCCAGCTCTATGGATTTTGGATGATAAGCCGGCAAGATAAGACTGCTCTCCCATCCATATGTAGTGTTTCTCTTTATTATTTTATATGTATGTTTCCTTCGCCCGACAGATGCACATTCCTGCTGGACAAAGGCCATGTTTTCTCAAATAATATCACACTGTTCAGATGCACATTCCTGTCAGTGTGATTCTATGCTAATATGTTCATATTGCATTGGTTGCTGATATATATCTGGAAGCGAGTATTGGTGTGGCTGCGAATTTTTAGTCTGGAGTCAAGTGATTTGAAAATTTGTGAATGTGTCTAGGTGGCACATTTATACTCAACATTCTAAAGATTTAAAATTAGAGTTAAAAACAAATAAAATAATAACTAATGAAACAGAATAAAGCAACTTTTTTCTTTTGTTATAAAAATTCCTTTTTTTTTTAGAGTTTGTGCGTTATTAATTATATCCGTAAATAAAATCTTTTTTGTGTGTTAATAGTACTGGCAGTGATCTAGTGATTGTTTTTTTTTTCTAATCTTTATTAAAAATATATTTTAATAAATATATTAAGTTTCTGCATCTACTTGAGCTGGCGGTCGTGATCTTACCAGCACGTATCTGTCTACTTTATAAATTTTTTAGGTCCAATTGGCCTAGATGGCGCCCTTGTAGTGCAGATGTGTTAGACTGAATGATCACCCATTTCCCGACCATTATAATATATATATAATTATTAAAATTAACAATTTACATATAAATAAAAAGTTTGCTGAATTACATTAAATAAAGTTAAATTTTTCTAGACATTCAATATGCATATTAGATGATAGAAATAGTCCAATGTAAAAATACAACTAGAACACCATCACCACAAACCTTCAGAAAAACATAACCACTTTTAGTTTTTTTTTAAATAAAATAACTTTATTAACAGAAAAATAAAAAACATTTACATATTAACAAAAAACATTTTTTCTTTTTTAATATTGAAAAATATTTTTTACAGAACCAGACTTTAATCAGTGATGTAAAGCTATTCTCCCACATGAAGTGGTAGGAAAAGTATTTTAATTAGGAGGCTTTCTTCACTACTAGTAAAGTACAATGGCTGCCACATAATTTATTTTTTGGGTTGGCTATAATCCTTTGCCTTTTCCACTTTCTAACTGGTAATGACTGCTTTACTTTTTTCCCAGCATTTTTCTCTTATCTTTTCAGTATGCATTGCTGTATTCTCTGATAAAAAAAACCTTTTATTATTGTTGTTCAGCAGATCTATTTATACTTTTATTCTATAGCAAAACATCATATCCCACTGTCTTAAGTTTGTAATGGTATTTTATTGTTTTAATCAACATATTCCTTTTTTTTTATTATCTCAAATTCAAATACAATATCTTAATTATACAATACATATTTCTTTTACCTTCATATTTTAGTAATATTTGTTTTCTAAATAATTATAAAATAATTTTAATTTATGGTCACAGGAAAGAAAAAAATCCTGACTGAGCTTCAAATATGTTCTCTAGCCTATCTAATTTTAATTCTATATAGTTTTCAATAAAAAAATCTGGATTTAACACTCAACAAAAGGCAACTGATTTTGTTAAATCTTCCTGAAGGCAGATCTGAAAGATAAAATATGATCTATTAATCTATGCATTTATTTGCATGACAAATAGTAAATTGCTGTGTCCAAAGGCATTCTATTACCTGCTGGATTGCAAATATAAATGACACAATTAATTACTAATTAATGAGGCGGTTCGGCAAGTAAATTTAAGTAACAAGAATTTATTTACATAGTTATATGGAGATAATCAATCTTGCTTAATATATATAAAGATATGAGCATATATATAAAGACACTATATAAATAACAATAAGGGCCTGAAGGCATACAAAATAATAAGATCAATATGACCTGTTATACAGTTCCTAGGTTTAATTTTGAACGTCCAGAGGTAAACCTCTTTGCAAGGCTAAGTGAAGGAGGGAGCTGACTGGGGCATCTGAGGAAATGGCACATCTGCCTTTCAAGAGCTTCACTTAGCAAGTTTGGAGAAGTTGACCTCCGGATGTTCAAAAGTAAACCTAGGAACTGTATAACAGGTTGTATTGATTGTATTATTATTTTGTAAGCTTTCAGGCCCTTATTTTTATTTATATAACATCTTTATATATGTGTCATATCTTTATATATATTAAGCAAGATTGATTATCTCCATATAACTCTGTAAATAAATTATTGTTACTTAAATTTACTTGCCAAGCTGCCTCATTAATTAGTAATTAAATGTGTTATTTATATTTGCAATCCAGCAGGCAATAGAGTGCTGCTGGGCACAGCAATTGGTGCATCAGTCTTGATTATGAATCTCAATGGTCTTAATTCCCAGAAAATTGTGAATTTGTCAGTAATAACAATTAATGCATTGACAGCTGAATACGTTGATGTCTAATTAATTGATTTCGTGAGTGGATAAATTACTAAAGAAGAAAGATTTTTTTTTGCTAAATTGATTAAGTCATTGTAATGCAGCCGGCAATATCTGAATTTGACATCAGAGAGGCAAGTGAGTGGCCCCTGTATGTCCAAAAAATAGAGAAACTTTTAATTATTAACAGAGTAAAGGATGATAAATGTAAAATAATGACCTTATTGTTTTTCATTGTGAAAGGGGTCATCCAAATTGCAAACAGGCTTTGCAAACCCCAAACCTCAGAATTAACATTTGAACAGATCAAAGATCATTTGGCCAACTATTTTAATCCACATGAGTCTAGACACATTGCCAGACTTCACTTCAGAAATCACCAACAAGGCGAGAATTAGCGAACCCAAGATTGATACTACCCTGTGAGAACTCACAAAAAACTGCATCTATGGCTCATAACTGGAGGAAGCTCTCCCTGAATAATTTTTATGTGGTATGAGCAGTGACAGTCTGAGACAGCAGTTATGGGTAGTCAAGGATATCAATTATAAAGAAGCTATCAAATGTGGTATAGCTCACAAACTTGTGTTACAGCAAGCTGAAGTATTTGCAGCCATGAAACTAGTGGACAACAATCCTTATGAAATCCTCAAAGTTGACAAACCTGAAAGAAGGGTGCCTGATCAAAATGGAATAACTGATATTAAGAAAAGTCAAATTAAGTGCTTTTGCTGCGAAAATTAGGTCACATGGCATGGGAGTGTTTTTATAAGGACCAATGCTGTAATCACTGTAATAAAGTTGGCCATTTGGAAAAAATATGCCACAATAAGAAATTCGACAATGACATAAGTATTAACAGCCAAGAGTGTTTTACTAGAAAACCTAAGCAAGAGGAATTTTTGGTGATTAATAATGTGTCTTTGGACCAATCACAGAAATTTGAAATGACTGTCAAAATTTTTGGAAAAACTTAATCGATGGAAATTGACAATGGTAGTGGGATGTCTTTATTGTCCATTAAAGATTGGAAAATCATTGTGGCAGATATGACACAGCCACCTCAACTTATGCATAACTTCTTGCTATACCTACAATGGCCTACATCAGGATCGTTTCCATGTCAATTCACACCTTGAAAGTTTGGGCAATTGTGATATTTATCTATTTGAAGGAACCAAAGCATTCCAAGGGCTCGTTAAGCCACTGTTCTGTTCACTTGAATAAAAGGGCTTCTTTGTATTATAGCAAGTAGTGTGGTCTGGGGAACCGATTACTAGGAAATGAACCTCAATTAAGAACACATTTGAGATGCAAATATTCTGATAGTATAGTTTGTAATGCTCTGGAATCTGATGTTTGACTGCCCATCATCAGTTCAACCTTCCATAGAAAGTAACATCAGCTTTGATCCGATTTGGAATCTGAATTAATGCGTTTATCTGTGTAGTAATTAGATATATCTAATCTAACTATTATTATAAGTTATGTTTAAACTTAATAATATAATTCCAATCAGTTACCAATTAATTGATCACTCTAACTCTTATTGAGTTTACTATGTAGATCATAGCATGGGTTATGACATAAAAGATAGTATAAGCATATTGTCAGTTCTGCAAAGTCATAAACTAATTAAACATTTTGCAACCCCAAAATTCACTCACCTGCACATGAGCAAATATAATTGTTTTTGTTTATCATTTGTTAATAGTCACATAAAGCATTTGTAAATTTAAGTATTCACTGACCTGTGTGTTAGCAGTATATATATATAATTTGCATTATCCTGTACTGACTACTCATTAATATTCTTTGTAAATCTAAATATTCACTCACCTGTGTATGAGCACTATATTGTATCCGCCCGGTGTGCGTGAGCGCGCTACTGCTCACTCAATAGCGTCACTATTACGAATCTGCTGTGTTCTTGCATCCGGGGGATTACATAATGTTCTGTGAAGATAATTTCAAACACATATACACATACGCTTTATTTATTTTATACGTAAATTCGGATTGAATCCAAGTAATAGGCGCCGGGAGAACTTTTATAAGAGTCCGCCACGTATGTGCATAAGCTCACTCAACTATATCACAAAACATGCCCGTGCATCACTCCAGTCAGAAGCAAGAAACGAACACAGCCAATATTACCCTTCAAATTACATCGTATCTGTGATCTTTCACTCACGATCAATTAGACTTATTATATGAGGGCCCGCCCTATATCCCACAGAACAAATTAATCAAACTTAATTTAATCTAAGAGAGCATAACAAACATAAGCATAAATAAAATAAAATCCCAACACCAAAAATATCAAATGCATTCATTCATATACAAACAAATTTGATCGCTCTAGCACTCATTCCTATTATATAAATTTATGTTGAAATTCCAAGCAATTAATAACAAAAAATACTAGTTAAAGAAATGTTTTATTTAATCTGTTTACTAACAATTAATGCAGGTATATGATCGGCAAGCCGAGATAATTTAAATATAGATTTCAAAATGACTTCGCACATCTTTTAAAGAATGTTAATCTGTAGGCAAACTTATTTGGTTAGATTCTCGAATCGTTCGTTAATGGTCAAGAGTAACTTTATCATTTTAGCTTAATGTTTTTTAACAGTTCTGGTTATTAAAGTTATTTTATTTTGGTGCATAAGTGAATATGACAATTTAAAGATAGCTACCTGTGGAACGTAGAAAGACTGTAATGGGATCCTGAGTGATGGTTTCTTCTTTAATGAAGCATTCCGGCAATTTGCAAGGTCTCAAAAGCGTGTGTGGTCCTTATGTGAAGTTTCTCCGGTGTTACGAGCATCCTATTGGCAATCAGCTGAGCTGGACGCGGAGGTCCGGCGGTCAAGCCGCGAATTTTATGTTGAGCAACGCATCTCTGTTAGATTTCAATAGTCTAGTAATAATCAATAATAGTCTAATAATCAATAATAGTCTAATAATCATGAAAAGCGCTGTCTGGCCTTTTTGATCTCTTCCTTCCCGCCCTCACACCTTGAATTTTTCTCATCCAATCACTCCCATGCACCTGTGAGTCCCTTCATCTTATAAGTCCATCGAGTGTTAACTCAATTCAGTGATTTCTGGGATCGTTTACACCACTTTGGAATTTCACTCAATTTGACCATTTTTTTCAGGTATTGTTTCGCTGGAGACAGAAGTCCGAGTTGTACAATAGCAGTGTACACTTTTTCTCACCTCTGTTTCTAAATTTGGCTTATTTTATCTAGGCGTACCAGCACATATCCTGCCTATTGTTTCAATTTCTCTAATTTTACATTTACTAATTACCCCTATTTAAAATAATTTTAGATCGCTTGGAATTTCAGAACATATTGCAAATTAATTTATTCATTTTCCCCTTTTGTTCAAAATGATTCAAATGATTTAATAAAAGTTAAACTTGCGTTCAATCATTCCTCTCTCTTTACTTAATTAAAAATGCAAAAAAAACTACAACTAATGATTATAGATTTATTCTTAACAAACAAACACAAAATAATAATAAAAACTCTTTTACTTTTTTATTTCAATAAATTTGACAGGTACTCTTATATAGCTGCGATCATGCTTTAGAAATGGCTGTTTCTTGTTTATTATTAAAGCAAGACCGCTTTTTTAAAAGTTTTGTTCCTGTCATTCATTTCGTCAATTGATTATAGTTTAATATAACCTCATATGCCTGGGTTCAAATCCCATGTAACGCTATTCCGTTACAATATAATTTGCTTTATTATATTCTTTGTAACTCTGAGTAATCACTCACCTGTGTGTAAACAATCTGTACATAATTTATTTGCTTTATAACTATTAAGTGTTACATTAAATTTATAAAATATAAATTTAGCTCAGTCTTCCTTCTTGCTCATTACTTTATGAATCACTAGTTAAATTATATAATATCATGAGTTGAAGGGGGGATGTCTCATGTTTTACTGCTTTGCTATTGCTGGGACATGAATAAAGAGATATTGAGTGTAACCTCAAGCATGTCATTCGCAATGGGTTGACTCAGAAGCATGGGTAAGAAAGTTGAGGTATGATCAGATGTAGGATATTACTATCTTGATTTGTTCAGCTTTTGGTTCTCTGGCTTGGACTCTCGGTCTGTTGAGCAAATGCACAAACCTGACCGTTGCAATGTTAAAAGTTTATATATATGTCATATATTTATATATATTAAACAAGATTGATTATCTCCATATAACTTTGTTAATAAATTCTTGTTATTTAAATTTACTTGCTGAGCTGTCTCATTAATTATTTGTGTTATTTACATATTTGCAATTATTTTCTCTTCCTTTTCATTACAAGATAACTTTATCATTTTTAATTTTACATAATACATATATTAATTATAAGCATACACATGTGTGCTTGTATAACTACTATTTCATTTTCAATAAACTATTCTACTTCAATATACAATGTATCATTTATTATACAATATGCATTAGGATATTAAAATATTGTTAAGGGTTTACTTTAGTGGTCACACCATGTTCGTCCTCTATTTTTTTAAAATTAGAACTATTTTTGATTTGGAAAGTAATCAAAATTAATATTTCAGAATAATTAAATATAATAAACTAACAAAGTTGAAATATTTTAATGAAGCGGTGCATATCTACCTGCACATACACTTGCCTCATATTTACTTTAATTTAACCTATCTCCCATCATAGATATATAATTTATTTGTTAATTTCATTACACTACCTTAAACTCTGCACAGAATGTGAAGGTGTCAAACTGTAGCTGTTACTGCTGATTGTATGTACAAATAGGGAAATGTGGCACTTACATTCCTTTCCCTAATGACTTCCAACCCCTCTCCCATTGTATTAAACATTTTCTTTGATTGTACTTTTGACAAAATTCTTTTCAATAAAATATTGTTACTGAAATATTTTTAGCTAAGTATATTATTTCCTAAAATAAAATATAGCGTAATTTGAACCATCAGTTTTTAATCTTTCGAAGACTGAAAATTGTACATGCGCATATTTCAAAGGTGTGCAGGTATTAACAAATAAATTATATATCTATGATGGGAGATAGGTTAAATTAAAGTAAATATGAAGCAAGTATATCTGATGTAGATATGCACAGCTTTATTATAATGTTTTAACTTGTTTATTATATTTAATTATTCTGAAATATTAATTTCGGTTACTTTCGAAATCAAAAATAATTCTAATTTTAAAAAATAGAGGGGGGAACATGGTGTGGCCGCTAAAGTAAACCTTTACCAAAATATTTTATAGATTTAGTAAATCTATAAACTTAATTTTGTCCTTAACCCATTATAAGTAATGCTACACACATTTATATCTAATGTGCAGCTCACTAACATACCATGACTTATAAAATTTACAAATCAATTTGTTTAAACTATTTTATATTATTCTATTAAGCTGTCTCTAACGGTTTGGAGGCAAGGCAGCTTTGTAATGCTAAGGATGCTACTTGCAATCAGTTTTTACAATTGCATTATATTTTCAATGTATATTGAATGTTGTAAATACTATAAAAATATTTTGATGGTTACAACATTTATTATGCTATATAAATGCAGCATAATGGATATTTTTTTAAAATGGTTTAATTCTATGTTAAAATTTATATATGTGTTAGATACTATTTACTTATTATGAACTTGTGTTTGAATTTAATGCAAGTAGGGAAATGCCTTTAGTTGTAGCAGATAATATGAATCATGTGATATTTCTTAATGAAGTCAAAAACTTCACATAAATATATCGGAGAGACTTTCGTTTCAAAATTTTTTTATTGATATACATTATATAAACTACATGAATAAAATATAAATATCCAAATATAAATATCCAACGTTTCGTACATTTTTCAATAATAATATGGACTTTATCAAGGTTCTATAAAACAGAGAAAAAACAACATTAAAGATAATAAAAAATAAAAAATAGAAAAATAAGAAAATAAAAAAAAAGAAAAAATAAATTAATAAAAATAAAATAAAATAAAAATACCTATAAACCAAAAAAAAAGGAAAAATTGTATAACATCTCCTTACAAAGTGAGAAAATTTTTAACACCAAAAAGAAAAAATATTCATATAAAAACAGTCAATTCCCCTGTATAAATATATAAGCTACTTTAACATTTTATTTAAACTAGGATTTAAAAGTTCTATATAAATACTCTCTTTGTTAAATCTTTCAAAGTAATTACCAATACATTCCAAAGGTCGAATTTCATAGTCTTTATGTCCTGTTTCCAACTTATGACAAAAGATAGCAGATTTCTTATCAATCATATGCTGATATAGTCTGGTCTTTAATTTATTCTTGCTTGTTCCAATATAGAATACATTGTTTTTACAGTTCAAACATTTAATTAAATACACTGAATTCATAGCTTCAAGCATATTAAATTCTTTAATGTTGTTTTTTCTCTGTTTTATAGAACCTTGATAAAGTCCATATTATTATTGAAAAATGGACGAAACGTTGGATATTTATATTTGGATATTTATATTTTATTTATGTAGTTTATATAATGTATATCAATAAAAAATTTTTGAAAAGAAAGTCTCTCCGATATATTTATGTGAAGTTTTTGACTTTATAAATTTGATAATACATTTGAAAAGATAGAAAAAGAAGAAGAAATTTCTTAATGACTTAAATAACTTATTTTAAACCTTCATCTTATAATGACATCTCTATCTTATATTTTAAACTACTACCATTATTAATATTTACAATACTTATTATTTGATTTAAATATAATTCTCTATTATATTTTTATACTTCAAGGCATAATTATTAGGACCACAACAGATAATTATCCAGTTTGCAAAAATTAAAAAAAAAACAATCACTACACGGTTTTTTTTAGTAAACTTATTCTTGTAAACTAGATTGCAATAAATATTTTTCTATTACTATGGCAAAAATAACCTTATTTTGCTAACAAAATTAATTTAAATACATTTTTGGATTATAGCATTTTCTCATTTTTGTTTCAAAATGTATACATTATTGTTTGTTGCCTATATATGTTTTGCTGTCAAAAAATGTTTTTCAACTAATAAATATTTGAATTATAGCTAGATTATAATGTCATCATATTTCTTTCATCTATTTACTCTAATTATATTTAACAACATTTATAAGTGTTTGCTGTCCATTACAATTGGGAAGATTACAAATGCATAATTGTTGCGGATAATAATTCCCAGCCATGTTGACTTGCCTCATGAAAAGTCTGAAACTATTTGCCACTAGAAATTTCCTGCTTTGAATTTGAGCACGCTTGACTGCTTTCTATAAACAGTGGGTAATGTGTATTAATGCCAAAGTAATCCCAGACTGATGAATCATTGTGAATGTGACTCAGTAAAACTTCTGTTTCTCTTTTAAATAAACCTTATTGTGAGCAATAAGATTTACTGACAAGTTATCTATTTGGTCTATTTATGCCAAAGGCTATTTGTTAATGTTATTGTTTATTGATCTGTCATATTGCATCTGAATTCAACTTAGTTTTATAATTTGAACAAGTCCATTATTAAGAATAACCTTAAGCTATATCGACAATTGAGCACTTTTTATCATGTCTGATTAACAATTTCATATTCATTTACTTCCACAAATAAATCTTCTCTTAACAATATAATTTTTCTAAATACACCAATAATATTTTATTTAAAATGTAAAAACATCTCCCTTTTATATTTTAGCTACTTTCTTTTTAATAAATGGTTGGATCAAGTCTTAAATCAGTCAATCTTTTATATTGTTTCACTTTTCTATTTCATATTCCATAGAATAAAAATTAGAATATCTTCTAATATTTCCATATTTTGCTAAAAAAAAATCAATTCTAAACTAAAAGTTATTTTTAGAGATACATTTTAATTAAAATTAATCAATTAATGTCTGTTTACTTAACGTAAATGCCCCATTTACAAAAAAAAAAAAAAAAAAATTAAACTGATATTATAATGTTCTTTAGTAGATTTAAAAGTTGTCTAATTATTTAACAAGTTATATTAGAAAAAAATGTTATTATACCTAGGTTGCAATTATATATACAGATATCTAATTTTCTTGATAAATAGCTTTAATAAAAACTTCTTCATTACAGAAATATGTATATTTAACGATATATCTTAGTTGATTTTTATGAGAACACAGTTTTATCTTGAAATAATCATAATACACTACTTAATACTATATGATTTGGTCTATATATGTTTTAATTAGAACATTGTTGATGTTGATTACTAGTTATACACGGATCGATTTAAGAATGAGTTTACACCAATAAATTTACTAAAATTTGTTACTATTCTAGATAGCAGCTGACATTTCTAATAACTTTCCATGAACAACTTATTATTAATTTCTTTTTATTAAGATATTGTTGCAATTGTATTCATGTATTGATCTCATTTTACATTCTACTCAACTTATGACTTAAAAAAATTTTAAATCCTAAGATTTTATTTGGTGACCTCAATTACAATTTAATTACAATGACTTTGCTGTTAAAAAGACATTATTGTATATTCTAAAACCTAATAGTGTACAACTTTGGCATTTGCTATCCTCTATTAGATTGGTAACCAACTATGTAAACTTTAAGCAAATTGAGCTCAATGGATCATCATAAAATGCTGTTACTAAAACCTCTATGTCTATTTTCTAACTGATTTTCATTAAGGCAGAATATATTGCTGCATTATATGTATCAACTAAAATAGAAAATAATTTTAAATACATTTAACTTTTAAATTAATTAATATTAATTGCATAAATAAATATCTTAACTTATTTATTAATTTATTAGAATAAGGAACAAATATTGTCTTGGGAATTTTCAAATTAAAAAACCTGCTTTTAATATGAGAATGATAACTTACAGAGCTATAGTGAAAAGAAAAGAAAATTAAGTTTATTGGATTGTGTAATATAATATAAAGACTTGTTAAGTATTATATCCAGAAAAAAATTCTATAATATATTTTATATAATATAAAATTAAATAACAAGAAAAAATAGTTCACATTCACAAAGAAATTACCCTAGAATGAACATGAATAGTAATAAAGATTTTACTTTTGTTTTGAAAAGAAAATTTATTGTAATTATATTGCATGAAATGAAATTATGCTATATTACAATGATTCGCTTATCATTTAAAGTTCCCTACATAGTTAAAACCTAAAAGTTACTTTTAGTTATTCATCCCCCCCTCCCCCCAAAAAAAAAAATTTGGAGAATATATATAATTTTAAAAATTAAAAACGTAATTTAGGGGAAAAAACAGTGATTGTTTTCTTTTTTAATTCCACAAAATCACTAACAAAATATATTTGATTTATTTCAGTATATCTGCAAATTTTTTTTTATCTGAATGAAATATTAAAATTTCCAAAAGCATGAGTCTCATCCACTCTAACCTAAAGAAAGCCCTGATTATATTTATTTATATAAAGCAAAATCACACAACAATAATATACTGATATTTATAATATAAGATTATAGATTTATTTCATCTTCATTTTTTCTTTTTGTATCTCGGAGTAATTTTATAATATACATGATAATAAGATAAGTAAGACAGAAAATAAAATAAAAAATGGTAATGATTTTCACAGATTTATTTTTAGATATAAATATTAAAATTATTTATATGTAAAATAACAAGTTACCCATTAAAAATATTCTATATATATATGTGTGTGTGTAAGTGTTATATTATAATAATAGTAAATAGTAACAACATATATCGAGTAAACAAAAAAAAAAAGCAGATATGTGATTTTCCAGGAATTGTCTAAGATGAGATTGTCTATTTATTATATAATCTTTAAATTGATTTATAAAAATTGTCTCTTTAATTTTTCTCTTTTTATGATATCTTTCTTTATTTAATATTCTTGTGTGATCTGTATTAAAGATAAATTTAAAATCACAAGATTTTTCATAGTCAAAGAAACCAGACAGTATTAGACAGATTATTTTTAGCATTTTTTACATGATTGTAGAATAGTTGATGTTTTTTCTAGTCTTTTTTCCAAAGTACATCTTTATTCCCCAATGTATGGCTTTTGGCAGCCACATATTATTTATTTGATATATAATATTACTTATTTGCATTTTATGAATAGTATTTTTAGAATTATTAATTAATCAATTTACATGTGGAGAAATATAAAATAAAATATTTTATCACTAAATATGTTTTTAATGAATTTGAACTAAATATTATTTTTAAATGGCATAGATATCCATTTTTTATTATTTTTATTTATATTAATGTAAGGCTTATTATTAAACTTAGTTAATGTATGTAGAATTTGTCTTCTATTATATTTTACATTTATAAGTTCTTGCGTAAATATTTCAATATTTTCAATTTATTAGTTTTATATCTACAAAACTTTACATTATGGTGTAAAAAAGATTTAAATCTGGAATGTTTTATGTGTCATTGGTACATGTATTTGAAATGAATACAACCCCTTTCTTGAATAGTTTTTTTTTTAAAAAAACAATCATTTTCCCTAGACATTAGCAAATCTAAAAAAAATATAATTCTATTTTATTCTTTATTGATAGTCCAATTTAAATTGTTTAATTTATGTAAAAATGCTTCAATAATATTTTCAAGACCATAAACAAAAACATCATCAAAATTATCAGAACTTAACACAGCTTCTTCATATTTAGATAGCATAAAGTTGCAAATTTGTGCACTATAGGGAGACTTATTGGCCATTGTTTAGCCATTTTGTAATATCATTAAAGTTTGCAATAATATTATTATCTATAAATTTTAAGGAGTTCACAATGTATTTCATTGTAACTTTATTTATTGAAGTTTAAGGGTAAAGTGGTCTCAATGATATATATAAACTGCAGATGATCTATGATCCATATAATTCAGTGATATCTAATGAATTTATAATACCATTATTATCTAATTTAATATTTTTAATTTTATCAGTACACTAAATATTAACTTTTCACAGCATTGGATTTATACAAAAATAGAATGCAGATGACTAAGTTCCACATGACAGAAAATAATAAACAAACCCACTAACCTAAATTAGCAAACTAAAGAATAGAGCAAATCAAACCTATTTAACAAATGTAGTTTTATTGGCATTGAAAACCATAAGAAGAAGGATATGCTCTATTTTTTTTAGTTTGATGACATAAGTGTGGTAGATTTGTTTAATTATTTTCATAGTTGGATAAAACTTATGCATCTTCACTTTATATATATAAAATAAAGAATGAAAATGAGAGATAATATCCGTGTAAATAGAAATTAATCTTTAACCTTTGATGTTACCAAGAAATTATCATCTACCACTAATTGACAATCCCTGAGGCCAAACCAGTTTTTCCATTAAACCTATAATGGTTCTTTTGCTTGAGTTTTTGTTGAAGTAAAAGGGATCCCCTAAAAACTCAAACAAAAGAGCTATTATAGGTTTAATGAAAAAACTGATTTGACCTCAGGGATTGTCAATTAGTAGTAATTGATAAATTCTTAGTAACATCAAAGGTTAAAGATTGTTTTTTTACATGGATATTATCTCTCATTTCCATTCTTTATTATAATACCAATCCATAAAAATATTTACTCTCTCTCTCTCTCTATATATATATATATATATGTGGGTTCATCCATATATGCTTTTGATAATACTGATGCTTTGGCTTGAACATATAAGCCATCAACTGTGTGATAAACAGAATATTATAAAGATGTTTGTAGAGATGCTGTAAACACTGGTTTATAACAATATTAAAGTTCCAAAATAATCAAAATAAAAAACAAAAAAGAGCAACTATTAGAATATTTGTTCCTTATATAAAAGAAACTACAGACAATATTGGATGTATACTAACCTACAATATAAAAACCAGCAACTTAATAACATCATATCCAGGCCTAAAGATTGAATCCTTCTTGAGGTTTATAGAGTTTATGAAATTTCATGTGGCATTTGTAAAGCTTCTTATATAGGTATGAGCAATCATCACATCAGTACTAGAAAAAATGAACATGCTAATGCAGTTAAGCAACATTCATTATGATTAGCACTCTCACTCCATGCTATGGATTCAGGTTACAATATTGATTTCTATAATCCAGGATCCTATCCAGATGTTCCATTATCTATCAATATAAGATCAGAAAAGCAATTGATTTACTAAAGAAATCAAATTGTATCAATAAATGTAATGATACATGCAAACTTCCTTCTATTTGGAAGAATTTTTTAAAAAACATTACTGTAAAGATTTTCTGACTTTTATTTTTCCTAATTTTTTATATCTGGTGAAACTGTAACATTGTTATAAACCAGTGTTCATAATACCTCTATAAACATTTTTATAATATTCTATTCATCAGCCAGTTGATGGCTTCCGTGATCAAACTGAAATGTCAGTATATTCATTATCAAAATCAAACACGGATGAACCTGTAAAATATTTATATTTGTAACCTATAAAAATCTTATCAATATATATATAAAGAAAAACAGAAATTATGGAGGAATAATTTCGAAATATTTTGGATGGTTATATTTTATTCAGTTTACCCATAAATGATGACTGTGCATGTTTATCCACAATATCTAAAATAAAAATTTAATATATGATCAATGACTTAATAATATTTTTATTAAAAATATGGCCTAGTTTTAGTATTTTTATTTTTTAACATGTAAATCATCTTCAGAAATTTCATCCATTTTTTGAATTTTGTTCTGATCATTTGCAAGTAACATTTTTTTACAATCCTCATACTGTTCTGTGGTAGTTTGTAATAATTCTGTTAATCCAGGATCAAACTGGGTCAGCAGATCTAATTCAAGAATGCAACATTGCACTAAAAGAAAGTAAAAAGTAATTTATAAATTAAATATTAGAAATGTAAAAAGTTTCTAAAGTAAATGTAGTTTTTATAATTATCTAAGCTAATTTATAATAATTGAAGTAATCTTCACATGAATTTAGTCTATCTAATTAACATATAAACATACAAAATATGAACATAATTATAATTATTGTTTTTAAGTTCCTCCTATCTTTTAAAAGTGCTACTACATGCTGCAATTTAAACCTGTTAAATTTGGTAATAGAAATTCTTTGGAAGATTGTCTCAGAGCAATAATTTTTGCATATTAAGGCAGATTTTTCCAGTTCTAAGATGACATTTAAAAAATAAAATTTAAGAAATGGTGGAATAGTGAATATGATATATATATTTATAGGTTGATAATAAAGACAAGCAACTAGTGGCACCTACATTTAACAAATAATGTAATGGCTTTAAGATATGATGGTGCATTGCAAGTATTTCTTCTGCCACTTATAGATTGTGATATTGGCTCATTAAAAATAAGATCATGCCCAATGCAAATAAAATATCTTATATCTCATAGGTTGATATTAGTTCATCAAAAGCCAGGTAATATTTTTAATATAGGTAATCTTGTTTTCTGTTTTTTCTATCTCCTTTTTCTTAATTTTTATTGTCTTCAATCATTTAGATTGTGTAAGAGCTGGTCATTATGATATTCTCATTTCAGCCTTACTTTTTTTGCAGTGACTGTGATAATAATATTGTGTGTTAGAGCAATATTTTTATTCTTTAGTTACTCATATGTAGAAATTCTGTCTTTGTTTTTTTGTTTGAAAATAAATATAAATATGTAAAGATGTTATTAGCCTCAGAATTGGAAAAATAGTGCCAGGAAAAGTTTTTAGGTGTGATTTTGCATAATCAATAATTCAGTTATTTAAAATTGGAATTATAACAGAATTTCAATCAGCAAATAATCATAAGCTAGAGAAGCTCTATTCAGAGATTATTATATTCCTGACAAATATAAATGAACCCACAAAAGATAGTTTAAAAATAGACTATTTCACAAAATCTAATTGTGACATTGTTCTTAATGAATTTCTGATTTAATCAGTGATATAGTTGTAATAGCAGTAACAATTGCTAAGTAAAAGTTGAAGGTAAAAATAAAGTTAAGTATTTATAATTTGTCAAATTATACATACACAGAATATGAAAACTTTATATTGATTCTTCAAGATCTGAAAGTAGAATGATACTTGTGGCTTAAGGGTTGTCAAAATTTAATATTAACAAGATACTCTTAGCAAAACGTACCTTGCAGAAAAATCTCTTAACTATAATTGTTTTTTTTATTTTGAAGAGTAGTTTATCAAATGAAATGAAACTGCAGAGAGTTGGATTAACTATGAAGTTTAATTTGATTCTGCTATTCCTAAAAGTTCTAGAATATGAAAAAAAGGTTTATGATAGTAAAAATTATTTTGTGTAATAATAATTATATACATTATTTCCAATATTTATCTCCAACATTATATTCATAAGGTTCAACCAAGAGAACTTTATTTTTTGTTGGTCAGTGTTATTGTATTGATATCAATAAAAGACTAAATGTTCTTCTTGGAAACTTTACTAGATATATTGGTAGAAATAATAATGTATTGTTCAATGTTTTTAAAAATAATGCTTGAACTGTCTTTTAGTGATTTTTTATTTATTATTAAGAAAACTTTTTCAGTTAGTAAAGTTGCTATAAAAAAACTTCTATCGACAGATATTCAAAACAATATCATTTTATAGATCACAGTGTAGTTAGGAGATGCAGTTTGCTAAGCAGGTTATATGTTAATATGCTTTAAAATTTAAAAATAAAAATATTTGAAATGTAGTTCATACCCAAAACTTATTTACATAAAATTTTTTATATTGATTACTTTAAAAAACTGCTGTGTGAGAGTTTCCACAACTGTTAATGCTAAAACTGGCAACTGGAATTTTCAAGTTTGTCATGCAATAGAAAATAATCTTTAAAAAGGTGCTGTGATGCAATTATATGTATTCATAGATTCACTAAAATAAAAAATTCTGACTGTAACGGACCAAGTTTTCCACCAGAAAGAGGGAACACATCTCATTACAGTCAGACCTAGGATCATCTGGTAGGATGCTGTGACAGACGTGATAATGTACCTAACCTATGATTGTATCTACCTCCAATAGGCTAGCTCTAAGTTTACACATTAAATTTAAATAGAATTTGGGCTAGTTCATCCATATCTCACCCCTCTTCTGGGTTCCATTATGCCTCAGTATTCGAACTCAGGGAGAAATCTGCCTTTGGCTCTCTTCAGTGGTGAATTTACCCTATAGCAACTACCACATATCTATACAGGTTCCAATTGATTTAAAGATCCATCCAAACATATTACTGCATTATTATATAAGAATGAAATGTGTGTGCATGTATGGTAGTTTTTTTTAGATGATACAAGCTGCCTGATGGCGTTGTTGCTATCCAAGAACACATTAATATGCCATTTCCAAAGGCCAAACTTACAGCCTATAGAACAGTTCTGTTCATATTAGGTGTTGCAGGCCTAGATGTTGTTGCACACCAATATTATAGCCTGCTGATGTACTTCACGAAACTATGCAAATGTTCACACTTAACAGATTGCTACCATATCATGTGAGGGTGTATAGAAATCAACTGGCCATAACTGCTGAAATGTACATTTCAAGTAATGATCTTACACCCTACCAGATCTAGTATTACATAATAATAATTTTAAACCCTTCGCCATGCTTTCATACACAACTTGTACATAATAATAATTTTAAACCCTTCGCCATGCTTTCATACACAACTTGCAAGGTTTTTAACAATTGGGAAATGGTAGAGACAAGCACCATTGCACAGAATTCACAGAAAACTCACTTTTGTGTGAGAGCACATATGAGACAAATAAAATGGCTAAGGTTGCAGCTCATTTTGGAAATCGTGAGGTTGGTTTGCTTAGACTATTGCATCTTTTGGATGATCCTTCAGATTATCAAAACCATCAGTCCACCCTCTTTCACATTCCAGCACTTGGTGCTGACATATTTCCTTTCCCTGACCCTTCCATCTTTCACAAGTTTCAAGTAAATGTATTTTGTATGATCGGCTAAACCAATGTTCTCCCTCCTTGCACATTGATGCACTTGCTGATGCCATCATACACAAGTTGTTGTCCAAAAGAACTTGTTTGTTTCAATCCAAAAGAAGTACAGCAATTAATTTATACCTGTATTTTTTTTAATCTCAAAATAATACCTGAAATTGGACAATAAAGACAAAAAAGTCTGGTAATATTATTAAAATAAAAGTGCCAAATGAGGATTGCAATAAATTTTAAAATTGCATTAAACAGGCATTTCTCAGGACACTTAAAGGCCTTCATAAAGCAGTTTTACAGACAAACTTAAAGGCTCTTGGAAATGGCATATTAATGTGTTCTTGGTCAGTGACAATGTCATCAAGCAGCTTGTATCATCTAAACAAGAACTACCATATGTATATACACAGTTATAAGTTGATAAATGAATATATAAATGATTTTGATAAACTAGAGACCAGTTAAATGTAAATCAAGTTAACAATGTTTAATTAAATAAAAAAACAAAAATGTAAAACTTTTAACATGATAAACAATATAATTGTGTGCCAAGAGTGTATTTCTACCATATCAGTGATTAAATGTGTCCACTTTTCCAAACCTTATCCATGGTAAAGATACATGACATGGCCCTAATTATTTATAAAGCAGATAAAATTAACAAAAATATCATTACTACATTGAACATGAAGCTAACTAGCTAATTATTATACAAGTGTACGTGTAATAGTCTCATCATCCAATTCCAGTTACTGATGTTCCATCTTCCTTGGGGACCATCCTATCTATATATGGTATAGAAAAGAACAACCATACAAGAAGGTTGTCATTTATACTGAAAAAATAAATACAAATGATCATTAATTATTTAATAAAAAACAAATAACATAAACTCTGTCCTGTAGTAAGTGTATGTGCTTAATATGAAATAATATCAAAAAATATTGCCTTATTCCATATCATAGTGGTGATATATCAAATCACTATAGAGGGAAAGCTGACCTAAACTTTAACATAAAATTTTTTTTTAAATCTAACTTAAGAAATTTTTCCCCTTCATTTCATTGCTTTTACTAATAATGGACTTTCCAAGTTGTAGGCATATTTCTAAGTGTGGAAGTGAAATAAAATTAGAATTTTACAAACATATATGGAAGAAAAAAATACACAATAAATCAAAACTTTCTTTAAGTCATCTTAGTTAATATGCATAAATTTGGCAATAATGTCTTTTATGGATATAGTCTATCTCTCTTCAGATCATTTCTTCTTCAGTAAGCCATTTATCATGCTCTAGAATCCCTTGGGAATTCATTTGAAATGATGTTATTTCCATTTTCTAGAGTTGCTTTCCTTCTCAATCCATTTAGACTTTTAGTGTAGGATATTTTGTCTTTACCTCAGGCATAACACAGGTAAAGTAGATTAAGTCATCATACTTCCATGGTTGGGACAGTTGCACTCCAGTTCTATGGCAATGTTAATTTAGACAGAATACATTACCCAGCAGTTTATAATAGATTTAATTTTTCTTGGTTTGCTATTTGGTATTTAATGGCTTATATGAGAAAGAATTACTTCATCATTTAAATAAATTCTGCCAATGTTCTATTTCTTTTTTCTTCATGTTTGAATAATATATGCAGTTATTTTTAAATATCAATTTAAAATCAGTTTAGTTGTTTTGTTAAACCACATGAATTTATCAAATTTTCTCTATTTAAATGTCAGTTGTAATTTCTTATAATTTTGCACTACAAAAATTATACCAATAATATGAAATATTTGAACAAGTCATCCATTGCCTTTTGTATTTGAATATTTGATTTTAAGATGTTGGTTTTATATAGTTATTGCATCATTTGAAAAATAAAAAATGACAGAAATGAACTGGGTTTGCTTTTACACCATGCTGTTTCTGGTGTTTAGTATACTAGCTTTTCCATTTCCTTTTTTATTGCCATGGCCATCTATTGTGCATACTATATTGGTTGTAGTTAAAAAATAAAATTATATAACATAATTCTAGTTTTATTTTCCACACTTAGTTGCCTAGAGATTGGTTTGAAATTAGATAATTAACTCATTGTTAATATATATATATATATATTGTAACCTAACTAGAATGAGATAGGGGTATAAGAAAGAGATAGAGAGAAGAAGAAAATGCCAATAATGAAATGAGAGAGAGGTGTGAGAAAGAAAGAAGAGATAAAGAATAAAATGCTAGTAATGAAATGAGAGAGGGGTGTGAGAAAGAAAGAAGAGAAAGAGAAATATAATAATAATAATGAAATGGAGATAATGATAATGGTAAGAATAAATGATGGAAAAGAAAAGAATTGAGGAGTAAAAGAAATGGGGAAAAGTAATAGAAATAATATATGTAATGGAGAGAGAAAAGAAATGAGATGATGGAAAGATATGAAAGAGAGATATAAGAAGAAGATGGAATAAAGGAGAGAGAAATGAAATGAGATGATAGAAGAAACTCTTAACGAATGTTTAAATGGCTGAGATGATAGAAAGATATGAGAAATGACATGAAAAGAAATGGAATAAAATTGAAATGAAATGAAATAAAATATAAATGAGAGACTCTTAACGACTCGGCTCAGTGGGGTTACAATAAATTTAAAGAAAGAGATGATGATCCAGAGATGTATAATCAAATAAAGGTCAAATCTAATACTGATGAACTATAACTACTACAGCATATTGATATTTTAATAAACCATACAAAAGATTATCTAAAATCACTAATCAATGCTTACCATATTAGTCCTACCAATAGATTATACACTCTCTGAATAAGACCTATGATGCTTTGCTTTAAAATATTATCTTACAGAATTATATTTACTAAACAACAAGAGTAAATAACCTCAGGGATTTTAAAACTAACACTCTTGTGTAAAATTAAAGTTTAAGTTAAGTTGCCTAATAAAGAATTACTGTGATTAATAAATAAATAAGTGACATCTTAGCTGACCATAAAATAATTATAATATGTTCAATCTTAAAATAATAAACAAAACAAATATTAATTCACAAAATTTAATGAATCAATTTAAATTTAACTAATAATGACCTATTATCTAAGATATTACTTGAGCAGAGAAAAGAGCAAGGGTACTTTTAATGCCTTTCCATACTCACAGACAACCACTAAAGACCTCAAATGCAAATGAATTAGAATTCTTTAAATATATCAGATTTAAGATGATGATAGATGATGTGCAGTGAATATAAGATAAGGTGCAGCTTTTAAAATAATATTAATTAAAATATTCTTCTGAAGTACTAATATTGTTAATCTGATATTGCATAATCTTTAGTCTGAAAGATATACCGATAATTTAAAAAAAAATAAACTTTTAACTAAGTATTTAATTAGGTATCTGCTATAATGCAATTATCTGTATTTATGATTCAATATGAGAATCATTTACTTTAACATAGTTTTTTTTTTTTTTTTAATTTTCAAGATAATATTAACTATATTTAATTAACTTAGAATATACTTGTAAATTTCTGAATTGAAGATTCAATAACTTTTACATTTTAAGATTTTGTGAACTTGGAACCCAAGACAATAATATATTCTCATATAAAAGTAAAACAAACAAAACAAAACTTTTGAAATAATAATAATTTGATTTATTAATAATGAGAAGAAATGTTTACAAATGTAGTAGAATACAAACAATGCCAATACCGTACTAAGATTTAATATCATTATTTGGACTCTTAACAGTTTTATTTAACTTACACTAATACACTTAATAACCTACAAAGGTTATTCACTGTTACTTTCTTTTAATAATTATATTTTTCTCAAAAAAAAAATTTAAAACTTTAATTATCATATGTACTTAATAAGCACACTACTATCCTTCTTTATTAGACTAATTGATAACATTATTGTGTCATCTAATAATCAGAATGACATACAGAACTAGGTTTATATTGAAAACTCTAAGCTTAATTTTATACTCCTAAACCTAACAAACGCTAAGTTGGAATAAGAATATTCAACAATACTTTTTAAAAATATCATCACTAGTTTCACGGATATAACTAATATCATAGCTAGATATATGTTTAAATCAGATTAAGCTAATATTAAAATTAAACTAACTTAAGTGTATGGGACAATCATTCATCAGAGATCAGTTATACTTTTTTTTAAAATAACTTTAGTCCACATAAAATTATTCCCTCAATGTTTTAAAGATAATGATGTAACAGACTTACAAATCCAGCGGCGAAATTCTGGATGAAAATATTAAATTAGTATGTGTGAATTGCCACTTATACCATATGCATATTTAACATACTTTAAAATAAATATAACTTATTGTTGGTTAGCTTGTGCGTGATAAAACTATCATAGCAACACAATTCAAACATTGATATACCTATGAGCCTTAAATTAGCTACAACTACCTGAAGAAATACATTTCCTCAAACAAGCATATCTTGTCATCACAAATTTAAAACAAATGCAACATCACCTACTGTGGTGGAATTAGCATTAAATCATCATGAATGATAGGCAAAAAATATAAAAATACTAGGTTCCTCAGAGCTGGAAAAGAATGTGGTGGTTTCCAAAATACCTAACTACAAGGCAAAATTAAGATGTCTGGAATTCATCTTCAGTACATCTGGGAACAGGAACACACACCAGAAAAGCACAATCCTCTCATGGGATTTCCAATGCTTATAAATGTGATCATCATCACTGAAAAATACAATACCCTCTTTTTTGGGGACAAGCACTATCAAATCATGGAAATACAATACAATAAGGATGGAGGATTTATCTACTCCATAAAGCATATTCAAAAATTATAAACTAAGCCTAACTCTTGAGGCTAACAAAGACTAACTAATAGCAAGATATATACTTCACCTAAACTAACTAAGTTATTTCCAAGAAATTTATAAAATACAAAACGTATATCCAATGTTCGAACCAACAAAGCAAACTATGTGTCAATTGACTACTGTAGAAAATACTTTGAAATTAAATGCATATAAAATTCTAGGCAAGGCACAATGCACACATAACAAAATATTAAATGCTAAAATATAGTAACTAGTTGACTTTTAAAATTGTAAGTTAAATGCAAGAATATTTACTTCTCGATGAATATAAAATATTTGTAGTTATTCTTAATATAACATTCATAAAACAAATGAATGGATATTCTCTGATAAACTTCTTTAGTAAATTTTAAAAAAATTGAGTAAAACATCCCATTTATATGAAAATAAGACTGTGATATTTAAATCTCTATAATAAAATTATTAAATAGAAACTAGCTAGTGTAATGCTTGATAAATAAACTAAATCTACTTAAGAATGGCAAAAAACATTTGCTCATTCAAATAAACCTATTTCGTTTTAAAATTATAACCCTAGTTTACCTGTATATTTATGCAAAAGTGTTACAAAAAAAAATTAATAGCATAAATATTTTATGGTTTTTTTTTAAAAAAAAAAAACCAATAAAGCAGACCATAAAAAAAAAAAAATACATTAATTTAAGTTCATATTTCTGCTCCATGATGATTTTTCCATTTCATAACGTGTAGACAATTTATCCAGGTTAAGATATCGATTTGAATTTGAAGCTTCAACTAATACATTTATATACATGGCAATCATTTCCAAACGAAAATGTTCAATAGTTCATTAATAATATTTTTTTAAACAATTTAAAAAAAAAAAAATTAATAAGATTAAGCCGGCATGAAACAAAATAAATTCTTCAGCTGAACACACTTTAATTTATTTATAGGATCCCGAGTTCAAAATTGCATATAATAATAATAATATATATTTCTTTATCTGAAGTTCTTTATCCTCTTTTAGGAAAATGCTTCTTTTAAAATATAGTTTTTTAAATAGTTTCCTAATAATATTCCAAGACGTATTTATTTTTAAAATTAATTTCCTTTGCTTACTTTTAAATATGAGAGTAGAAATTTTTTTACTGTTCAAGACATTTCTCCGTTTATATGCTATAATTAATGCCATAAAGTTATTTTTAAATACTGGCAAGTATGACCATTTATAATGTACTCAATAACTATTAATTCATTATTAATCATTATAGATTGCTTTAAAGTTTTATTTCCAAATACGTGTCCTTTCTTACGGTGTAAATAAGAATTATCCTTTAAAATATATATATTATCTGTTTGCGTTTAGCTAAACAAATCATTTTTATATATGTCAAGATATAAGTAATAACTTTTCTTTTTTTTTTTTTTAAAAAAAATCATTCTTTATAGTTTCACTGTAATCGAACATAGCAGCTTCTTTATAATGTTCTTTTTTAAACTTTAAAAAAAATGTCTCTTTTTTTTTCACATATACTTTTAATCTAACAGGAAAAATAATTAGCATTTTATTTTCAAAATAGTTTAATACAACCGAATGCTTATCTATGGAAATGATTAATAGTTTGTTCCTTAACCTTATTTCCAAGTAAAGAAAATTAAACAAGTTAATGTCATATAATATGTGAGATGCTTCATTGACTTTAAACATTTTTTTACTATAATTTCTATGCCTCGACTGAAATTCAAATTGTCAGAAAAACGGATTACCTTTTCTTTTTAGTCCTCCAACATTACAGGACGATTTTAAATATTTTAAACATACTTGTATTTTTTTAGAAATATCAAGTTCTTTAAAAAAAAATACTTTTATTAATAAAATTTTTAAGATCCACACCAGTTGAATCGAAACAAGATCAGCCCCTGGATGGTCTCTCGATCTCCATTTTATCCCACAATTTTTTATTCACCTACAATTCATTTAAAAACCAATAAAAATTATTTTTTCTTAAATTTTAATATTCTGACAAACCAGCTGTGGAATCAATCTACTGATGTAATCAATATAATTTTCCCATATCACATGACCTTCAGCTGCAAAGTCAAAATTTTAATATTACAAATATTATACAATTGTTTTTTTCTTTTTATATATATATATTTTATACAACACAATAGTAAGAAATATAAAATTTAAAGTTATACCCTCTATTAAACCCTTAAATATTTCATTTAAAATAATTTTATCCACACATTTGCTTTATTTACTTATTTTAAAGAATATGGGAGTTAAATTATTTTTTTATTCTTATGTTTCCATGTCTATGCATGCACATATTCTCACATATGTCTGGCTTTACATTAATTGTTTAAAATTATTTTTAGAATTACAACAATAAAATGTTAACCATTATTTAATCTAACTAACTTTTATATCTAGAATGCTAAACTACAAAACTAATAACTAATATTCTTATTTTTTTAATAAAAATTACATATCATTTTTTTAAAAAAATGTATTACTTAATTATTCCAACTTAATAATAATATCTTATTATTATTCTTTAGACATTAGAATGGATTATACAATAATTATTTTAGAATAAATTTAATACTATTTATCAATTCACAATTATTTTTTTAACATTTGCTTATGTTAAATTATTACCTAATATTCATTATCAAACCAACTGACACTATTAAAATATTTAGCTTATTCTATTTTAATAATTAACTAAGTTAATTTCCATTTTTATCATTATTTTTTTTATCCGAAATTTTAAACAAAAGGTTAAGCTAAGATAACCTTGATTACCTCTTGGAACTAAGTGACACTTCAGTTAGGTACAATATATATATATTGTAACCCCTGACCACCGATCACCAACAACCACAAATAACTGGGGGCGCCAATTCTATGGATCATAGAATAAAATATTAATCTAACTTTACCCTAAATTTATAAATGAGGTTCTTAAATAAAGTTTCACCTTAGCCTAGCTCAGCTGAGGGATACAGAGGTCTATGAGATGTAAAATGTACATTAGATGTGGGAGAAAATATTATAATTAATAGGAATAAAACATCTATTAAATTCTAAAATACATAAGAATTAAATTGGTAAAATTCTAGCATCTAAATTTAACAAGTTATATTTTATACTTCATCATCCACATGTATTGAACAACCTCTACCATATAAGAAAATTAAACTAATAAATAAAATGTAACATTTAGAAATTATAATGTATAACAAGTTGGATCTGAACTTAAACTAAACCTACCATTACTAAATTTTAATTATACCCTAATCTAATCTAGTTAACTGAATTTAATATTTAATCTAAATTAATAATTGAATATCTCGGGTAATCTATTTATGGCATGGCTTAATCTAAAATCTCTACCTCTCAACGACTATTATTTAATATTATGACAATAATGGAATAAATTAAGCAATACCCTAACAAAAGAATAATAGTTAGATAATGAAAGAAATCGGGCACATTTTGATTTCAATTCATCATCCAAACAATTATTAAATGATAAAACTGTCTGAACATGTTCATCATTAAATTAAATGAAAATACAATTATATCATATTAAATAAAATAAATGTGTGAGCATGTATGGAAATATGAACACAAACGCATGTTAAAGAAGGATTCTAAATACAATTTTGAATAATAAAATATGTATTAACAAAGACTATATAGTTAAGTAAACATTTAATTTCTTTACAATTTGTACAGATATGTTCTGGATGTATTAATATCAGTGGTTGAAAACCTATTAATAGCAGAAATTACAAGATAATTTTCTAACTTCTTATCTGATACATTTTGTCTATCAAGTCACTTTGATTGACTTATGGCAACACATTATATCTTTAACCCTAAAAAATAAACTAAAATAAATTCTTTATATTTTATTGCAAAAATGGTTTTCAGTTATCAGTCACTTCTGATAAACATATGGAACTGAAATAATATAGCCTTACATTTCTGGCAATCAAGTACAGAATTTATTTTATATTCGACATCTTGTCTTTTATATCACTCTTAAATTATTAATTAATCTAATAAGTCTATAACCAACAACATAGGTTAAATATTTCAATTACATTATGAAATAAAACTAAAATCTTGGCATTTTTACTTTAAAATGCACATTAACTAAAATAAGGGGTTTGAACCTAAGAATAAACACAAAATAAGATTAAATTATACTTTACAAAATGGAAATAATTCGATCAGTTAGTTATGTTTTATCCTTGTAAAACAGAAATGAATAATGCTATTAATTAATTATGATTTGTCTTCTTTGCTTGCTTATACCAGTAATGATTAAATATTATGGAAGCTGAGATAGTGTTACCCCTAATCTATAACCATTACTGTCTGTTTGGATAATGAATGGTTAATAAAAATCTGGGAGGGCTAACATTGTTTGCTCTAAGAACCCTGTTTTAATATCCACAAATGCATTGTCCTGTTTCTTGATACAGTTTTATCACTGTCTTTTTTAATGAGTCTTAGCAATTGTACCATGTGGTCAGAGAACTTCTGGTAGAAACTATTATAAAAATTTCAAAGGGCTAAAATGATTGAATTTGCTTTCTGTTGGTGGGTTTAGGTAATTTTGAATGGAACTGATCTTTTCTGGATGAGGCTTTATCCCATTGCAATCAATGATATGCCCTAAGAAGACTACCTGGTTGTAAACTAATGTACTCTTCTTGAAGTTGACCTTAATCACTTTTTTGCAGCACTCCTCACAGAATAGAGTATGGTGTTGAAGATGTTTTTCAATCATGGTAGATGCAATTTATTATATCATCCACATAAATAAGTTGCAATCTGTTTAACCTCAGAAGATAGGGTTTTGTTTAAATGTCTTATCTGACCAGAACCATTATTGATCAATCCAAAAGGCAGTGTATTGGTGATCTCGTGGATGTAGTTCAATCTGCCAATAGCCGGAGGTTAGATCGAAAGTAAAAATATCTTTCCAAATTTCACAAATAATTTGTATGGGTGGTGGGATGTTCCTGTCTGGAATAGTAATTTTGTTCAGTTGCCTAGCATCTAAACAAAATGCCATCAACCCATCTTTTTTCTTCACAGTTACAAATGGGTTACAGTAAGGTGAAGAGTATTTGGAAATGATCCTCCAATCCAGCATTTTGTAATCTGCTTGGATATCTCTTTTTGATACTGGTATGGATTAGAGTATGGTTAGGATTGAAATGGTTGATCATGTACTAATTTAATTCTTTGTTGGAATCCCTCTATTACTCCTGATATCTGTAAGAAAATTGGGCTAAATTCATTAATAATAAATCACAATTTTTAGTGTATCCTTGCTTCCAAGTAAGTTGGATTCTGTGATTTTGTTCTCTATGAGTGCTTCTGAGATGGTAGATATTATACTGCCAACTTCGGGTAGATCATATCTCAGAAGCAATGCTATCTCCAAGACCTTATTGTTTATCCTGACTGTCTTATCATAGAAATCAATAATGCAAGTGTTCAAATGTAGGAAGTCTGTGATGACCTCATGTATTAGACCATTCCACATGAGATACACATAATAGAGGGTTGTTATCTTGGCTTTCCTACTATTAGCCATGGTAACTTGAATCGATTTCAGTGGTAGGGTTTTGATGTTGGGGGTTTTGGTCAGAAGTTCATGATAGAAATTATCTGACACACCTGAAATCTAGCTACCAGAATCAAACAAAGCTTTAACCAGCAAACTCTCAAACAAAATATCTATCATGGTGCAGCTTTGTAAAGTGAGATTACATGCTTTATCCTTCCACAAACACATCAGATTAGTGATTTATTGATCCAGGTTTGGTCTCTTAAGGAGAGGAACATAACCTCAAGTACTTCTCTAGCTTGATTTCTGTGGAATTTGGGTGTGTGGTTACTGCACCCTGGTTATGGGGAATTCCCTGGGTTATTAGGGGGCTTGTCCCAGTTTTACCATTGTTAGTCTGGGGAATTTCATTGTAGTGATTTTCCCTTCCAATGGCTAAAATTGTTATTTTTTCTCTTTTTATAAAACATGGCATTGACAGTCACATCTTCTTTTCTCTTTTCAGGTGCTCTGGTGGATATATTAGTATTATTCATGTCTATGCTCATGCTTGATGCTTTTAGCACTTGTACACAAAGGAATGGTTCTATTTTCTGTGGAATTTGGGTGTGTGATTACTGTAGCCTGGTTTTGTGGAATTTCCCTGGTTTATTAGAGGGTTTGTCATAGTTTTACCATTGTTAGTCTGGGGAATTTTATTGTAGTGATTTCCCCTTTCAATGGCTGAGATTGTTATTTTTTCTAAAGCATGGCATTGACAGTCATATTTTCTTTTCTCTTTTCATGTGCTCTGGTGGATATATTAGTATTATTCATGTCTATGCTCATGATTGATGCTTTTAGCACTTGTACACAAAGGAACAGTTCTATTTTGAGGGGCAAATTTTCTTTATGATTCTAATGATTTCATTGTCACTCAGGTAGTATGTATTAAATGTCCTTAATTTCATGACATGGCGGTGAAAGAATTTTGTTCATGCTTCTCCTGGCATTGGCTGGTATTTTTCTTGGAACAACTGGTAGAGCAGGACTTCTTACCTGTTCCTATTCCAAAATTTTTTGATCAATAATACTTGATAGTTGTCAAAGGTTGAGAGAGCTTGGAACAATAATTCCCATCACACCAATGCATCCCCTTGGAAGTGGCTATATACATTGATTACCTTTTCACCTTCCAACAAATTATAGTTTACAGAAAAATAAAGCTTAAGACTCCTAAGGTGTTATATGGAGG
Source organism: Epiperipatus broadwayi (assembly GCA_028023455.1). Taxonomy (NCBI): domain Eukaryota; kingdom Metazoa; phylum Onychophora; class Udeonychophora; order Euonychophora; family Peripatidae; genus Epiperipatus; species Epiperipatus broadwayi. The sequence continues at coordinate 9,261,071 of JAQFVV010012404.1, forward strand.
CTTCATTGGTAGATCTCTTATTGATCACATTGATCTGTGTTGTGTTCTCATGCATCTTGCTTGTCTCCATAAGGTTTATTTATGAGATCAATATAATTTCTGTCTTGGGAATTATTTGATGTGGGAGAGTAGAATCAACATAGGGATCACTTATCCTATGAGGAATCTTGAGTGCAATCTCCAGGTGGCTTCCCATATCATTCCACTTCCTATTATTCTGGGCCCTAGGGTTGGTCTTGGTCTGCTATACTCCAATGGCTGGTGTCTTTTAGCACAGCTGAGATTCGATCACTTTAAACCTCTGGTTAGTGACTTCATCCATCTGGCCAATCTGATCATGTCTCTGTGAATTTGTCCAAGATTGTGTCAGTTTCTACTGAGGCTACTTTATCATTGAGGTGTTTGATATTATTATCCAGGGTTTCTAGTGTTTTCTTATGCATCTCTGTCTTGATGTTCTATTGGGTTCAGAGTTGATCCATCTCCAAGTGTACATCCTGGAACTCTCTTTGGACCTCAATTTAAAGCTTCTCTTGATCTCCATGCACCTTATCCCTAAGTCTCTTAACTTCTGTACATCACACAATATTTAACTGACTAATGATGCTAGACCTAAACCCCTCAAATCACTGTTGTAATTTCACATTTTTCTCATCTTACCCAGTTCTTATTTCATTTCAGAGTTATCTCTTTGAACACTGCTTAGGTTTATTGACAAATGTTCCATGTCAGTGGACAGCTTAATTTCTATATCTTTTATTTTTATTTTTAAGTCTGCCCTATCCATGTTTGCTTTTAAATTCTCCTCCATATTGATCATCCTATGATACAATTTCTCTTCCATATTGTTCATGTTATGATTCATTATAGCTTCCATGTGGTTCATTTCTTCTCTCATACTATTAATACTGCTCATCATCATTTGGAACACTTGTTCTAGAGTCATCTTAACTCTTGTAGCCTGTGCTACATCAACTTCAGATACTTGAGCGATCTCATCATCGAGTGGGTCTTGTGTTTGAGGTGTCCCTCAGTCTGCAATGTGTACCTGTAGAGAGTGATCAACCTCGGTCATAGACTCCCAGGTATTTGGATCCATGAAGACCTTTCCCACTACTAATCATATCATCTATTTCACTATCACTACTACTTTGTGGTTCCTCAGAACATTTCATATTTACCCCTAATAAATGTTTTCTGCTTCTGGTGATCATCAAACTTTTTTTTAATAGTTAAGTATAACTTTATTTCTTCCTTTATAGATACAAATAGATACATGTCATAGGACCACCTGCTACTCCTTGCCATTCAGTGCTTATGTTTAACTTCTCTCTGTTTTTTTTGTGAATATGTTGTTTTTAATGCCAACTTTTTAGCCTGTCTTTTTATTCACCTAACTCACCTATTTCAATTTGATTTATTAGTTAATTGTTTATTTATTGGTCTCTGTTTATCATTCTGATCAGTTAACATGCATTCAATGCTTTAGGAGCATCACTCTTTTATGGTTGGCTGTATCAATTGGTTGCTACTCAGGTAAATTCATAAGGGTTGCTATACTGTGGAAAATTTGGCAAAAGAATAAATTCTAAAAAAAATATTTTTTTTTATTTCCCTAGAAACCTCTAGTTTTGTGCTCCTAAAGTTTAATGACCAGAATATAATGGACCAAGTATGGTTAGACCAGGGGTCTTCTAGTAGGATGCTATGAATGATGCAATGAACTATCTAACCTATGATCATATCCATCTTCAATAGGCTAGCCCTAAGTTTACATATTAAATGTAGATACAATTTGGCTAGTTCATCCATATCTCACCCCTCTTTCAGTTTCCGTTAGCCTCAGTATTTGAACTCAGGGAGAAATCTGCTTTTGGCTCTCTTCAGTGGTGAATTCACACTAGATAGCAACTACCACACCTCTATACAGATTCCAATTAATTTAAATATCCATCAAAACATATTACTGTATTATTATATAAGAATGAAATGTGTGTGTATATATATATATAAGTTGATGAATGAATGTATAAATGATTTTGATAAACTAGAGACCAGTTTAATGTAAATCAAGTTAACAATGTTTATTAAATAACAAATCAAAAATTTAAAACTTTTTAACATGATAAAACAATATAATTGTGTGTCAAGAATGTATTTCTACTATATCAATGATTAAATGTGTTCACTATTCCAACCCATACCCATGGTAAAGATACATGACATGGTACTAATTATTTACAGAGCAGATAAAATTTAACAAAAATATAAAAAATATTATTAAATCGACCATGAAGCTAACTAGCTAATTTACAATATTATACAAGCGTATATGAAAATATACATACATACATATGTATAAAAATATATACATATATATTCTCTAAACATTTATAGATATATATTAAAGCAGTCAACCTGATACTCAGATTGAGCTTCATAGCCCACTCAGAATCTCCCACCACCAAACCATATTTAAACTCCATCCTTATGCGTATATACGTATTTACTAATACATATTATTTTTCTTTTTGCTTAACTATTAAAATAACTGACATAGATATATAGATATCTTAATGTAAATAATTTTAATAAACAAATATTTGATTATATTTTAATTCGTATATGTGCGTGTGTAATGGATATGTACATATTATCGATGAGGGGAGATTACTTTTAAAACATAATTTCAAATAAAATGTATATATTATTAATGTATATTTTAAAAGTATATATAATTTGTTATTTATTTTAATCATGGTGGTCAAAAAATGATGCAATTCTTCCAAGAAGTTTCTTGAATGTAATTAAGACAATGGACCAGAAACCCATTAGTTCAAATTAAAATGTTATAATTTATAACAGTAAAGTAAGAATCCATTAGTGGAAATTTTATCCACTTCAAATTTGTTTTAAAATCATAAGATTATATTTTAAAACAATCGTTCAAGAAATTTGTAACAGGATTGCATTGTTTTCAAACTTACTAAAACAAAAGATGCATCCGGTCAGATCTAGCAACTAAGTGCTTTCCAATATCATTGAAAAAAGAGTATAAATACTGCTAGATTTGAATCCAAAAGGAGAAGCACAATAATAAAACAGCAATGGCAGATCTAATCCATGCTTGTGGTTTAAGTTATACAATGTATCATGAGTAGAGGAAATTTCATCTTTCTCTCCATTCAAACATGCTCTTTCCCACCATCATAACTCTGGATCCCATACCCATAAACTTTAAAATGCTTAGAGACTGAACAAATTAAATGCTACTTGTCTGACTGGCCAAATCTAGATCTAGTTCACCAAATCCCAATGGGCACTAAAGCATCAAGGATCGCCATTATCTTTTATCAAGGTAAAAAGAACTTTAGCTGCTGCATAATATAAAATCTCTTAAACTCAGCCTTCTGTAATAATAACTGTCATCCTATTAGATCATTAATATTATGTAAAATGATTTATAATTTATTTACTTCTAGTTTATACATAACTCTATATAGCTTTAATTTCCTTTTTGTCATTGAGCCTCTATTAAATCTGTTTTCTCTCACTTTAATGCAACAATAATCTTTTAACTTTTATTATCGTATTTTATATATTTATATTTTTAGATATGCCAATAATCTTTCAAATTCACTAGTATGTAATTTCTCTTTTATTTCTCCCTCTTTATGGGATGACTAGATTAAGTTTAATTAAAAACAAGTCATTTTATTTTAGCAACTGCTCGCGAATTTGGGGAAAAACAAATTAATTATCTCGTAAGGTTATTGTAGAAAAACAGAGCAGAAATCTGTTTTTCTAAGAAATGTTTTTTTTTAATTTTATTTAAATAATAAAGTACTAATCCTAAAAATTCAAAGTTACTATGTGAAATCAAATCTATTTATTATCAAATTCATCACCACCACCCCCATTTGTATATGTATAATTATGTTTATTCTAATAATAGCATTTATAACCGAATTCTTATACTTATTTAATGATATGGGAAGTTTATAGATAAATTAAAGGAAGAGGAATCTTTATACCAATGAATTATGTATTTTAATAAGTTAAATGATCCATTACTGTTTAGTAATTAAATCATACAATTATGTGGGATATTCCATAAAAGTACTTAAGTATATATTCTTTGAAGTTATATTTCTTTATTCCTAGTGTTGCATGTATACAGGCCTCATCATTTGCTTTTATATATATTTCTGCTTCTCTACCTGAGCATATAGGAAAGCCGAACCGTCTCATATCTCCAAGTCCAAAAACCAGGCTCTTAACCACCCTGAGGACTTATTTGGTCACTTAAGCTGGCTTTATATTGGGGATCGCTCTGGGAAAAAGCCCAGCCCATTAAACACACAGCCAACCACTCTTCATTTGTGAACCGATTCTGCCAATGTTTGCAGACATATATCGGTCTATTTCTTCAATGAATTTTTGGAAGCACTTACAAGGATCCATGACTGGATCGCATAAGTATGCCGCCTTGCACGCATTGCCTTCCTGTTATATTTCTAAATAAAACCTGTGAATATCCATAAGCCGTAATGTTATGATTCTACTAACCAGATCTATTTATTATATTTTTTAATATTTTCAGATGCATGTCTTTTATGATGGCATTATATATATGTTAACGAACTATCCCACACATATTTTTCACTCCGTAAAATTGAAATCCTTCCATCTATTAATAAAATGTATTTTGTACTAAAAATTAATGTTACCATCATAAAATAATGTTTGTAAGCTAAATCGGTTAAATGCTATATTTTGTTCTTTCTGGGGGTGGATTTGTATCTCAATAATATATTTCCTCATAGTGCTAAATCAATTGTTCCTCAGTATATTTATCTATTATTGGCATATGAGCCGCAATAATAAATCAAATAAAGTAATCAATCAAATCTGTCATCCTCTAAGTTATAAATAAAATGTCATATGATTTACCTGTTATCGTCTAAATGTAATCCAAAATATATTTATGTTAAGAGGCCAATGATTAATAAAATAATAAGACAAGTATTTATTCATATTTTTTTTAAATAATAAATCTTATATATATATAATCAACTTACAGAATCATTGTTTTCTTTTATTTAAATATTAATATCTTAGTTATTAAATTATGCTCACTCTGACTAGATGATCTCCCGCTAATCCTCTCTATATATAGTTAATATGAAACGTCACAACCTTTAAATGAGCCAAACTTATATTTCATGCTAAAATATTCCATCATATAAATTTAAATTAGAGTCTTTTTATGTCTCCGCTTTGCAATGCCGGCAAAGAGAGATAAAATTAGATCGGTATCATCGGAATTGTTGCTCATAAGTTAGATCTGGAAAATAGGCAAATAGGGCGGAGTTTATGTGTTCCTGACTTATGTATCTTGCGCATGATTGGACTCTGGGTACTTTTGCTTAGATGCTAGATCTTGTTATATGAACAGACAAAACCAACCAGTACAGTATATATATATGCGTTTACAAAAAAAAATGATAGTGCATATTCAATTACCTGTTAGAAAAGCTTGTTTTAAATGGCTTTGATTTGGTGGTGCGGATAAATAAAGGTTGGTCTCAATAGGATTGTAAGCTATCTTTACATGACTATTTCTCCAATCTCCACATCACCCCAGCCATCCATCTCACATATGATCTCTTTCTAAGTTTTTTACAATCTTGGAATTCAGTTTAAGATTTCAAAAGTCCATCTACTATTATCGCTTCTAGAAATATATCCATTTCAGTCTCTTAATTCTGTCAATCATGTCAATAACATCTATTTCTGCCCTCACTCATGTATTTCATTTTTTATCCTTTCTTGTTATTCCTAACATATATCTCTCCATACCAAAAGCATTCCATTCAAATTTCATTCTATAATTATTTTAATCCATTATGTTTCTATCTGTATTACTAATCTGATCAAGATTTGTGCATCATTAATTTCTAATTTATCATTATCAAATCTTTATTTTCTTCTTTTGATAAAATCTTTAAATATTAGTCTTATTAACATTTATCTTTAGTCTTATTTTCATTTGATAACTCCTGCAACATTTCCTGAAGCTGTAAAGCATTATTTACAAAAACAATTACATGAACTGAAAAATCTAGATAGCTTAAATAACTTCCATTTACTTTAACTCCGTTAACTTCCCATTTTAATCCACAAAATGCTTCTTGCAAAACTGATGCAAAAGGTTTTGGAGATATGGAGTCACCATGTTAAACATCCATCTCGATGTTAATCTTTTTAATATCATTGTATAATCTAATCATTACTGTTATATGTTAATAAATATTATTCAGAATATGATAATATCCTGTCCATATCTTGATGATTCAATGCTTTGGTTATTTAAAAAATACTTATAGAATAAAATACCTTTTCATAATGTATAAATTCAAAATATAATTACAACTCATATTTGTTGGTCTTTTCTATAACTTTTCTCAATACTTGAATGTGATTCACTGTACTAAAATAATTTTTAAATTCAGTTTGTTCTTTTGCTTGGTTAAAATCAGAAGTTTGCTGTAAATGAGTTGTAATTATCCTAATAAAAACTTTGTATAAAACTTATAAAAAACTGATGTTTTAATTTCTAATATCTTCTTTATAACCTTTTTAAATCTTATACATTTTTATCATTTAGACATTTGATATATAACTTTGCAGCAATGTTTCTATCTCTTAATCTTTTAAGTTAATAATTCCATCATTACCTGGAGTTTTTCTCTCTTCATAGATGTAACTAAATGTCTTATTTCTTTATTTAAAATGTTGAACAATTTATATATAGTAATTGTAGGATATACTTTTCTTGCTGTTTAATGCTATATAATTCTTTATAGAATCCTTCTACACATTTCATGATATCTCTCTTTTTAGTAATAGTTTCATCTTTTTATCGCAGAAATAAGTTTTCAACCAATACCAAGATGTTTTATACTTTTGATATTTTTATTCACTTTCTAACTCTCATAATATTTTACAAAATTCTAAATATTGAATCCCTTGTAATGGATCATAATTAAATTCTAAGTGCTAGGAATGCTAAAATAAGAAAATCTTCAGTATAGACATATGTTGACTTGAGCCTAAGTGCTTTCGATATCTTGATTATGATATCATATTTATAGCAATATAATTTGTCTAGGAAAAGTTTATCAACTTAATGGATCACTTATATATATTTTCATATTCCTTCTTTTATAAATTGTGTTGTTTCAGTAGAAATTTAATTGGTAATTGTTTTTTGCACCAACTATCTTTGTTATAGTTTTTAATAGTATATCAGCTATCTTCCTATTGATTTTGTTCAAATCTGAACCATTTTCAAAATCTGTTAATATTTTTAAATGATTTGCAAGTTCTAGTTTAAATTTACTGAAATATTTCTTAAAGTTAGGAATATTAACTTTGAATCCTGTTTTTCTTAATAATTTCTGTCTCTCTAATTTGACATTAATGTGAATCTTACATTGCATTAATCAATGATCACTTTCTGTAATGAATTTGTTAAAAATATTATAATCTTAAAATACCCTTTTTCTGTTAGTCAAAAGACTATTAAATTCTGCTGTATCTTCATATAGTTTTTTCCATGTCCATTTAGTGTTTTTCTCAAAAATAAAAATAATATAAAGTTTTTCTTTTTCTATGAGCTTCACAAAAGTCTGTGTCCTTTCTCATGCTATCAACAGCACTTTCATCTTTTAATTCTAACATTAAAATTTCCCATGACAAATTTTAAATGTTTGGTCTGATCAAAAATCTTTTGTACATCCATATAAAAATCCTTTACTTTTTCAGCATTTGATGTCTTCCACTATGTTGAATCAATCTTTTTAATGTTCTTCTACTTTTTATTTATAATGAATTCTATTCCACTTGTGCTTCCATATTTATGTCCTTTTAGCAGAGTAAATGTTCATTTTTTAAATCAATTGTCTCATCTTTTTTTCCAATTTCATACAGTCCGACAAATGTTTCTTTTAACATTAGTCTGTTCTTCCAATTTGTACAATCTTCTTAATCTTGAAAGTGATGTCATTGTAAGTACCTAAATCAAATGACCACGTAGGTTCACAATCAGGTGATTCTTACCATCCTCCACCTTTGATTGCCAATTGCTGCATTAGATGGTGACATTATAACCTCCTTGAAATCAAGACCATAATTTAGTTTTGACTGTCATGATTCTAAAAATATCTATAAAAAAGGTCATTCACACACATATTCATTCTATTCTTCAAAAAAAAAAACTTAACTGATATTTCAGTTAAAATCTACTAGGCACCTGAAAAGGAAGACCATGGTGTTTCTTTATCTTAAACTAAGAGATAAAAAGCCAATAAATTCACTATGCTGGCTGATACATGTTACTTAGCAGCCCATCTATATATAGTAATAATAGCTGCAATGACAAGAATGTATGAAATAAACATTAGGAATTTTCTCTGCTCCGTTTCTTTAAGATCCCAAAATGGAACAAAGGGTCTACTTTCAGTTAAGAGTAAGCAGCTAAAACTAATTTACATTCAATTAAATTCAACAAATTTATTTAATTAATAATATTTTAATTACTATTAATAATAATATCAAAAATTCCAGAAATAAAAATCCATAATGTTGTAGACTTTTTTTTTCATTATATTTATTATAGCCTCCTTGTAATTAGACTTTCTGCAAATAACTTTGGCCTGTTTTACTATTATTAAAATATTACAATCATTTATATTTTATAGAAAGATAACTGGTTAAATGCTGAGAAAGTCTTATAAGCACAGCTTCTGGGAGGCCTATTGAGCACAATAATTCCCTTCAATTCCCAAAGTAAGTTTTTTTTTAATTTCCTAAGCTGGAAATTGCTTTTAATCCCACCACTCACCTTATTTCCACATTAGATCAGACAGTGTAATAGATATTGTAAATTGCAAGAGTAACTAATATTACAAATATAAAATAAATTAAATATGATAAATTTATTTACAAACAATCCACATAATACAGTTAAAATTTACAATAGATAATGCAAATAAGTGTATGGATAAAAAGAAATTAAAAGCTGAAATCTACTGCTCAACATTTTATCATTACTAATTAATCTATTAAAAATTATTGAAACTGCACTCATAAAGCAGAAGAATAGAATTGATTCCATTTAATTTCTGTACTTGTTTTGTGTGCAAAGCAGAATATTGATTCGAATATTTTTTTGTATACATTAAAAATTTGATATTTCAAAATTATTTATAAACATTAAGTAGATCTATCAAATTTTTTTGATAAGATATTATAATGAAAATGCTTGACTGAAAGAAATATTTATTCTATTATTGAGAAATATCTTAATAAGCATGGTACAATACAAGAACAGACTGAATGAATAACTATTTATTAATGCACTGCTTTTCATAAGAATTTTTGCACCTGGTAATCATGTTCATGAAACTACTAATTATTATATAAGGTTTTATCCGTGACTGTAAATTGTGAATTTTAGGCATAAAAGAATTAAGAAACCCATGTTAATCATTAATCAAAAGTACATTTAAAGATTTTCTATGATTAATGAGATTAATTATACTTTAAAAGATTAATGATTTGGTATTGAATAAATTCAATCATTATATTTTCTTTTTTTTTCTTTCTTAAGTATAGACACAGATTTTTATCATTTGTAATTATATGTAGGACTATTTCATTGTTAAATGTGTTTTTTAAAAAATCCAAACTTTATTTATAAGTTTCCAAATACATTTAATTATTAGTAATAATATATAGGCTGCAGAAAGGAATTTTCTGTTAAGTGAAAGGGGATCCTTTGTTTCTTCTTTGAGTCTTAAAAAATCGAGAAAGACAAATTCTTAATGTTCACTAAGAATCTTCTTGTCATTGAAACTATTATTATTAAGTGATTATTCATGTAATAAACAATATTAATAGACTGCTCACCAAATATGCATCAGACGATGCTTGATGGTTTATTGTCTTTTTAGTTTTGAGTTTAAGATCAAGAAATACTGTGATCTTTCTACTAAGTAGCATGATAGTTTTAATGGAAATAACAATTGAGTTTTCTTGAATGTGTGTGTAAATGATCTTTTCTTCTTTTTGAAATAGTTGTTTACAATCATGATGGACAAAACTAAATTATGGGCTATAATGTTAGGAGGCTATAAACTCATCAGTCAATGCATTGGTTGGTGGCCAAAGGTGGAGGGTGCTAAAAATTGTCTAGATGCCAGACCTAAGCTATCATTTAATATAGATCTTTTGTTTAGTTACTTCTAATTGCAGATCACTTTCAAGTGAAGGAAGATTGCATGAATTGAAAAAAGAAATGTCTAATATTAAATGAACATTGTTGGACTTTGTGAAGTTAGAAGAAAAGGTGAAGAGATAATTGATTTAAAAAGTGGACATGTACTTTATATAAAAGCACAGGTATTGGAAGAGCAAATGAAATGGAATTCATTACAAATAAAATGTGGAAGAACAACAGTGTGGAAAGTGATGGTATATTGGATAAAATGGCAAAATTAGTTATTCAACTTAATGGAATATACTGTCCCAATAAATTCTTATTGTAATGAAAAAGTAGAAAATATTTTTAAATCACCATGAACTCTTTAATGCTAGAAGATAAGCAAGTGAAATGAAAGTATTATGGATAAATTTAATATGGTGATAGAAATGAGAGAAGACATAGACTTGTGAAATTCATAAAAAAAAAAAACCTGTATATTATGAATTCTTTTTTTTTTTTTTTAGGTAAATGCTAAATGGACATGGAAAAAGATACAACAGAATTTAATTATATTCTGACTATCAGAAAATAACATATTTCAAGAATATAATGTTCTTAATAGATTCAACAAAGGGATGATAACTGATTACTGAAATGTAAGAAATGTGTTTATACAAAACTAAAGAGAGGCATAGCAAATATTTCTAACTTTCAGAAAAACCCCAATGAATTTAAATGAGAACTTGCAGATTTGTTAAAAGTATTGGCAGATTTTGAAGATGATTCACATTTGAATGAAATTAATAAGAAGAGAACAAGTGCATTATTAACAACTGCAAAAAGATAGTAAAAAAAATCAACAAATTAACAGTAAATTTTTTACTGAGACAAGAGAATACATGAAAAAAGCAAAAAAAAAAAAAACCCATTAAAAATAATTAAATATTCAGAATTTTGTAAAATGAAACAAAAAAGAGTTAACAAAAATATAAGAAAGCATAATCATGAATTGACAAGGAAAACTATAAAAGAAAATAAATATCTCATCAGTGTAAAACAACTTCTTGGTATTAAAAAGACGAGATAGTGCTATTATTAAAAAAAACAGATGACATCATGAAATATGAAGAAGAGTTCTATAAAGAATTCTATAGTAATAAAAACAAAGAAACAAGTATTTTCTACAATTATTACATATTCTGAATTGCCTATCATTTTAAATGAAAAAGTAAGTCATGTAATTAAATCTATAAGAAAAAAACTCCAGAAAATGGTGGAATTATCCATCATTTTAAATGAAAGAGTGAGCCATGACTCCAGAAAATGGAATTATCATTGATTTCTTAAAAGCAGGTGAATAAATGAAATAATTATTGGCAAACTTATTTAACAAATGGCTATATAATAAAGATGTATCTGATGATTGAAAGAATGTTACTTATGAAAGATGATAAAGAAGATATTAGAAATCATAGGATCTATCAGTCTTCTATCAGTTGTATATAAAATCTTTATTAAAATAATTATACTCTGTCTCCAACAAATTTTGAATTCTGAACAAGCTGTTTAGAAATTATTTTTAGCACAGTTGATTACATTCAAATATTGAGAGAAATTGTAAAAAGATCCAATGAATATGAGTTGCCATTCTGCTTTGGAGCTACAGTAATTAAAGCACTATATCATGAAGATATACATCCAGGATATGTTATATTCTGAAAAATATATATCAAAATGCAACAATGATGATTAGATTGCATAGGGATATTAAGAAGAATAACATTAAGAAAGATATATATCAGGGTGATTCTATATCTCCAAATTTTTTTACAGTAGTTTTATAAAAAGTATTTTGGGGGACTAAAATGGAGAGCTAAGAGATTAAAAATAAATGGAGATTATTTAAGTTATCTATATTTTCACAAGTGTGGTTGTTTTTGAAACAATGTTTTAGAGATGAAAGTAAAAAAGTGGGACTAAAGATAAATGCTAAAAAGAATAATGTTCAATGGATTTTTTCAGAAAAAGAAAATAAAGATTGATAATCATGAATTAGATAAAGTTAATAACTACAAATACCTTGTTCAAGTTTTTAACACAGATGGAAAAATAATGGATGAAATTGTTCATAGAATTAAACTTGAATGTAGTATTTTTAGTAGAAACAACTTAATATTAAAAGAAAATCATATATATATAAATGAAGTTTTTAATTGATATATTTTACCAATTTTTATTTAGAGATCTTATACTTGAACACTTAATAGAAGAGCAATATAGAAATTGAAACCAGTCAATGTAGTATAGAAAGATATATGTTAGAAAGAATATGAAATGATGTAAAATGAAATGCATTGTTGAGAGAACAAACAGATATCCCACACATCATTAAAATAATTGACTGAAATGGAGCTGGACTGGAAGAGATAACAATAAAATTTTAAAATAGATTTCTAAAAAATTAAAATAAACTCAGAAAGATATGGCATGGGAGCTGGATGAATGAAGTAAGGAAAGTTGTTTGTTGTAGAAGAGTATTAAACTTAGAGAAACTTTTATCCTGAAGGTGAATTGATAAAAATGATGATGAAATAAAGCATAAATAGAGTTGGGATTTTTCTAAAAACATTTAATAATTCAACTAGATGAGGGAAATAGTACATCATTTAATTACAAGTAAAATTACTATCATCACAAACTTTCATACAAATAGATTTTTATCATAATTAGTTTCAAATTTTTTGCTTTAAATCTTCCATCAACTTTAAAATTAAAATTGCTGCTAGCCACTAGTATTAAATATTATCATATTAATTTCACTATGATGTGTGCATTATATTTAGTTGTGATTTTTAAATACCTATGAAAAAGAAATACAAGTCTATAATGTCAATGTTTATTAATAATAACATCTCATGATCACCATTTCTTATGCTTGCTTATAACTGTTATTAAAACATGCAAAACTTTCTATAAGTATTGCCACTCAGTGCGAGCCAGAGTAATAAATGAATTCCAGAAGGCTTGTGCATAAAATCCCCATCTAGGGCTTACTCATCCAATATCCTCAGACTAGTTTCTGGTTTGTGACCTTCATCAGTAAGGAGCCTTGGAAGGTTGCATTAGATCCTAATATCTAGGTGCAGTGCCTACAGATCCAAGGTTCCTCACTGACGAAGGCCACAAGCCAGAAACTAGTCTGGGGATATTAGATGAGTAGGTACTAGATGGGAATTTTATGCACAAGCCTTTTGGCATCCATTGATTACTCTGACTTGCACTGAGTGGCAATATGTATAGAGAGTTTTGCCTGTTTTAATAACATCTGTGCCATTACTTTTGTTATTAATGACTTATAATTTACTTTCTAAATTTTTCTTTTTTTATTTGAAGTAAAACTTTAAATAAACCTACTACATAATAAGTTATCTCTTTCTAATTCCTTTTTAAATTCTATTAACTACGATTTACTTGATAAACAATAGCAAATTACTACATTCAATGAGTGAAAAAATAGCCTACTTATTCCAGAATTGCCTAAATAGAAGATAGATAAAAATTTTCATCCTATATTGGGTTTGATGTAACTTCTTAATATATAAACTTTCTCCTTTTAATTTTAATAACATAATATATAGTTTTCGTTATGTTTAATATTTAATTTCTACTGTTACCTCAAGCAAGATGCAAATACAAACCTAATTAACTTTTAAGTCTATATTCCTGACCAAACACTGAAAAAATACGCACATATTATTCCGTTATATTTCCCAGTCAGACACCCCTCGGCTGCTGGACAAAAGTATTCATAAGGAATGATTTATTAGACATCCAACACTTGAAATATTTATAAAAAAAATTTCGGAGATTATCATGGTAACAGGAGAATATATGATATAGAAATAAAACAAACTAACTCCTTCTTTTTAAAACTTGATAATAAAAGAGGGTGTATGCATAAATGAAATAAAACCAGAATTAAATAGGATGTTAATAGAAAAAGATAAAAGAAAATAATAAGTTTTTAATTAAAAGTGTTTATATGATATATATATAGATTTTTAAAAAGAAATTAGTTGTGTTTAAGTTGTGATTGTAATAGGAAAGGGGAGTGAGATAAGGTATATAAAAAAGAAAATTTTGGTTATGAATATATTTTGTAATTTTTAATTAATTTAATTTTTTTTTTTTTTTTGGAATATGATATTTATTGTATATATATTTTATTTTAGTGTGCCTTGAAAAAGACTATAAAAATAGTCGAAATGTTGGATATATTTTTCATGATTATAGTCATAAAAAATCAAGTTTTAAAAAGGAGTTAGTTTGTTTTATTTCTATATTAGATATATATGAACTATTTTGAAAAGAAGAACTGTGTGCTGGATATAGAGAATATATGAGTATATAGCCCCCCTCCTCCTCCTTTGTTTATCCCACTTTTCTTCTCTTTAGCTTTAGAACTCTTTTAGCTTCAAGCCGCCATATTGAACTTTTTAAAATACTGGCCTGACACACAATTTTCACAATAACTTCAGTTTTAATTATGTTAGAGCAAAAACAATTACATTGCTAGAAACTAGAAACATTAAGGAAAACAATAAACATAAAATAAATAGTGATAACTATATAAAAAATAAGAAAAAAAGAAATTTTCACATCCGAAATACTTATTATTTTATTGTTTGTTCATAATATAAGTAACATTAACTAAAATTGAAAATACATCTTCAGTGATAATTTCTTTGCATTCCTCACAAAATTATCTTTCTAAACATGTATAACATGTCTTACCTAGATAATCCACAGCTTCACAATATCCAAAAGCAGTCGGATATGACTTCTTCATTTTTATCTTGTACCCCAAATGTTCTAAATGTCAAAAGCATCTATAAAGAAAAAGATTCATTCTAATAAAAGATACAAAAGAAATCATCATAGCAATTGGCTTCTTGTCTGTCTAAAACTAGAAATTGTAGGCTACTGTCTATATCACTATGATAAAATGAGTTTCATCTCTTCATTTTATATTTTTTGTGTACATCAGTGATGTTTATATTCTTTGTGCACAGAAGTGATGCTATCTTATTATATTTATTGTACTACATAGATATAATTTATTTGCATATAGTGTATTTGTTAGCTATTGACTTGAAAATAATGTTATGAAACATATAGCAAAACCAAAGCATGAATCATGTATATATAATTTATTTGCATACAGATCATTTGTTAGCTATAGACTTGAAAAACGTAAACAAGAATCGGAATTATAACAAATTACTTATAAATCATATATTATATATACATAAACATAATTAATGATTTTCATAATAAATTATACTTTTTAAAAAACATTATTTTTATAAGTGTAGAACATTAAAAGTTACATTAGATATTAATTGTATATGGACGTAAATAACTAACACACACAAATTACAAACTAAAAATAATTAATAAAAATGCTAATTAAATAAAAATATATTATTGTTTTATTAAAAAAATAAAATAAAAATTTTTAAATGTTACTTATAAAATTACGTTGACCGGCTTCTTTCCGCCATCTTTAAAATATAGTACCGGAGAAATGACATTTGCAGCCCCATAAATTATTTTTGTCTTTTATCGCTCCATGATAAGTACAAAAATTATTAAAAAAGACAAAAAAATTAAATACTGTGGTTGATTAAAACTGCTGCCAAAAATTTAAATTTTAACCGATTTTTTTGAAATAAAGATTTTCAGAAAACTACGTCAGCAAGCTTTCAAAAGATCATATTTTCATCTATGTCACACTTATACCTTTTACGTCAGTAAAGAAAGAAAACAAAACATCATCTGAACACCGCCGATGCACGCTCGTAGCGCTCAAAAAGCTGAAAGGGTTCTAATTAGAATAAAAAAGAATTTTATTGATTTGTTCACTTATTTTATTTAAATCTAAAGTTAACGACATACATTTTAATAACCTAGATTTAATTTGCTACTGTTATTCGTTCGCTTGGTGAAAAAAAGAATTAAGGAAGACAACTATTTTTAGCAGTAATAATGTCTAATAAAAAAAATGATCAAGTTAAATGGCATAATGAATTCAAATATCTAAAATAACAAACAAATCTATAAGCATTGAAATAATATAATTATATGGCAGAATAGCTAATTAACAAAAGTCCAGCGTAAAGTAATTGTTCTTTTATCTAACAAAAAATAACTTCTCTAGTAATAATAGTTTTAACAAGGCTGTAAACCTTAGCAATGAGCGTCTGAAAAAATCGTCACTAGGGACCTCTGTAGGTCTTTAAAACACATGCTTACGCTATGAAGAAAAGAGAGAATCCTTCTTTACTTCGACCTACTTTTATATATAAATAGGTGAAGCAAAAGTGTTTTGATCTAAGAGTGTGAAGCTATTAAATACTTCACTAATTAAGTCCACAATTCTTATAACACATTAATACTCGCGAAATCTTACGATTTACTACGAGTTAATGAAAAGATCTTATAGTAAGAAATATATTACGATAATTTAAAGTTGTAATTATAAATTTTATTAAACGCTCACTATTATTTCAGTAATAGTTTTAACAAGGCTGTAAACCTTAGCAATAAGCGTCTGAAAAAATCGTCACTAGGGACCTCTGTAGGTCTTTAAAACACATGCTTACGCTATGAAGAAAAGAGAGAATCCTTCTTTACTTCGACCTACTTTTATATATAAATAGGTGAAGCAGAAGTGTTTTGATCTAAGAGTGTGAAGCTATTAAATACTTCACTAATTAAGTCCACAATTCTTATAACACATTAATACTCGCGAAATCTTACGATTTACTACGAGTTAATGAAAAGATCTTGTAGTAAGAAATATATTACGATAATTTAAAGTTGTAATTATAAATTTTATTAAACGCTCACTATTATTTCAGTAATAGTTTTAACAAGGCTGTAAACCTTAGCAATGAGCGTCTCTAGTAATAGTTTTTTTTTTTTTTTTTTTTTAAATATTGCACAATTTTAAACTAGTCTGTTTCTTTTTGATATAAAATAAATCAATACATGCATGTTTGATAGAAAATGTTTACCTAGGTTATTAGACATCCGGCACTCCATAGACCGTCATCCTGTAGGAAGCACCCACTTCTTTTGCAGAGACGGTTGATTCTTCATTTGACGCTCCGGCTAGCTGGGTTATTCTTGGTGTGGTCCGTTGCAGTTGGTTTAGTCCCCTTTTTTCTTATTTTCACATTTCTTAGCAGCTATTCATTCCTTTCTTCAGTCATGGCACAATTAATAATGGCAATCTATTTAGCAGGCAGGACAGCATATGTTTTTTCATGGGTGAGTTAGTATTCAGATGGGCAAAGACCGAGCAAACGCCCGTTTAGGGCACTAAACACGCATATTAACAGATATATGTCCGCTAATATTGCTCAGAAAATCTAGTCTCACGTTTTAGTTCTTTAGACAAATCTGATAATAGAAAATCCAAAAATCAACTAATTAATAATCTTGATTTGCCTTATTTATAAATTTACCAGCTATTGTTTACTGGAGTGTCACTAATTAACAATATTTTCTTTCATATATTTATTGTTATCTTATACAGATCTATGATGAAAATTTTGTGCAACTTTCACATTTTAATAAAATTTACATTTAAACTTACTTTTTTTAACAATGTTTTAAATATCATAACTCTATAATACCTTTTATTTGTTATATGTTTCTAATATCTTTTATTTATCTTTTTTTTTTTAAATAAGTGATTTTAAAAAGAAAGAGACGTAAAGCGTTGTTAGCCGAGAAATCATCGTTGTTTGCAGACTGTTGTGAGTTCGCCCCGATGCTATGACATATGAAAAGAGACATATTTTGTTATACTTCCCCTTCTTTTCTTTTTTTTTTTTTTTTAGAAATAAAAGTCTTTACAACCTTTTAACTAATTTTCAATTAATTATTAACCTTTTCACGAGTTTTATATATATTTTTCCCTTTTATTTTTGAAAAATATCAACGATATAATTCCTTTAATTTCTTTGTTTGTTTCACTTTTAACTAATTTCTATTATTTATTAATAATAATAAATACATACGTGTGTGACTACAATCATGTGCAGTAGGCACAATATAATTGTTATTTTTTTTTATTTTTTTTTGATATAATTAACTTTCATTAAGGCTACAAGGTATGACTGATCCAGTTTATATTAATGTTAGGCTGGAATTACAAATATGTCGTTATGATAACTTTTATTACAATATAAAAATAATTAATTCCACAAATATGACAAAAGATCCAACATAACACATGCATTTAGATTAATATAGTAATTAGAATAGGTCTTACCAGTGTTGAGGAAAAGACCTATAAATTAAATAAATATTTCAATTAAAGTTTCCATAAAAACTCTTTATATAACGTAATAAAAAGTTCATTTTGTAAGTGAATTACTTAATCTTCAGAAAGCAAAATGAATAAGAGAACTCCTTCTTAATGTATGTGTAGATTAGTGAGTAAAAGTTAATTATTAGTTAATTATTTTTTTTGATAGAATTATTAATTAGTTGTATGATATTTTGTAAATATAAAATTTCTGAATTTTTAATTAAAAGTTTGACACTTTATTTTACTGCTTCTTTATCTATAAAAATATTTTTTTATTAAAATTTATAATATATCTATATATTTAATTATTTTTATGCATATATCAATTAAAAGATTTATTTGTTAACAATAAAACAAGCCATGAAATATATTGAAACAAATATTTAACAATAAATATAATTATAAACCTAAAAATATGATTCTACTAATTAATTGAAAATTTAGAGATAATGTAGTAAACCAAACTTTATTTAAATACTATAAATTTTTATATAGAAATATACAAAACAAACAAACAAACAAATAGACAAAAGCTATTAAAAAAGTTTTAAATAAAAAGAATTTCAATATATATAAATTGTAACGGTATGGTCCGATATATACCCGGATGTTCCAGTCTGCAAATACATTTGAACACACACAGATCAACTTTAATAATCAGCTAATTCTTCCATAATATATACCAACTTACTTCCAATCTAAAAGTACTGGTGCACTTATCTGCCATATCCCAAAGTTGCTAGTGCCCCATGCAACAAACCGGTTCATCCACGTATATAGATGAAAGAGAGCAAGCTCGCATCTAACTACTGTCGGACCTAGGGTCTTCATGTAGGATGCTAAAGATAAAACCATGAAACACCTGACTCATTGATTACATCCATTTTCAATAAACCAGTCTAAGCATAATCCATCAAATCTACATGCAATCCAAATCAGTTCATCTCACATCTCACCACTCTTTTCCAAAACCGTTGCCTCAGATATTCGAACTCAGGAAGAATTCGCATTCGACTCTCTTAACAGGTATGTATCTATGCATACTCTTAATCAATGACTAAACAATACATCCTATCTATCAAATAAAATATAACCTGTATTTAATGTTCTCTCCCATGCTTATTAAACAATAATGTGGATGTGTGCATGTTTAAAAACCTAGGCCATTAAATGCAATGTAAGTGCTTAATTGAATGTAAATGCTGGATCAACACAACTACAGAGATCTTGTTAATTTATAAAACTTCATAATATTTATTTACAAACAAAAATAGGATATATTTAAACATAAATTCTTAAACAATTTAGAAAAGCAAAGAAAATTTCTATATAGAAAAATATTTAAAAGAATCTCAATAAAGAAAAATATATATATATAAAAAAGATGCCCATAAATTACTTGGATATCTCTATGTATTTACAGTTTCTATGTCTATTATGATAATACTAAAAAAAAAAAAGATTAATTCACAATGAGACTGCCAACTTTAAGTAAATTTAACTGCAACCTCATATATAATAATCGTGAAAAAATATAATGATAACACAACACAGAATATGATAGAACATAAGATAAAGAATATTATTTAAAAGAAAAATGTTAGTCATTTATTCAATTTATCTTAAGAAATATTAGTAACATATAGATATAATTAGTCGTGTCATGTGGTACATATTTTATATCAGTGGTTTTTTTAAAAAAAAAATAATAATAAAAAAATCTCTTACCATAAAATAGCCTAGTGAAGCACTTAATTGTTTGTGCATATTTCTATCTCACATCTGTCAGTAGAAAATAAATCATCTAAACTTTATTAAAAAAAATAAACTTTTCAACCTACCCCCCTCCCCCCTTACTCTCTTGATATTTTCCCATATTGGATTGTTCCCTCTATATAATTAGCAATCGCTTTTTCCAAATATAAAATGAGATAAAAATTAAAAACAAAAAAATACAAATTGATAAAAAAATAAAATAAAACATAATTTACAATTTATGTTTATACAAAGTCCTTACGGTTGAGGTATTTTGTTAAATAGATGTTGGTAGAACTCCAGTTTGATTTACAGAGCATCCTGACATATTTCAGTGGGCAGTCTGTGTGTAGTTAGGTGTTATTCATCCCATAGATTTTTATCCGATGTAAATGTCAACTCCTCAGGCAATCAGACATATCTTTATATTTTTATATGGTCTTAGTCGATAGGAACAATGCTTCAACCCCGATACAATTATGTTCTTTAGCCCAAATATTTCATGCTTGAACTATATATATACAACTTTACATAAATTTATACTCTCATAAAATATTTTTTATAGAGAATAAAACTTAACTGTTTTAATTTCTTTCTTTTTTTTCAGTTCCTTTTAAACAAACATTAGGTTACTTTTCTTTTTTTTAAAAATTTGAATTAATAATGATTTCCACTTCTCTATCGAATAAATCTGATTGTTCCATCCATTTCTTTTATTTTTTTATTCGAATGTCGAATTAATTAAGAACAATTGTCTATTTTGTAGAACAATATAAAAATATAATCCTTTTCATCTAACTAGCTTGACCGATCTTTTTTTCCCACCAAAAGAAAGCAGACGATTTCTTAATTGTTTCCTTTTTATCTTGGCGCTATTTCTATTATTTGAAAACAAGCGTTTCAGCTTTTAAAATTCATTAAAAAAATAATACAACACGTTCTAAAATAAATTTATAATATTTTTATCTCACTGTAGCCGAGAGGTCATCGCATCCGCCTTGCAAGCAAGTAGTTTGTTGCAGACGGTTGTGGGTTCGCGTCCCGGTCGATGCTATGACATAAGAAAAAAAAATATTGATTCACTCTCTACTGTTATAATTATTGTTTTTCCCTTTTTTTTTATTTAAGTCATTGTCAACCCAATTAACACAACACAAACAATCAACACATATATATATATAACTATGTACATTTTTTTTTTATATTAAGATTGGCATTTTCTTAGTAATAAAATTGTATTACTAATATATATATATATAGGCATTTTTTTTTTTTTTTACGGTCAATTATCCATCATTAATAACTACTTAGTAAGTAGTTCTTACACTGTTTAGAAAATATTAAAAATATAAAAACATTAATCTTTTTCAAAAGTGTTTAAGCAAAAACCTTTTATTTTTCTTTCTACTTGCTAAATAAAAAAAAAAACAATCTTCCATTATTTCAGATGGCTTAGGTATGCTGTTGGATAGCGATTTTTTAGCTACCTACACAATATATATATATTATTCACAGTTGTATAATAAGAGCGATTAATACCATAGAAATAATTATTTTTTTCTTTCATAGATTATTAATTTATTTAATTATATATATCAACTTTTTTTTTTTTGTTTAAAACTGTATTACTTTTAATATTTCCAAGCTTGTTATCTAAGTTTTTCAATGTTTTACTCATGTCTTCCAATGCTGTATTCCAGTCTGCAAAGACATCAGCAATGTCCTTTAATGGTTTAATCTTAAAGAAAAGGATTACAGTATTTTTTAAACAGCATAGAATGAACAATTTAAAAAAATATATTACATTTTTATATGACATATATCAATTGTTAGAGTAATTCAAAATTCATTTGAATTATGCAGAAAATAACTAATTGCTATAGTACAATATGAGAACTTCATGGTAAATTTTTTTCCTGCAATTTACTAAGAAAATAAAGTAATGAATGATAGATTACTGTCAAGTAAATACAACATTTACCAATAGTCTCATAAATGTAAAAAAAATAATAATAATAATCACAGATAAATTTTCCAGAAAAATTTACAGAAATCAACATGCCTAAGTAATTATTACTCTAGTCAACTATATTATTGAAAATTATTAATTTAATATATATTACATGACATAAGGGTGCTAACATATACTGAAATAATCATTTTATAGTGGTAATAAAACTGTAGATAGACTTTTAAAAAAATAGAGTAAGGGAATTAAAGTCATTAAGGAAGTAAAAGGACTAAGAAATATTTATTTGAATATAATTTAATGTTTTAAATAATTATAAAATTAATAATCCCTATGTATAGACAAATATGAGATCAAAATTTATAGTTATATATGTGTGAATTGTATACAAATGTGCAACTTCTCAACATACATAAATTTATTTTAAATAAAATATTTTGTTCTAAATCAAGAGTTTCCAAACTTTTTTTGGCCACAGACTCCTTTACCAAAAACATTTAAAACTGTCAATCCTGTAGTCATTTACTTTACTTACTGCTGAATACAAGTATATATATTCAATTAATCAAACGAGGATTTATGGTAAAGAAAAAGAAAGACTGAAATAGTTAAGAATAAATTAAAGTATGTGCATCTATCAATGCAAAAATACATGCACACAAGTTTTATATAGACCTGCTCAGATCAAGCATGATTTAAAACGGATTGAGCATGCAGCACTGCAAACCTATAAGAATAGAAATAAAAATAAATGACCAATAGAGGTTGAATGTCCACATGGATTCTAATGCTCACAATCTGGAAGGGGAACTACCTATAAAAAGTATTTGCTACTGAAGATTGGACACTCTACTAAAGAAGAAGGACCTGGACTGACTTTCTTACCTAGTGAATCCCTGCTGAAGGTGCAAGGGAGTGATCTAGGAAAAATTAAAGGCCAACCCAGTCTATATTATTATTTTTTAATAAGCCTCAGGGCATAGATAAATGTATGGTAAAAATACTTCTGTAAATTTTGTATTATATTTTATTACAATAATTAATTGTAAATAATTATTCACTGTAACCTTTTCTAATTTGTCATTAAATAGTTTAATCCACCTGTCATCCTAATCATTTTTTATTTTAACATATAGGCTTGTTTATGTCATAATAACAAAATAGGTGGTTGTAATAAATTACAGCCTGAATATAGCTTATAACTGGTGCAGTTGACAGTCGAAAGGAGGACAAAGCGGGTTAAACTTACAAAGAATGAGAAAAGGTGATACTGGTTAGCTACCAAGGAAGATGGCTACAACACAGCTAGGTATTTGCAAATTTGATGTTAATAGTTCTTCCGAGTGGCCACAATATACAAAACATATTGAATATTACTTCATTGACAACAAAATCAAAGATGACATAACAAAAGTGGCCACACTATTACTTTTCAGAGAACCAGGTGTAATTGAAGTTGCAAACTAGTTATGCAGACCCAAAGAGCCAGAAGGACTACTGTATTCTGATATAGTTATGCAGCTGAATAACCATTTTAGCCCAGAGCCATCAAAGCACATTGCTTACATACACTTGCGCAACAGACACCAAGTAAAGGATGAAAACTGTAGAGATTTTGATATTGCCCTAAGGGATTTGGCACAAAAGTGTGCTTATGGAGATTACCTAGAGGAAGCATTATTAGAACAATTTTTATGGGGGATGAGCGATGACAAACTATGTCAACAATTATTGGCTATCCCAGATCTGACATATTCTGAGGCCATCAAAAGAGGCATGACTTAAAAACTAGTTGCTCCAAAGATTTCCAACAAGCTAACCTGGAGCTACAAAACAAACTTCAATATGTAAAACAAGCAAAACAGAAGAGCTACCAAACTTGAAAACTGAATGTTACCGCTGTGGAATAATTGACCACATTGCATGTGAATACAGCTGGAAAAATGCAAAATGCAATACATGCAGGATAGTGGGACACTTGGTGAAAGTTTGCCATACTAAAAGCAAAACTTGTGCTAATGAAAATCTCTAGTAAACAGATATGCTAAATTGGAATGTTATACTGAATTAAATAAGGCATAGACCAAAAGCGGTCAACAAATAATGTTGGTAGTAGAGATATGGTAACAAAGCTATAGAAATGGAGATAGATAGCAGAGCCAGGGTTCCATCATATTGCAGAGGGATTGGTCTAAGATGATTAAAAATGTCAAAAACCAGCCAAAAGTAGCTAAAACAGTGCTCAAGGCAAATGATGCAAATGGGAATCCGATTCAAAGTGTTGGGGTAGTAGAAGATATGGTAGCCATAAATAATCTCCAAAAAAAACCAGCCTATTTATTGTCAAGGGCAATATAGCACCTCTATTAGGTAGAGAATGGTTTACCCCATTAGGCATTAAAATATGTATGGTAAATAAAATTAACATAGAGAAATAAAGGTTAAATTCCCTAAACTCTTTTCCAAAAAGCAGGGATGAATCAATACTACAGCTGTGGAAATTGAGCTACATGACGGTGCAAAAGCAGTTCACTGCAAGCCTAGAAGTTGAAAAAGCTTTAGAGGATATGGTAAAGAAAGGCATATTGTCTCTGCTCGAAGACTCAAAATGGGCTACTCCTATAGTTATAACAAAACAAAATGGACAAATCTGAATATGCGGGGACTACAGGCTGACTGTAAACAAAAGTATGGCTAAAAGCCCATATCCTGTCCCAAATGTGAGAGATATATTAGCTGGATTGGAAGGCACAAACTACTTCACAAAGTTGTATTTAAATGCCACTTTTCATCAGATTCTGGTGACAAAGGAAACAGAATGTTCCTTACCATAACAACACATGAGGAATTGTATAATTATTATCATCTATACCTTTCAGCATAAAAATCACCCCAAACACTTTTCAAACTAAAATAGACATGCTGTTGGAGGGATTGGAGGGAGCAATGCATATTTTGATAACATATTGGTAACAGCTGACTCCAAATAGCATTACAAATTAGATTAGACAAGGTTTGTGAAAGACTAGAAAAGTTTGGTGCAAAACTAAACATGCAAAACTGTATTTGGTATGTTAAAGAAATAAAGTTTTTAGGACACATTATATCAAGCACAGGAGTTAGACCCAATCCAGATAAAATTAAAGCTATCGTAAATGTGCCACCCCTCACAAATGTCAAAGAACTACAGGCTTTTTTTTGGGATAGGTTAATTGTTTTGAAAATTTTCTGAAGGGAAAGGCACACATAGCCATGTGTTTGTATAAGTTTACTTTGCAAAAATTTAATGATGGTGTTGAAAGGATCTGCAAGAGAGTGCTTTTCAGAAAATGAAAGCACTGCTTACATGAAAATGAAAGCACTGCTTACATCAAACCAATTGTTACTACATTACAACAATAATCTTGATGTAATATTAACAATGAATGCATCTGAATATGGAATTGGGGTGATACTCAGTCATCCATCACAGAATAGTGAATGCCCAATAGCATACATGTCTAGAACATTGTCAAAAGCTAAAAAAAATTACAGCCAACTGGACAAGGAGACATTGGCCATTATGTCAGCGGTTCAATAATTTCATCAATAAATTTGCAGCCAATCAGTTAAAATTCCACCACCCATTATTGGGGATATTAACCAATAAAAAAGCCACACCTGACCATTTGAGCTCACGAATGATTTGCTGGTATAATTTGCTATCTTCATACGATTACGAATTAGTGTATCAGAAGGGTAGTCAAATACAGCTTGCAGATGCTCTATCTTGCTTACCAGATAGAAAACGTGTGTGCACATATTTTAATTCATGCAGCACACAGAAGTTGGTAAATCCACTTAAATGTCAGTTCAACTACTGATTAAAATTCCAGACAAGAATTAATTTGAAAAAAGACTTTAATTAAATAACAACTATTGTTATACTAAAAACTTAATATGAATTGAGGTATTAGCATGGGACCACCACATATTGAAGAGACACCAACCAATCAGTGTATAGGAAATAGGAGAGTGTGAAAAAAGAGGATAATGGTGCAAGAGAAAGGAGAGTTCAAAAACTTACTTGCTGAGTGGAGCCCTCAAAGACTGGTTGTGTTTTTCTATTGGCAACATTTTTGCCTCACCTGGCATCTGGAGAATTTATCTCCTGACATGCCACTAGATACTCTGGAGACCACAGAGTCAGGTCGCTTGTGTGTATATCATTATATATATTTAGAATTATATAATGTTTTATATAACCATTTGTTATCATAACTAACTTGCACATATTAAAGTGTTATATTAACTAAACTGCCATGCTGCCTGTTGTTATTTATCAACTTAATTATAATTGCAATCTGGAGGTAAATTAGGTCACTAGTGAACACAGCAACTGGTGCAGTCTATGTGAATGAACCTCGATGGTTGCTAATTCAATCAAAAATATTGTAATGTAGCCGGCAATATCGAAATTTGACATCTTAGAGGCAAGTGAATTGCTCCTCTATGTCCAACAAATTGAAAAACTATTAGTTATAAATAGAGTAAATGATGACAAAACTAAAACTACAACATTATTGTGTTACATGGGAAAAGGCATCACACAAATTGCAAATAGGCTGCGAAAACGATGGAAGATTTAATGTTCCAGCAGATCAAAGAGAAAATACTAAATACTTCAACCCTCTTGAGTCTAGACACATTGCCAGACTCCACTTGAGAAACCTTTGGCAAAGAAAAAATGAGTGGACCCAAGAATACGATATAGCCATTTGAGAACTAGCCAAAAACTGTACCAACGAATCATACATGGAGGAATCTCTCCTCAAATAATTTTTATGTGGTATGACTAATGACTCCTTGAGATAACAGTTATTGGCAGACAAAAACATTAACTACAAGGAAGCCATCAAGGGTGGGATAGCTCATGAGATCATGCTAATACAGGCTAAAGAATTTGCAGCCATTAGAATAGTAGACAGCGATTCCTACATAGTGCACAAAGTTGATAAACTGGACAGAAGTGCATCCCATAATGCTAGCACAATGCAAAATGGAAAAATCAAAGTTAAGTGTTTTTGTTATGGGAAAGTAAGACACAGGTCAACTGAGTGTTTCTACCAAGAACTGTAAAAAATAGGCCATTTAGAACAAATGTGTCACAAAAACAAATTTGCTGATCACACAGAAGAAAACAGCCAGGAGTGCTGCACCAAAGAAAAATCTACCCAAGAAGAGTTTTCACTAATTAATAATGTGTCATTGGATTATAATCACAAACCAAAGAAAAATCTACCCAAGAAGAGTTTTCACTAATTAATAATGTGTTATTGGATTATAATCACAAAATGGGAATCCCAGTCAAAATCATCAGGAAAATGCAGCTGATGGAAATTGATAGCAGTAGTAGCATGTCTCTTAGAGATTGGAAATCCTTCATGGCTGAGATGAAACAACCCCCTAAGCCATGTCATTCAACTCTTAAAGCTCATGATGTCAATGGAAATACCCTTTAAATTATAAGCCGAATCATGCCTCCTGTCACAATTATTAATGCCAAAAACTGGAAATTACCATTATAGATTGTCCAGGCCAAAATAAATCCCCTCATTGGCCACAAATGGTTTAAGGAATTGGGAATCAAAATATATATGGGTAAAAATGGCGACATATACAAACTTACTTAGCAATGGAGTATGGACTACTTTCATGCAAAATCAACTCTATAAAGAGACAATCCCCCAATTCGTTTTGGAAAGTAATCCCCCCATTAAATTTAGCTCTTGGGCTGTGGACAAACTAGACAAAGTGGTGCCATCTGTAGATGCTAAATCACCCACAGAAATAAAAAATAAATTTCCACCAAATGACTGTGTCTGGGTCAAACTAAATCAGGACAAAAAGTGGACCAATAAAGAAGTGGTACGTCACCTGAGTAAACAAGTTGTAGCCATCTGGATGGCATACAGAAGAGTATTTCACAAGCACATAAATCAACTACGGAAAAATAACACCAAACTTACTATCGAAGTCAAAAGGGAAGCTGAAACAGAAAATTTACACACTGGGGATAACTCAGTAAAGTCTCCAAATGGCAACAATACAGAAGCTTTGAAAACCAACATCCCCTTTCACTCTACACTGGAGAGAAAAAGTCCTGCCCACTTCAGTGACTATGCTCTTAATTCAGATTCCGGAAAAAGCAAACCCTCTGATCTCTCAACTGGAGGAGGTGCTGAATATGCACATATATATTAAATTAATCAAACACATATTTATGATAAAGAAAAAAAAAGACTGAAATAGTTAAGAATAAATTAAAGTATATATGTCTATCAACACAAATAACACATATTAGATATTAAACTAATTAAATGAAATTTAACTAAAAGATCAGCTGGTACTGATAAACTTTTAAAATAGATCCATTGGTAAATCCAATTAAATTCCAGTCAAACTACTGATTCAATTCCAGACAAGAATTAATTTTTAAAAAAGACTTGGTATTGTATTTTTATACCATACCAGGCCACTTGATGGTGTTATATACAATTTAAAACACATAAATATAACATTACCTGGCCGGCCTTCCTTTATTGTCCGATTTTTCTGGTATTATATTTATATCCAAAAATAAATAAAAAAGGAAGTCTAAATTAATTTATCTACTTATTTTTTATTGGAAATGAACAAGTTCCTTTTTTTTTTTGCTTTTAAAAACATGCTTTTATTTTAATAACTTTACTGTGCTGGACTTTTTTGTCTTTATTGTTCAATTTCAGGTATTATTTTGAGATTGAAAAAAAAAATGTATAGATTAATTGCTGTACTTCTTTTTGATTGAAAACAAAGTATAAATTAATCGATCTACTTATTTTTTATTGGAAATGAATAAGTTGTTTTTTGTTTTGGCTTTTAAAAACATGTGCTGGACTTTTTCGGGCTTTATTGACCAATTTCATGTCTTATTTTGAGATTAACCCCCAAAAAATACATGAATAAATTAATTACTGTACTTATTTTTGATTGAAAACAAATGTACTTTTGGACAACAACTTGTGACAGACGATATCAGCAAGCGCATCAATGTGTGGGGAGGGGAGAACACCAATGGTTTAGCATTAACTTTAAACAAAATCTTGTGAAAATATGGGGGATATGTGTCAAACAAACTGCTAAAAGACATAACAAACTAGGCAGAGATTGTAAATGATCTACAATAAGATCATTTGTGAAATGGGTAGATGAAATAATGAGGTTTTCTGAATTTATGTGAAGAAGAGAATCTACATATCAGAAAATCAATAAGATTTGAAATTTATTTAATGAGAATGTGATTTAATATTTTCATTTTAAAACACTGCAATAAAATTTCCATTAAAATATCAGTCGTAAAAAAAAAGTATAAACATAAAAATTATAACAACATAATATTTTAAGAAAAAAAAAAGTAAATTAAATACATTTATTTTTTTCTCAATTTTTCTTTAGAAAATTCATCAGTTATTTTGAGAACTATTGTTATTATTCAATACTTTTTGTTAGGTGAATGTTAGAAATTACATTCACATAAAAATATGTTCTTATATTGTATTTAATAATTTTTGTAAATTATAATTAAATTGAAATTACAAATATAAAACAGAAATAATGAACTTAAATTTTTCACAAGAAAACAAAAATTAATTAAAGTGGCATGAATACAAATTACAGAAAATGAAATCCATCAAAATATTGACTATTGCATTAACAATCATTCATGATCCACCAAATACAAAGAATTGTTTGGCTTTACCCAACAAATCCGAAGCCACTAATGATGGCTAATATTATTTTGAAAAACTAGAACAAAAATGGCGATACTACAAATTTTCCTTATAACACAAAAAAATAAATTTATTATATTTTTTTAAAAAACATATCAAAATTTAATAGTTTTTATTTTTGTTCTCAATTTTTTATTTCTAAACAAAATAGATATCATTGGCTTTTTCAATACCTCAATAAAGTATTTAATTATTTTTGTTTAATTTAAAGCTTTATATTTGGCAGACTTTCAAATGCAAGTTATATTAAATACTTAAGAACAGAAATGGGGTACCTTTTAGTATGTCCTTTAAAATAAAGAATGTAGCAAAATTCAATAACAATTTTCATTGTGGATTAATTCCTGATCTATATAGATTGAGAGATAACATTATTGTATTTTTTTTTCACATTTTTGGATGATTATGGATCTCCTATAATTTTTTCCTCTTCAAACTTAAGGCCTTTTGATGACCATGAGATTCAACACTCAATTGATAAGCAATATTTAAATGTAATATAATTTCATCCCAAATAGAATACATGCAGTTCTTGTTTAAAATAGTGGCCCTACACTATGATAATAAAGGTATTACAGACAATTCATATTATTTTGTTCAACTTTTGTATATAGATGTTTCAGATCTATTTTCAAAATTAATATACATATTTCATATTATTTATTTAACTGAATATAGATTATTTGAAGCATTTCTTAATTTAAAGTTCAAAATGTTTTCAATATTTGGATTATAAATTTAAATGTAAACATTGAATAATTCAAATATATGACATAAAAAACTTCTATAAATCTTTTTTTTATATTGGTGATCAAAATAAAATGTAAAAAAAAGATTTCTATCTTTCTATACTTTGATCAGATTAATTGTAATTTATTAAATTTAAGAGTTTTAGTTGTCTTCTATCATTATATAGTAAATACTGTTAATTTCATTTACAGCTCTTGAATTGTGTCTAGGAATTACTAAAAACCTCAAATACTATGTAAAAAATGTTAGTTTTATCTATTTAATTTTTATTTTGATTGACTTTTTTACTTGATTATTTGCATTTAACATTTTGCAACTCTTATTAATCAGATTATATATATATATATTTAACTATATTTCAATATGTCTCTAAAAAGTAAAGTTTTTAAATAAAAAAGAAGCTTCTAATTACTGTAGTTATAAATTTGAAAAACAATAAAGACTGTCACAGCAAATACTTTTGGTATTCCATAAAATATGTTCTTAAAATATTTAAAAATTAAATAAAAAAATCCATAGTTATATATAAATATATGTTTTCACATGTTCAAACAAAGGTTTATATTAATTGATGTACAAGCTTGGAGCAATAAAATTATTATCTCTAGTCCATGCACCAAGTTAAAGATAGTATATTAGCAAACATTAAAAAAAAGGTTTAATAATTAAATTCTTTCATAGTCTAAAAAGTGTAGAGAGAAAATATAAAGTATTTTTTCAATCAATTTTGCATCACAATAAAAGTTCTATGTCATAATATGATAAGATAGACATATTAACTTCCTAATTGATGCATATTGGATTTTCTAATATATAAAAAAATAAAATAAATTATATCTGTACATGTATGCATTTATATTTATGTTTAGCCATCAACTTTTCAACTGAAAATAAAATATCTAGTAAATTAAAAATAAATAAAATAAACTACAAGATCAGTATCTAGATATTTGATATCAACTTCAATAGTCATAGGCAGCATTATATTTCAATCATGTTTTGTCTTTATACTGCTCATCAATACTTAATTGAGTGATCTATTTTCCTTAAAAATTTACTTTATTCTCTATCTAATAACTAATAATCATATTACTAAACAATATTGTTTCACTAGCTGGAATAGCTTATAAGCTGGCTATTAAAAAAACATTAGCTTATATGTAAAAATCATCAGTTGTCTGGAAAAAAATTTTCATTTTCATTTTGGACTTAAATTTCAAAGCATGACAGATTAATATACTAACTTATTCTAAAAGATTTTTGAAACCGATTGTATAACATTAAATATCAAATTGAGACTTACATTTAATTAACAAATTAATTTAATTTACAAATTGTAAGTGAGCTTGTATATCTGTATTGCAAATAAGATTATTATTACTTTTTAGATATTGGATTAGCTGAATTCAAATTCAATGCACTAACTCATATATAAAGAAGTTTATTTCTTAAAGTATAATTCTTATCTTTACATTGAAAAACTATGAAACAAAATACAATAAAGCAAATACAATTAAGTTGTCTTCAATAGATACTTATAGGACCATATAAAAAGGACACATGTGTATATGTATAAGTCTGAATTTGTTTTAATGTAAGAATTTTAAAATATATATTTCAAATAATTGATAGTCATAAAATTTTATATATGATGCCTATTTAATGTAAAAGTATGTTTCCTGGTTTATTACTAATCATCTCTGTTGTTTCTGATTCAATTGATCTTAATTTTTAGCAAATATGATTTAAATTACCAGAGAATTTTCATCAGACACATCTTCTATCAAATTAGTCTTATAAGAATGTGAAAACTGTGGATCAGAAGCATTTAAGTTGTCAGACATTTACCTAAAATATGGAGACAAAAGATATATAAATATATCCAAAATAAATAATTATCTAATTAATATTACTAAATTCACCACTTCCTTTATTTTGTGGTAATAACTTATATAAATGCAATTTATTCACCTTACGTTGAATACTTTTTAGCATTTATTATTATTATATATATATTAACATACAATCTTACATTTTGACTGTCCTGCATTCTTCTTTGAGGCTATGTTACAATGACAATATATATTACTATATAAATAATCTCATAAAAAATGTAAACAAATAAAAAAACCAACATAAACATAATAAAACTGAAATAAATTCAATATAATCAAAATCAAATAAAATAAAATAATCCACTAATATAAAATATACAGCATAAAATGTAAAGTAAATATAAATTATGCATGTGTATTTTTGACTTTATATATATATATTCATGAACAACTATTAATTTAAATATATTATTTCTTTTTATTGTTTTTAATAATTCTCTAATTATTTCTATTTCTTATAAACTTAAATTTTAGTTTTATTATCCCCACATTAATAAAATACTTATTTTATTTTTATGTAATTCTCAGTTTAATGTTAATTCATTTACTAAGAATATTCTTTTTAATTTTTAAATCATATAATATCTATTATTTTCTTATTCATACTTCTGTTATTAATAATATTTTATATTTATCTTTTTTTTCTCTAAAAACTATTAATATTATAATCTCTTTTCAAGTTACCCACTCCTGTTTTAATTTTTAAAACTTTAAAAAACTATTTTAAGAAATTAAAATAAGAGTGGGTAAGTTTTGAGAAATTAGAATAGGAGTGGGTAAGTTAAAACGCGATTATAATATTTATGGTTTTTAGATATTAAAAAAAGATAAACATAAAATATTATTAATAACAGAAGAATGAATAAAAAAATAATAGATATTATAGGATTTAAAAATTAAAAAGAATATTCTAAATAAAATAATAAGTATTTTATTAATGTAGAGATAATAAAACTAAATTTTAAGTTTACAAGTAATAGAAATAATTAGAAGATTATTAAAAATAATAAAATATATATATATCTAAATTAATAATTGTTTATGAATATATATACAATCAGGAATACACTTTATATATTTTTTATATTTCATGTTGTATATTTTATTTTATATTATCTGGATTATTTCACTTTGTTTGATTACATTTAATTTATTTCAGTTTATGTTTTGTTTTATTTTATTTTATGTTATTTTTCTTTTATTATTTTGTTAATTTTATAGTTCATATTTTTTGTGGTATTATTTATGATATATTGTCATTATATCATAGTTCTGAAAAAAAAAACTGCAGTACAGTTGAAATGTAAGATGTGTGTACATATATACAATTATTTATTTATTTTTGCTAAAAAGTGTTCAAAGTAATGTAGATAAATTGCAATTGTCTAATAAATTTTTTATATCAATTTATTAATCTTATCTGCAATTATACTTATCTGAGTTAATGAAAACATCCACAGAAAATATAATTTTTAAAAAAATATTCAGCCTTATTACTGCCTAGCATGCTTTTGACATAACATGCTAGACAGTAATAAAACTGAAGATTTTTTTAAATCTTTTCTAAGGATGTTTTTGTTAACAGTCATGTATTTACAAAATATAAATTTAATGGCTTTATGACATATTATATAGTATATTTGTCTATGATACACATAATTTAGAGTTTAATTATGGACAGGGTGAAATTTGGAAACTTTCTCAAAAAACAAATATGCCTACTATTTTTTTTCCAGATAACTGGTCATATATATATTCATGTGGTAATTAAATCATCTAGTTAATAATGCTTTTTTTTTGTAGAGCTATTGAATAAGCTTTTGCTTTGCAATGCAGTATTTAAAGACTGTTTTACCTTTTATCTAAATTAGAATTTAGATTATTGAATTGCAATTTAGAAAGAAAAGTATATTGGAAATATTTACACAAAAAATATTTAAATACTTAAACAGGCTTTAACCTGTGATGAATGCTACTTATATAGGTCAATCTGAAGCATCCTGATTTGAGAGCATGAATTTGTTATTCTCTTCACTGTTTAAGTCCACTATTTCCTTAACTAATTAACCATCATGAAATCTTGTGATTTACAGCGAGTTAAGGTTGTGATCTTAATACTGGAAAATCTATAAACTATTATAGAGTTGTAATTATATTTTATAAAGCACACAGGTTATTAGTAAAGGAAATAGTGGACTTAAAACAGTGAAGAGAACAACAAATTCATGCTCTCAAATCAGGATGCTTCAGATTGGCCTATATAAATAGAAATTTAGGTTAAAAATAAGACGGCTGCTCTTATATTTATAAAAGTCACTATCTTGTGTTGTGAGGTCACTCTATCAGCAAAATACTATTGCTTGACTATTAAAAATTTTAAGGCGCATTCATCATAGGTTAAAAGCTGTTTAAATATTTGCATAAACTTCCTGTGTGTTCTATAAAATATAATCACAACAAAAAATATTTGAAAAAAAAACTAGTTTAAAGCAAATACTTACCAATAAATAAATTTTTAGTTAATCAAATAAAACTACAAAATAATAAAATTATTGTGTGAATGTATTATATTCATTATATTTAGTTTCAAATTAAAAAAAATATGAACAATGTCCATAAGAGATTTTTATAAATGTTATAAAATCCTTTTTTTTTTTTTTGCTTATTTTGCTATATTCTTTCATATAAATACAATTATACTCATTATTTTAAACTTTATTTAAACTTTTATATATAAGTTGACATTTCATACTATTTTATTAATGCATCATAATTCTGAAGGAGATTTCAGAATAGTCAAAATGTCAGATTATATATAAAAGTTTGCAAAGTATTTTCAGTAAAATGAAAATATTTATGATACTTTAATTTATGTCCTTAATAAGAGGTTATTAAAATAGTTTTAATTGGGATAATTATAAAAGGTTGATAAATGTAAGTAGATGCACAAAATGTTAAAGAAATTGGATGTGAATTTCACTATATTTATGTAACAAGGAATTGAAAGAATCCAGAATTGAAAGAATGTAAAATGATTAAAAAAATAGTGCGAAATGTTATGAAATATAGAAAAAAAGTATTAATGCAGTGGTTAAAAGAGGTACAAAATAATAAATAATAAAAATGGCTGTGACTAAAATATTAAAAATATTCCGGAAATATCAACCCAAGGGTATAGAATGTATTTATAATTGTTAGAAATTCAATATTGTCCTATATGATATAATCTAAGTGTTACACGAGGAGTTAATGAAATTGGATGTGAATTTCAATGTATTTATAAAACAAAAAATTAAAAGAATTCAGAATTTGTAAAATGACAAAAAATAATATGAAATGTTCTGAAATATGGGAAGTGTTAATACGGTCACTAAAAAAGGGGGATCAAAACAATGAAGGATGAAAATGGCTATGACTAAAATGTTAAAAGTATTCAGCAAAAATCAACCTAGTGGTATAGAAGGTATTTATGATAATTATTAGAATTGCAGTCTTATCCTATATGAATTAGCCTTAGTGATAGGGTGGCTGATTCAAAAGTAATAAGTTAATTGAATGATTCTATTAAATGAGATTTAAATTATGCTTAAACTACCACCTGAAAAACCCAAAACAATCTTCCATTTAGCTAATCACCTAATGTTCATTATTTCAGGTTATAAAAAATGCTCTGAGAGATAATTAGAATGCATATTATGAAAAGTAGAAGAATTACAAATATTAGATGTTTATATATGAATGTACAAATTTAAAGAATTTTTAAGATTAAACCATCAAACATCACATGATCATCATTCTTTATGCTTATCCAAGCTGTTTTTCACAGAGGCAAAACTCTCCATACAATAGTGCCACCCTAAGATCTAGGTGCAGAGCTCTCAGATCCAAAGCTACTCACTGATGAAAACCACAAGCTAAAAACTAGTCTGGGGATATTGGATGATGCACAAACCTTTCTGTATCCATTGATTACTCTGGCTTGCACTGAGTGGTGCTACTATATGGAGAGTTTTGGCTCTGTGAATTTTTAAGATTACAGAGAAAGATAGTGTTAAGAGAGAAATGTTTGGATTAGAATTAGGTATTGGAAATACAAATAAACATAAGGAGTGAGATGTAGCTAAATGAATGATTGTTATAATTGTAAGAAATATAACTTTTTAAAGATTGCTTTAAAGATTAATGTGAACTTTTGATACATTATAGTATTATTGGTATAACAGGGATGATTTCAAACCCTTTTCTAAGTCATAGGGCGATACCACTGAGCATACATATATAATTAAATCAAGTGTAATATTAAGTAAATTGTTATTTTTCTTTCTCATTGTGGTCTTGTATGCAGGTGTATATATATATATTTATATATATATATATATATTTTAAGTAAGTAAATAAAAAACAGACTGAAACATAAGAGGGATGGGGTATTATATGGTTTGTGCTCTGATATTTATTTATACGCATGTTTATATTGCTGCATGAGTGAGTAAATGTAATAGTTTTGTAAAAGGAATAAAACTATTTTAATTTAAAAAGAAACATTCCAAGATGGTTGACTAAAGGAAGGATTTTACAAATTATAAAAGATAAATTAATTGCAAAGAAAGGACCCGAAAAGTTGCAGATCGCTATCTCAAGACAAAGCCATTTTAATTAATAAAATAAAATGTTAAAAATAAGAGACAATGAACAGTCGAGTGTAGATCTCAAGGTAAAATTGAAATTCCTGAGCATAGATAAAAAAAACAAAGAAAAGAAAAGTTATTGAAAAGATTTTCATTTTGCAAACCACGTGGTTTAATTTAAAAGAAGAGAACAATAGCATGATTAATTGGAGTTGGAAAGCTGAACTTTGAAGAGGACTTCTAGAACCATGACTGCTACGAGCAGGATTGAAAGAAAGTTAGTAAAAGAAAAAAGTTTATATATCTTAAAATCATGAACAGGCTGGGGTAGAAGAACAGAGTGGACCGGGCTATGCCATCCATCCTGCTGAGATACTATCGTCACTGTCCATGTAGGAGCGAAGCCCATCCTAAAGTTATGGAAAGAACAGCATTCACCGGATGCCATTGATTGCCTTAAGGAAGCCTACAAAAGAAAGAAATCATTTACTCATAACATCGCAGCACGAAGCCAGTGGAAAATTACCCTTAATCTACACTCGGGTGATATAAAGTAGGTAACTCAAATATTTTTGTAAATGATAGTAACCTCTTGAATGAGAATATATCTTAGTAAAATAATGCGTAAAAGGGTTGAAAGTAAATAAAGAGACAATTGAAATAATGCCCTATATAACTATACACCTAAATAGACAGGATAATGTCTGATTGCAGTTATTTTTCATGCTATGATATATATGTTTTGTTTGTTACATTTATGAACTTATGCGAGTGTGTATTTACATGCATGTCATTTAAGTATTCGGGCACAAACCAATATCCAATTGCAGGATTCTATTGGGTTTTATTATTGTATTAATAAATGTTAAGTAGTGTTTTAAATATAATTGTGTGTGTTTAGTATTAATTTCTTAGAGTAGCATTAAGAACAAAAGTAAGAAAGTAAAACAAATCGTTTATGCACTCCATGCCCCTTTGATCTGTTCCCTCCACCTCTTTCCCACGGTCAATGACCACTACCCCTGAGTGAGCTAGCCAGAGGTTAAGTTCTAATCACTAGAAATAGATACTCATTCTCTCCCAGCATAATTCTTACTTACTCGTAAGTAAGATTGGCGCTTGGAGTCAAATTGACGTCCATAAATATGCTGGGCAAGTAATAAGAGTACATTGCAGAACCAACTATATATATATGTGTTCACATCATAATTTTCATTTAAATAAAAAGAGCAGAAACTTAGATTTGAAATATGTAATAAACGTATACCACTTATATACGTGTTTACACTGGGTACAAACCATTACAATGGCGCACCAATGAAGGAGCTTTCGAAGAGTGGAAAGTAGGGGAGGGGGATAGAATATAAGTTAGATAAGACAGTTTACTATGGAGTTTTACTTTATATGGTTTTATATAAAAAAAAGGAAAGAAATACAGTATAAGAGCTATAAAATATAGCTTGTGTAGATGAATTATTGCTGGCAATTTTACTTTATCTATATTGAAATTAATTAGGTTAAAATCACATGCGAATTAATATTTTAGTATATATGTGTAGGTATTGAACAGTCCGTGGAAATTTTGTTGTTTGATTCGCAGTGAAATAATATTATACATTCGAGTTTTATTTTCTGTTTAGGATTTTTCTTATTATATTAAATATTCAACTGCTTTTGACATTTACAAAAGTGAATAAATAACTTTCATAATTTTTAATTTGATATAATCGAGACTGATTAACTTTAGAAATCATTGTATTGACTACGTTTTATAGAAACTCGGATATATATACATCTAAACAATACATCTGAATTTTTTTTTTATCCATTTCATATATGTGAATGCGATTATGAGATTAATATTTGTGGAATAATTTTACCCATGAAAGGGCATATTATAATATACAGCTAGTGCTAGAAATCAGTGGATTCATTTTGAATAAGTCAATATTTTGGTTTGATAGGCAAAGTAACAAGGAAATACTAATCGTCTTGGTGAAAAATAAAGAAAGAGATTAAGGAATAGGGTTGAAAAGGGCTAGATAGAAAAATTAGACAGAGGACACAGTACTTCAGGGATGGAGAGCAGGTCTGGTGCATCTGATATGAAATAGTAATACAAAATCGTTATAATTAATCATTATTAGAAATAGTGATAAATATCTAAAAATAGAGTAAAAGAAAGCAAATGATAACAAGATCAAAGAAAAAAATGGATCAGCAGAAGGAAGAAAAGGAAAGAGAATGGAGTATGATCGAAATTATTATGGAAAGAATAGACAGGAGATTTCAGGAATTAGAGGAAAGGATTGAAAAGAGGTTTCAAGAGATAGAACGGAAATTAGAAGGGAAAACAGATAAGTGTATAATGAAAGAGAGCGAGGAAGAGCCAGTAGAGGGAGAAATTATAGAGAAAGACGAGAAGTCTAGTGGAAAGAGAGTAGAAGAAAATCAGAGTGAGTGTGAAGAGAAAGAAAAACAGGAAGATAAGGTAAAGGTAGCAGGAACACGGGAAACTAATACGAAATATGTAACTGTGCAGGCCAACGTCAGCCAATTTCTAAAGATTCGGCCATTCTCCAGCCAAATGGGAGAAGCTCCCGTAGAGCACCTGCAGAGCTTGAGGAGATACTTCAGTATCAACCTGATGGATGAAGAAAGCAAAAATTGCGATAGCGTCCACCCATTTAACTGAAAATGCGCAGATCTGGTGGGATTCGATGTTGCAACATCCCACAACTTTCGAAGGATATCAGAAAGAAGTGAGGGGTATTTTTTGGTCTGAGAATTGCCAGGAGCTAACCAGATATCGGGTTATGCAAGAGAAATATAGGGAAGGGGGACAAGAAAGCTATTCCCAATTCTTTTATTGGCAGGTGGTGAAGCTGCGGACATTAGACACATGAAACTTAACTGAAAGTAACATTGTACGAATCATAAGGCATAATCTGCCGATGAAAGTGGAACAAATTATGTTTGGGATGAGAAAAGCATCGATTGAGGAAATGGCCGAGGTGCTAGAGGCAATAGATATGAGTGCCTATGATTATGACAGACCAATGGATCAAGAAAAAGAGCCTCACGGAGCATGAGTCGTCAGATTTGGGGAAAGAGAACAGAGGTCAGATTGGAACCCACCAGATCCAAAAAGAGAAGATAGTAGTACCCGACCAAAATGGCAGTATGATTG
The DNA here is from genome assembly GCA_028023455.1 of Epiperipatus broadwayi. NCBI lineage: Eukaryota > Metazoa > Onychophora > Udeonychophora > Euonychophora > Peripatidae > Epiperipatus > Epiperipatus broadwayi. The sequence goes on from JAQFVV010012404.1 coordinate 9,301,722, forward strand.
TGAAGAGCGGAGACCACTGAGCAAGCCAAATTATGGTCAAGGAAAGTATTCAAATTCACCAATGCCAAAAGAGTGCAAATAAACAAATCACGAAAATGGACGCTGATTTTGGAAAGTTTTTTTTTTTATTTATTTTGTTTATAGTATTATTACTAGGTGGTGGGTTAACATTTATAATATTATTATATGGGATTTTATATGAAATTGAGTAGAAGAGAAAAGTAGCATTTTTTTTTCTTTTGTTTTGTGAGTGTAAGCTTAGAGAGTTAGTGAAGCGGTCTCGTAATTCTGTCAGTGGATGGTGAGTTTGGCTGCTGGATCGATCACATTGTGTGTTGTGCGCTGTGTCTGGCTGCTGCTATTTCTGACATGGTCTACCTATAACGTAGGATGCAGGCACTAAAAATCTGTTAATTCAAGCCAACAAGACTCCAAAGTGAGCATGGTAATTATATATAGTCCCACCTGTAAGACTCCAGAAGTGAGCAAGGTAGAGGGCAACCCATACAAAACCTGAAGACTCAAAATAAGAGCCAGGTATCATTCTAACTATCTACACTCCTAAGACTTGGAAGCAGCAGAGTGTAGTTAGAAAAGTCCTTCTTTTAATAAAAAAAAAATAATAGTTTTTTTTTTAAATAAAAGTTTTTTTTCTGGGTCATGTGAATACAGTCAGAATGGGGTTTAGCTATACATTGTGCATCGCAGGCAGTGTACATGTGAGTGGTGGTCAGATTCATTGTATATCGTGGGGTTGTTGGTCGTTTTACTTTTTGGTAAAGTTGCAGAAAGAAAGGGAAAAAGAGGCTAGGCAAGTCGATTCAAGAAGATGCATATTTTTTTTTTAGAATAAGTAGAATTATTTTGGGGTTTAGGAGTGAGCCATTTAAATACTAAAACGATATTTAAAGGCATCTGAAGGGGAGGGGGTATTATAACAGGGCTGATTTCAAACCCTGTTCTAAGTCAGAGGGTGATACCATCGAGCATACATATATAATTAAATCAAGTGTAATATTAAGTAAATTGTTATTTTTCTTTCTCGTTGTGGTCTTGTATGCAGGTGTATATATATATTTTAAGTAAGTAAATAAAAAACAGATTGAAACATAAGAGGAACGGAGGATTATATGGTTTGTGCTCTGATATTTATTTATACGCGTGTTTATATTGCTGCATGAGTGAGTAAATGTAATAGTTTCGTAAAAAGAATAAAGCTATTTTAATTTAAAAAGAAATATTCCAAGATGGTCGACTAAAGGAAGGATTTTACAAATTATAAAAGATAAATTAATTGCAAAGAAAGGACCCAAAAAGTTGCAGATCACTATCTCGAGACAAAACCATTTTAATTAATAAAATAAAATGTTAAAAATAAGAGACAATGAATGGTCGAGTGTAGATCTCAAGGTAACATTGAAATTCCTGAGCATAGATAAAAAAACAAAAAAAAGAAGTTATTGAAAAGATTTTCGTTTTGCAAACCACATGGTTTAATTAAAAAGAAGGAAACAATAGCATGATTAATTGGAGTTGGAAAGCTGAACTTTGAAGAGGACTTCTAGAACCGTGACTACCACGAGCAGGATCGAAGGAAAATTAGTAAAAGAAAAAAGTTTATATATCTTAAAATCATGAACAGGCTGGGATAGAAGAACAGAGCAGACCAGGCTATGCCATCCATCCTGCGGAGATACTATCATCACTGTCTATATAGGAGCAAAGCCCTTCCTAAAGTTATGGAAAAAACAGCATTCACTGGATGCCATTGATTGCCTTACGGAAGCCTACAAAAGAAAGAAATCATTTACTCATAACATCGCAGCACAAAGCCAGTGGAAAATTACCGTTAATCTACACCCAGGTGAGATAAAGTAGGCAACTCAAATATTTTCTTAAATGACAGTAACCTCTTGAATGAGAATATATCTTAGTAAAATAATGCATAAAAGGGTTGAAAGTAAATAAAGAGACAGTTGAAATAACGTCCTATATAACTATATGCCTAAATAGAAAGGATAATGTCTGATTGCAGTTATTTTTCATGCTATGATATATATGTTTTGTTTGTTACATTTATGAAATTATGCGAGTGTGTATTTACATGCGTGTCATTTAAGTATTCGAGCACAAACCAATATCCAATTGCAGGATTCTGTTGGATTTTATTATTTTTTTGTATTAATAAATGTTAAGTAGTGTTTTAAATATAATTGTGTGTGTTTAGTATTAATTTCTTAGAGTAGCATTAAGAACAAAAGTAAGCAAGTAAAACGAATCATTTTTGTGCTTCGTGTGCATTTGATCTGTTCCCTCCACCTCTTTCCCATGGTCAATGACCACTACCCCTGAGTTAGCTAGCCAGAGGTATAAGCTCTAATCACTAGAAATAGATAATCGTTCTCTCCCAGCATAATTCTTACTTACTCGTAAGTAAGATTGGCGCTTGGAGTCAAATTGACATCCATAAATATGCTGGGTGAGTAATAAGAGTACATTGCAGAACCAACTATATATATATATGTGTGTTCGCATCATAATTTTCGTTTAAATAAAAAGAGCAGAAACTTAGATTTGAAATACGTAATAAACGTATACCACCTATATACGTGTTTATGCCGGGTACAAACCGTTACATTGGGAATCTGTGATTTTGATAAAAAAATGTGATGACTGGATTCTTGAGATTTCTGAGTTTTCTCCATTTATAAGGACCATAGTATAATAACTTTTAATTGTACACAATGCTAATTCTCATTTATCAGAACCATATTCTGGATCTTTTAAATGTTTCTAAGTTTTTATGCAAATGTTACGATTATCTAACTAGTCATTTATTAGAAATTTTTATTTATATGTTATTAACAATCTATATCAGGCACACAATAGATTATGGCCCTGCTTTCAGCATGGTAAGCAAAGATTGTCTTATATAATGATAAGCTCTAAGCATAAGTGGTCCACTTATGCTTTTTAAAGTGATACTTAGGGGTGAGTGCATGTAAATTCTGAAAAGCACATGACTAAAGGTTTATTCCCTTCTCCTATTACATTGTCAACCACTATATAAATAGATTATTTAGTAATTTCCATATCTGTAAATTAATTTTTCATGATTCAAATAATATACAAAAAAAATGAGAATGAATTTTTTATTTTTTTGCATTTTAATTTTTTACTTCACAGGACAAGAACCAACCTCACTCTTCATTGGTTTTATTTCCTGATGAGCATATTGCAGGGAGGAACTATTGATTGGCATTCCCCAATGCAGATGTTACCCCACCTACAACAATATTTCCTGCTCATCAGAGGTAGCACCATAGAGACTAGAAGCATCTAGAAATTGATGTATTTGGTTTCCCAAATGGCACCACTAGAATTCCATCACACTACAACCTTACCATCGTCTGGTTATGTCGAACATAGCTCAGGAGGCATGAGATTCTTGTGAGCAAGATGCAATGAATAATTAGTGATGCAAAAATGGAACTAAACAATTAGATTAATTTTTAGTGACAATTTTATTAACAATAATTCATTAGCAAGTCCTTCTAATATAGTTCATATAATGAGAAGAAGTCTCAAAATATTTCAAGTAGGTTATCCAAGCAAAAACCCATTTTTTAGTTCACATGATGAGAAGAAGTCTAAAAATATTTCATGTAGGTTATCCGAGCAAAAACTCATTTTTTAGTTCACATGATGAGAAGAAGTTTAAAGATATTTTATGTAAGTTATCTGAGCAAAATCCCATTTTCTTAGTTCACATGATGGAAAGAAGTCTAAAGACACATTTCAGGTAGATATACATATACAATTAATATACAAGTATTAATAATCACATTTTGATGCTGATAGAAGCAGTTCAGATAGATATGCATATACAATTAATAAGCAAATGTTTTTAACCATTTATTCCAGGTTTGTAGAAGCAATTTAAGCAGGTACGCATACACAATTTATAAATAAATGTTTTTGACTATTGATTTCAAGTCTATAGAAGCATTTAAAGTAGATAAACAAATAATATCAGTATTACAATTATTATTCCAGGTTTGTGAAAGCATTTCAGATAGGTATACATATTATATTAATACATTAATGTTTGTAATCATTTATTCCGCATCTGTAGAAACATTTTGAGTAGATGTGCAGATAATATCAGTAGTACAATTATTATTCCAGATATGTGAAAACATTTCAGGTAGATGTACAGATAATATCATTATTCTTGGTTTGTGAAAGCATTTCAGGTAGGTATACATGTTATACTATACATAAATGTTTGGAATCATTTATTACGGGTCTGTAGAAACATTTTGAGTAGATGTGCAGATAATATCAGTAGTACAATTATTATTCCAGGTTTGTGAAAGTATTTCAGATAGAAGTATATTTATTCACATATGTGTTATTTTATTAAGGTATATATAACATGCACAAAAGCATTTATGATTCATATAGCATCTTATTATTTTTAAGAATCATTACAGGTAGGTAATCAGGTAATATCAGCAATTCCGCATGAAGCATTTATAATCCATCAAGTATAGATGTATATTTATACACATACATTTTATTATTTTATTAAGATATAGCTAACATGCATATAAGTATTTATGATTCATATAGCATTTTATTATTTTTAAGAATCATTACAGGTAAGTAAGCAGATAATATCAGCAATTCCGCATGGAGCATTTATAATCCAATCCAGTATAGATGTATATTTATACACATACATTTTATTATTTTGTTAAGATATAGCTAACATGCATATAAGTATTTATGATTCATATAGCATTTTATTATTTTTACCATATCTTTGATTGACATTTCCATTTAGCTGGTTCATTTGAAATAATTATTACAATTATTATTAAAAGTATTTCTATTATTTGAACATATCTTAAATTTTATGAAATAATTGGTGTTTAACTAATGAAATATATAACACATATATATGTGTGTGAGTGTTTTAATCAAATAATAATGATTTTCATTTTTAAATAAAGATAAAAAAATATCAACTTTTGACAAGTTAATAATTGATTGTGAAAACTTTTCGTAAGATTAATAATATAACATTTTCTCTCTTTTGTTTTATAAAAATTAATAGCTATAATTTTAATTCATATCTTATTGTAATTGAATCATTTTTAATTGCTTGCCTCTAAATTTCATATCTTCAATTATTACTGCATTACTAAATAACTGGAGATCTGCCTTGAACGGCACATTAAAACTTCTAGGCAAGACTTGGAGTTCACATGGTGGGCAGATAGAGAGAACAAGTAATCTAGCCAAAGATCATATTATGATGATCTTTCATTAGGCTGTTTGATAGTTCCATTTGGTTACTTTTTTAGTACTCTTGTAGCTAAATCTTGTCTCTCACTCAATTAATTATAATACTCAATTAACTTCTAATGATTTTGCAATCTATTTATACCTTTTCTTTCTATCAGAATGGATTCACCTTAAGTGCCTGCTGAATCCAATTGGTTTTGGTGTGTTTTCATTCATGTTCATGCCATTAATTCCCCAGTTTATTGGACAGTTTCTCTTTGGAGGGAACAGACTGTTTTTACTTATCTGGCTAGGTGTTTTCAAATTTTTAATTAATTTTCTCTTGCCTGTAGCAATAACTTGACACCTACAGTTATTCTGCTTCACAAATTATTTTTCTGAAATATAGAATGAGCTAAAAAGCAGTAAAGATACTTTTATTTAAATGATTTTGTTTTTCTCCCCTGAATTTATTAATTTTAATAAATAAAGATTTATACTTTCTTTAACTGCAAATATAGACATATTTACTTTTTTTAAAATTTATTTTAAAAAGTTTGATTTTCTTTTAATTTGACCAACTTATCATTTTTAATTGTGGTCAAATTTCATTACTTCTTTCTTTTTCTTTTTTTAAAAAAAATATTGTTAGTCTTTTTAAAAAATATTACTAGTCTGATTTAAAATATTATTAGACTTTTAAATTGGGAGGGGGGAATTTTCTAAATATGTACATGAAACAATATATCTGTTTCAATATATATATATATGGTATATATACATACTTATACATATATATGCATATGCTAAAAATTTATTATTCTTATATGGATTGTTACTATCCATAAATTTTGGTATCTGTGCCAGGGCTTGGAATCAAATATCACATTTATGATAGAACTTTTGCATATACATATACTATATATATTAATTAAATCTCTTTTCTAAAAGTTAATTTTTACATTAATTACTTTATTAAAAGATATATAAAAAAGCATTTATTTTATATAACGTATGTAAACAATTGTATTACATTGAAATATCAGCCTTTCATGCTAACTGTGCATATGCTTTGCGAGTGTTAATAATAAATGAATACTTTCTCACCAATACAAGATATAGTATTTATGCAGGAATAAAAGGAATCCTCTTATTCCTATGACTCAAACGCTTATATATGAGCAAATCTGAAGTACTGGTAAAGAAAGAGTGATGATGGAACAGTCACTTTAAATTACTATATACGATGTCTGAATGAATGATGTTGGGGAAATTATTTAGAATTTACTAAACGTCATTCCAACTGAAACTTAATAATATGTAAATAAGCATTTATTTTATATAGCATATGTAAATAATTGTATTACATTCAAATATCAGCCTTTCACGCTAATTGTGCATATGCTTTGCGAGTGTTAATAATAAATGAATACTTTCTCACCAATACAAGATATAGTATTTATGCAGGAATAAAAGGAATCCTCTTATTCCTATGACTCAAACGCTTATATATGAGTAAATCTGAAGTACTGGCAAAGAAAGCATGACAATGAAGCAGTCACTTTAAATGACTATATACGATGTCTGAATGAATGACATCGGTGAAATTATCTAGGATTTACTAAATGTCATTCCAACTGAAACTTAATATGTAAATAAGCATTTATTTTATATAGTGTATGTAAACAATTGTATTACTTTCAAATATCAGCCTTTCACGCTAATTGTGCATACGCTTTGCGAGTACTTCAGATTTGCTCATATATAAGCTTTTGAGTCATAGGAATAAGAGGATTCCTTTTATTCCTGCATAAATACTATATCTTGTATTGGTGAGAAAGTATTCATTTATTATTAACACTCGCAAAGTGTGTGCACAATTAGCGTGAAAGGCTGATATTTGAATGTAATACAATTGTTTACATACATTATATAAAATAAATGCTTATTTACATATTATTAAGTTTCAGTTGGAATGATGTTTAGTAAATTCTAGATAATTTCACCGACATCATTCATTCAGATATCGTATATAGTAATTTAAAGTGACTGTTCCATCATCACGCTTTCTTTGCCAGTACTTCAGATTTGCTCATATATAAGTGTTTGAGTCGTAGGAATAAGAGGATTCCTTTTATTCCTGCATAAATACTATATCTTGTATTGGTGAAATGGATGCACAATTAACATGAAAGGCTAATATTTGAATGTAATTTATTAAAAGATGTAAAATATCATAAATTTTATAATCATATATACATACATATATCTTTATTCTTTTATTTATATTTAGCAAAGTGATAAATTTAATTACTTCTCTGTTCATAAATGTTTCTTTATATATGCATACACACCATGTATATATTATTGCTAAGTTTTTATCTAGACAAAAAACATTGCAAACATATATGACAATACACATATATGTGTAAACAAAGTAGGTTTTGGGTTAAACTGTGTGTTATTTTTGCTACTTTGATAAAATAGCATCTACCAGTGTCAAGTTTAACTTTTCAAAGAAAAACAGATCTCATATAGTAACGAGATTGAGTTTGAGGTAAAGAATGAGCATGAAGAATGATATTACATTAACCCCAAAACTACTTTATTAACATCATATAATCATGAAAACATTAAATATATATTGTAACCAGTTGGTTACATAGATGCACTAGAAAAACAAGTAATTAGATAGTTGGCAGCATATTCTTCAGGTCTGAGAATAAAAAAAAAAAATTTAATTATTGGGGAAAATAAAATTTAATTTTCCAATATATATTTTTATGGATCTTTATTTATCTAAATGTTTGTAAAATCCCCATATGATAGTATGGAAATTTTCAAACATTAAATATATTTAAGAGTATTTTTTAAAATAATAATAATAAAATAAAAGAGAAGGAAGAACAAAATAAGATTTTAATAACTTTGTAAATTTTATTTTTAATTAATCAGAGTTGTTTTCCTTTCTTTATCCCTATTTAATAAAAAAGAAAAATCAAATCAGTACAATTAACAGATTATCTTGATGGCTTTTTTTTGCAAGATTTGATTTTTAATTATAAAGGAATGTCAAAAATTTTATGTTGTTAAATTGAAGTTCTTAATTTGTTTTCAATCTTGATGATTAAGGAGAGAATTGGCTGAACAATTATTTTTACAAAATTTTATTTAATTGGTTGTGAAGAAAATTTTAAGAGGCAGATTGTAATTGGATGATGGGCAAGATTGTTCTAGAATAAAATGTGGGGATGTGAATAAGTGATAATACCCAAGTGTCTGGAGAATTTATTGCTGACTTAACTGTTGAAGAGAGCAGACAAATCTTAAATCCTGCTGCTGATAGTAAAAGAAAGTATTCTTAATGTGGCTGTTGAAGAGAAAGCAGTGAAGTTTTAATCCAGCTGCTGAAAAAAAGCAGAAACCTTTACCAACATGTGGTATAACACATCAGGAATCTTAACTAAGCTATTGAATATAATAATAGAAGTTTTTATTATAGCTTTTAGCATACTATGACTTTAGCACTAAAATGGTTTGTACAATGAAAACCATGTGCTAAGTTCAGCTAAAAGCTAAGCATCACATTCTACCATGTAACTTACCTTCACTGGAAGTAAATGTAGGGAGGATAGATCCACCTTTAAGCAGTCTGAAACCTTATCTTCAATGAATAACATGAAAACTCTGCCTACATCTGTCTCACCTGGAAATTCAAGAAGAAAACCAAGTGGACAAAAATTGCTATCTTCATTTACCTGGAATTGCTACAGACCCAGAAAGGGACAAATTTAACCAGGTCCATGCTTAGAAGCCTTCAAGAAAAAACTCCATTAAGAAAAACTAAAATTGCAACTGGAAAGGCTGCCATAACAAGAAAGCCATGGCTATATGTATTATTTTTATGTGTGCACACTATATTTTTATTAATGCAAAATCTATTTTGTTTCATAAATGTTTTTTTTCTCTTTTTCAATATTCTCTCTGCATAGAATCAAAAATTGCTATCTTTGATTTTTGAAAATATTTAATAAACTCTTAGTTGTTTTTAAAGAAATAATTTAATCAATTTAAAATCAATTCATGCATAAAAATTAATCGATAGGTTAATATAATTTTATTAAGCTGTTTATTTATTTATTATAATGAAATGTATATTTGAAATTATCTATTATCATGTCATTTTTTGTTAATTAGATATTAAATAAATGTTTTAAAAATATTCTTTTTAGTCTTAATTACTTTATTCGATCCAATTCCTGTTTCAAGAATTGCAATATGTGTGATCTTATATCATGGCAGCTGATATTCTAGGATTTTTTTCTTGATGATCCCAATAAATTGTTTATTTATAATAAGCTAATTTATTTATTTCCCTATTGCTCATAGTAATAAATTAGCTTCCTGAGCTAGATTTGTGCACAACATCTATATGGGATAGAGGGTTTATATTTAGGGTATGGGCCTCCAGATGATGATGATTCCTGGGTTGGCACAAAGAGGATATTCTTCAAAGTCCATGCATCACATTTGATTTAGTTTAGTCTCTATTAAAATTAAGCTTATAGTTGGCCAATACATTAATGGTACTATGTGGCAAGAGTATTAATGATGATCAGCATATTTTATTATCCCAGCAATATTTTTTGGTTGTATTCTTATGGATTAGCACTTAAGTTTGTGCATCCAAACTATGGTTTAAATAATTGTTTAAAATAGCAAAGGCTCATAGTTAGAGACCCATTTCAAATCCAGTCACAAAGATTGACTGTTGACTTATTTTGATAGATCATTCCATGATGATGAATGATTATTATTTTGGGGATTACTGGTAAACTTATAGTTAGCTATGCTGATCTTTCAGAGTGATCTATTATGCTCATCCCTTTTGAGATTAAAATTTAATTTTTTTTAACTTGTGGATAAAAAATAAATTCCTCAGATCCCTCATGATTTGAAACCCGATTTTCTGTAATTATAAAATGGTTAGCCAATTTAGGGCAGTTGATGTTCTTGTATTGATAGTCATCACCTCAGATATGACCCCCTTATTTTCCCATAGTGTTACAATTGGAAATCCAGTGTTCTGTTAGTCACTGAAAACATAACTTGAATCTCAAAAAATACACATGAAAAACAAAATTCTGTATTTTGATGCAGAATTAATTATAAGAGAATGATTGTTATAATTCAATTATAAATTACAAAATAGAAATATTAATGTTTACTTAAGATGTTCATATTTAAAGCTGAACAGATAATCAAAGCATGATTTTGAAGATTGGATTGAATTTTTGACTGTTGAAATTGTTTAGATGTATTTTCAGTTTTGGTGGTGGATGGAGTGTTTTGTTGTTGGCTTGAAGATGAAACTGCAGGGAGTGTTTTTCTCAGGTATTGCTCCTATCCTCAGATTTTTTTTTTTGATTGTTTATCATGATCCACATAACATAGTCCTGCAGGTATAGTTTATATTTTTCAGCCCCTAAGACTCAAAGGAGCAGGGTGTTGCAAAGATTGTTGCATTTTTATTCCATATCAGGGATTGAGGTACTTTTAGTGTCCAAATTCAGATAGACCTTTGGGTGTTCATGCTGCATTGTATACTTATAGTCCTGTGACTGGATTCTGAGCTATCCTAAAATTGCAAGTCATAATGCATTATTTTGCTGTCAGATTCTCATTAGATCTCTAGGAAAGATTTTGATAAATGGTTCTTGACATGAACTTGTGTTGTACATGCATATGTACTTGTAATAAAAATACAATAGAAATGAAAATCAGTCACACATATGAACAGGATAGAATTGGAGAATAAAGTAGGGGAAATTCATTAATGAAATAAAGCCTGGTATTGAGATAATAAGGTTGAAGAAAAGGAAGATTAGGGGTAATGATAAGGTGAAATATGTTTGCATAGAAAAAGAATTGATATCAAGTTTATTTTATGATATATTTTTTAAAAGTTCAGATTTGTAGTTCTTGGGTAAAAATAATTCAATACAGTTTTTTTAAGAATAATAATCTACAATAGAAACATATATGCTGACAAGAGGAAAAGTGAAAAAGATGGAAGAACATGATCCAAAAGAAAATGATCAGCAACTGATGGAAGAAATTCAGAGAATAAAGGAAGCTTCCATGTTATCCCAATTATTACAAATGTTTAAAGAAGACAGTAAAAAGAGAAAACAACAAAGAAAAAATGATAATAAACAAAGAGAAGGAAAAAATAAAAAAGAGACCAACAAAGAGAAGACAATAATATAAAGCATCAACAAAGAGAAGCATAAAATAGAAAAATAACAGAAAAATGTTAAAAGAATTAAAAGTAGATATGCTATAGAAAATTGATGAAAACAGTAAAAATGTGGCTAATAAAATAGCAGACTGAATAAAACAAAGAAAAAATTCTGAATGAAGTGAGGCAAAACAAAGAAGAAACAGGATATGAAAATTAAAGAGATACAAGAAGTAATGGATAATAAAATTAGCCAAAATCTATGAGTAATGAAAGTCAATAAAGCCTGGAATTAGTACAAGAGCATATTGGGGACCTGGCTAATCAGATTAAATTCCTGCAGGTCAGAGATGATAGAATTTGAGAAATAGTAAAACAATTAGTACAAGAGCATATTGGAGACCTGGCTAATCAGATTAAATTCCTGCAGGTCAGAGATGATAGAATTTGAAAAATAGTAAAACAATTCGAGGATGACCATAGACATGATGGTCAAACCAAAAGCAAAATGCCATGTATACATTAAAAAAAGAAATTGAAAATTCAAAAATAGAGGAAGTAAAGAGAGTGTCAATATACAAACCAAATTCCTGGAATTGGAACCAGTTCCTTAAAATAAGGACTTTTTCAGGAAATGCTGGTGAGGCACCCATTGAATTTATCAATAGTCTGGAAAGATGTTTCAACATTAATGCCATGACTGAAGAGACAAAAAATAGTGATAACTTGTAGCCATCTTAAAGCTGCATTGCAGTTATAATGTGATTTGCTATCTTTATTGAGTTCAAGCAGGCAATCATGAAGTGCTACTGGAGTGAGGATTACCAAGAAGGAGTTAGACATAAAGTGTCCCAAGAGAAGTCCTGGTGAGCCCTAAATTCCATTTTTTAGAAAGCAAGTAATTAAATTGAGAGCACTCACTGCAGATCCTCTCTCAAAATTTGCAATTAATAAGAAAATTAAGATCTAGCTTCCCAACCCATATTGAAAGGATGTTGATTGGATCTGACAGGCATACAATTGAGCAGGTGGTTAAATCGCTAAATGCATTTAACAGCAGCAAACCTGCATATGCTAAAAAGAAAGGGGATTTAAAACATCTGACTAAATCGACACACAGAGGAGATAATAATCCACATATGAATGCTATCCAATATTGAAGCAAAAAAATCAAGCCACCACATGGTATCATAACACAAGAAATGAAGTGCTACCATGGAAGAGGAATAGGAGTTCAGCTGGGGACATAAATATTCCTATCATAACCCAAATAGTTAGATCTGGAAGTGAATCAAACATTCATGAAGGAAATACTCATCAGAAATATTGTTCTTCATTCCATGACAGAACACAAATTGAACAAACCAGGAGTGGATTAGCTCACAACACAGAAAACTATTATTGAAGAACTGATTATGGTCCTCAGTCTTTCAAAGCAGGGTGCAATTATACTTTGTCCAAAAAAAAAAACAAAAAAAACAGCAAAACTAAACTGAAACTGGAAAGAAGATACTTTGAAAAAATTGCAGGTAAATATTAGGAAGCATTATAGCTTTGTCTTCAGTGTGATAGTGATGGTGATATTCTTATAGACATAGTGATGCAGTCTGTTAATGATCCAACAATATTGTTTTATCTCTATACTGCACCTACCTAAAGTTTAAACTTTTTTTGAATAAGCCCCTCAGAGGAACTGGGCTTTCTATCAGTAGAATAGTAAATTGTCTACCAGGCATAAAACTGTGTCATGGTTGTGGAGTCTATAAGATGCATAAAATAAATAAAGTATTCCACATGGTGAACATGCCTTTGGTCATTTATTTTCTCTCAATGGGCCCTCTGAGTAGTAAATTGTGTTTGTGCTTAAACTGAGATAGTTTTTATGGTGCTCATGTTGTTTGCAAACTTGTGTTCTTTAATGAGGTTTTCTGTTCATCATAATTCTAGAGGCTCGTGCATATATCAATATTCATTCCAGCTCCATAAATAAAAATAGATCAAATAAACAAGTTACCAGTAACTAAATAGCCTAACATGACAATTAATAATATTATATCCCAGCTTGTAAGTCTGTGTAAATGTTAATGTACAGCAAAGCATAACTAACAATAGATCAAATAAATAGACAGTTACCAATGACCAAATAGCCCAGCATGGCTTAATTAAAATTAAATTATATCCTAGCTTATGAGTCTGTGTAAATGTACGTAAGTTTCATGCACATATTTAATTATCTGCTTCCTCATGGTGACAGAGAGAATAATAAACATCTGTTTTAAATACACACTGTAAGAGTCCTTCCTTCAAGCAAAAATAATTTGTCCCTACATAGTGGATTATTTGCCAATTTCATTACAGGCTGATGGGATAAATACTCCATTATTTGTTTGCAGTTGTTATCTTCTCCTTGCTGCTCTCTTATCCTACACAAGTCACCTTCTATCCCATTTCTTTTATATATTTTAGCTGCAGCTATATACACTGTCACAACTTGAAATGTTTTTGAATTACCAGATATCGGCTTAAAGAGTCTGCCACAATATTTTCTTTACCATGACAGTATGCCACTTAAATTCCTGCAGGAACAAACTCCACCTTATTAACCTTTTATTCAGGAAATATGATTAAGAAACTTGAGACTCTTATGGTACTCTTATGGCAAATAATTATCACTACTTCAGAGCCTATTAAATACTGCTGGAATTTCTTAAATATCCATACAACCGCTAGGGCTTCTTTCTCAGTTACAGTGTAGTTCACTTCTGGTCTCTTCAATAAGCATCTAATGAAACAAAGGAACCCATGCTGACTCCTTTCGTGTGTCTAAAATGGCATGGCCCTTAATCCAAACCCACTGCTATCTGTTTGTACAAAGAATGGTTTGTTGAAATCGGGATATGACAGCATAACTTTATTCAAGAATCCCACCTTCAGACTTGGAACCTATGCTCATGCTGTTCATTTTATGCACACAGTTTCTCCTTACTTAATACCTGCAATAACAACTCCATGTCAAATGAAAAATTTCTATAAAATTGATTATAGAAGTTACATAACCCAAGAAAAGATTTAATATGTTTTTTATTCCAAGGCATGGGAAACTCTTGAATTGCTTGGATTTTTTCAGTATTTAGGTAATATTTCTCTTACACTGATTACATGACCCAAAAACTTGACATTGGTAGTTATTAATTTACTCTTATTCAAATTAATTCTGATTCCCTTTTTCTCACACTCACCCAGCAACATTTCTAAATGTACAAACTGCTCTTCTATACTTTCTGAAGCCACCACAATGTTGTCCACATACATTATAACTAAATTTTTAATATTCTCCAACAACACCTGATCCAGACATTGGACAAGCCTCACTCCACTATTCTTAAGACTGAATGAAATTCAATCAAAATTATATGCACATTCGTTATATTTAAACGCAGTATATTTCCGATCCTCTGGGTGAAACTTAATTTACCAATAACTGGCAGTTAGGCTGAACATCGAAAATACTTTTTTTCTTTGAAACTTTGTTAATAATTCATTCATAGGTAGGAGCATTAGTATAAGATACTGTTACCTTAATTAACTGCCAGGCATCTAAACACAACTGAATTGATCCATCTTTTTTTTTATTGTTACGATGGGGTCATTAAAAGGGGACGAACATTTAGATATGATTCCCCATTTAAGCAGTTTGTTTATCTGTTCTTCTACTTCATATCTATATTGATGTGGTATAGGATAAGTGCAGGCTTGATATGGCTGGTCTTTCATGAGCCTTATCCTGTGATAATACCTTTGGATCACCCCGGGAATATTAGAAAACATGCTATCATATCTGTTTAGTAACCTCTTGATTCATCTACCTTTTCCCCTATCTCTATTTCCATACCTGCCCTTTGGGCACAACCTTCTTTATTAAGTTCATCCTTTTGTTTTTTTGTAAATGGAATTATTGCATTATTTATTTCTGCCCGACCTCATTTATAACCCAATACACAGTCTGTTTTGTACATAAAGTCTAAGCCTAATATAACCTCACCCATTTACCATTTGCCAGCATGATATATACAGTTTTCAATGGCAATATTTTAATTTCTAGGTCAACATCACATATTTTATTAAACACTTCCTTTGAAATTACCGATACCTGACTTCTCGAATCGAACAACACACTAGTTACAATCCCTTCTAACCTTATCTCTACCTTTGGACAACTCTGAGGTGCCATTACTGGTGTGCTCTCTTCTCCACTATACACCAGATTTGCTACTTGTAAGCAATCAATTTCTGCATTTCCATCCTCATTCTAACCTTCCAATACCCCCCTATTGTTTTCCAGTGCCATTAATATTTCAACCATCTGCTCCACTATCTGCTTGCCAATCATTATTTGTTTTACCAGGTATACCACACCTATTTGCATAATTTGTTGCTCTGACAATGGGTATACTGTGACCCACATTTTTATATTTCCCTGTTCACTTTCTAACATATCTACTCTTTTTAGTAATCCCTCCAGCTCTATATCTTTATCCATTATTTCTGTAGTTATATTTATTTTTATATTTGTTTTATTCAAAGCATATTATCTATTCCTACCCCCTTAGTCCTATTGTCTCTACCCTGTCCCTAAATGCACTTAGTCTGACTAAACTTATATCTGCTGCTGATTACATTATATACATTATTATTACTTCTTTTGTTTTAATTTTTATATAGAATTCTATTTATTAGACTCTTTATAGCTAAGGAACTTTTTTATTTTCATAATTTATTCTAAACCTATTACTTTTTTTTAGCAACACAACTTTCATTATACTTTTTTTTTTTTTTAAAAGATATTTATTTATCTTTGCTTAAAACCTCCTTTAATCTTTTCACTCTCTTTTCATTTAGAAATAAAAAATTCGTTTCAGTCAAATCTCTAATTTAAATCATACCACTTTACATCTTGAAATTTTTATTCTTTAATTCTTATTGACATATGATTAATTACTGTTATATGTGACAGTTCTGCACCCACATTGGGAAAGTCAAATGAACTGGATGGGAGAAAGATTAAAAAAAAATATAGCTTAAAAATTTTTTTTACTCTTCAATTCAAAACAAAATTGTGAAAAACATTTGACTCTTTTTATATATAAAATATGACAAATTATTTATTATAGATTCGATCTACTCCTGCTGTAATTTAGCATTGCATCACACCGGCCCCTCAGGCAAAGAAGCATAGTACCCAGAGGGTACCTATAGCTAGACAGAGGTTATACAAGGTATAATCTACAGCCACATTTCCAAGCTATAGAACTTCTCCTGCTTCTGAATACAAACCCTGTCATTCAAAGCACTTTATTTGT
The DNA here is from genome assembly GCA_028023455.1 of Epiperipatus broadwayi. NCBI lineage: Eukaryota > Metazoa > Onychophora > Udeonychophora > Euonychophora > Peripatidae > Epiperipatus > Epiperipatus broadwayi. The sequence continues at coordinate 9,318,615 of JAQFVV010012404.1, forward strand.
TTTGAAGTAAACTTCAGGTGCCAGTTAATTACAAAAAGTAACTAACATGCTCTGGATAACAGCCACCAATTCAGCGCCTGATAAATCCCAACTAGCTCAATTAAAAAAGTAATATAATAAACTGCCTTAATTAGTAATATTAGTAAAAGAATCGACGAACAAATACTAATTTCCAAAAATAATTTATTTTAAATACTTTAAAATTAATTAGAGAACTCATTCATCCCTTTCTTGAATAAACTAATAATTACATATAATATCCCAGGCACACACACATTATAATAAATATAGAACATTCATTAACATAAGCATTGAAATGTTATATATCACACACACACATTTTTCCATAAGCAATTTGTATGATTGGGAAAGTTCTGGGAATATTTGCTGCTTACACTAACTGCACATGAATAGTTATTTTATGCTAGTTAAGAGCTCAGTTCTGTTGACTCTGGATATTTCAAAGATTGCAATGGCTACAATAATAAATTACTGAATTAATAGGAATGGGAATAATGAATATTACCTATAGGTTTTTTAGGATATGCATTTCTCTGGATAGATAGCTGCTTCTTTCTCCTGTGTGATTTTTGTTGTACCAACTGGCTGGGATTCGGATTGCTGATGAATGTGGGTATTGCTGCATTTCAATCCAGCAGACAAATGTTCGAATGGCTTAGATTGTTAGATATTCATTGTGTTTAATTAGAGGCTTTCATATATTCTACGGCGGTCTGAGACTGGAAAACAGTGTCAGACTTCTTTTGATTAGCAACACGTTTTTCTTGGCATTCACAAAAATATGCTTTATTTGCACAGATTGGAATAACACTGCTAAAAGATGATCTGATCCGCTGATGATGAGTTTTTTAGGTCTATTTATATGTGGCCCTTTTATTGTTCAGCTTGATTAATATTTAAATTAAATTTATTAAATAAATTCCCATTATTTGTTCACATTCCTCATTAGATTAACTTACTTAGGATAAGATTTAACTTTTTAATTATTCCCATTGTTTATTTGTAGCGATCTTTGAATTTAACTTAACTTTTATGTTACAAACTTTACCTTCCATTTTTCTTTTTAAATTCGACTTCTTTTTATATGTACACATATGTACATATTTTAATGTACTTTTAAAATCCACATACGCATCCCTCACTCTTAAATAAATGATGAGAGAGCAATTTTTAGTTTTTATGTAACAGATCTTTTTTTAATTTTAAATCTTTATTTAATTAAATCTCTCCCTCCCCCCTTTTAATTGTTTTCCTATTTTTCTTTTTAAACTTAGTACACTTCTAAGAGTAATTTACACAGCTTTATTTTTTTCTCTTCATTTTCCTTCCGGCAATATATGCCAGGCTTTTAGAACAAAATTAAACAATGACTTCTTTTAAAACTTTTAATCCTAAAATTTTATTATAAAATTTGTAATGCTTAAATAGTGGTACAATATATATGAAAGGTCTTCAACTGCTAATCTACCATATGGAAAATGAAATTTTAATAGAACATGAACATTTTTTAATTTGCTGAGGATTTCCAATCCAGCTTAGAATTTCTATCAGGTAATCTTCCCAAAGACAGCCTACCTTGCCATTTAATTATTGGAATTCAATAATTATTCAACTATTATTAGATCTAGTAAAAGAAAAAAATATTACAAAAAACACAACAACATTCTCTCACAAAAAAAAACTATTGACTGGCTTGTTAATTAATAACTTTTTATTTACTATCTCTTTCTTGAGAGATAGTGAAAAGCCATTGCCCTGTAGTAGACCATTTAAGCTATTCTTAGTTTTACATATAGGTGGTAATTAAGTGAATGAGATTCAAATATAAGGTTTAACCACAAATATTCATTGAGCAGTGCTTATCCAAAAGCATTCCTTGTTATCTTGCAAACTAATAAGTTGATTTATTAAAGGTTAGACATTTTGATACAAAGTCCTTGCTGTCTTCTATATGTTTTGTTTATCATTTTCTTATAATTTTATTTTTTTAAATATTAGTGCTTTCAGAGATTTTGAATGGTAAAGTTGACTGTAATGAATCTTTCATGGCAATAGCTATCCCTTGCATTAATTATGTGGAGATTAATTTCATATCCATTCTTTAATTACATATACAACAATTTTGATTCTAATCTTTTTTTTTGTAAACAAGTATGTATGAATATATCAGTATGAAAAATCTCAATGTTGGTATAACAATGAACACGATATCATCAGCAAAATAGACATTTTTAGATGTAATGAATCTTTCATGGCAATAGCTATCCCTTGCATTAATTATGTGGAGATTAATCTCATATCCATTCTTTAATTACATATACAACAATTTTGATTTCTAATCTTTTTTTTTTGTAAGCAAGTATGTATGAGTATATCAGTATGAAAAATCTCAATGTTGGTATAATAATGAACACGATATCTTCAGCAAAATAGACATTTTTAGATGTGATCCTATACAGGGCAGAATCAATAATAACACAATTTGGAATTAATTTTGATATAAAAGCTTCATTTGCAAATAATTGTATATCGGAATAGCATTATTCAGGGATTCCCATCTTCAACAAATGTAGAAGGATTTAGAAAATATACTTAAAAAATGTCTTGCCTCAGGGATCTCATTTTTAAAAATATATACATAAAAAGGTACTAGTTATGATAGCTGGGCACAGCCACTTAATGGCTTTGTTTATGTGCAAAAATGCATAAAAATGCTATTTACGTGGCCAGACTTATGACTAATACTACAGTTCTGTTGTATTAGCTGATGCAGGCCACTTGATGGCATTGCACAGAAATATTATGGCCTGTTTTGTGCTTCGTGATACTTTATGCAAATTCGTACAATTCACAGTTGGCTACCATATCGTATAACGGTGGCTGGATTTCAAGTGACCACAACTTTTTAAATCTCCACAGCAGAGTAATTTCATTTCTTCTTAAATCAAGCAGTCTGAATCACTAAAAATTGTCTCACTGTACCCATCTTTCCCTAATAACTTGGAATGTACAAAACATTGGCAAAGGATAGGGCAAACATGATTCAGCTGAGCTCGCATGAAACCTCATGTTTTCATGAGAAAATAAATGAGACAAATAAAATGGCATACTGCTGCAAGCAGATTTTCAAATTGTGTTAGTTGCTGACAACAGAAGTTGGGTATGTAGTGGTGTTTACATAGCTGGATCTACTGCTAATACAACAGTTTCTGTTATATTAGCCATTGCAAGCTGCTTGATGGCGTTGTGCAGAAATATTATGGCCTGTTTTGTGCTCTGCGATACTTTATGCAAATTCACACAATTCATAGTTGGCAATCATATTTTTTCTGAGAGTGGCTGGATTTCAAGTGGCCATAAGTTTTGAAATCTCCATAGCAGAGTAATTTCATTTCTACTTAAATTACACAGTCGACTGACTCACTAAGAATTCTCAGCACAACGTAGTGCGGCGAGTCCATAAAACTCTACATTTGCAAAACAATCTCGCAATTCAGATATCAGTCACACTGCTGCAAGTGAAAGTATTTGATTCACACATTTTTCCCAAATAAACTTTTGTGATTCTACAATATAAATCAATAATAAAAAAAAAAGTTTAAAAAAAAGTTTTGGTCTTATTTTATTTGGGGGGGGGGGGGAGTGGTTGAGAAAAAGTTTGTCATCACTGAGACGAAAGTTATTTTTGGTTTGTTTTTATTTAAAAAAAAGATAGAACAAGATTTTATTAAAAAAAAAAAGGTAATACAAATAAAATGGAATAAAAATTGGTTTTAAAAATAATAAAAACAAAAGGTAATACAAATAAAATGGAATAAAAATTGGTTTTAAAAATAAAATTTTTACTATATCAGCAGTAAAGATGTGTTTGTGTATTGTTTTTGTTATTGTAATTTGTTAGTAGATAGAAAAAAACTATTTCCAAAACAAAAGGTTATGATTCTATGGCATAAATCAATGGAAAAAAAAACAAAAGTTGATAAAGTCAAAAGTTTTGGTGTTATTTTATTGGGGGGTAGTTGAGAAAAAGTTTGTGGTCACTGAGATAAAAGTTAGGAAAAAGTTATTTTTTGGTTTGTTTTTATTTTAAAAAAAAGATAGAACAAGATTTTATTAAAAGAAAAAAAGGTAATGCAAATAAAATGTAATAAAAATTTGTTTATAAAATAAGAAAAGTTTCACTATATCAGCAATAAAGATGTGTTTGTGTAAGGGGAAAAAAAGTTAAAAATATAGTAGAAAAAATAAAAGGAAAAAAAATTTAAAGATGTAGTAGAAAGAAAAAATCACTCGCGGCTTGGGAACATTACATTTGATTGTTTTTGCATAACAAAAATGCCATCAAGCGGCCATCCCTGGCTATCAAATTATGGTTTGCCTGATGACAACTTTTCAAAAGCTGAATGTAGGACAATGTTTGTTAATAAGGAGCTATCATAGTTTTAAATTGAAATAGCTGCTATTACAAAACATGGACATGGTTATAGATTTTTTTTGTGACATCATCAATCAAAAGCAAACTATAAGATATTAGATTTATTGTTAAGACTAATTTGGAATCATTTAATATTGGGATCTCTTGTTGTATCAATGAAAGAACTAATGATATTAAAAATTTTAGTTTGTCAATATATGTATTCCAAAGATATATACAGAATGTTCAGAGGAATAAAGCTTTTACTTTTTATTAGATATTACTGCATTGATAATATTATCTAAAATACACTATATTTTTATTCTTGATACTAACACATGTGATTACAGAAACAATAAATTAAGACTCAATAAAATATAGCATTAATTCTATAATTTCAAATGGTCTATTCAATAAATTAAGACTCAAGAAAATATAGCATTAATTCTATAATTTCAAATGATCTATTATTATCAAATTTTTTACACAATATACAGATTGACAATCATGAACTCTTTGACTAGAAGAAAAATCAATGTAAAGAAAGTTTGATTTATGCCCACTTAGCTGCCATCTTATGGATAATGTTATAATTATTAAATAGTCAGAGTATAATAGAATAACTTCCACATAGAGATTATTATACAGATAGATTATGGTAGTTACATAAAAAAATAAATTCTATTCAATAATAACAGTTAAAAGTATTGCTATTTGCTCTAAGTTTTAACAATTGTTAAGTATTTAAATTGCCATAAAAGTATATTAATAATGTCATTCATTAGCCTAGAGATTATCCAATAATAAATAATATTTCTGTAGTATAATTTTCATTACACCACTCTGATGTAAAGTAAGGACTGGTTTCTATCATTTTAAATACTTTGTGGAGGGATGTAATCATAAACATATGACCAAAGACATGTGGAAAAGATGTATAATCTCCAAGATGCACATTTCATGTGCACCAGAACTAATCAGTTGTGCCAAGTCATAATCTCTTACACATATCTCTATAAATGCTTAGTAGATATGGATAGCCAATTCCTACAGTTTTATTGATAAATATCAAACTGACTGCCCCCAAAATTTTGACAAATATTTATTAGTCATTTATTAGACTAGAGATTATCCGATAATAAATAATATTTCTGTAGTACAATTTTCATTACAGCATTCTCACACAAGGTATACTGAACAATGATAAAGACATGTATAAGAGATTCTGGGCAACTGAGTGCTGGTTCAGCATGAAAATATACCTTGGGGATCACACATTTTTTTCACGTCTTTGGTCATATGTTTATGATTACATCCTTCCACAAGTTGTTAAAAGTGGATAGAAAGCAGTCCCTAACTTCTGTGAGAATAATGTAATGAAAATTACATTACTGAAATAATATTCATTATTGAATTGTCTTTAGTCTAATCAATGACTAATAAAAAATATTATATTTCCAGGAAATGGTTTATCTCAAAGTTGTGAGGGCAACAAATTTGACACTTACTAATTAAACTATAGTAATTGGCTATCCATATATAATACACAATAATAAATATATGCATAAAAGAGTGTGGTTCGGACCAATTAATGAGTGCTGGTTCAGCACAAAATGTGCATCTTGGAAATCATGCATCTTTTTCACATGTTTTTGGTCATATGTTTATGATTCCATCCATCTACAAAGTGTTAAAAGTGGACAGAGCCCAGTCCCTACCTTGCATGAGAGTGGTGTAATGAAAATTACACTATAGAAATATTATTCATTAAAATTGCCAGTTTCAACTGTCAAAATTGTCTGATTAATAAAGCATGGAATTCTGTTAATCTATGTGATTGATTCCCTAAAAAGAAAAATTCTGATTCTTTGACAATGATTCTATAATTAATGGCTTGATTAAAGATGTATAAAAAACAAATCATTCTCTGTTTGGCTGAATAGTACAATGAATGGGAACCTTCATAAACAATATAAAGATTTGAAGGCAGACATTTAATGATTGACAAAAAAAAAAGTAAGAATAACTAATAAATTAAAACTGTACAAAAGAGATACAATCATTACTAATAACATATAGATATTTTTTTGAATTTTTCAAAGTACAGGAGATATTTTTATTTTCATGCTAATAGTGTTAATTTGAATATATAAAATAATTATTTTGATTATCTTTTGAGTAATGATATAAAGGTTTTTGATGATGATATTAAATGATAGTCATCTTATTTATTCACTTATATTTGGTTGGAGATATCTATTTTGATAATGTAAAATAGCTTTTTGTAATCTTAATAATAATTCTAATGAGATTCTTGGACAAATATTTGCATGATATATTTATTTTAGCACCATTGGAATTCTTTAAAAATATTTGCACCTATGTAAATATATGATTTTTAAAAATAATTATTTTGTTGATTTTATAAATCAGAGGTTATAAATAACTGTAGTAATTATTCTAAAACATTATTATTGTTGACTATAGCAAAAGTATTTTCAAATATTTTATTGAATATATCATTTCTAGCCATAGACTAATTAATTTAGAAAAATCAAAAAGCATTATAAACCATGTTTTGTGGTTGAAAGGCAAATATAAAAAATTGTTAAAAGTAAAGTGCATTTATTAAAAATGTTTTTTACAATTTTGAAAAAATTTGGTTATTCACCAAAATTTATTCACATTACAAAACTTATATATAATAAGAAGAAATATTATTAATTTGAGACTTGAAATTAAAATTAATGTTAAAAGGAACATCTAGTTCAACTTTGTTTTCCAGTTTAATTTGAATTCATTAAAAACAAAACAAGAATTCAGTATGTTATCAATTATGCTATTGTTGACAATTGAAAGGGTAGTTTGCATAATGCTGTTAACATGTAAGTGCAACTTATAAAAACGTTGATTGATTAATCAATTTCTAATAAAACAGTTATGGAGATAAATTTCTTCAATTTTTATATAGGATAGTTATCATCTTAAAAATTGTGAATCAATTTCAATATTTTAGTAGCTTTTTCAGTAGAAAAACTTGAATGTTGAGGATGTAAGACAGATTTTAATGTTTATTATGTTTAAGTTAAAAATATATTATTTCATCATAATGGTACAACTATTTCAACTAATTAAGTTGTATATAGGCTGCTAATGGTAAAACTATTTCAACTAATTAAGTTGTAATTAGCCTGTTATTCTTACAATTTGGCCATCATAATATGAAGGCATTAATAAAATTTCATTTAAAGATACTCCATAATATTAAGATCAGAAGATGGCAAATCATAAAATCATTTGTTAAGTTTTTTATTTTGCTATATGTGATGATATTGCATCTTTTATTGTAAGGGCACTGACCTTATTTACATTAAAGATTAACTCAAAAACATTATTATAAAATGTTGATTGTCTTCATTGGGAGGATTTGGCTTAGGATAAAATACAGTGAAAACTTACAATTAGACAAAGTGGGGAACTTATTCAGAAATAAAAATTTGCTGTCGAAATTAAGACAAAGAGTCAACATGAAGGATATATAGAGTATTTATAATTCTGTGAGATTAGTTTCTAGGATAAAATTCAATTTAACATTTGCTTTTTAATCTTTCTCACTATCTTGTTTTTGTCTTCTGGAGTGAAAATAAACATATTCATTTATGAATATTTGTTAATGATGATTAATGATATAGCAATTCTAATTTCAGAAGGTGAATACGTTGAGCAATAGATGACGTTTTGTCTGAAAAATAAAATATACATAGATAATGTAAAATATATTTTATAATTCAATTTGTTCTTTAAAATGAGGGGGCGGGGGACAGGCCAAACACATAATTCATAATTTATTGGAAAAGTTTCAATAAACGAGTACGAATGTTAGTTTTTAGTCGTTTAAAAATATTATAGCAACCACTTTTATTTTTATAAGTAAATAAAACCAACAAATTTTGAAGCAAATTTTAAAATTTGTTCGAATAAATTGATTATCTTTAATATTAAATATTTTACGTTTTCATTTTGTTACTTACTATATTTTAAAGTTAAATTCTGAATGTATATATTGGCGTTAGATTTTTCCAAATATTAAAAACAATAACCTCGCTACTTAGCTCAATGCTTTCGTCTGCTATTTTTGAAAGTATTATTTATAAAATGTAATATTTGTTGCTTTATCATCAATAACAAATTAAAGATTGTAAATAATTATAAAGTCATTAATCTGTTAATTGTTTATAAAGCATGAACAGTGTTTTATTTAGTTTCGTAAAATTACCATAGCATATTCATATTTTTAATTATTGTGGGAGTCGAGAGTATACATATTTGTTCATGCAAACATACTTGAGACTATGCTTATAAAATGCTGTATTAGGATATGTTACTATTTTTTTTTTACGAATTCACCAAAATTATACATCTCTAAAAGTTGAATGATATGACCGTTCTGAATGCGCGAGCAGATCCGTAGTTCAATTCCTCGTGCTAGCTTTTGTTTAAATTTAAACAGATTCTCTATTCGAAAAAAACTGTTTTAGAAGATGGTAAATGTTTACTTTCTGATAGTAATTGCATATTATGAATGTAGATGTATTTAAATAAGGTAATTGTTTGTAATATATATTAAAGTATTTATTTTTAGATACAATTTTTTATATTAAAATTATTATTTTCTTAAATATTTAAAAGAAAAAAAAACTTCTTGATAACATTCTTCGTTATTCATTATACATTTTTTATTTTTGAAAAGTCTGACGTTCTCTATGCATTTTCTTATTGACACTTTCTCAAGTTAAGTTTATATATTTTATTCTTTCCTCTGTATGATACTTTACCTCATCTTGTCTTCAAGCTTTTCCTTGCTGATATAATATCTAGAATTCACTAATTTTATATTACTTTGTTGTAATTTCATCAAGACGATATACAAGTGGAAGTTTTATAAAAAAAATATTTTTTTTGTATAACTATAAACCCTTTTTGTTCAATCATTTATAAACAAATAAAAATAAAATTGGGGACATTTTCAAAATTGTCGTTATTATGTTTTCTCGGTTATAATTCATATTTCATTATTAATAAAATTTTAGATACAATTTTTAAAATAAATTGCCAAAGTAAATTAATTCTTTATTTGGATAGGTTAAATGTAGCTTTTGAATTCGCTACATGTTTGTGATCTACTGGGGATGGTAAGAGGAGTTAGTACTACCATTCAAGAAATAGTTACAATTTTAAATAACTGTCAAATTTAGAGAAAATATTGAGTGTAAATATTTATGAAGCTGCAGTTTTGGGGTTATTGGTGCAGTAAATATTTAGATGGATAAAATAATTTAAATAAGATTCTAAAGAAAATTGAAAAATATGAACTTCAGAATTAATATTACTCAAAATAACTTTCAAATAATAGAAAGAAAAAAATAGAATTGATGTTACTATTTGATGAATAAAGACTTTAGAAGCTGAACAAATTATAGGTAGCCATCTATAAGATTTTTGCATATGTATTGATTGGTAGATGTAAAAGAATTGATAGAAAATAATATAATGAGGGGAGATGCAAAAGATTTTGGAACATTATAAGTATGTAGGAGAAAATAAGTTTGTGATTATTCTGCTAATGAAAATAAAGATGAAGTAGTAGTTTATATTTGAATTTTTAACTGAAGAAAATGTATATAATAATGATGATAGAAATAAATTGTGGAAAGGATTGCAAATTTGAAATTTAAATGGATGATAAATGGTTTATATAATATGAAGGCTGCATTGAGATAATTATTTATTAGTTAGGAAATATACTTAGTATCCACGATTTTACTGTTTTGTTTATATTTATGATGTAACTAGCAATTATGGAGTTAGGAAGGGGTTTTGAATTATTATTAGTTAATCATAAAAAAGTATATAATTTGTAAGGGTCTGTTGTTTTTTTTTTTTAATTGGTAATAATTTTTATATGCAGAAATTTTGAATATCTCTAAAAATAGATAAAAATATCCGGGATAAATTTAATGAGAAAAAATATAAAATTATGATAATTAATGGAATGGGAAAAGAAGTGAAAGTATTAGGGGAGATAATTTGTAAATGGTTTGAGAGTTAAATTGAAAAAGTAAAAAAAAGTAAATTTTAATAAATAAAATAATGCTGCTTATATTTAATAGACATATTGTATAAAGAATTGTATGGAAAGGAATTCTGATAGTAGTATTAATGTATTAGAATAATGTTTTATGTAATAATGAGGAAAAACAACAACAAACAAATATGTTGGACAGATTTCAAAAAAGAAATAGAAAGGAAGTGCAGATACATGAAGAACTAAAGCCATTCAGTCAGGAATTGATTAAATTCTATATAATTTATTCCCTTTATTTTAATTAAGAGTTATCTGTTATAAGTTTTAGTAATTACGGATAAATGGATAATAGTATCTATTAACCTCTACAGTTTCTGATTATTGATCTTTATCAGTGAGGAACATTGATTTGCATATATGCATATACAGACCTTTTTTAAATTTTATTCTGTTAACCTGAAAACTATAGTTTCATTCATGCTACCATTTTGAAGCCAAACCAATAAGTTCAAATCTAAATTAAAACATGTCATGATTTCAGAATGAATCCCAAATCTTATAGTGTGAAAAGAGTAGAAGTGGCTGCTTAATGTATGGTACTAGATTCAAGCATATTGACTTGAGCTCAAAATGTTAGTATGAATGAATCTCAGATTTTTAACTTGGGGTATTATAAATGAAATTGCTGCTTGAGCTAGAAAGTGTGGGTTTTTTTTCCAATTGATTTCTCATTCTACAATAGATGATTTGAGTAGAGTAAATAGAGTGAATAGTGAAATTTTGGAAATAAGCTGAAAAAAATGTTATTTGATTTATAAATTACAATTCATGGATTATGATTGATTAGCTAAAATATGCTTTAATTGGATGATATAGAAAAATCAAGTAAGTAAATAGTAAGTAGTAGGTCATACTAAGGAATTATGAATAAGAGATATTTATTTATATATAAAGGTTGAAATAAAAGCATATTAAAAATTAACTAATTAGTTATCATATATAAATAACAGGAAATAATAAGAGAGAAAGAATGAAAAGGTTTGAATGCTTACAAAAATAAACAAAAATTTAAATATATATAGCAGTATGTAAAAAAAGCAGTTCTTTGTAAATATAGAATATAGATCTGGTAATAAAAGAATATGATAATTAAATGAATAAGTAATATTTAATTTGAAAATTGTAATTAATATATTATAAGCTATATCTTTTAATACCTATGAATAGGAGCATTTAAAGATCCATTATTTTAATTAAATAATGATATAATAGAAGGCAGTTAAATGCCTCATTCATAAAATTAAAAATAGAAAAATAAAATATTTCAATTTTTTTGCATACATATATGGCCTGATTTTTAAATCGGATATGTAGATGTCAGTTTATGAACTAGGGCCTGGTCAATTAATTTTGGCATCTGAAGCAAGCATTAGAAAATATACATTTAAATTTTAATGAAAATGCTCATTTAAAATAGTTTAATGAACAAAAAAGCAATGTGTTTATTAATAAATTTACAGCAACAAGTCACCATTATCATCATTTTCAACTTTTATCAATTCGTTGCAGGATGAAGGTTAATCCAGTTTCTTCAATTCCTAAATTTTTCTCTCCATAATTCATCAGCAAACTTCTTTATTTTGTCCATCTCACACATGGGCTCTTTCTAGGTCTTTTACAATCACTTGGAATTCAGTTTAAGACCCACTGTTTATCTACTTTTATTTCTAGCAATATATCCAATTCAGCTCCACTCCTTATTCTCTCGCCCAAGTATTTCATTATTGATCCCTTCATATTACTCCTAATTTACATCTCTCCATATTTATTAATTAGTCTGAAGTCTCTGTTAAATATCCAAATCTCAGATCCATGAATAAGAACTGGTAAAATACGTTTATTAAAACCTTTCTTTTCAAACACTTGGGCATATTTTATTTTAATATTAAGTTATTTTTACTAAAAGTATTTCATCCAAGTTTAATTCTATGATTAATTTCACCCATAAAGTTTTCTTCTGCATTAATAATCTGATCAAGATATTTGTACTTGTTAACTTCTTCTAATTCATCATTATCAATCATTATTTTCTTTTGAGAAAATACATTGAACATAACTTTAATATTTTTAGCATTTATCTTTAGTCCTACATTTTTACTTTCACCCGATAACTCTTGCAACATTTCCTGAATCTCTGAGTCATTATTTATAAAAGCAATTACATCATCTGCAATATGTGAATGACTTAAATAATCTCTATTTACTTTTGGCCTCTTAGCTTCACATTTTGATGCACAAAATATTTTTTTCAAAATTGCTATAAAAGTTTTGGAGATGTAGAATCACCTTGTTACACATTCTTTTTAATGTTAGTCTTTTTAGTATCACCATGTAATCTAATCATTGCTGTTGCGTTTGAATAAATATTCTTCAGGCTATGATGATATCGCAGGTCTATATCTTGATGTTATAGAATCAAATGCTTTTCATAATCTACCACTAAAAATAACTCTTATTCACTGAATCCTTTCTCTTCTGTTGGTATTTTAATTTAATCTAGTATGTTAAAATCATTTATAAATCAAGTTTGTTTTTTGGTTGGTTAAAATACAAATTTGCTGTAAATGAATTTTAATTATCTTGGTAAAGATTTTATACAGAACAGATAAAAGGCTGATAGACCTGTAATTTCTAATAACTTTTTCATCACTTTTTGAAACATTATAATACACTTTCCAATTATCTGGTACATTTTTATCATTTATGTTTTTCTATATATAACTTTGCCAACAAATTTTCTATTTCTTTATCTGATTCTTTTAATACATCAATAATAATTCCATTATTTGCTGTTACTTTTTCTTTCTTCATAGTTTTAATTGCATGTCTCATGTTTTTTTAAAAATACTAGGCATAATAATTTTTGGAGATACTTAGTTTTCTTGTTTTTTTATTACAGTATAATTCTTTATAAAATTCTTTTAGATATTTAAGTATTCATTTTTTATTTTTTTTGTAATAGTTCCATCATTTCTTCTTATTGCAGAAATAACTTTTCTTTTCTATAGCTTTCCTTGCCAATTCACAATTATATTGTCTTATACTAAATCTTTCCTACCATGTAACAAAACTTTAGATATTCAATTTTTTATAATGGATCATTTTTATATATTTCTTATTCTATTAATATATTTTCTTATCTCAATAGTAAATTTTCTGGTTAATTGCTGTCATTGTTGCACTAGTTATATTTCTTGCAGTTTTTAATAATATATCAGTTATTCTTATTGATTTCATTCAAGTCTGAATCTTCAAAATCTTAATAATTTTAAAATAATTTGCAAGTTTTAAGTTAGGAATATATATCAATTGTTAATAACATTTTTTAAAATAATTTTAATCTCTAGTTTTACATTAACACATACATATCTTATATCTCACTAATTGATGATCATTGCTTGTGTTGAATCCATCAAGAACATTACAATCTTGAAATACATATTTTCTATAATTCAAATATATTGTATTTTTATTTAGATATGTCTATGTTCATTTTCATTTAGCATTTTTCTCAAAGAAAAATTCATAACATAGTTGTTTTTTTCCCGTGATCTCTACAAATCTATATCCACTTTCATTTCTATCACAATAATCATATTTACCCACACCATTTTCACTTTTCAGTTGTTTAGCAATTCTAACATTAAAGCCTCCTATGATAATTTAAAAATGTTATTTGGTCTAATCAAAAAGTATTTTGTACATCCATGTTAATTTGAATAATTAATCTTGCCATTCTTTGATACACCTCAATCTTGTTGTTCTTCCACATTGTATTCACAATGAATTTGACTCCATTTGTCTTTTCAGTATTTGTCCCTTTCTGTTAAAGTATATGCCCACTTTTTAAATCAATTTTGTCTTCATTTTTGCTCTAAGTTCATAAAATCCCACAATGACCCATTTAGTATTAGAAGTTTTTGAAATTTGTGCAATCTTCCTTTTTTTGAAAGTAGTCAACAGTTATAAATACTTAAATAAAAGATTGTCATTGAATGGTAATCTATGTTCATACACAAAGGATTCTTAACCCTCTTTACCTTTGATTCCAACCATTGTCTTGTCCAATGACTTCACATTCTTCTGGAAATAAGGGCCATGATTTAGTTTTATCTGTCATCATTGTAAAACATATAAAAAAAGAAAAAAAAGTTTATTTGCATATTCATTCATCCTGCCTCAAGAAAATGCATACTTCAGTTAAGAACTATCAGGCAATCAAGAAAAAAGACCATGGTGTTTCTTTATTTAAAAAACTCCAATAAATTCACTGCGCTGATTGATGCATGTTGCAAGCAGTCCATTCATGTTCTTGTGGATGGAATATTATGAATTTTTGTCCTGCTCTGTTGCTTTAAGTTCTCAAAGAGAAATCAAAGGGTCTTCATCTAATTAACAGGAAACTCATTTCTGCAGCGATGACAACAGCAGCACCAACTATAGAAGCATAAAATAATATATAACAGCAATTATAAAAACATAATATATTTAGCAATGAAAATAATTTATTTAGCTAGTAATTAATGTACTAGTAACCAAAATAATATAAAATGAATAGATCTTGTTTTATATTTTGTGATGAAATTATTTATGATGAAAAGTCATATCAAAATATTTTATTATTTTTTTATACCTAATTATGGTTCCAGAGAAAAAAATTTCAGAGATACATCAACAAATTTCTTTTATTCTTTAAAAATCTTATCATTTTCTGAGATATCTTTTCCCCCCTTTTTATAAAAAAATTATAATTAGTTAGTATTTATTAAAAAAAAACTATATGTAATTAATAATTTCAATTTTTAATACACATGTCAATAATATGTACATTTTACTTTTTATCAATTAGTGTTTTTTTTTTTTTGCCTGTTGGTATGTATTGTGTACCTCAATCTAATAAATAGATTACACCCTATAGCAAAATTAATCAAATGAAATTTATTCTCATTAATTAAAATAAATAATTGAAAAAATATTTAATAGGTAAAGCAAAATAACAAAGTTGAATAAGGAATTAATGTTTTGTGGAATAGTATAACTATATCAAGTGCTACAATATAATTAGAATTAAAATAAGCATTTGGAGGAAATGTGTGGTTAGAAAAATAAGTTATACAATGAAAAAAGAGTTCTAATGCTAGAAGTAAATTAGATATTGTGTTGAAATGAAATTATTAAATACATAATGTGATGGATATTTATCTAGGCTTAGTGCAATTTATGATTTTAATATTCTTTTGTATCTATCTATCTATATATATATAAACCTGAAATTTTTTTTATTTGTTTGTTACTTAATTCAACAAATATTGCATCATTTTTGATGAGTTTTACACAATTTTTTTTTTTTGGAGAATTATATAGACTAGATTTTTGCTTTATGATACTTGTTTTAAAAATTTTCTTCTAATGTAAGTGAAGCCACAGGAACAGGTGGTAAACATATAAATTAGTGAAAAAGAAAATAAAACTGATTTAAGTATATCATTTCAGGCCAAAGGCTTTTCCAGCATTCATTCATAGATGAAGAAATTAAAAAGAAAAAATTCTTAGCAGATTTGCCAGTGCCTATTGATGAGAGTTGTTTTTAAATTAATTTTTTTTATTGATTTATCCTTTGAGTTAAGATTAATTAAAATCCATTTGCAGACCAAATATTTAATGGCTAGCTGAATGATTTATAGGCTAACTATATGAAATAAATCTGAAGCTTGCTTGAAAATAAATCCTCAGCTATCTCAAAAAATAATTCCATCTGGGTATTTCCATATTTAAATTTTTTGTTACTTCAACATTTTGACATTTGTCTCTTTTACTAAGACAAATGCAGATTTATATCTTCAATAAGTAAATAAAAGTATATGAAAATTTTTTGCTATATAAAACAGTTTGATTCATGCTACTAGGAAATATAACAATATATCTTTATTAAGATTATTCATATGTGTAAGTTATTTATCACATCAATGATTTTTTAAATTATCAACATGTCTGTAGTTGTCATTTGGTTTTATTTTGTGTTAACTCTTTTATAAGGACCCCCTTCCTCCCCCAAAAGAAAAAGTTGCAATTGCTATTATTAGTGAATGCCATGATTTTGATTTTGATTTTAATAAAGGCACTCTGTGAAGTGATTTTTTTTTTCTTTATCATTTTATTTGGTTACAGGTTTCTTTTTTGTTGTTGTTATCTTTATTTATTTTAATTTAGTATAAAGAATTAGAGTGTGTTTTAAAAGATGGTTCTTTACTTTGTAATGTGTATACATCTTCAAGATTTGTGAAGCATCAGAAAACTTTTCTCAACATTTTGCTTGCATTTATGGTAGATGCATTTCTAAAGTTGCCTAATTTTTAAAAAAAAAATGATATTCAGAGTTTATCAATTTAATCTGGAGAGACTATCATCAATAGTATTCTGTCCCATGGACAAATCAAGAAAGTAGTCACATCACTAATTCATCCATTTTCCCATTCCATTCTCTTTATTGCCCAGCTCTTCAACGTCACATAACTCTTCCCATCTCTTATATTATCCAACAATGTCAATTTTTTCCATGCTTCTTGCTTCCACTCACTATTTCCTCCAAAACATATTTTATTAAACTATACTTTCTTCTTAATATATTTCCAATCCAGTTATCTCTAATTTCCTCAATTTTTTTTCATTTACTCTTTTCTAAACTTCCTTATTTGATATTTTATTCATCCAACTGATTTTTCCATTCTTCTCCATGTTCAAATCTCAAAAGCTTCCAATTTGTTCCTAATTTTATTACTCATTGTCCACATTTCACAACCATACAATAGTACTATAAGTGATTTTATTGAAAGTTTTCAACAATTATAAACCCACAAACTATTTATGTTTTAATTATTGCATCATAAAAACTTACATTGATCTGGATTTCAGAAATTGCAATTCTATATCAACATTTAATCTATATTTATTTTGCATTAATTCAGAAATGAATTGGTAAGAATATCAAAAACTTAAGTTAATTGTGTTGTTTATGAAGAATAAATCAAATATTTTTATTCTATTAACATTGAATTCTTTATGATCCAATCACATGAAGATTTATTTAAACAATTTTTTAAGATAAACAAAGCAAAACTCTCCATACAGTATTGCCACCCTGTGCCAAACAGAGTAATCAATGAATGCACAAACCTTCTGGCATTCATTGATTAATTGGCACAGGGTGGCAATACTGTATGGAGAGTTTTGCTTTGTTTATAAACAATTATGTGCTAGTATAAGATAGTGATCATGTGATGCTTAATTTTTTAAGATATGAATCTTTGTGAGGTTATTTATATAAAATTTAATTTTTTCTTATTAGAATAATAATATGGTGATAGACTATAATTAATGAAATTTAATTTTTTTATATACATGTTAAAATATTTTTTGTGGCATTTATTATATATATGTATATAATTATCAAAAGAGAACTTACTTCAATTCAAAAATGTTAGAAGTCATAAATGACTATTGTGTGATATTTGAAATATTTAATGTTAAAGTGATGCAATAAAATTTGAAAGAGTTGTAAATTCAATAGTTTTAATTTATTGTGATTAATTATAAAATGAAAATTATTTGTTGGTTCAAATTTTAAACATCAGATACAAGCTATTCTGTAACTAATGGGAGATCTGATCAGAGTATATATTTGTAAATTTTACTTTTTCTCTCATTTTTATGTATAAAATAAAGAAGTTTAATATTATATATATTTGTGTTATGTTTATATTTACTTAACTGTATGTAAACCTTTTTCTATTTGTCTTTGATAAATTATTATGTAAATGTATCCCAATGCTCTTTCTAATTTTATTAAAGTTCAAAATATATAGATCTGATTAAAACATAATCTTTTGAATAATAATAATAATTGTTGCCTGTAATTTGGCTTGCTCTTTATTTTATTGAGGTGATGTTAATTTGAATTAACCACAATTGGGAAAACTCACTTCATTGTGTAAAATAGAATGCTGAATAATTTTTATTGGATTAATTTAAAAAAGTCATCTGACAAGGGAATTAAAGCAAATAATCAGTTAATGGGAGGGGGGAATAAATTAAAAATAAAGATCAACAATAAGAAAATACTAGTATTGTATCAGAATAAATTGCTATTAAAATTGAATATTGAAGAAAAGAAAATATGTGTAGAAAAATCAGAAAATATAAAGATAAAAAAATCATGCAGAGAATAAAATTAAGTTTGGGTTTAGATTTATTTAGTGATAAATTGAAGTTAAATACAATGTTTATTAAAATGATTATTCTAATTATATATAAAAATTGCAATTGTATATGTATTTGATTGTACGCTATAATTTAACAGACCCTTTCACAAATTGATCATTTTGTTCAAGCAATGTTTCTACGTGTATACTTTACATATCATTGAATATAAATGTTAAACTTTAAAATCTCTACATCATACATTCAAAAAATTCCAGGAAATTCTTTGAAAGAATATTTGACTGTATTTTATTTTGTAATGAATGTTTTAAATAGAACCTTATGTAATACATAAATTTGACATATATACACATACTTTGAAAATAATACATATTAAGATATCAATAAAAATAATTAACAAAAAAATAAAACAATATGGTTATACAAAAAAAAAAAACTACAGTAAACCATTAAGAAATAAACACAACTGATTGAGTGCACTAGACAAGAAAATAGTTGACTAAAAGATGATTCATGGAATCCCTCATGCAGATGAGGATATATTAAATTTATGAATTCAAATTTTCATTTTAATATTTTTTTTCAAACTGCAAATGGTGAGTCCATAGATATGGGAGTACAACTGTATATTAAAAAGTTCCATTTAATGATATTGTTAAGATAATAATTACAAAGATAAGAGTCTACAAGAATATAGGATCAGTATAATGAAAGATAGTAATAAAAATTCTGACTTGATTTTTACATCCCATAAAAAAAAAGCCATATAAATTAGAAATGAATTAAAATGAAAAATGGAGAATAATAATAAAAAAATGTTTAATAATGTTTTCTTTTTTTTTAATTACTCAAGATTATATTAAACAATAGAACACTAATTGATAGAAACCACTCATGGAAATCTAAATGTCTATTAATTCTAATCATTACTTATATTGTGATTTCTGAAGTTAGAAAATTAATGTTAATCATTTTTTTTAATATAGTTACTGATTCATTTACTGGTGATTCAAAAAACAAAAAAATGACATGGCATCAAATGTTTTAGTAAAGTTAGAAAACAAAATTTGGAATGTATAAATATAGTGAATGAAATAGTGAATTTTGACAAAAAAAAAAAAAAAACATTTCTCCAGAGTAAATGAAAAATAATAAATTGTGAATAAATTACTAGACAAAACAAAAAAAATTTAAAATATACGCATAGAAGTAAAAAATACTACTACTTTAGCTGTTAGTACCAAAATTTTTGCATTTTCTCATTTAGCAACATCATTTTTAGATAAATTTATTAATGATTATTATCAATTATTACATTTAAGGTTTTTACATTATTTTTAGCCCAGATATAAACTTTAAAATTAATTAAAGATTAATATATTTAATTTTATTAAATATTACTACAGGATGTTAATTTAATCAATTCCTTTTTCCTCTCTATTTAATATCTTGGATATACTTAAAACATTTTTTGTCATTCACACATCAAACACAAAGATATCAGAAAAGAGTAAATGAATTCTGAGATCAATGAACGAACGAAAAGAATTCAGTTGATTTTAAGCTTCCTTATCAGTTGGTGAACTTTTGCCTTTAAATCTTTACATTGCTTATGAAACTGACAGTCAGTTTGTTATTTTCCCAAGCAAAAAATAAAATTTCACGCTTGTTTTTAATCAGGTCACTATTAGTATAATTGTTATAGACTAGTCATGAAAATTTAGGGAACTCGAGAATAAATTTATTTTGATCATTTCCATGCCTCAATAATATGATACTCTTGAAAATTAAAATTAGTAATTTTAATGTTTAATAGTTGTTGGAATTTAATATGAGAATTAGTTGCTTCTAAAAGATGAATATCAAATTTTATGCCAGTATGCTTAGAATAGAACTTATTAAATGCAATTATTATACTAACTTTAGACTATACTAATCTGTGAACTGTCCAACAACCTGCACTTATAAATGCTCAAGTAATATTTTCCTTTACATTTTGATTTCTTGTATAATACAATCATAAATGCCATTATCTTGATTTTGTATGCATCAAAGCCTTTATCATGATTGTTTTGTGTAAACAAAGTGTTTATAATAGTTAATCCACTTATTGGGAAAAAATTTAATATCAGACCATTTGAATTCATAAAGTGAATACCATTACTTCCTATAACATTATCATGAAATTTTCTGTTCTTTCCATCTTTGCATTAAAATGTTGAAAAAGAAAAAGTCAATCTTTTAATATGAATATAATAATCTTATCCAGTAAGAAATAAACTTTTTTTTTCTCTGAACTTTCTAAATCTAATTTTGGATTGTAAGCTCTGATAAACTGGGCACACATACAATTGTGGAAAAAAATTTAATCTTTTTTTTTTTTTCATGATGCATTTAGGTATTCCAAGAATTGAAAAAAATTATTAAATTAGATTTTGTAGCAAAGCCAACATTGTAATCTCTTTTATTCATTTGTCTGCTCTTTCAAAAAAACTGATAATCATCTACATATTCAACTAATTTTTTTTGTTTGATTGGAAGGCTAATTTCCTTATTATATTAAGCTTAAATCTTGAGAGATACTTAGTGTTCAAAGAGTTTATTAAGATCAAAGTTCATATTTTCATGCATATATATTTTTAAAAAAATTTAATTATCTTTATTACTACTACCATTTCCTGCATAATCTACCAAGTTTTGATGAGCAATTCATCGGGCATAGTGACTTAGATAGTGAGAAAAACCAAAAAAAAATACAGACATTAGTTATACATTTGAGAACTTTTCAAGACATTTTAAAGACTAATATGAAACCCAATGAAAGTTAGTATTAGTTGTTAAGGTTTGAAATTATATTGCCTTTTTTAAAATAAATTACCAGTTGTAAAAATTATTTATAATTAGATTTTTTAAAAAAATCAGTTTAAATTTGTTGACTTTTTATCTGGCATATTTTGACATGAAAATAGCTTAAAATTGGAGAGTGAGGCTGATAATTTGGAAAAGAAATGTAATTATCTTTATTAAAGTTATTCTTTCATAAAAATATTCCTGAATATATTCTATTAATTATCGTAATAGATTTCTAACTATAAGATCTTTCCATTGACTTGTAAATTGAAAGATTTCACGAGTACTATTGTGTAATAGGAATTGTGGACTTAATCAGTATTGAATAGTTTCACGCTCTTAGATCTAACCACTTCAGCTTCACCTATTCATATAGAAAGTAGGTTGAAGTAAAGAAAGGTTCCCCTCTTTTCTTCCTAAGCATAAACTTGTGTTTAAGACCTGTAGAGGTCCCTACCTTCGCATTTTCATGCGCATATTCTTGAGGTTTACAGCCTTAGTAAATATTATTTATAAGTTTAACTAAAACTATTCTTTTATTGAAGAACATATTTTATTATTAAATTTTAATTCATACACTAGAAAAAAAATTAAACTTTTACCCTTGATTTATAAATCCACATATTTATGTGATAAGAAAAATCTATAGTATATTACAAAAAAAAAACTCCAAAAAAATGAAAGTCATTAGGATCATTTCAAGAGTTCGTCAGTAATTAGCCTATAAATTGGACATTTAAGATACAAAGTATGTGACATCAAAGACTATGTTACTAATACTTTTGAAATTTAATTACATTCACTATTATTTATTATAAATAAATTATCATTTTAAATTCCATTTAATATTTACAATAACTTTTTTTTTTCAGATTTTGCTAGCATACAGTTTAAATACTTTGTTTTTCCAATATTATCCCATTTTAGAGTGTGTAGTAATAAAAAAAGAAATAGAGTGTAAATTCCTGTATTGCAGTTTAGTGAAAAACTAAGTTATTATTTAATAAACTAAAATCTCATTTCTATAATAAATAAATAGAAAAATATTTTTAGATATTGTACCATTAATACTGAAATCGTTTTTGGTCTTTATATTAAAATCATCATAACATGTATAAGCATTAGTTGAAAATTCATTTTATTTTCAATAGGTAATTCCTATGAATAAAGATAACATACTTTACATTCATAATCACTAAACATTCTATGGAGGACAGTAATCTATCAAATTCTATGAGATCATTTGAAATACCTTTAAAGAAGATAGTGAATTTAGCAACCATTTTGATGACTTGGGATTCAAATTGGATGAAATCTGAAAATTTTTCCAGGTGGTTGAGGATTTACAGAGAAGGTTTAATATTTTTTTATAGATAGCCAAAGCATAGTCACTTAAGTTAGTCATTACTATTAGTTGATGATAAATAGTTAAGTAAATCCTCTTGGTTGGAAAATAAAATGGTCAAGATAAGTTTGATAGTTATAAATGCCTTGCATGATCAATAACAAACAATAATTGTTTGATTTAATTTCAACATTAGGAAAGGAATTTTTTTCTTGGTTTGTCTTTTTTTTTTTTTGTTTTTATTAGCAAGAAATGCTGATTAAAGTCATTTATATTAAAATTAATTTGAAATTTTTAAATTTACAAATAATAATAAATAATTGCAAAATAATAAATGCACTAATTCAATCATTTTTTTAAGAATAAAAAATATTTTATATCAAATTAATTATTCATATTTTTTGCTTCTATCTGTTAGATCTGGGGTTCCTGTACCTCCAAGGGATATTGGAATTTTGTCCATGGGAGATGGTGAATAGCAGATAAATAAGCATATTATACTATTCATATATTAAAAATAGTTATCAACATTTCTGAGCTATTTCCTGTTGGTACTGCCTGTCAGCCACACCAGCAACATTTCAGGTCTCTTTTTGGACAAGGATAGAATGAGGTTGTATAGCCTTTTAGTTTCTTATGGCAGAGTCCAATAACTCAAAATGCTCAGTTAAGATTCAAGATAGCTAGTGAAATTCCATCAATACTCTCCCTTGCCTCAGTGGCATCTGCACATCCTGAACATATGTGTGACATATTGCATGGTACATTCTCAAACTGCTTATTTTTTATTATGATTAGGGAGTGCCAGATAAATTACTAAAAACCAAAAGGGTATAGGAACCAAAAAGATTGGGAATCTCCTGTGTTAGACAGAAGTGACTTAATATTTACTTGCTGTATAAGGCAGCCAATGGATACTAGATGGTGATATTTTAAAATAACAGTTATTGGATTCTAACTAATTGGCTTTCATCAAAGATGAAAGCATTATTAATATTTCAACTAACTTCCAATTCACTAAAACAGCTAGATAGTAACATGAAAAGACACTATATAGTTGTTAATATGGTTTCAAATATAAATAGTTGAAAAAGCAATAAGCAGAGGAAACATAATTATGTTAATGATTTGTATTTTAGTTCAATCCATTAGTAATATTAATACTTGGTAAAATCTTAGTAATAATCTAAATGTGTACAAGGGTAAAATTACAACATAGATATATATAAAAATGAATATAGGTGATCATTAACAATATCCTAAGTTGCTAATTTTATGGTCAGCATAAAAGTGCAAAAAAAATCTAATCTATATGTAACTAGCAAGCTAAATAGTACAATTTAACTTTATTGTCAGTTAAATTTTTTAACTTTAAAATCAGCACCTTATCAGAGAGTATCGATTCTACAACACATGGAATTAAATTGTTATTGATTGTCTATCACTGTGTTCATGAATGTTAGTTTTTAATAAAGGTTTGTGTCTTGGAGAAACAGAAGTGATGTAGCTTACTTTTATATGATGTGACATGCAATAAAATAAACCATAAGCAATATATGTAAAAACTAAATACTTCACAGAACAATCACATCTGAGTATGTGATTAAATTGCAAACAGATTCTAACGAACAATTTTTAAATAAGAATTTGCTTGCAATGAAGTATTTATATTCCTAAATGTTATATATTTGATCAGCAGTAAAAATCATTTACATTTGATTAAAATTATTAATATGTAATAACTAAATATATAAATGTAATATTTAATTTAAAACATTAAAATTTTTTTGCAGAAGCACTTTCAGTTATTATAACAATAATTTTCAGCAATTGAAAAAGATTGTTACAATAATTAAAGACATTTTTGCAGTTACTTATTGTTTAATGTTTTAAATTAAAAATTACCTTGATTAATTTTATTCTCTCTCTTTTTTTTTTTATTCTAGCTATCTTTAACAAATTTAATAAAATCATAGTTTTATCATTTATTTTATATTCAGAAAGTGAATGTTGTATATTTTTATCCATACATATGTAATAATTTAAATCTTTTCTTTTCTTCATCATAGTTCCATTTTTAAAGGTTTTTATTTTGCATTTTCTTGTTTTTATTTACTAAATATATCCTCCATTAAGTCTTGTGAAAAAAAAACATTTTTAAATTATTGTTTCTAGGAATCTAGCATACAACATAAAAATAATTAAACTTCCTTAACTAGTAAATATTATAAATATATCAGTTATTAATTTAAATTCTATGCTGACATTCAATAATGCATAAATAAAATTCAGGATTGTAAATAGTAAACTGCAAATAATTTTTAATTCAGCTAATATAATTTTAAAAATTAATAGTGAAGGTACACTATTCTGAAAAGATAAATTTATTAAAAAATTTTACACTTTAGTACTACTTTTGATCAGGTCAGTCATATTCATAGAATTAATATAAATTTATATGAATAGAATTTATAAGTTAAATAATTTATATATACCATTTACATGGTAATGCAATGCATGAGTCTTTCTTGCTATTTGCATTGATGTTATTTGTAATAAACCATGCCTTTATATATATTTTTTTCTGATCATTGCGTTCAGTGAAAGCAACATTAATATTAAGTGGATCAAAATTGTGGCCAGACTCGATTAGTACAACACAAATATATTGAACCAGATGGGAGAAAATTGCTATGATTCTCTAATTTTAAAATCTCAATCTTAACTCCAGCTGCACTTTCACTATTGCAGCAAACCGGCTCTTCATGCAGAGGAGTATAATACCACAAGTAGGTGAAACACTAACAATACCTATAACCAGAGCAAGGCTATACAAAATATAACCTACGATCACATTTCCAGATTATAGACCTTCTTGGCTGCTAGATTCAAACCCCTGCCTCAAAGCATTTTTATTTGTTTTGAGGTAAGACCCCAGGAGCCAGATAATCATAAGTTATATAATCATCATGCTCAGATGACAGGTATACAATCTAGCACTTGATATATCCCAAGCTAGCTCTTTTTTTTAATTATGGGAATGAAAAAACTTTAATACATTTATAATTAACTATAACTTAATCTATTCGGAATCAGTTATAAGAGAGAACCGATCAAGCAATAATTAAGCAAACAAATAATTTATTCATACATATTCATAGTTAAATATTATAACAAGATTTAAATATAAGCACACACACATCTAAAATGCATCATAGTAACTTATGGAAGCAATATTAAAATTTTATATACACTCATTAAAACACATCATAATGAGTTACTAATAATATGGCAAAATTTGAGAGAAGCAACATAAAAGATTACTATGATTGTATTATTAAAGTTCATTAGAGTTTTTCATTCAAATAAATGTTCAAATCTTTAGATTGGGATAATAACACTGCACTTTTCATGGACCCAATTCATTGCTTTCTCCTGCTTTGTTGATCACCAACCAGTTGGCCTTTCCTTTTGCATCAATGGTTTGTTTTCTTGCTGATTTTCCATATTTCAATGAAGGAGAAAGATTTTCTGTAGTTTTCAGATCATGAGGCGAACATGACTTCCAGATGGAGAGTATCGGATATTACGGACTGAAATTGAAGGCTAGTCACATACTTTGGTTGCTGTCTAGCTCTGCATGCTGCTGATGCTGCTGGATTTTTGCCGCCTTGTTTTTTTTTTATAATATAGTAATGCTGAATGATAACGAAAATAGTAATATAATATAATAATAATGGAATGAATCTCTCGGTCCTTTTATACACTTCTCCCTTATTGTTTTCTAGTTATCATTTTCCAATCTGATTTAATTGATATTTTCTTAATTAATTTTCCATTTTGTTTTTAATCTAAATTCTTGCTTAGATTAATCTAACGTCTTGATAAAATACAGTCCCTAATCCTTTCCTTTGTCTCTTTAATTAATGCAATGGGAATTTTTTTTATTTATTTATCAGCCAGGCAATCTTTAAGTGGATTTAAGTTTAAAAGCTTTCTTTTTACATATTTTCTTTTTTATTATTTAAATTTATAAAAGGAGAGAGCTAATTTTTAACTTTTTACTTAGAGTTAAATTTTCCCCCTTCCCTACTTGCTCTTTATTACTAAACTTTCTTTTATTTTGTTAAAAGACAAGATGACATAACACTTTACATTTGCAAGTTTGAGTTTAAAACATTTTATATTTCACTTTTATTAAGACTTAATTTTTTTTTTTAAATTTAATTTGATCATTTAATAATAAATGATTCCTCATGTAATGCAGAATGTATTCTCAAATCATACATTTGTTAGTGGTACATTACATCCCTCCTGGCTTGAGAGTTAAAGTGCATCAGTGTGACCCAGTTTATCTCCAATAATTTATTTATATTTCCCTTCAATTTTTTTCCCTTCTTAATTACCACTTTTTTTTTTACAGTAACGGATTCTAACTTTTATTTATTTATGCACTACTTTTCTATCAAATGAATTTTAGAATTTCTAAGATGGATAAAGCACAGAGGGTGACCTTATTTAAAGTACTATTCTTTCCAGGCTGTACTCAGCATTGGTTTCAATGATTATGTCCGGTGTGATGACCATGAGGAGCAACACATCTTTCTGACATGTACAGGGGTTTGAATGCAGTGGATGCAGAATTTGTTTGGCTTATAAGATTGCATAATATAAAAAAAATGTTACTTTCTATGTTAAGGTTTCTCCACCGGTTGATTGAATGAGCCCACTATTTTTTCCAATGGGTTTGCAGTCTAGAAAATGGAAATGGGGTCACTGCGAATGGCAGGATTCCTTGACTGACCTATTTGATGTATGCTAAATGAGACTGTATGAAATTTTGGGAATTTTTCTTTCCATGAAATTACTTGCGGCTTATGCGCATATTTTAGATAAGAATTGGAACTATTTTTCCCAGTGAAATTTGGATGAGCCCAGGAATTTCTTTTCTGGATCCTCAACCTGAGAACTCCCCTGTTTAGTCTGTTATGGGTACTATCTTCACACAGCATGATGGCCTACACTTATTATACCTTCCTCAACCTTTACTTTCTCACTCCACCCCCTTTATAATTCTCTTTCACTCCAATCCCTCCAACACTTACTGCTTATACTGAAGAATATTTTTATTTATTTATCCTAGAGTTTTTCTTATTCTTTACACAAGATTCTGTTTATTTCTTTAACTTTTATATTATTACCATATACTATTTCTTTAAACAAACAAACAAAAAACTTCTTTTTATTTCCGTTACTAATTCTCACAAAAATATTTTATTTTATTTAATGTTACCTTTTAAAATTTTTTTTTTATTTAACTAACATTATTTCCATTTTCATATAATCCATGGATAAAATTTATTTTTATTTCATTCCCTAAAAGTCCGATCCATTTCTTTTAAATCAACTACCTTAATCTTTGTCAGGCAGTTCCTTCTTATTTCTACCATTCTTGCTTGGTCCAGGGAATCTTGACCGACTTCCATGCTTGGCTTGGTTTTCCAGACAGTTGGTTTCTAGTTTACAAATATTCCATTTAGAATCCTCCCTTCTTTTAAAGCTTTGTGATGATCTCAATCTTTTATTTTTATCCCAATCATTTTGATCCCTGCTGTAATCTATAATATTAATTTTTTCTTCACTTTCACAGAGTCAAATTTTTTCTCTTTAGCTCCGTATTCAAGCCTTGTGCTATCAAATGCTGTAAGTAACTTGGCCATTTCCTCGACTGCTTTCCTTTCAGCACATATTTTTATTTGTATAAATTTCTTTATATTAGCAGGGTTATTCTTTAAATATGCATTCATTTTTATGCATTTCCCTTCTCTACTATGACTATTTTCATTTTTACTTTCTGATTTACCCTTCTTTTCCTTGTCTTTTAATTCAATTCTTTCTACTCCCTTTTCGTTATGTTTTATTTCTAACACAGATTTATTTTCACATCCAAACATCATTTAAGTCAAAAATAATTTCTTGTTCTGGCTTAATTTCTGAATCAGTCTTATTTTCTGATTCAGATTTACATTTTTGTTCAACATTATATTTATTTTCTAATTCATTTTTATTTGCAATATTTACGCTGTCTAACTGCACCTATTTATTTAAACCTTCCTGTTTGCTTTCCAATCTATCTACTGTCTTTAATATTTTATTCATATTTTTTCTTATGCTATTTAGTAATTCCACCCCCTACCATTCTATTTCTTTTCTCAGTGTTTCCATTATTATTTCTGTAATATTTTGGCTCTAGTACACAGATTTTTATTTTACTTATTTCTATTCTATATATTTTGCTTGAATGAAGTATACGACCACTTCCAACCCCTTGATTTTTTTCTGATCTCCTTCTTATCATTAATACCCCTTAATCTGCATAAAATATTTATCTCTAGACTCTCATTTTATTTACATTTCCTTATGATTTGTTTGCTTTGATCCATTCTCTTCTTATACTGCTTACCGATTTCACATTTATAATAATGCAATTTAGCATTTCTTTAAAACTTTAGTTTTGACTTCTTCTTTTTTTAAATTTTAACTTTAATTATGTTTATAATTATTCTGGTAATTTGCACCACTTCATCACCCATATTGGAAAGCCAATTGAACTGGGCGGGAGAAAATTGCTACTATGATTTTCTAATTTTAAAATCTCGATCTCCGGCTGCACTTTGACTATTGCAGCAAACCAGCCCTTCAAGCAGAGGAGTATAATACCACAGGTAGATGAAACACCAATGGTACCTATAATCAGATTGAGGGTGTACAAAATATAACCTATGGTCACATTTCCAAGCTATAGAACACTTCAGCTGCTAGATTCAAACCACTGCCATCCAAAGCATTTTTATTTGTTTTGAGGTAAGACCTCAGGTGCCAGCTAATCATACGTTATGTAATCAGCATGACCAGATGACAGGTATACAATCTAGCCCTTGATATATCCCAAGCTAGCTCTTTTTCTCAATTGTGGGAATGAAAAAACTTTAATACATTTATAATTAACTGTAACTTAATCTATTCATGAAACAATTATAACATAGAGAACCAATCAGGCAATAATTAAGCAAACAAATAATTTATTCACATATATTCATAGTTAAACATATTATAACAAAATTTAAATATAAGCATTCACACAACTAAAATACAACATACTATACTTATGGAAGCAATATTAAAATTTTATATATCTTAGTAAGTAAAACACATCATAATGAATTACTTACTAATAACATGGCAAAATTTGAGGGAAGTGACATTAAAGATTATTATGGTTGTATTATCAAAGTTTATTAGAGTTTTTCATTCAAATAAATGTTGAAATCTTTAGATTGGGATAATAAAGAATATGTTTACATAGGATTTTTGTGAATAACACATTGCACTTTTCATTGCATTCTCCTGCTTTGTTGATCACCAACCAGTTGGCCTTTCTTTTTGCATCGATGGTTTGGCTTTTTGCTGATTTTTCATGTTTCAATGAAGGAGAGAGATTTTCTGTAGTTTTCAGATCATGAGGCAAACATGACTACCAGACGGAGAGTATCTGATGTGATTAAGATTGAAGGCTAGTCGCATACTTCGGTTGCTGTCTAGCCCTGCATACTGTTACTGCTGCTGGATTTTTTCCGTCTTTTAAAAAAAGTTTTTTTTTATAATACAGTAATGCTGAATGATAATGAAAATAATAATGTAATATAATAATAATAATGGAATGAATCTCCGTCTTTTTATATCCTCTCCCTTATTGTTTTCTAGTTATCATTTTCCGATCTGATTTAATTAATTGATATTTCCTTAATTAATTTTCCATTATGTTTTAATCTAATTTTTTCTTAGATTAATGTAATGTCTTCATAAGATACAGTCCTGAATCCTTTCCTTTGTCTCTTTAATTAATGCAATGGGAGTTATTATTTCTTATTCTTTTATTTTTCAGTCAGGCAATCTTTAAGTGGATTTAAGTTTAAAAGCTTTCTTTTTACGTATTTTCTTTTTTTTTTTAAATTTAAATTTATAAAAGAAGAGAGCTAATTTTTAACTTTTTATTAGTTAATTTTTTTCTCCCTTTCCTACTTTATTCTTTGTTTTATTTTGTTAAACGACAAGATGACGCAACACTCTACTTTTGCAAGTTTGCATTTAAAACATTTTATATTTCACTTTTATTAAGACTTAATTATTTCTTTTTAAATTAAATTTGATCATTTAATGATAAATGATTCCTCATGTAACACAGAATATGTGTGTTCTCAAATCATTTATTCGTTAGCGGTACAATATATATATGTACAAACATGCTAAAAACAGACCCCAATATATTTTTAGAACATGAACTCAAGTCTGGCCACAATTTTAATCCACTTACTATTAAAGGCATTGAGCGCAATGATCAAAAAAGAAAATATAAAGAAGCATGGTTTATTGCAAATAACATCAATGCAATAAACAAGAAAGTCTCGTGCATTGCATTATCATGTAAATGGTATATTTAAATTATTTAACTCAAAAATTCTATTTATATAAACTTATATTAGTTATATGAATATGATCTACCTGGTCAAAAGCAGTGTTAGTCTGAAAAAATTGTAAATAAATTTATAATCTTTCCAGAATAATGTATCTTCACTATTAATTTTTATATTCAAATTAAGAAAATAAGTAACTTAATTAATATAATTTTAATTAATATACAACAAGAAAATTAAATTATTCATTTGTTACAACATATAGATGCTAAAGATATTATTTCTATTCTAAACTATTATGGACTGAACTTGTTTGATTTGGAATTATTTATTGAGTTTTTTATTTGTTTATTTGCTGGTTTGTTTTAATTAAAAAGATAAACTATTCATTTGTATTAACATTCCTGATTATGTAGGAACAAGTGCATTATGAGAAAATAGGATTTTTTCCACATGAAATGTTTAATAGAATTTAGTTTGTTTGGTTGAAATCAAACAAACTAAATGTGTTGGAAGTTGTAAGGATTGAACAGAGTTTAATTAACTAATAGTGAACTAGTTTGGGACACTTTAAATGTATTTAAAAAAATGTTTTGTCTATAATTTGTTAAATTTCATTTTTGACATGTATCTTTGAATATATCAAGATAATTTAAAATGAATGAAATATAACTAAACTTCATGATGTTGTGAACTTCTGTCTTTTTCTTCTTTTTGATAGATTGAGAATAAATTATGTTTACTTTCATTTTTTTATCAGCCTTAAAGAATAGCCAAATTTTGTATAGAATTTTTTTTTTTATTTCAAGACATTAAAAAGGTGCAATAAGTAACATTTAATAAATATTGGTAGATATATTATCATGAGAGAAAGTTCATTCCAAAAAGCATTAAAATAACTAATCTTATAGTCTTTTCAGTCTTTGGTGTTAAACCTATAAAGTCAACAATTTACTGTGGTCTAAATTATTTTATAGATTATATATGTAATGTAAAAAAAAATCATTAAGGATTATTTATTTAAAATAAGATTTGTAGGAAATTAAAAATTAACTTAAAAAAATAAAGCACACTTTAGGTTTTACATATAAATGTAGAGCAAATGATATTAGTTTGAATCAAGTACAAATACATTTTGAATTATAAATTATGCAATTATATAATTACATAATAGATATGCTTTTAAAAATTGTATAAAATGCAAAATGTAATGCTTGTTATTAGTGCATTTTATGTTATTTATATCAGATTATTTTATATTTTAATGATAATAAATGTAATATGTTCTATAAATATCAAATTATCTTGTTAAATTTTTGTTATTGACTCCAGTTGTCTACATCAAATATTTTTTTATATTCTGAAAATACTCAGCTTTCATACTGCTATTTCTCATAACTTCATTTGCATTACTCTGGCAGTTTTATTGAGGATCTGTAATTTTCCTCAGAAATAACTTTTTTAATACAGAACATCTAATAAAATGCAAAAAAGGACATGATGCCTTGACCATGTGTAAAAAGATTTTACCTATATGAATATCTTGTCATCATTTCAAGTGATAGTGACATCAAATCCATATTAAGAAATGATTTTGCAGTTGCTGTTATCTTATGCCTGCTAAAGGATTGTTGTAAGCCAGAAATTTAATAAGATAAGTATAGCTTGTATCATAAGAACAGGAATAGATATAGGAATACTGCCATTATAAATTTATTTATTCAAAATTATATAGGTAAAATACTATACTAATTTGTTAAAAAATTTATCATGCAATAAATTATATTAAAATTTTTTCCCCCAAGTAAGAGAGAGTATAACAATATACTTATGTTAGATTTAATTATATATATATACAAAATTATATAATGCTTTAAGATAAACATTCTGAAATAATTATAATATATATATATTAGGTTTCTCTTGATTATATATATTTTAAATCAATACAAACCAATACTAGAATATTTCAACAGTGCTGCCTGTACTTACAAACACAAAATTCAACCATGTGTTAGAATATATTTGTAAAAACTTTAATATTTGTGTTAATATTAAGAATACACACGCATATATAATTCGACTATATATAAATAAATCGATCAAATCAAATAATCTGTCCTATTTTGCATATTTGCATTTCATGAAAATGAAGGAATATTGTACTTCTTGAAAATGAAGGCTAGAAGAAATCAATAAAAGTTTGTCATTTATTTATTTATATATAGTCAAATTATCTATGCGTGTGTATTCTTAATATTAACACAAATATTAAAGTTTTTACAAATACAAAGTCTGAATAGAGTAGCATAGATAAAATATTACTTTTATTTATGTGCTTTATTTTGAATTTTTGTTTGTAAATACAGATAGTATTATTGAAATAATCTAGTATTGTCCTATACTTACAAACACAAAGTCTGAAGAGTAGCATAGGTAAAAGATTATTTTTATCTATGTGCTTTATTTTGACTTTTAGTTTGTAAATACAGATAGTATTATTGAAATATTCTAGTATTGGTTCATATTGATTTACTATATTTGATTTTCAATTAGTGTATGCAATCATTGATCAGCTTTGGTCACATTATTAGATTAAAAGAATGTAATGTAATTGATAATTAAAATAGATTTAAATATTTATATGAAATAAAAATATATGAGGTATTAACAACAGGTAAAAAAAACTTATAATGCATTCTTATAAACAGTGTTGTAGATAATGAATAATATTTCTGTAGTACAATTACAGAACTATTCATTATTGGATAATCTCTGTCTAATGAATGACTAATAAAAATTATTAATGTTGTAGGTCATTTTTAACTGCTGTTGATAAATCCTATTATTATTTCATGTAAATATTCTCTAAATGTATTTTAATTTTCATCTACATTACATTGTTTTATTTTATTAATGCAAGCAAAGTCAATCTGCAACTTTGCATGCATTAGTAGAATAATAATAAAAATAAAATAATATAATTCATTTGATTATTAAAATATATTTCTAATTTATATATATATAAAGAGGGTATATGCTGAGCTAAATTCCATTTTTGATGTATTGAATACTAAATAAAAATTTTCCTAGCTAATTCTTTTCATTTTTCTAGCTGTCCTATCACCATTATTAGAAAGTTTGATAATTAAAATATATTTATGTATTTCATTTTTGAATTCTAGCTGTACCCTTGCATTAGTAGAAAGTTTGATAATTAAAATATATTTCATTTTTGATTTTTGGTGTATTGAATACAAAATAAAATTTATACTTAATAATTCTCTCCATTTCTCTAGCTGTCCCATTGTGTTAGTAGAATGCTTGATAATTAAAATATATTTATATAATATTTTAATGAAATAATTATCAATAACAATAGCATAAAAATATAACTTTTATTAAATACAATAAACAATAATTTTAGAATAAATTATTTTATATTTCTAATATGATAATTTTTAAAATGACTATAAAATTTTAATGCCGTAGTATATATGAGTGAGAAATTAAATACATGGTACAAGTGAAGTTTAATAATTTAAAATATATATCCAATAAAATTTTACCTGGATTACCAAAAACTAATATATCCTCATTTCTCTAGTATGTATTTCAATATGCACTCCACAGTATTTTACTTTATCACATGAGAATATTCTTAAAGGGATAATAAAAGTAGGGATAATAAAAGTTTATCAAATTCAGTATTTCTCTTGCTGTATCTAAGGTATTTTAAATTTTTTTTTTTTTACATGTTAAATAAATCTAACATGACCTTTTAAAAGTTTATCAATTTCATAATAAAAGTTTATCAAACTCAGTAGTATTTTTCTTGCTGTATAGGTGCCATTTTAAATTAACATGTATTAAATATATATTTAAACTGAAATCTTAATATCAAATTCATTATTATAACTGATGTAAAGTGTCATTTTTCAAAAAAGAAATACATGGCTCCAACACAATTCAGTTAATTTAAAATATATTTACAAAATAAAATTTTAACTTGATTTACAAAAAACCCATACTTTTTGTTTAAAAAATTTACCAATCATGTAATGTGATGTGATGCACTGTGACTTCTTATATGGAGTCAGGAATCTCTCAACAACAATGCCCAGAGAAACCTGTTAGCCACTATACATTTCCTTTCCATTCCTCACCCTAAGTTTTCCCATATCCTGCTCCATCCCATTTCCACAACATAATCTTTGTCAACTCCATGGCCTTTATATCTAATTCCCCTTTATCTTTTCCCAAATCCAGCATAAAAGTCAATAACCCACTTTTTATATAATCACTTTCCTTATATTTATTCTTCCACAACTTTATTATTTGTATTCTTTCTGCTTTCAAGCATTTACATTCAATGAACAAATGCCTAATATTTTCTATGGCTTCCTTACACAATTTGCAGACTAAATCACCCATGTTTTTCTATTTACGTGTATAATTCCTTGTTGCTAAAGATACCATTTGAGCTTAAACAGTAAATACTTTCCTTGCTATTATCATAAATTAACTCACACCTAATATTCCATTTACTTCTATATATATTTAAACTCTTTTTACTCACCATACTAGTTCTCCATCATGTAATCTTTTAATCATTGCTGCCCCCCTTTTTTTTTTACACTTTTTAATGAAGTCATTCAAAAATAATTATGTTATAGATTTTCCATGCATTTTTATATTGCATATTTCAATTTTTTTTTTTAATGTAAAGGCAAAATTTATAGGTTAGTAAAATATAATATTAAAAAAGAAAATCAAGCAAGATTCTTCAAGATTGCTACAATATTTATTGAATTATAAAATCACAAACTTACATATTTATATAATAATATAGATATATAAAATATACTTTCAGGAAAAAAAAATTGAGTCAGAGATCTTTTAATTCTTCTTTGAGATTTTAATGAAATCAAGCATGGCAAATTCTTAACTAATGACCATTCCATACATTCTTGTCATTATGCGATTATTCAAATAATAAATGAACATGAATGGGCTGTTCATCATTATGCATCAGCCAACATAAGTAAATTTATTGGCCTTTTATCTTTAAATTTAAAACCAAAAAACATCATGGTCTTTCTTTTTTACTTGCCTGATAGTTCTTAATTTAAATATCAGTCATTTCCTTGAAGGCAGGATTAATGTTTATGTGAATGATTTTCCTTAGATATATGTAATCATATCAGGTAAAATTAAATTATAGTCCTTATTCCCAGGATGATGTAAAGTCAGTCAAAACAGCAGTTGGCAGAACAAAGGTTGAAAGTGTTAAAAATTTTCTGATTGTGGCCTCAGGATAATCAATTGATGATTATTTAGTTAACTATAACTGCAAATCACAAGTGAAGGAAATTATATGAATTTGAGGATGAATTGTCTAATATTTAATGAGACATTGTTAGAATTTGTGAAGTTAAAAAAAAGAAAGACACAATGAATTACTTTACTACAAAAGCATAAATACTGGAAACACAATTACAAATAAAAAGTGGAAGAATTACATTGTGGAGATTGATAGTATATAGATAAAATGTCAAGATTAATTATTTAACTTAATGGAAAATACCAAATGTAGATAATTGCAGTTTATCCCCTGAAAATTCTCATTGTGATGAAATAGAAGATTTTTATATTGATGTATAAAATTATTTTAATCATGCCAAATAAGATTTTAAAATTGCTATGCTAGAATTTAATGTTAGAAATCAATGAAATATAATATAAATCTTTATTATATAATAATAACAACTTGTAAATACAACACAAAAAAATTTTTATTTTAAAAACCTTTTTTGGGAATTTTTCATTTTTTTCCCTTCTTCATATGATACCTCGTACTAATACTAAAACATATATTATTATATAGTGAAATCTCTTTACATTTTTTTTAAATTACATTTTTTTCATTTTATTTATTTTCCCTATTACTTTTCTTTTTCATGACAAAATGATTGAATGATAGAAGTGCTGTCAGTAAATTTAGCTGTGTTGACAAAAATGAGAGGACATAAGACTTATAAAATTTGCATAAAAAGAAAAAATGTATATTATGATGTTTTTTTTTTTGAGAAAAATGCTAAATGGAAGTAGACATAGAAACATCAAATGAAGATACAGCAGAATTGAATTATATTTTAATTATCAGATATGTATTTCTAAATTCTAATGTTCATAACAGGTTCAACATAGGAAATATTCATTGATTAGCAAGATGTAAGATATGTGTTAATACAAAATTAAAGATGTGAAAAGGATGGTATTGACAGTTGATATTTCTAATCTTGGAAAAACATTCAAATAAATTTAAATTAGAACTTCTTATCATTTTAAGGTATCAAACTTTAAAGATGATTCTGACTTAATTGAGATCAACATAAAGAGCAACAAAGGTAGCTAATAAAAAAAAAGAAGAAATAATTTATCAAATTTCAACTGAGATGACAATTGATGAAGAAAAAAAGGAATGAAAATATTTAAAAATGATCTTTTAAGAAAAATTGAATATAACTATATCTACCACTGTCTTTATTTTACTATAATATTTTATATAAATATAGATTTATTATAAATATTTTATGTAAATACAATTTGTGTGTGTATATATATATACAATTAAAAAAAATTGTTAAGAAGTGAATTAAGGTGGACAAATTGTATTTATAAGAATTGAATTATGAATTAGCAATAAAATTTGTATACTTTTAAAAATATAAAAAAGAATAAGAAAGTATGAAACTAATATTAAAAAAAAGAATAAAATGAAGTGCATGGAAGAGTTTTACAAAGAATCAAGAAGTAATAAAAATCAAGTAACCACTACAATTGAATTGCCTTTTTTAAAATAAGACACTCAATTAAATATATGAAGTAGAAAAAACTATAGAAAGTGATGAAATTATTATTATAAAAGAAGCAGATAAAGAGATTGAAAAATTATTGTCAAAACCATTGTAAGGGTTACTTCAATACACATAAACACTAGTGTACAAATCTCATTTACAAATCAGTACTCTAATAAACAGTCTAATATATAAGTAATTGAAGTCAGCATAATAATAATAAAATTAACTTACACTATTTGTTTTAAATAAAAATATTTCCCTAACTGGACACTTACATATATATGAAATAAAAGCAAACCTATTGTTTAATAACCATAAAAACTAATCAAGACTTAAAACTTTAAACTTGAAAATGATCTGTCAAGCATTCCAAGCAAACCATTGTTCAAAAGATAAAAGTTTATTATTTAACTATTTAATTGAGAAACATTAAGTAATTGAACAATTAATATATATAAACCTCTTGATTAAAAAACTTCTAGCAGATTCGAATTTAATTCCTAAAACAGTGATTGATTAAATCAAAGGAATTATTTTTATTGACTTTCCCAACAAGGAACTCTCCTACAAGATTGCAAATCTAGGAAGTTTCCTATTAGTCACCAACTATTTAGAAGAATAAAAATATCAACCATGAAATTATAAAGAAATAACAGAACATCGTTTGAGTATTAAAATAATAACTTTGTGCTATTAATATATATATACACCATAGAAATAGATTTTAAAGCTTTTAATTTGAATTTATAAGCAAGTATATTAAAGTTATTCAAAAGTCTCTCCAATGATTCTAGGCTAGACAACTTGTTGTGGAAATTTTGTGTGATGCTTATCAGAAGATGTAAATATTAATTCATCTATTAAATGCCTAATTGTGATATCAAAATTTCTATAAAATGAACTTCTATTTTAGTTCCTGTATATCAACCAACAGAGGATGGAATAGATGCCATGAGAGGGCAGCACCTTATAGAAGCCAACAGCAATGCTCATTCTATCAATGTCAGAATTCCTAAAGGAGTTTGACTTTATTATAAGCTTTAAGAACATTTTCAAGACAGAAGTATTATTCAAACCATTTAAGTAAACAGTCTGAACTCTAAATTTTATTTTTGAACAATGGGAAAGCACATGCTAAGTTTGGATCAATTCATTTTTCTAATTATGAAAGGAAAAGAGGGAATTATAGCTTATAGGGTGAACAATTATTTTATTTTGTAATTAATAAAATCTAGGTTTCCTTTCTTGGACAAGCTTAACAGATCATCCAACTTAATATGGAGGTAAAATTTATCTTTACCCACATTAAGAACTTTAACTATTTACAGAAGAGTTGTTATCAGTTTGTTATATTAATTAACTAACGTTTGTTTATTTTTATAATTTTTTCTGTATGAAAGATTAATCTTCTTGAATGCATGTGCTTTACTATTAACAATAGATTACTAATATATGTAGGGGAATTCTTTACCAAGAAAAATGAATTTTGTTAAATGAAGCAACTTGTAAGAATGCTACCTATTATATTACTGTTTGGATTCAAATTTAAACTTATTATATATTTTTTTTGTTAGATTATAATAAATTTTTAAATATGTAGTGTCAATGATGCATACTAATAGTAATAGGGAGAGGAAGGGGATGGTTTGGAGCATCATTTATCTAAGAAAATGTTAGGGATGCATGCTAAGCACTCACTAAATTATTGTTAGAATTTTTGTTTGAACATATTTATCTGTTTTGAAATATTAAGAAGTCTGATTTATCAAAACCAAATTATTTTAGTATAACCATTTATATATTGTTTAAATTACATGATTTATCTAAATCATTCAAATTTAACATAACTACATATCTAAATTGCACACACATATACACTCTTTATTATATCATAATATCTTAGCAAGGTTGGTTTGTAATGTCATTATATAGAAATGAGGATATTGTTATACATGTAGATTCACCCCTGAAGAGAATTAACTGCAATTTCTCCCTGAGTTTGAAATCGGTGGTGTAATGGAATCTGAAAGAGGGATAAGGAGTAGGTGAACTGATCTAAATTGTGTTCAGATATATTTGAGCTAGACATTGGAGATGGATGCAATCATTGATCAGGCTCTTCATTGTATCACTTGAGGCATCCTACAGG
Source organism: Epiperipatus broadwayi (assembly GCA_028023455.1). Lineage (NCBI taxonomy): Eukaryota > Metazoa > Onychophora > Udeonychophora > Euonychophora > Peripatidae > Epiperipatus > Epiperipatus broadwayi. Next base: position 9,359,093 of record JAQFVV010012404.1, read on the forward strand.
AAGATCCTAGTTCCAACTATAGTAAGATGTGACTCCTCTCCACCATGAGGAAACCGGTCCGTTGCACTATATTTCAAATATCAAAATGATAAAGATCTATCAGATGATTCGAAGAAAGCAGTAGTGATATTGAATTTAAAAAAGGTATTAATGAAGATATTAGAAATTACAGATCTATCAGTCTTCTGTCATTTCCATACAAAATCTTTACTAAGATTATCTACAATAAACTTTGAATTCAAACCAATGAGTTGCTGGATTGAAAAATAATTTTAGCTCATTAGATTATATCCAAATATTGTAGAAAGGACTAATGAATATAAATTCCATTGTGCTTTTGATTTATAAATGACATTTGATTTTTAAATATTTCCATAGATGATTAAAGCTTAGAAACATCAAGATATAGACACATAATATTGTTTTATTCTGAAGATTATTTCTCAAAATGTGATAGCAGTGAGTAGATTACTTGATGATACTAGAAAAAATAGCTGATAAGATTGTCTAACAGAATGATTCCACATCTTCAAAACTTTTTACAACAGTTTTTCAAGAAATATTTTGTCAATTAAAATGGGAAACTAAGGGAGCAAAAATGTATAGAGGTTAGATAAATTTTTTAGATTCTGCAATTAAGATTGTTTTGCAAATCAAAAATTATTGCAAGAATTATCAGATGAAAATAATAATACTTAACATAAATACTAAAAAGACTAAATTAATGTTTAATGAATTTTCTCAAAAGAAGAATATAAGTATTGATAATCATGAATTAGAAAAAGTTAAAAAAACATCTTGGTTAAATTATTAATAAAATTAGTATCAAAATGGATATAGTTAATCATGGAATTAAACTTGGATGGAGTGCTTTTGCTAGAAATATTTTTAATATTAAAAGAAAACATGCTTATGTGTTTGAAAAGCAATATTTTTAATACATGTGTTTACCTGTTTAAACGGATGGATCAGATTTAAGTACTAACAAAAGAGCAATTCAGAGACTTCAAATCACTTAAATTTAATATTAGAAAGAAATATGGCCTATGTTTTGAAAAAGATTTTTAGATGTGTTTACCAGTTTTACTTTTGGATCTGAGCCCTAGAAAAGCAATATAGTGACTTCAGATTACTCAGTGAAATATGATGCAATGTATGTTAGGAGTAACAAAATGAAATTTCTGGATGAAAAAAAACATATATCACTGATATCCTAAGAGTCTAAAATATTGCTGCACTGATTATATAAAGATGTTAATAGATGGACAATTTGTCTTAACTGGATCGCAAGAGAGAAAGAAATCACGTGAAAAAAATGGAATTAAATAAGTTTATTGGTGTGATGTGGAGAAGAGAAGCTAGGGATTGGAGTAATTAGGATAAACTTGGAAAAACTTTTATCTTACAGTACATTAAAAATGATGAAAAATTAGATAAATTTAAACATTCCCAGTGATTAATATTATGTAATGTGTTGATATTAATATTCTGACTGGTTTAAAAGAGTTTTGCCTTGTACTTTGGAATGAGAGTATTTCATTTATTTAATAAACCAGTAGTATATATATATTGGGTACAGTTACATCTGTTTCACCTATTATCTTCGATAATAGTATATATTTGTTGTACTCAGATGGCGTGTATTTCTTAAATTTTAAAAACTTTGTCCTTATAATATTGCGAGTATGTGCGTATATAAACGTCCTTAAAAATTATAAATATAAAATTACAATCTCAAATATTTATATACGAACATATTCCTTTAGATTTGTTAAAACTGAAATAAACAAAACTGTCTAATTAAAATTTATCTATATAGTAGCATAATAAGTTTAAAATTATAATATTACTATTTTTCAAAATTCGTTCTAAAAAATTATTTTAAGTCAGTATTCATTTTAACTAATTTCCAAGTTAGATAATTTTCAATTCTTTTGTTTGCTTAAAATTACAAGCAGAAAGTTTTATCAGTTTTAACACTTCGTTCTAAAAATAAATCTTTGGCTAAAATTTGACCTATTTAAAAATTATAACCAAGACCAATTATAATATTCAGTCAGGCATAAATCTATACAAAAATCTTTACAAATTGCTTGTGACCATTCTCTTGAAAATATAGCTTTTAACCATGACGTCAATTAAAACAATAGAGTCTTCCAGGTCCAGATTTAGCTATACTTAATATTTTTATTAACTGGATATTTGGTTAAAGGCTAGTTTGAACTAGTCATCTTGTGATGTGGCATGACTCAAAGTAGGAGGTTACTACTGTCAAAAATATAGCATAAAAAGGGGCCCAAATAGCCACCAAATCCTCTAATCTAACCTCTTCCATCATCTATCATCATCCATCGTAAGTTTTGCTGTTGCTGTGAAAATTGTATTTGATGCTGAAATTATTTCCGAAGACCACAGAGCTGAAGTTCAGTAAGAAAGCTGTTTCTGCCGTTTTAAAAAGCTGAACCTTAAGTAAACTACCATTCAAGCTGCTACCAAGATGACCGTTGGCTAGAAGACAAAGAGACAGCCGTTTGCTCTTCCACGAGCGGCTACCGATGTGAGAAAACCTCCACCATGCCCATCACAGTAAGAAAGAAGCTGTACCTGAGAGACCAGAGAGTTCCTGACCAGAGAAATGGGGAAAGCTGCCACAGAGATAAATTTGCGAAGCTACATCCAGACTAAAACCTAAGAGAAGCCCAGCCTGACTGAATATAGTGAGAAGCACATGGAAACAATGCCTTAAAAGGGACTTTCCGGTAAATCCTTTCTGACAAATATTAAATCTCATAACTAAAACGTATACTAACTGAAAGCTAGCTAACTAAATCACATAATTAGTTATATTTTCTAAATGTTCAATTAAAATGTTTATCTTAAATTTGTTTAAATCTTAGAATACTTCAAATTCTTGCTTGATCATTATTAATTTTAAGTAGTCGTTGATCATTAATAATTTTAAATAATTCTAAACATCTAGTTTATATAAAACTATACAACAAATTCTTATTTCTAAATTATCTTATTGATCGTTTTATGCAATTTATTCTTATGTCATCTATCTTTAGTTTTAAGTTCATGTTTATTAATTTATGCTGTGTTTTTATCAGAACAGAGTCTGGTGTGTTAATAAATTATCGGGGGGAGGGAAGTGAGCAATCACTTTTATTATATCAGAGTATTGCGATATAAAGAATATAGTCAAGACTCTTTTCTGAATTATATTTATACTAGAGTGAATCGGTATTTATAATGCCCGAACAAGTTATTTAAAATTAAAATCTTTGCTAAAGTTATTTAAAATTAAAATCTTTTGCTAAAGTTATTTAAAATGTATATTTAGCGTATATTATTTAAAACGCATCTTTTTCTCAAGTTATCTAGAATGAAAATGTTTGCTAAAGTTAGTTAAAACGTGTATATTGCGTATGCTATTTAAAACGCAGATTTTGCCCCAGTTATTTAAGAATTATATTTGCGTAAGTGATTTAAAATATGTATTTTGTCAGTTATTTGAAAAAGTATATTTCACGCAAGCTATTTAAAATATAGATTTGCATTCGTGAGTTAAAACCCATTTTCCAGTATTAGTAAGGTCTATTTTGACGAATTATTTAAGATGTAATTAATTTAAACATCAATAATTTGCGTGAGCTATTTTATAACTCACATTTTATTATTTAACAATCAGTTTGATATTAGATCTAGTTATACTACATGTAACTAATGTTCCCAGTTCTATAAGTAGTTATGCAGAAAAACCTTAAATCAGATTCTCATTATCGCCATCATTTTATAATTTAATAATCTCATTTATGAACTTGACCGGTGGTAGTAGCACTGAAGAAGCTAAGATTTTGGCGTAATTAATTTATAAAATATTAATCTAGCGTTGCGAATGTATTGCTAATTTGCATAAATATGCATATCTACTTGCTATGACTATAATGGCCCATTTCAAGATTGTTCCACGTCCAGTCACGCCTCGAAAGTTTAGGCAACGGTGACATTTTCTTCGTATTTCATTAAGTCACGCCTCGAAAGTTTAGGCAAATGTGACAATTATTCATACTTAACGGAACCAAAGCGTTTCCAAAGGGCTCATAAGCCAATCTTCTGTTCATTGAATTAAAAGGCCTCTTCCATTATAGCAAGCAGATCAGTTAGGGAACCGTTTACTAGGTAATAAACCCCATTAAGAATGCATTCGAGTCGCACTTATCTGATACTGTAGTTTCTAACGCCCTAGAATCTGATGTTCAACTGCCACCACATTTCAGTTCATTTTCCCTAGAAAGTAATTTCGGCGTTGATCCGAACTAGAATCAGAGTTAAGGTGTTTATCTGTATAACAATTATATATCATGCAAATGTCTCTATAATATGATTTGATATATTAATAATATAATCTTAAACTTAGTATTTATAATATCTTAGACCATATAATCTCCATCATTTATCAATAAATCGATCACTCTAGCTAGCTAATTATAACCGATTTCAAATATATAAAACATGGCATGAATTAGAACATGAAAGATGACATAAGCTTATTAAAAAGTCATGCTTTGTAATATTATTTTATAACCCTCAGCATCCGCTCATTGCTTTGAGATATTATTGTATAACCCTGATAACACACTCATTACGTTGTAATATTATTTGATAACCCTGAGAATCCACTCATTGCTTTGTATTATTATTTGATAACCCTGAGAATCCGCTCATTGCTTTGTATTATTATTTGATAACCCTGAGAATCCACTCATTGCTGATATATAACCCTAGTGTTCACTCACCTGCGTGTGAGCTAGCTATACACCACTTGCTATGCATCACTATTTATTAAATGTTATATTAAATTTATCAAATATAACTTTGTCTCAGTCTCATTACTTGCTCATTATCTTATGAATCACTAGTTAAGTTTTATAATAGAATATGTAATAAGGGGGGAATGTCTCATGTTTTACTGCTTTGCTATTGCTGGAACACGATCAAAGAGATATCGAGTGTAACCTCAGGCATGTCATTCGCGATGGGTTGACTTGGAAGCAGAGGGTTGAGGTATGATCAGACGTAGGGTATTACTATCCCGACTTGGTCAGCTTTTGGTTCTCTGGCTTGGACTCTCAGTCTGTTGAGCAAATGTACAAACTTGACCGTTACAATATATATATATTGAACCGTATCCTCGTTATTTACAGCAAGAATATTTTTTCCCTTTCTCTTTAATCACTATCTTTGAAGGCTCCCAGTTTTTCAGGTAGAGATAATATTATTGATAGCAAGCTACCAATAATACAAACTCTCTGCTACTAAATTATAACACTGACCATCCAAGCACTTTATTTATTTTAAGAAAAAACTTTTAAGCACCAGTTAATTATGATGCAATTAACATAGTATCCGATTATCCCAGCTAGCTCATTGGAATCTAGATACTCTGAACTCTCCACCCACAATATAAATCCTATTCTTTTAAATACCAATATGTAATGAATATTTGTCTGACTGAATCCTTATTATTTATATCTGTGGCATAATTCCCTCCCTCGTTCTTGATATTAGCTCAATTAAACTACCCTAATTAGTGGTAATACACTCAATTTTCTTTTCTTTCTCTTTTAAATCTTGTCATTCATCTTATAATGTAAACACACACATACATTCTATTTAAGATACATGATTTAATATGTTTTCAAAATTACATTTATGTACATTTTATAAAATAAACATAAACTAAACACACATTTAATAATAGAATACTTGTATATAAATGAATAAAATATTTGATTTAAAGTCTTATAATGAAAGCTAGTGTAGATAATTATCACATGGATATCAATAGTTCTATAAGTGATTAAGCTCTAATTTATAGTTCGTTTGATGTTTAAATAGGATTTGATTTTGCAACGGTTAAGTTAAGATTTGAAGACATATAACAAAATGAAACTTTACCTAGGATTCAAACATTTTCTGTACATGAATAGGGTAATGTAGCATTCTGCTGCTTCTCTTGCTCCCTGCTCCCAACCGGTTGGTGTTAATTCTTCATAGGATTTTATTGACATATGAACCATTTGTGGATTTAGACGCAGACACTCCGATGATTTCTCACATTTCAGATGAACATGACTTTTGCAAACTAACTGCTGGTGTTACTGCATTAAAGGTTCAAGCTGGCCGCATGATCCGATTAGTTCAGCAACACGTTTTATCTGCTGGTTTCAACTATTTCAATGCAGAGTTTATCACAGAAAAGAATACTGACAGGATGTCTATTGAATAATAATAATACTATTCTAATAAGATATAGATATATATTAACAATGCAGATTTCGCCATTATATATCCAGTGTCTTCTTATCTCAGGATCGATCAAACATACTGCTCCAATTCTATTGTATTCTATTCCTTTTCATTGCAAGTCCATGCTTTGTTATATTCTTCCCATTGACATATTTCAATTAAACAGTGATGTTCCTTCTGTTTGTTATTTAGCAATAGGCATTGCAATTATATACTTTCCTTAGTTTTAAATTCTTGAATTTATCTTAGATTTCCTTCTATCAGTTCTTTTATTTGAATTAAAGTAGCTTTCATTTGTAATATTTTATTTGTTTAAAAAAATTTTTTTTTTTAATTTAAATTTTTTTTAAAATTTCACTTTTATATATAGATGCACACCCATTCGATTACTTCAACATTATAAGACAAAAGAGAAAATCTTATATTAGATTCCATGATTTAATAAAATTCCCCACTTGTTTCTTTTTTTCTTTTTTTTTTTTTAAATATTGATTTTTATTTTTTTAATAAAATTTTTTTTATATATTTATTTCAATAAATTTTATTTTTAACAAACACTATGAATATTATGTAGTGATCAATACATTTTATTTTTAACAAACACTATGAATATTATGTATATCAGTACATCTCCATTTTCCCCTAAGAGTAAAATGACCTGAACATTTTGTCTCTAACATAAATTTTTTTTTCATATTATGCTTAATAATAATGATGATGATGATGATCCATTTTTCCGTAATTATGTATAATTATGATTAGAGTCTATTTGCTAAACCTTCTCTTCCCTTTTACTAATTGCAATGATCGAGCATTGAATGTCCTTTTTTCTGTCCCCTGAGCGATCACAAATGCATTGTTCCCATATTCTCATGATTTTCTATGGCCCATCATATATTGGCTGAAACTTTTTGTATCTACTTTTCTCACTTTGGCTCACTGGATTTACCCTCACTATGACTTCATCCCCCAACTTAAATATATCCCTGACTCTTCCTTGCATCCTTTGTCTTATATTACCCATCCTTCTGAGCCTACTGCATGCTTTGTCGGCATCCTGTTTTTGTTAATACACTGTGTTCCTACAGGCAAAATAGTTTTAAACGGGTATGGAATATCTTTCCCATGGTGGAATCAGACGGGCTCAAACCCTGTTCATTTTTTGAGCAATTTGCTGGTGACTCTTGTTGCTTCCTTCACCCATCTTCAATGATCATCCTGTATGTACATGTGAAATAAGCGTCCCAACTCTCATAATATGTTCGCATGGATTAGATTGCGAATTGAAGTGAGGATATGTCTTATTCTGTGACATTCCATCCACCTTTTTCATTCTCTAGATAGGAAGGGCGTTCTAATTAATATAGTTTGTCTGGCATCACCGGGTAAACAACCACAAAATTACAACAAGGAATTTCTTCCTATTAAATTGGGGTAGGGTTCTATAAAAGTCTTGCCAACAAGCTGTTGGGCTGATATGCATATATGGATCTCAGTGGCCACATGCTTTGACATGTTAGGAGGTTTGGTCTTTGCGCACACATGGTACATCCCTCAATGATATTTAAGATACTCCTATACATCCCTGGACAATAAAACCAATGGGCTATCCAGCCTTCCATTTTGCTTGCCACATAATGTTCATATCTTTCATGTATGCATTTAATCACCTGTTCCCATGTGGCTGTCAGAAGAATGACTCACTTATGTTTGCCCTCTTTCATCCTGCATTGCAACAGTCCACCTTTTAAACAATACCGTTTCCTCTCTTTCCATAATGGACCGTTTATAGGTCTACTTATGGGTTGGTGGTGTAAATAACATTTGTCGACAATCAGCATCCTCTTCTTGCAGCACCATTAGTCTTTCCAAACTATTTTCTTTCTCTTCACCTCTACGCACTTCAGCTGCGATTATGTATGCATTGTTGCAATTTAGATGTTATTGCTTATGTGTTCCTGCAGGAATAAACTAGCGGAACAGCCTACTATTTGTGGGAAAGCTGTGATTTATGAACTCACATCTCCTGTGGTCGGTAATCACTGTCACTTCTGATCCTTTTAAGTACTGCTGAAACTTTTTAAATGCCCACATAATCACTCAAGCCTCTCAGTTACCATGTAATTCTTTTCCAGCCCATTCAACAAATGACTTGCAAAGAAAGGCACCCCATGCTGACCATCACCCTGTATCTGGACAGTGTAGCCCCCAGTCTCAGTCTGATTCCACTGCTGTCTGTCTGCACAACAGACAGTTTACCAAAATCTGGGTATGACAGCATGACTTCCCTTAGAAATCCCTTTTTGACCTTTATAAAGCTGTGCTCGTGTTGCTTTATGCCCATCACTTCTCTTTTCTCAGAAATTATGAAAGAGGCTCCATATCTGAGGAAAAGTTTTTATAAAACCGATTGAAAAAATTTCACAATCCGAGGAACGATTTAATGTGCTTCTTATTTGTTTTCCTTGGAAAATCTTTATAGTTTGTATCTTTTCTGGATTTGGAAATATTCCTTGCTCACTGATAACATGTCCTAAAAATTTACCTCTGTAGTCATTAAATGACTTTTGCCCATATTTATTTTTTTAATTCTCTTCTCTTTGCATTCGTAGAACAACTCCAAATGCTCAAAATGTTCTTCCATGCTTTCTCAGGCTAGAATTATATCATCTCTGCATATCATAATCAAGCACTTGATCTACTCTGACAGTACCTGATCAAGGCACTGTATAAGTTCTGCCCTGCTGTTTTTAAACTGAAGGGGATCTGGTTGAAACTATATGCTCATCCGTTATATTAGAAAGCAGTGTATTTCTGGTATTCGGGATGGAGCCTGATCTGCCAGTAGCCGGATGTTAAATAAAAGGTTGAAAATATCTTTTTATGGAATCTCAGTAACTCACTCATGGGTGGTGGGATGTAGGTGTCTAAAACTTTTATTTTGTTCAATTGGCATGCATCTAAGCACAACTGAATAGATCTAGCCTTTTTCGTAGATGCGCACCAATTGAACAAAATAAAAGTGTTAAACACCAACATCTCACCATTTTAGCATATTTTATAGTTGTTCCTCTACCGCACTTCTATATTGATGTGGTATGGGATATGCTCAAGCTTGATATAGTTTATCTTTTATAAGTCTAATCCTGTGCTCGTATCCTTCGATCACTCCAGGAATTTCTGAAAACTTGCTCTCGTATGTTCCAATAGCTCTTTCAACATTAATGATGGTCATTGATATTAACTATTATATAAAATAATTATATCTGAAATGAAAATGGTTCATGATTCATTTGAAATCCATCAAAACAAGCTCCATTTGTCCATATAGCACATATGTCCACATACATATATAGTCATAGACACACTAATCCATTATTTTTTTGTTTAAGCAGTAATGTTAAATTCTATTTGAATATACTATTATTATTTTTATCATTGATTTCTCTTCATTTTATATATGATATTATTGAACATACTTATTTTGTTCATAAATTATGTATAAATGCTAAATAAATATTCTCTCTTGATATATTATCTCTAATATATCATCCACATATGATTCTACTGTTTTATAATTTGCTTTTAACAATAAAGACAAGAAAAGAAAATTTTAATGTTGCATTATTAATAATAATGAAATTATTTTAGTGGAATTTATAAATAATTTTGATACTTTAAAATTATTTTAATGTCTCTTTTTTTTAAAAAAACCTGAATATAATTAGGTTTTTATACAATCATCAAATATTAAAAATTACCTATTACAAATAGTTAAACAAAAGCAATAGAATCATAAATATATTTATTATAAATGATGTTTAATTGTAAAAAAATATTTTTCTTTTACTCTTATTAAATTTTTAATTGGTATAAAATCACATTTTTATAGTCCCATTTTGCTTTTCCCGGAAATTGCAAATAGTTTAATTTCTTATAAATGTGCATTTCTTTCATACTTTTAACTGTGAAAAATTATGTTTGATTGTTGTTGTTTTTTTGTATTAGATTCATAAATATTATTTTCTTCTGATTTTGTTGGTCGAGAGGTCGGAACAGCTGCCTTACAAACAGTTGTCCCGGGTTAGAGGGTTTGCTTCCTGGCCGATGCTATGACACAAGAAAAAAAGTCACAAGCTCCATTGCATTCTATTCTTAATAGAAAGTTCAATATGTATTATATCCAATGACCTAAGTGCACTGCTTCCAGATCCAAGAACTTTTTATTGATGAAAGCCAGAGATTATGATATTGAATTTGAAGGCATTGAATAGGGATTAAAATATACAGCCTTCTAGCTTCTATTGATTGCTAGAACTTACATTAGGCATCATTATTGTGTGGGAAAAAATTTTGCTAAGGTTTTCACAGCTTCTATAAGCAGAAAGAAATGATTAATATGAATATGCTGAATGTAATGTAATTTTATTTTGTCAGTACAGTATATTAAATTTTAATTTGGTTTTGTCAGAGATTTTTTTAAATAGAGATTTAAAAGAACAGTATACAAAATCATTTTTTAAAAGTAATTTTAAACTTTTCATCATTTTTTCTTAGACATTTCTATGCATCTAGCAGATTCTTCCAAGCTTGGTAATAGTTAACAAGAGATAAGCTTATCATTCTACTCAAAAAAAAAAATCGTTTTAATTATAGATATTAACTCTATAGCATCCACAAAAATGGAAATATAAAGAACTCTGTGAATATTTCAATTTTACTTCTTTATATTCTTCTTACCTCTGTTATTCTTTATATTCTTCTTACTCTGACCAAATGTACTGATAAGATATTGTAAGTTGCATTCTTATGAAATTTGTCTCTTTGCTAAAAAATTTATGAAATTTGTGCTTTGATAAAAAAAATTCTTATCTTTTTGATTATTATTTCTTTTCTTTGTTAAATAAATATTTGATATTATAATATCCAATCTTTTATTTTAAATAATATTCAGTTTTAGATAAATCTCTTCCAACATTTGTAATATTTAAAACCACGCATAAATCATGATTTATTTAAATATCTTAATTAAAAATTAAAATATATAATCTTACAACACCTGAATATATATATATATTCATCTACCATTCACGTATCTCATATGCATATATATGCATCTGTGTTGCAAAGGAAGTATTTATGAATTTAATAAATGTATTGATTAATTTCAAAATACAGATATTACTTGTAAGTATAGAACAAAGTATAAATTGAGTGTTCAAATCCTATACTACTTAAGAAACTTAATACTTTCATATTTACCATCTTGCTGATTTTTTCTATGCTCATCTTTTTGAATTATCATCAATACAATCTATTCAAATATTTGATGATTACCAATGCTTTTTTATTTAATTATTTTTAGTCTTATACACACATCCCTTCCTATCCATGATGTGATTTACTTCAATACATACACACACACACGTATAATAATTTTTATGACTAAAAGATGAGATTAAAAAAGTTTGAGAATATATTTTATGTCAGTTATTGATTGAAAAATTTGTATGATTAGTAATAAAAGAATCTGTTAAAAGTCTCCAAAAGAATCTTTCCAAAATCTCTAAAATGTTTTTAATCCACATATATAAAAAATCTCTTTGCAAAAGCAAGTTCCATCAGTTCTATGAAATTTCATATTTCTGATACTCAAGAAGTTATGTGGTTTAATCATATAGACATATTAGTATAAGATTTAGGAAATATAAAAATGCTTTCAATCAATAATCAATAAATCATTCTTTACACAGCATATTTTGGATCTTGGTCTATATTTCTGATTTTCATATCAAAATATTAAGTAGATTGGGAAAATATGATTTATGGAATATTAGAGAATCTATTGAAGACCACACAATTTAAACAACCATGGAAAAACTTAACACATTCTAGTCTTGTTGTAACCCATTATACCATCTCTTTTCCCATATTTTAATAATTTTGCAACATTAGTTGATCTAGAAACAAAAGAAAATTCACAAACTTATTTTAAAATTTCTTTGACTAAATTAATGCTATAATAAAATAATTAATAAAAAAACTTTAATTCATACATAATCTTGATGTTATGTGAGATACTACAATAATTCAGGATACCAATGATAGACTTCAGCAAAATGTTTGTGGCCTACTTTTGTGGATAAATGTTTTGAAAATTTTAAACAGCAACAAATACTGAAGCCTTTAGACAGAACTCTTTTATTACTAATTACAAAATAAACTATTTGCTTATTACTAATTACAGGAATTTCCCAATGCAAAAGATTAATACATGATATTTTTCCAAAATTTTTTAATTTCATAATATATGTATAGTGTGTGAGAGAACTAGTGTGTTATTTTATGTGAAATGGCAATTTACTATCTTAAATCTTATATAATAAAGTTTGCTAAAACCCATTTGATGCTTTATTTATATATATTTTAGTTGCTATTTATTATATATGGTGTTATATATTAAGGTTTAATGGAAAGCAGTAGTATACTTTTACTTGATGATGATGATGATCACATTTCCTATGGCTGGAAAATTGTTTGAAATCAACAGATGTGCTTTCCAGCAAAATATAGTTAAATTAGTTGCTTCAAAAAAGATTATACAATCATTAAAAAAAATAATTATATTCATATGTATATAACTATTGAATTAATAATGCTAAAATATACATGGACTCACATATTTGTGAATGGAAGTATCTATGAGTTCTTTGTGAAACAAAATAGAACTGTTCACACACACACACACATATATATATAACTGTTATAAAATGGCTTCTCCTTAAATGACAGAAATTTAGCCAAGTTAAATATTCTATACTCCTGAAAACATTTTTATATCACAAAATTATTTTTTTCTCCTGCTATGAAACAGAAATGTATTGAAGCATGTCTACTGAATAGATTGTGAAATAAAATATTATATAATATCAATAATCATTTTCTATAATTGATTATGTATACGTATATATGTTTGTGTTTTTAGATATGTCTATATATACATGCTTTCTTCTTAACTATTATTTTTAATGTACTTTTTTGATTTAATAAAAAAAAAAGAAATTTTATAAAATTTTACACAATATACATTTTAATAAATTTTATTTTTCAGATGTCAGCCAATAAATTAAAGGAATTATGTGAAAATCTCAACAATCTGATGCATAATGCACAACAATGTATACAATTTAATGAAATAAATTTACTTAAAATTAATAATGTTATTGAGCTACTATATATGAAACGTGATCAAGCTCTGCAGAAAACAAATCAAGTATTTGAACAATTGATTAATCAAATGAAGGATTATCAGGTGGAGTTTTCCTCAGATATTCAAAATCTTTTCACTTCTAGGCATAAATATTTGCAAGAATTGACAAATAAATTGCAAATGCTTACTAAACAATTGGAAAATGATAGCAAATGTGTTCAAAAAATGTTAAAGACAGGAGCTGAAGAGACTCTCTTAGCAAATTATGATTCTTTATGGGAAAAGATTTCATCTACAATTAGCATTTGTAATGTTAAATTTGATTCTCTTTATATATTAGAATTTCTGCCTAGTCGAATTCTTCTTTCATTAATTTCAAAGCACAAGTTTGGTTTTATACGTAGTTATAACTTTTTACCTGAAGATTTACTTTTATCTGCTGGAAGTACATATATTGTAGGTGAAACAGTCACAGTCAATGTAATTTCTCATAAAATATGGGATCCTACTGTTTTAGACTTTGTTACTTATGCAGTTGATTTTCCAAATGGTGAAAAGGGTATTATTCGTTGGTTTTTTGATAATGATGGAAATCAGTCTCTTAGTTTTACTCCACCAACAGCAGGAAAATATTTAGTAAGTGTAAAATTATATGAACAAGATGTTGAGCAAAGTCCTATTTGTATATTTGTCATTGATAAAGAAAAATGTTATATTGATACTGCAAATCCATTAGAAGATGTTCGTATTTTTGGAATACAAGAAAATAGGGGTGACATTCCTTTTAGAAATAATCGTCGAAGAATAAAAGGACGTCCCAGTTATAATACTCAATCAAATTTCATGCATCCTAATGTAAATTTTGTTGATATACTTCCATTAACTGAAAGATGGAGACCTGTTGATGAATGGAATAATGACTGCACTGCAAATGGTCGTCACATCCGGGCAAATAATCAAATGTATATTTGCAATGATTTTTATAAATCACGTTCTCTTGGTGGAGATGAAAATGTTTGCCCTCCTGGTGAAATATTTCCATTACAGAATAATGTTGCATACCCATCTTGTCTAACTAATGCTCATGTATGTATGATGCAGAATTCAAAAAGTTCACCTCCTAAAAATTCTCACTGGATTGGCTGGAAAAATAATAATATGTTAAAAAATTCATCTGATTCTCGTGTTTGTAAGTCTTCTATTATTTTACCATCTGATAACATTAATGGTGAAGTTATTTATGGTAGAAAAGTACAAAGTGAAGATCGTATCTATAAAAATTCTCTCTTGACTTCTGCTTCTACACCTATATTAAGATTTAATACTACTAAATCATCTTTCTCACATGAACATAGTACTTTTGCAGGGAATAAAAATTATGATAACAAAATTCTTAACAAAACATCTACATTCTGTGCTAACGGTTCATGTCATCCAGATACCAAATTAGGTAATTTTCAGATTTGTTTTTTAGTTATATATGAAATTCTTTTTTTAAAAATAGATTACTAGTTAAAATTTTAAACTAAACAAGAAGGGATATTAATTACAAAAATTTTGAACTTTTTTATTTTTAAAAAAATAGTAGTGACTTTCTTAAAGGAAATTATTTCTGAAAATTTATTCAGTAAACTAAAACATGCATTTTTGTAATCTACATAATAGATTAACAGTGTAAGTCATTGTAATTTGATGTAGATAAGCCAGTGAAAAATATAGAATAGAAAATTATTGTAGAAATTGGAACTTAATGAAACTGCAATAGAAGTTTTTTTTTTAATATCACAATATAGTTAAATAAATGTAAGATAAAAATATAAAGATAATGAGTGAAAGTGATAATTTTGTATAAAGATGTTTTATATGTTATTTTTTTAATTTATGAATTATGTATAACAAAGTGCATTTGCTTGCCATTCCTATGACCTGTGCTTCAATTAAGACTAGGTAAATTTTAACAAATTTTAAGATTTAACCCCTTGTGACCTGAACGGCCATTTTGAATTCACAGAAAAAATTACAGGACATACAATTTTAAATGAAATGTCTAATTTATTACAATAAATAACAAATATATATACATTTTTAGAAAGTGCAAATATGAAAGAATGTAATGAAGCTGATAAAATAGTCATTACCACAAAAAAATAATTAAAGAAAGGAGATTTTTCACATTTTATATATCTTTATTTTTACATTGGTTCACAAACTCTCAATTTTGAAAGATATAGCCTAAAATGACAATTTCATAGACAGCTTCATCACATTCGTCATAAAATGCAGAAAAAAATAATATATAACATGACCTACCTGAGTTACAGATTGTTGGTGTAATGTGGCAAAAGGTGACCATTTCAATTTCTTTTTTCTGCTTGACACTCTATGTGTTCTATTTTTGCAAGCAGTTGTTTTTCTAGGCCCTCTATGCGGGATATCTATTAGAAATGCAAGGTTTTAGTGAGGATCAAAAAAAAAATAACAGTAATAACTTTAGTAAATTCTAAGTTATGGGGGTAAAAAATAATGACTATATTATTGAAAAATCAGGGGTGGGGCGAGATAAATTATGCATTATTTCATGGCAGATCATAATTGCCAAATATGCAAATAAATAATTTAAAAATTTGTTTCTAAAATAAAATGAATAACAACATAGTAAATAAAATAAAATAAATAATCAAAAGGAATTACAAGCAATTATTATATATGAGTGGGAGATGATGATGACTGTTGATTCAGCATTGTGAGGTATTTATTTTTTTCACCTTGTTAGTTTCACAGAACAGAGTGGATAGTTTGAAGACAGTTTGCAAATTGTTGAAAATATAAATGCATGAGCAAAATCAATTTCAAAATAACTGATGATGATGATGTGGAGCAACTGGTAAGGGTGAGCTAAATTATGCATTATTACATAGCAAACCATAATAGCAAAGTATGCTATCAAATAAATAAAAAGTTATCTGCAAAGTATGCTATAAAATGAATAAAAAGTTATCTACAATGAAATGAATAAAAACGTAGTAAATTCTAAGTTATGCATGTAAAAAATAATTACTACATTATTGGAATATCATGAGGGTAAGAGTGAGCTAAATTATGCATTATTACATAGCAAACCATAATAGCAAAGTATGCTATCAAATAAATAAAAAGTTATCTATAATGAAATGAATAAAAATGTAGTAAATTCTAAGTTATGCATGTAAAAAATAATTACTACATTATTGGAATATCATGAGGGTAAGAGTGAGCTAAATTATGCATTATTACATAGCAAACCATAATAGCAAAGTATGCTATCAAATGAATAAAAAGTTATCTGCAAAGTATGCTATAAAATGAATAAAAAGTTATCTACAATGAAATGAATAAAAACGTAGTAAATTCTAAGTTATGCATGTAAAAAATAATTACTACATTATTGGAATATCATGAGGGTAAGAGTGAGTTAAATTATGCATTATTATATAGCAAACCATAATAGCAAAGTATGCTATAAAATGAATAAAAACTTATCTACAATGAAATGTATAAAAACAGTAAATAAAATAAAATAAATAACCCAAAGGAATTACAAGCAATTATTATATATTAGTGGGAGATGATGATGATGAATGTTGAATACTTACAGGTAATGGGGAATACGAAACCTCAAAATCAAACACATCAACAGAAAAGTTCGTTATAAACGTAATTACGTTTAGCGGCGAAAATAATTGTTTTCTCCGTATATTTTTTTTATCGGTTGATAAAATCTAGAAAGATAAAAAAAATTACAAAATTTTAATAATGTACTTTACAAAAATTGCTATAAAAAATCTAATTTTCATCGCACAGAAAAAATTTTTAGACGTACAAAAAGATAGAAAAATGGCGGAGAGAAAGAAAAAAAAAGCGTAACTGTGACGTATACGGTTTGCACGCTATTGCGGTCGAAATTGTAAACTTTTTTTAATGCGTAAACAAGCGGTTTTCGGTCTCAAAGGGTTTTAAGTCAAGCTTATTTTTTTCTCTTACTATTCACTTCATAACCAATCCAACTAATAGTTCATTATTGGCTGGTAAAGAGCATCTTTTTATTTTTATCTAAAGAGCAAAACAAGGATGGGAAAAATCCCAAAATCCTTCTTATTATTAAATAGCCCACTAATAAATTTTAAATGATTTTAAATAATTATGCAAAATTTAGATTAAGATGATAAGATAATTGATTACTGATATAAATTTTAGCTTTTGATTATTATGTAATCATATAGGCTATATAATAAAAAAGTATCAGTAGAAAGTGTTTTTAAAATTTTATATTGTTGCTTAGGCAATTATGATTTTTTCCATCTTATTCTGGAATCATCTCAATGTAAACATTAATATCTGTGAACACTAAATAGAAGTTCAAACAGATTTCATGATTGATTTTGGCTATTTGATGTTTCTACTATTTAGCACTGTTTTACACTAAATAAAAATATTGAATGGTTAGTTCTCCAGTAGGTTGTGATATCCCAGGATTCTGGTCTCTTTTTATTGATAATTTGTTATTCAAGATAATGGCCTGAAATTTTAAACCTAAGCCAATTATACTAAGTTAATAATCATATATTTTAGTGATTTTATTCTTTATCAGAGTAAAGTTTGTGATTCAAACTTTTTTTTTATCATTTTTTATTCTTTTTATTTAAAGTTCAATCTCATTTGGATCTAAAAAAAAACATTTATATTTATCTATTTTTTATATTATACTATATATATATGTAAAATAAATAAAATGTCCATTAATTAAAAAAAAATTGTAATTATAATTTAAATAATAAATTTAACGGTTTACAAACTATTACAACCAATCCTTAAATCCGCAGAAGTACTTTCGGTTAATTTCTTAAACCTGCCTCAACTGCCATTAAATTCAAAAACAAAAGCAGAAGCAAACATCATCAATTCAAATTCCACAAATCTCATATTTTAATGTTATCAGCTTGTCAATTTATTAAATGCATTTTATTCCTGTTTATAAAAGTTGCCTCTTTAATTTTTCTTTTACTATGGTTTCTCTCTTCATGAAGAATTTTCACATTTTCAAAATCAAATTTAAATTTATATTTACATGTTTTTTCATGATCAAAGAAAACTGAAGGAGATATTAAATCACTTATTATTTTTACTTTTTACCTGCTTGTATAACAATTCATGCTCCTTCAATCTCTTCTCAATACTGCACCTAGATTCACCTACGTTCCAAACAATATTAATGAATTCAGCTACATTCCAAATTATATTAATAAATTAGTCAATAATTCTAAGGATGTCATACCTGTCAAGCAGAAAAGTAATGTCATATATCAAATTTTTTGTGATTCTATGCTATCATATATAGGTGAATCTAAGTGCAGTATTGAGAAGAGATTGAAGGAGCATGAATTGTTATACAAGCATGTAAAAATAATGGTGATTTAATATTTCCTTCAGTTTTCTTTGATCATGAAAAAACATATAATATAAATTTGATTTTGAAAATGTGAAAATTCTTCATGAAGAGAGAAACCATAGTAAAAGAAAAATTAAAGAGGCAATTTTTATAAACAGGAATAAAATGGATTTAACAAATCGACAAGCTGCTAACATTAAAATACAAGATTCCTGGAATTTGAATTGATGACGTTTGCTTCCGCTTTTGTTTTTGAATTTAATGGCAGTTGAGGCAGGTTTAAGAAATTAACCGAAAGTACTTCTGCGGATTTAAGGATTGTTTGTAATAGTTTGTAAACCATTAAATTTATTATTTCAATTATATATATATATTGAACAGGGTGGGAAAAATCGCTATGATTATCTAATTTAAAATCTCGATCTTAACTCCGGCTGCATTTTCACTATTGCAGCAGATCAGCCCTTCAAGCAGAGGAGTTTAATACCATAGGTAGATGAAACACTAATGGTATCTATAACCAGATCGAGGCTATACAAAATATAACCTACTGTCACATTTCCAAGCTATAGAACTACTCAGCTGCTAGATCCAAATTCCTGCCATCCAAAGCATTTTTATTTGTTTTGAGTTAAGATCTCAGGTGGCAGTTAACCACAGGTTATAGTCAGCATGTCCAGATGACAGATATACAATCTAGCACTTGATATATCCCAAGCTAGCTCTTTTATTTAATTGTGGAAAACAAAACTTTGATACCTTGCTTAATACTTATACTTAACTATAAATTAACCTATTAGTGATGCAGTTATAAAGAGAGAGAACTGACCAAACAATAATTAAGCAAACAAATGATTTATTTAAACACACTTCTATTTAAAACACATTATAATAAACACATTATAAATTTAAATACACACATTAAGATATACTATAATAAGAATTCATGAAGCAACTTAAAGCTTTACACACATAAAAAAAAACATTATAAAATTTAAATATACGCACACACATTAAGATTAAAAACTCTGTAATAATTTATAGCAGCAACTTAAAAATTATGTGGCTGTGGCTATTAAAGTTCATTAAAGTCTTCAAACAATGTTCAAGTCTTTAAATTGGAATAATAAAGTTTATAGTTACCTAGGATTTTTGTGGATAGCACGTTACACTTCTAGGGACACAGTTCATTGCTTTCTCTTGCTTTTTGATCACCAATCGGTTGGCCTTTTCTTTTCCATCAATGGTTTGGCTTCTTACTGATTTTTCACATTTCAATGGAGAGATTTTCCGTAGTTTACAGATTACAAGGCGAGCATGAGTTCTAGATGGTAGGCATCTGATGGTACAAAGGACTGGGATTGAAGGCTAGCCACACACTTTGGTTATTGTCTAGCACTAGGTTGCCCTTCAATGAATATAAATATAGGCACTCACATGCTGGAGATGTTAATGGCCCCTCCCCATCTTCTCTTATTTGAAAATTTATATGAAAATAATGAATATAAACTATACAAAAAATGATAATAGTGATATAATAATAATCTGAATGAATGAATCTCTCAGTCCTTTTATATGCTTCTTCCTCATTGTTTTTTATTTATCAGTCTTCGATCTGGTTTAACTAAATTTTATATTTCATTAATTAAATTTGTGAACTTTTTAATTTAACATCTTGCTTAGATTAATCTAATGTTTGGTAAGGTAATGTTTGTAGTTTTTCCCTTTGTTTCTTTAATTAATAAAATGGGAGTTATTATTTCTTATCTTTATCAGCCAAGTAATCTTTTAAGTGAATTTAAATTTAGAAGTTTTTTTTTTTTACAAATTATATATTTTACTTCAGTTTCATTTTTACATTTTTCTTTTTTTTAAATCTAAATTTATAAAAAGAAGTGCTAGTTTCAACTTTTTACTTAGAATTAGTTTCCCCTCCTGATCACTCATTCTTTAAATATTAAAAACTCTTATTTTTTTCTAAATGACGAAACATTTTACTTTTGCAAGTTTGAGTTTAAAAAACTCTTTCAAACATATAATTTTTATTTCAATTTTTTAAAGACTTAATCATTTCTTTTAAAGTTAATTTGCTCATTTATTAATGAAGATTTAATATGTAATCACAGAATATGTATTTTCAAACCAAATATTCGTTGACAGTACAATATATATTGTAAATGACAAATATAGTTAATATACATTTGTATGTAATATAATTAGAGATATTTTTTATTGCACCATAAAAAATATCTTAAGTGCTATTATATTTCATTATTATAAAATAAAACATTTGTTAAATAAATAAATTTAACACTACATTAAAATCTTTGTCAGATTACATTTTATTTTTCCAATTCATTGCTTTCTAATAAAGGAAACAGGGTTTTAATCCAAGCCAATTTCTTCTGCCAGATTTATTTCCTAAATAACCACATAATTATCATTATTGGCAACATTATGCAGTGAATTTACATTTTTTTGAGTTTGGAAGATCATTATTCATTGGTTATGATAAATGTTCAATAGTCAATAAATAAAGTTTCTACAAATGTAGGATCATAATTTGTTTTTTAAACATTTATATGTAGTGTTTTACACTAACTTACAACAATTTTAAACAATAGTTCTTTAAATGAAATAAATATTGTATAAACTGTATGTGGATTAATAATACTTAAATATTCTTTGTTAAAAAGTATTGTAACAGTTGTGTTATAGGATGTGCATAAATACATATAAAGTTAAAAGGAAAAGTAGAAATAAACAGACAAAAATTTTGTAGATATTTTTTACATTTCCCTGGAATAAAATCACAATAAAGAGTTAAATAATTTTGGATTTAAAATAAAATTTTATTATAAATTAATCTTGTAATTTCAGATTTTTTTCTTCACTATTAATAATTATGTAAGATTTAATACGCTTGACGTATATAGCGAAATTAAATTCATAAAAATTACACTAATATTTCTTAAGGCTAAGCGCTTTCAGAGCATTCAACTCCATATTCATAGCCTCCAAACCTAATAATTTATGCAAATCTATACAAGCTCATTTATATTGTCCATCTCTTTGATATACATCAAGCGTATTAAATCTTTATAAATTAATCTGTTAAAAATGTCTAATTAATATTGTATTCTGATTTTGAAATTAAAAACAAGCATGTTTTATGTTAAAATAGAATTTCTATTATCTATTTTTAAAAATCTTTGTAGATCATATTTGTGATAAAATTCCAAAAGCAGCTTTTAATTAAAAGGAATTATAATCATTAACTATTTTCAATCAAGAGAAATAAAAAAACTTTTTAATTAATGTATTTTTGTCACCCCTACTATAAAAGTGTGGATATAAAAGCAGGAGTAGTTTGTTGTTTTCAGATGAGTTGGCTAATAATAGTTTGTTTTAGTTGGTAACTAGCATTCAATTGGCTAGCTGAGTTGTTTTCCAGAGTTATACAGATAACTACCATGAATCAGATGTAACTGAATTTGAGACAGTAGATCCAGCAACAGTCTATTAGTTCACTATGCTCTAGTTTAGATGCATCTAGAAGCTGGCTGAAATCTAAGTTGAGCATAGTGAATGTCATCAGTTACCCGAACTTTACCTGTTTCACCAAGATCAGCTCACCCAGAGAATCCTTGCTGAGGAATTAGTTTAAACATATGCTGCTTTATCTGTATGCAAGGAACCACAGATAAACATATCATGTATTTATATAAAGTGTGGCTGAAATTGAAGTGATGATGATTAATTATATGTATGCTGTTTTATCTATATGCAAAGAATCACAGATAATGTATCATGTTGTATTTGTATAAAGTGTGGCTGATAGGTTCTTTTAACGAATTCCTTAAAATGACCTTTTAAAATACAAGTAAATAATTTTACTTAAGTTAAACATATATATATATATAAAATGTGCTAACACCCCCTAGTACATAAAGCTAAAAACAAATAAAGAAAAGTATATATTATTTTATATATATATTGTGACCTTCCAGGTTGGCATCAGGAAGAAATGTGGGAAGTTCACATTTGTGCTAATAATGGCCAAAGTTAATTATCTGAGAAAAATGAATTGAGATGTAATTTGCTAGTTAAAATTAGGATTTAAAAAAATTAAAACTTTAAGTGGGTGTACTGATTGGTAGAGTTTTGGATTATATATGTTTGGTAGTAGGAGAGGAGGATGAATAACATCAGGGATGTTTGTATGTAGTAGAAAAATTTACATGTCATAATAAGCAGATAGATAGATATATTATTAATTAGAATTTTCTTTCCTATATTTTATTTATTATTTACTAATTATATATTGTTCATAATCTTATGTTTAAAAATGATAAAGATTATTTGTATATTAGTGAATAACATTTTTAAATTAATATTTGATGTTTAATTTTTTTTTTTATTATTATTATGTTTATTCCATTCAAACATTGTATTGTTAAAATTTTATAAGTAAAATTCTGGCACATTTCCAAAGTTGATTGTAATAAAAAAAAAACACAGAGGGCGTGAGTGAAGAAAGACATAGAGTTTAAAACTTGAAGGAAACTAAAAAAAAAGGTCCAAGGAAGAAGATGTAAAAAAAAAACTTAAAGGATTCATTAACTCTCTAAGAATATTAGAACAAATATTAAAAAACATCGCAAGGATTCTAATAATATACCTGTGGAGAATTTTTTGTTATTATACTACTGGAATGATATAAAAATGAGAAGATAAACACCCCCAGAGGAATACCAGCCTCCAAATTTCTGCCAAACGATGTTCCATATTCACTACCTTTAAAATGCCTGGATGATAAGTAAGCCAAATTATTATGATTTATTTTAAAGTATTACCAAAGCTAAATAATATTAAAATGACAAAATTGTGTAAAATAAAGCTAGCTAAAATTTTCTTATTAGACGCTATAATTAAACGCTTGATTTTCAATTTTAAAAATTTTCTATCAATATTCTACAAAATAAAATTTAAAATGAAAAAATTTATATATTTAATCTTATATCAAGAAGATAATTTTATACTGTATAACTTTGCTATTCGCGCATATATAACAAAATAATTCCAATGCATGCAAATGTTATTTATCACGCCTATAACGGAATTCTAGGATAAAAAAAGACTATTGTCATTCTTAACAAATTATACTTTAACAATGGATAGACTTTTTTTTTTATGTTATAATTTACTGTTGTCTTTGAAACTAATATGTATGTTTCTTTCAACTTTCAATTTTGTTCAAAAAAACTTAACATGTAATGATGGGATATTGATAAGTATTTTTGTTATTGACTATAACAAATGTATAACCAATTTTTTTATTTTTTGTTTTCTTTTAAAAAACAAAACAATGTAACTTCATATCATTATAATATGATAATCTATTATTTTGTATGATCTAGAAATTATATTATAGGTGAATATAGATATTCAGATGTGCGCCTGATGCTATAAATTATTATTTTAAAAAATTGTATTTATTATGCTTCAATTTTGTTAATGAAGTTTATTAAAAAAAAAATAAAGAATTAAAACCTTGTCTGTTATAAGTTCATTATATAGGAAGTATATTGAATGTAAGTTGGAGGTAGAAATGGTCAAGGGACAATTAGATTATTTAGATTGAGTTTGGAGATATTATTTAACCCTCAAGTGTATAAGTATAACTGTTTAGTTATTGTTTTCCCTGCCTTTCTTTATTTTGTATAGTTAATGTTAGATGATTTAACTGATTATAACAGATAAGTGTTGTATAAATTTTTATAATATGTATAAAAGATGATTGATTTATGGCATCATCCAAGTTTTATAAATAAGCTAATAAAAAGTATGTTTTAAAAATATATCATATTTAAGATAATATAAAAGCACACATATTCGAAAATATATGATTCGTATATTAAATATTAGTCAATTTTGACTTTACTGTAGAAGAAATATAATTGGTTAGAAAGGTGCATAAAATAATATTTTTTATTATTATTATTTATTTTGTCTTTTATTTTTAATAAATGTTTTACTTAATTATTAGCCCATATGAATTGCTTGATTACGTTCGATTCTCCATTTCCACACACACACATATATGGTTAACATAGCATAGCCCTAAAATATATAGATTTGCCAGTAGAAGTCAATTTATTTAATCTGTCTAGAGATGATAAATCACCATATTACAGTTCCAATATTATATTTTACTTTGCTTAGAATAGATAGTGATATGGATATAAAGGTACCCGGTCCTAATCATTGTCTTTCCTATATTAAATATGATAATTGATAATTTTGCAATAGTTTTATAATTAAATAAATGTGTGGCATATGATTAAATTAGTGTTACAGAATTGTTATTAATAAATGTTTTATTACTCTTATTTACATCCTATATGAAGACCATATCCTATAACCTCAACTGAGCTAAGCCATAGAATAATTACAATATAAGAATCTTTTAAATAAGTTTAAAAGCAATTTACAATTATAAATTTTATTCTATCTTGTATAGAATTGGCACCTGGGCATTTATAAATCTAATAAAGTAAACAAGTGAAGAGAGCAGAGGTTACAGGGTGGGTTAAGTGGCTGCCCAATCGTGGGGCCCTGTTTAATTAAGTCTCATATCCTGTAGAATATTTGTCTTTTGTTGGTTAATAGGGTTAAGTGGCTTGCCTAATGTGAATGGCACAACATTTATGGGTTAAATGGCTGCACAGTGATTGGTGATTGATTCATCTTTGTTTACATATGTATTGTGTTCTTTATTGGAGATTACATATTATACATTCTATTTTAAGTAGTGACTAACGTGGATGGCTTGATATATACATAGAGGCCACAGCTGCCAAGGTTTAAATGGCTGTCTAATCATATGATCTTGATTACTTAAGTCTCATATCTTGTAGTATTTATATTTTGTTGATATATATTGTCATATACCTGAGATGAGAGGTAATCCAGTGCCATTAGAATTATATTATTCCTGTTTTAAATATACAGTTATTGCAAAATTGGTTCCAAAATAGAATCAAGTTGGCAGTTTTCTTATTCAAGGATATTTTTTTTTATACCAGTCTGGAAGATTAATAGAAATGTTTGATAAAATGGCACTAGGGGTAAATGGAGCATTAACTAAGGTTCGAAATAAGCCAATTAGAGTTTGAAATAAGCCAATACCTGAAAGATGTGTAGTAGATATATGAATGTCAGATGTATAGTTTAAAAAAAACATTTTTTTAAAGATGAAATAAATAAATACAGCCATGAAACAGCTTAGTTTCAAATTTTAAAGCTATATAAATATCACAACTTACAGTAAATATTAAAGTTGATAACATTTTTTTTAATATATATCTTTTGCTTGTCAATTAAGTATAGCATTGATGCCAGATAAGCATAGAATTATTGATGGTGTTAAATTATAAAGTATTAATGTTGTTCATATTCGGAACATTTCTGTTATAGAAAGTCTATAATTTTGAAGGTTAAATAGCATACTTGATTGTTGGAGTTTTGTTGGTTGTGTTGCAAGTTTTGGTGATGGATGGAGAGTTTTTGTTATTGTCTTAAGTATATGGTGTATTCATGTCACTGTTGACTGATTGTTCTCATTCCCCGCTCCAACCCAAATTATGATATCATTTGTTAGTTATCATGAAGCAGTTAACAGTAGTCCTGCCATGATTTTGCCTCTAAGACTCCAGAGAGAGCAAGGCATAGTTCTTTCTAATATATATGTAATATTTGTCTCTAAGACTCCCAAAGATGAGCAAGACAATATTTTATAAGTAGTAGCTTCTAAGATTTGGATGTAAGCAGGGCATTGTGATAGTGTTTGTAGTAAATATTATGGGTTGTGGTAGCTTAGAGTGGTTAAAGTGGGATGATCATCAGAGTGTTCATGGAGCATTGTATGTTTAGAGAGCAGTGATGGAATTCTTTTATCTATTTCAAAATTGTGAACTGCTAATAATTATTTTGGCTGTCAGTATCTGTTGCATCTTTGGATGAATATATAACTTGAATATATAGCTCATTCTTAAAAGGCTATTTTCTATATTCTTATGCAAAGATCGGCATCTACCATATTTAAGTAAAAATTGTATATCAGTTGTCATAGTAAATGCATGTCATCATTAATTTTATTTTGGTTATAAATTTTTTTTGGGGGGGTTATAAATGCTGGTTATAATATTTGAATGTATCCAACACAGCATAAAAATAAATGAACAAGTTTAAATCGTTTTGGTCTTTTATCAGTAATTTTGAATTGGTGTAGTTTATAATATAACTATAGTGGATCATGTAAAATTTAATTTATAATTCCAGTTATGTTTAGATTAATGTTATCTAGTGAAAGCTTAATGTCTTCTTGCCTATGTGTGTGTGGAAAAATCGAACATTATATGGGAAAATAAAATTGTGGAAATTTTATATCATTTTAGGTAGTGATGGTGAATTTGAATTGTTGATTTGGTGGAGGTTGGAGCCGGTAAACCTTATTTTCTTAAGTAGTATTAATAAATTTTTAAGAGATTATAAAATGGAAGAGTTTAGCTTATACGATAGTTTGGGTGGGTCTCAAGAGACACCATCTCCAGACATTGTTGCGATGTCCCCTGACCTTGAATCAGGAAATGAAGCTATAGATATATCATATGAAGAGTCTAGTAAGATGAGAGATACTATCCCTAAAACCACAGATGGTAACCTGCTAATGTGGTTAAAAGAGATGCTTACAAAATTTGAATTAGGTCAAGCAGAACTAATTTCAATAATGAGATCAGGTTGTGCAGAGCTAAAGCAAGAAATGAAATTGAGTCAAGAGAAGCCAGAGGAGAAGATGGCTGAAATAAAGTCAGAAATGTCAGAGATAAAATTAGAAGTGAAACAAGAAACAAAGCTAGAAGCAAGGTTAGAAATACCCAAAATGAAGCTAGAAATGCAAGAGAATATTAATGATCAAGTTATGCAGATTAATAAGAATATTAGTTTAGCTGAGGAAGAATTAAAGGCATACAAAGAACTTAAATCCAATAGAAAAGGGAGAACCTAAATCTGTTGAGATAGTTAGTCAAGATGTTAAAATAGTAGATGCTAATTTGAAAAATAAATTAGAGGAGAATAATAAATCACAAAATATTGAATCTAAAAGTATAGAAACTGAATCTAAGCCATCGGTTGGCATAATTAATAAGGATATAGCAAATCAGAAAGTATCTTTCAAAGTAATTGATAAATGTCTTAAAGTAACTAGTACAGATTTGAAAAAGCATAAAGAACATATTAGTTTAATTAGTAAAAGTATGGCAGAAAATAGACAACTTGATAAAATAATAAGAAAAGCAAATCCACAAGTAATTAAAATAGTTAATGAAGATATTAACTTATGTAGTAGTTTGGCAGAAGAAAACAAAGATTCTGTTAAATTAGTTAGCAAGGATGTAAATGATAATATATCATTTGATAAGATAGCAGAAGATGATTTAAGAAAAGACAAATCTTTTATTGAACTGGCTAGTGAAGAAACCAAGTTATCTGTTGGAAAAATTAATACAGATAGTGGGATAATTCATGAAGAAATAGAGATTCGAAAGGAATCTGTTGAGTTGGTTACTAAAGGATTAGAAGCAAATATACCATCTGTTGAGTTGATAGATGATAGGAAAAAAGATAAACCATTGATAGATTTAGTAAATGGGAAAAATTTTAAAAATGAAGAATTAATTAGAAAGATTCTTGAATTGGATGATGAAAAGATGAAAAAGCGTAAAGAATCTATTGAAATGATTAAGAAAGACAGAGATGTGAATGTGAGATACAAAATAAAGATCATATTTGTGTGGAGGTAAAGTTAGATTTTTGGACTATTATAAAAGAAGTAATGGCAAAGGAGATAGAGGCACAACGACGAATAGAAAGGATAGATGAAGCAATATTAGATAAAAATGGAGATATAGACATGATCAAAGATTTCAAGAAGAATCTTGATAAAAAGAAAGAAATTAGTAAATCAATGAAAACAAAAATAATTTCCTTAGACATGAAATATCTAGAAATTTTGGAGAATGAATTGCTAAAGGTTATTGATATTACCAGTAATAAATTTAAAAATAAAAATGAAAACATAATTTTAAAGTGTGCTTTTGATTATATAGATCATAAGGTGAAGGAGAATGTTTTCAAAAAAATATTTAATGAAGATGTTAAACATGTAATATGTAGTGTGGAATATTTAATAGAAAGTGTTAGTCATGCTAGAGAAGTCGGTAAAGTGAAAATAAAATGTAAAATTAAGAATACAAAGAAGTTTGATTTAAATTTTCTTAGAAAAGTTAGTACCAGAAAGAGATTTAGGCAAAACCAAACTAAAGCTTAAATGTAAAACTAGGAAGAAAACCAAAGTAGATTTTATGAGAGAGGTAATTAATCACAATAAACATATGAAGAAAATTAAAGTAAAATTCAAAGAGATGAGTAAAGAGAAGGTTAAGATAAGTTATCTTAGTAAAAGTGTAGATGATATAAAAGAAATTTGATCAATGTCATGGGTTTAGAGACATCCAGAAATAAAAGGGTAGAGCATAGAAAGGTAAAAACTAGACTAAAGGAGATTGAGATAATGTCTCTTAGAGATAAACTTGTCAGAAGAAAGGAAATAAAGAATAATCGAGCAAGATTTAAAGTTACTTATAATGCTCATAGTTTGATTCTGTATTCTGCAAGACATGATTAATAAGTTATACATATTGTTCAATGTAGAATTTAGTTATTTTTTTTGCTTATTTAATGTTGCTAAAATATAATAGAAACAAGTGTTTGTAAAAGCATTAAATGTTTTTATTGTTTTATGTTTATTTAACCAACATAATTTTCTAATTGTGGAATAATCTGAGAGTAAAATTTGATGTGCTATTAATATTGATTGTTGTTTATCCAATTCATTTTTCTTTCATAAGGGGGAAGGACTGTGACCTTCCAGGTTGGCACCAGGAAGAAATGTGGGAAGTTCACATTTGTGCTAACAATGGCTAAAGTTAATTATCTGAGAAAAATGAATTGAGATGTAATTTGCTAGTTAAAATTAGGATTTAAAAAAATTAAAACTTTAAGTGGGTGTACTGATTGGTAGAGTTTTGGATTGTTTATGTTTGGTAGTAGGATAGGAGGATGAATAACATCAGGGATGTTTGTATGTAGTAGAAAAATTTACTTCATAATAAGCAGATACATAGATATATTATTAATTAGAATTTTCTTTCCTATATTTTATTTATTTACTAATTATATATTCATAATCTTATGTTTAAAAATGATAAAGATTATTTGTATATTAGTGAATAACATTTTTAAATTAATATTTGATGTTTAATATTTTTTTATTATTATTATGTCTATTCCATTCAAACATTGTATTGTTAAAATTTTATAAGTAAAATTCTGGCACATTTCCAAAGTTGATTGTAATAAAAAAAATCACAGAGGGCGTGAGTGAAGAAAGACATAGAGTTTAAAACTTTAAGGAAAGTTAAAAAAAGCTCCAAGGAAGATGTAAAAAAAAACTTAAAAGAATCAATAACTCTCTAAGAGTATTAGAACAAATATAAAAAAACATCGCAAGGATTCTAATAATATACCTGTGGAGAATTTTTTGTTATTATACTACTGGAATGATATAAAAATGAGAAGATAAATACCCCCCAGAGGGATACCAGCCTCCAAATTTCTGCCAAACGATGTTCCATATTCACTACCTTTAAAACGCCTGGATGATGTGTGAGCTAAATAATTATGATTTATTTTAAAGTATTACCAAAGCTAAATAATATTAAAATGACAAAATTGTGTAAAATAAAGCTAGCTAAAATTTTCTTATTAGACGCTATAATTAAACACTTGATTTTCAATTTTAAAAATTGTCTATCAATATTCTACAAAATAAAATTTAAAATGAAAAAGTTTATATATTTAATCTTATATCAAGAAGATAATTTTATACTGTATAACTTTGCTATTCGCGCATATATAACAAAATAATTCCAATGCATGCAAATGTTATTTATCACGCCTATAACGGAATTCTAGGATAAAAAAAGACTATTGTCATTCTTAACAAATTATACTTTAACAATGGATAGACATTTTTTTTTATGTTATAATTTACTGTTGTCTTTGAAACTAATATGTATGTTTCTTTCAACTTTCAATTTTTTTAAAAAAAACTTAACATGTAAGGATGGGATATTGATAAGTATTTTCGTTATTGACTACAACAGATGTATAACCAATTTTTTTATTTTTTGTTTTCTTTTAAAAAACAAAACAATGTAACTTCATATCATTATAATATGATAATTTATTATTTTGTATGATCTAGAAATTATATTATAGGTGATTATAGATATTCGGATGTGCGCGTGATGCTATAAATTATTATTTTAAAAAATTGTATTTATTATGCTTCAGTTTTGTTCATGATGTTTATTAAAAAAAAAAAGAATTAAAACCTTGTCTGTTATAAGTTCATTATATAGGAAGTATATTGAATGTAAGTTGGAGGTAGAAATGGTCAAGGGATGATTAGATTATTTAGATTGAGTTTGGAGATATTATTTAACCCTCACGTATATAAGTATAAGTATAAGTGTTTGGTTATTGTTTTCCCTGCCTTTCTTTATTTTGTATAGTTAATGTTAGATGATTTACACTGATTATAACAGATAAGTGTTGTATAAATTTTTATAATATGTATAAAAGATGATTGATTTATGGCATCATCCAAGTTTTATAAATAAGATAATAAAAAGTATGTTTTAAAAATACATCATATTTAAGATAATATAAAACACACATATTCGAAAATATATGATTCGTATATTAAATATTAGTCAATTTTGGTTTTACTGTAGAAGAAATATAATTGGTTAGAAAGGTGCATAAAATAATATTTTTTATTATTATTATTTATTTTGTCTTTTATTTTATTTTTAATAAATGTTTTATTTAATTATTAGCCCATATGAATTGCTTGATTACGTTCGATTCTCCATTTCTACACACACACATATATGGTTAACATAGCATAGCCCTAAAATATATTGTAATGATCCGGAGAATGAGACTGAACATAAACTGCACTACAGGGCGCCATCTAGGCATTTGAACCTAGAAAAATTTATAAAGTAGGCAGATACGTAAGTCAAAAAAAAAAAAAAAATTTTTTTTTTTTTTAAATTTTGATTCCGGTCGTTAGCCCATGCCACTAGCTCAGTGGAATAGCAGAGATTTAATAATATAATATCTTATCTAATTATATTTCAATATTAAAAAAAAAAAATAAAATAAACCACTGCCAGTAATTAACATACAAACATTTATTTATGCACATATATATAAGATTTAAAACTATTTTAGTATTAGTTTTACATTTTAACATTTAACATTCTTTTTTTAACTTTACCTTAGATTTTAATTTACATTTTAATTTCTATTATATTATAAATTTACATTTTAATTAAGTTCGCACAGATGGGCTTATAAAAGCTTGTTTTAATATGTTGCTATAGATCGGTTACATAGATTACACGGTTAAAAACATTTCAAAGTAAACATAAACGATCAAAAGATAAAATCATTGATACTGGCAATTGCAGAGGGAAATTTATAAGTAACCCAGTAGTATTCACCATAAGATACTTGCATTGTCACCAATGATTTAAAAGACATCCGAATAAATACATTTAGATACTCACCGTAAGGTATCATTATTTATCGAATGTCTATATATTCTGATCAAATATGAAAACCCAAAACATACTTAACCGATAACCAATCCATGCAAGTGTCCATAAACAACTTAAATTTAATGCATTTTTATTTAGGGTCGAGCATGAATAGACCACATAAATTTGCTTTTGAAAATAAACATTCTATCCCTATTTAACCTTAGGCTAAAATTCGTAGTCAAACTGGCATCAATTCATCTGATATATCGATGTATTCAATGTAATAAAATACGGCAGCACAAAAGGTTAAGAGAAGAAATTGCCTCTTATGAGATAGGAATATTACATCTATCTGCAAAGAAGAGCAATAAAACAAAAAACTCCATAGAAAGGAACTGCGGTATCCGACTTATAATTCCTTCCATAGGCAAACGGAAGTGTGCGGCGTATGAAGCGATTCTGCCCGTAGCGAATCAATATTACATCTACTAATCACACCAATATATCCACTCCATTGACCCAATTTAACCACGAAACAAATAACCTAAGATTACCCTCCCCTAATATAACTTTACAAATCTATACAACCATTCACGCCCGACTTAAGTTTAACATTTATATAATTTACCTTAACGGAAAACAGAAATCATAATAAAACTTAAAGAACAAAAAATAAATAAATAAATGGAAATGATTTTAAATATATATATAAAAAAAGAAATACATCAAATAACATTATTAATAAATTAAGTTGGTCAGATAGGTTAATATTGCAATCATTTAACTCTGGAAAGTTTAATTTAATGTTCATTATTTATAAAGTTCTTACGGTTTAAAACAGTTCCTCTTTATCCGTTGCTTGCCATGACGTGAATTCCCATGCCGTCCTAAGATTGATATTCTGTTGGCCGATTTATTTATCCATCCGGAGGTTTTTGTTTTAACTGGTCCTCAATGTAGAAAAACGAAGTTCATTTCTCTTTCTTTCCTAGCAAAACTGAAGGGATTGAATCGTGCGTCTGTTTCAATCCCTTCTTCACTTCCGCACTACCACATATCTCTCACATCGTAATTAATCATTCCCTAATAATTTTCAACCTTGTCCTTTTATATTCATTTGAAGGATTGCATTTACATTACGTCATCGATGCGATGATCCTTTTCGTTGAGGTCCGATTTCCCAATGGATTTATTTCATTTGCTAAAAGTTTCTATTGTTTTCCTATCTGACTGATGTTTTTACATTTAAATGCCCAAGGCTGGTTTACATTTAACTAATTAACAATCATTTCCATTTCTGATTAATTAATCTGTTTTCCAAATCAAAGATACATTTTTATCTCTAAATCTTTTTAAGTTTTTGTTTTTAAAATACCTTTTCTATTTTTAATACAGTTTTATTTTAATAATTTTTTTTATCTGTGCGATTTAATATATACGAGTTTAAGATGATATTTAATTTCAATTTTTAATTCTTAAAGGAAATTTTTAAATGCGAACTTCTTATTTTAACTTGTTTAATAATAAAACACAATGTAACGTCATCTGTGCTCGTTACAATATAGATTTGCCAGTAGAAGTCAATTTATTTAATCTGTCTGGAGATGATAAATCACCATATTACAGTTCCAATATTATATTTTACTTTGCT
The DNA here is from genome assembly GCA_028023455.1 of Epiperipatus broadwayi. Classification (NCBI taxonomy): domain Eukaryota; kingdom Metazoa; phylum Onychophora; class Udeonychophora; order Euonychophora; family Peripatidae; genus Epiperipatus; species Epiperipatus broadwayi. The sequence goes on from JAQFVV010012404.1 coordinate 9,393,430, forward strand.
TAGAATAGATAGTGATATGGACATAAAGGTACCCGATTCTAATCATTGTCTTTCCTATATTAAATATGATAATTGATAATTTTGCAATAGTTTTATAATTAAATAAATGTGTGGCATATGATTAAAATAGTGTTACAGAATTGTTATTAATAAATGTTTTATTACTCTTATTTACATCCTATATGAAGACCATATCCTATAACCTCAACTGAGCTAAGCCATAGAATAATTACAACATAAGAATCTTTTAAATAAGTTTAAAAGCAATTTACAATTATAAATTTTATTCTATCTTGTATAGAATTGGCACCTGGGCATTTATAAATCTAATAAAGTAAACAAGTGAAGAGAGCAGAGGTTACAATATATATATATTGTAACATCTGCTCTCTTCACTTGTTCACTTTATTATATTTATAAATGCCCAGGTGCCAATTCTATGCAAGATAGAATAAAATTTATAATTGTAAATTGCTCTATGGCTTAGCTCAGTTGAGGTTATAGGATATGGTCTTCATATAGGATGCAAATAAAAGTAATAAAACATTTATTAATAACAATTCTGTAACACTAATTTAATCATATGCCACACATTTATTTAATTATAAAACTATTGCAAAATTATCAATTATCATATTTAATATAGGATAGATAATGATGAGGATCGGGTATCTTTTTATCTACATCACCACCTATTCTAAGCAAAGTAGAATATATTATTAGCACTGTAATATGGTGATTTATCATCTCCAGACAGATTAAATAAATTGACTTCTACTGGCAAATCTATATATTTTAGGGCTGTGCTATGTTAACCATATATGTGTGTGTGTGTGTGGAAATGGAGAATCGAATGTATATAATCAAGCAATTCATTTGGGCTTTTAATTCATTAAAACATTTATTAAAAATCAAAAGACAAAATAAATAATGAATAAACAAAAAAAAATATTATTCTATGCACTTTGCTAACCAATTACATTGCTCTTATAGCAAAACCAAAATTGACTAATATTTAATATACAAGTCATATATTTTCGAATATGTGTGCTTTTATAATATCTTAAACATAATGTATTTTTAAAACATACTTTTTATTAGCTTATTTATAAAACTTAGATGATGCCATAAATCAATTATCTTTTATATATATTATAAAATTTATACAACACTTATCTGTTATAATCAGTGTATATCATCTAACACTAACTATACAAGAACAAAGAAAGGCAGGGAAAAACAATAACCAAACACTTATACTTATACACGTGAGGGTTAAATAATATCTCCAAACTCAATCTAAATAATCTAATCGTCCCTTGACCATTTCTACCTTCAACTTATAACAGACAAGGTTTTAATTCTTTATTTTTTTAAATAAACTTCATTAACAAAATTGAAGCATAATAAATACAACATTTTTAAAATAATAATTTATAGCATCATGCACACATCTGAACATCTATAACCATCTATAATATACTATCTAGATCATACAAAATAATAAATTATCATATTATAATGATATGAAGTTACATTGTTGTTGTTTTTTTTAAAAGAAAACAAAAAAGAAATAAAAAAATTGGTTATACATCTGTTGTAATCAAAAACGAAAATACTTATCAATATCCCATCATTACATGTTAAGTTGTTTTGAACAAAATTGAAAGTTGAAAGAAACATACATATTAGTTTCAAAGACAACAGTAAATTATAACATAAAAAAAATGTCTATCCATTGTTAAAGTATAATTTGTTAAGAATGACAATAGTCTTTTTTTTTATCCTAGAATTCCGTTATAGGCGTGATAAATAACATTTGCATGCATTGGAATTATTTTGTTATATATGCACGAATAGCAAAGTTATACAGTATAAAATTATCTTCTTGATATAAGATTAAATATATAAACTTTTTCATTTTAAATTTTATTTTGTAGAATATTGATAGAAAATTTTTAAAATTGAAAATCAAGCGTTTAATTATAGCGTCTAATAAGAAAATTTTAGCTAGCTTTATTTTACACAATTTTGTCATTTTAATATTATTTAGCTTTGGTAATACTTTAAAATAAATCATAATAATTTGGCTTACTTATCATCCAGGCATTTTGAAGGTAGTGAATATGGACCATCGTTTGACAGAGATTTGGAGGCTGGTATCCCTCTAGGGGGTGTTTATCTTCTCATTTTTATATCATTCCAGTAGTATAGTAACAAAAATTCTCCACAGGTATATTATTAGAATCCTTGCGATGTTTTTTTATATTTGTTCTAATACTCTTAGAGAGTTAATGAATCCTTTAAGTTTTTTTTTTATATCTTCTTCCTTGGAGCCTTTTTTTTAGTTTCCTTCAAGTTTTAAACTCTATGTCTTTCTTCATTCACGCCCTCTGTGTTTTTTTTTATTACAATCAACTTTGGAAATGTGCCAGAATTTTACTTATAAAATTTTAACAATACAATGTTTGAATGGAATAAAACATAATAATAATAATAAAAAATATTAAATATTAATTATTAATTTAGAAATGTTAATCATTATTATACAAATAATCTTTATCATTTTTAAACATAAAATTATGAACAATACATAATTAGTAAATAATAAATAAAATATAGGAAAGAAAATTTTAATTAATAATGTATCTATGTATCTGCTTATTATGACATGTAAATTTTTCTACTACATACAAACATCTCTGATGTTATTCATCCTCCTCTCCTACAACCAAACATATAATCCAAAACTCTACCAATCAGTACACCCTCTTAAAGTTTTAATTTTTTAAATCCTAATTTTAACTAGCAAATTACATCTCAATTCATTTTTCTCAGATAATTAACTTTTGCCATTGTTAGCACAAATGTGAACTTCCCACATTTTTTCCTAGTGCCAACCTGGAAGGTCACAGTATATATATATTTAATCAAATGGCTAAGCACTTTCAAGGGTCAAAGCTCATATTCATAGCTGTTTTGTAAAAATATAAGAAATTGATTAGGAGCACTGGTGGACACTGCTCATAGTTCAGTTTTTGCACAGCACCACACTTCAGCTGGTCACAATTGCCAACCTGGAAATCCAGTAGTGGTTTGTAGAGAGTGTCACAATCTTAAAAGGAAGATAAAAGAGGCTTACTTTATCTCTAGAGATGGTGACGTCATAAATAGAAAAGACTCTTGCTACAAAATATCCAAGAAATGGAATGCGTAATTTCATTTGCATAAATTTACATCACTCGTAATCAATTTCTTATATTTTTAAAAACGGCTATGAATATGAGGGCTTTGACCCTTGAAAGTACTTAGCCATTTGATTAAATATATATATTAAAATAAAATAATATATACTTTTCTTTATTTGTTTTTAGCTTTGTGTGCTTGTGCCTGTTAGCACATTTATATATTTTGATTTAGAACAATTAGCCACAAAGTGTGAACTGTTTGATTATTTAAGTTAAACATCTAAAAATAAAGATTTAATTCATAGATGATTTTATATTTCTTTTTTCAAGAGAATAATTGAAATTTATATACTTTCAATGTGAAAATAACTGTGAAAAGATATTTTAATAATCGAGAATGATATTATTTTAAATTGTTTATTGAATAAAAAAAAAGACATTTTAAATTGAAAGGAATAGATAATTAATCAATAAACAATTACCTGTCAAAAATTGTATTGATTTTTTTAAAAAAAGGAAAAAGAAAACTGCAATCAGTAAAGAGAGAATTTAACTGATTCATATTACTTTTTTATATATACACACATATATATAAAATTTTATGTATATTCAACATGGAATTAATTACAAAAAATTTTAATAATTTTATTATTATGACAAATTTAAATAGGTTAATAAATCATACTGCATGTCTATGTGCGTAGTAAATCAATGTGTGTATATAGACACTTATATGTAAATTTTAATCATTTATTTTATTATTAAATGATAATTAATATTTTCAGAATGTCTGTGTGCGTATATATCAATGCTTGTCAGGTAGATACGTAAATTTTTATCATTGTATATAGCTATATTCTAGAGCCTTAATATCATTTTTTTATTGTTGTTAATAAACTTGTATTTCATTGCTAAAATTCCAGTGAACTTAATTCTAAAGTTTAGAGTATTATATGCTGCATAATCTCTTGATTATAGTAGCAGTTATAGTGCTTATGTTCTCTGAGCTAGATTCATGCATAATGGTCTGATATATAAAAGGGAAAGTATATTAGTATAGGGGCATCCAGTTGAATTCTGGGTTGATGCTAAGGGTATATTCTTAAAAGTTCATGCTTTATAGTTTATTTTATTTAGTTTCTATTAGAAATTAAGTTTATAGTTGGTCAGTACATTAATGGTATTAAGTGGCCAGATCATTGATGATGATCAGCATGTTTTAATATTTCAGCATTATTGTTTTGATTATTATGTATTCTGATGGATGAGCATTTAAGTTTATGCATCCAAATTATGGTTAAATAATTGCCCCGAGCTAGCAAAGGCTAAATAGTTGGCCTAGTCTATAGTAAACCGATTTTCAATCCAGTTACCAGATTGACAGTTGATTTATTTTTTTATTAATCATTCATGATGAGTATTCCTTATACTTATTTATAGTGCTGGTGAATTTATGGTTAATTATATTTTTAGTTACTCTAAGGACTTAATTGGGATGATATCTCAGAGGGATCTATCAAGATCTCTCATGCTCATTACCATATCATTATTTTATATTATATTAAATTTATATTAAGTTTTATTATTTGAAATATTTTGTTAACTTGAGATTGATGATATTGATTTCCTACCACCCCAACTTCACCCCCATAATTCCATCCTGTTACAGTATATATTTACCAATATCTACATACCTAGGACAAAATATTCTTCTTCTATAGTAACATTGTTTTTTAATTTAATGTTCAATTTTGTAGAATCCAAATCACTTTCTTTTCCTTTTTATTTGATCTATAAGACTTCTACTTAGGGATGGCAGAGGCACCAATAAACTATTTTTTCCCTTTATATAAACAAAAAAGAAAAAATTAGAAGGATTTAATTTTTTTAGCCTCTTTGACCTCTGGCTTCAAAATTAGCATATTTTTGATTTTGATGTATATTAAATACTAAATTTAGAAGAGTGTCTATATGGAACAGAAATCTGAATAGCTATGAAAAGATATGAGATTACAGGCTTTAGTGATAAGGATTTAAAGAATAAAAATTGGGAAGGCAAAAAGTAGAAATTTGTAAAGGCTGAAAAAATGAATAAATATTTAATGAGAAATTAAAAACAAAATATGGATTGGATTAAGCTTAGAATTATGAAAAAATATGTTGGGACTATGAGAAGTATAAAAAAATAAACAATTTTTAAAAAATGATCTTAAAGAATAGGGTATTTATGAGTGTTTGTGAATATAGCAACCTGCTAACATATAACAGTTGTGACGATGATATAATCATTCATCAATTATTTTTAATTAGATTATTCTAAGATTATCTAAAATTTTGTGGCATGTAAGTTTGCATCAATAATTGGCAAGATGAACTGATGATTCTCTGTTCTAGTTATGCAGCATAATATTGGCAATTCTAGGATCTAAATTTAGTTTTGTTATTGTTGTTATTTTTGTAAATTAGAGACTTAGTGTCTTGTTATAGTGTGTCAGAAATGTAATAATGCTATTTCTCTTGATACTGAGAACAGTTCGGATATATATGTCATTGTAAGATACTTTATTAAAAAAAACTGTATTCAGTTATATATCTCATACTATTACTCTTTTGTTGATAGTAAAAAATTGTTGAAGTTAAGGTGCAATAACTGTTGGTCCAGATAATTTGCTCACAACTCTCAAACTGAATTTATAAATTGTTAGTTTTAAATGCATACAAATTATTACTGTAATCTTTATTCTGTTAACCACATCATTTATAATGTTTTAATACTATTGATGATGATGAACAGTATGGACTTGTGTTTTAGTATTCTATTGCCTATTATCTCAACCTGTTTCTGGGCAGAAAATGTAATTTACATTATCCTCTAAAGAAAATAGTGTAAGTTATATTTTAGTTGATCAGTATTTCTGGGAAGTTTGTGCCCCCCTCCTAGGTATGTTTCAGTAGTTATCCCACCTACTAGACTTTTATATAATGTTGATAATGTAAACAAATCTTTGATTAAATTTTTATCATTGATTTAACATTTTATTGCCAATAGCATAAAAAGATCTCTATATATATTGTCCTTTTTGGCAACAAATAACATGATTTATTCACCAGTTATCTAATCAGATCCCACATTATTTAAAGCAGGGTAAAGAATCTGACTGTGAGATATTTTTACAAATATATATATATATATTATAACGATCCAAAAGAAAGTGATCGAATCTAACCGCAATCTGCACTACAAGGGCGTCATCTAGGCATTTGAGCCTAGAAAAATGTATAAAGTAGGCAGGCATGCGCTGTTAAGATTCCACTTTATTTAACTATTTAGGTCGTTAGCCCAACGTCACTAGCTCAGGGAGTAGCAGAGATAATAAAATATAACTTTATATCTTAAATATAAAAAAATAAAAGCCACTGCCAGAAATTAACACATAAAAATATTTATTTACGCACATATAAATTTTGAGGAATAAATTTAACATTTTAGATTTTTATATTAACTTTTAATTTTACATTTAAATAGATTGCAATGAGTTTAATATTTTATTTAGAGGGTCGAGTATGAATAGACTACATAGATCTGCATTTGAAAAGAAAATATTCTATCCCTTATTTAACCTTATGCCAAAAGTTCACAGTCAAACCGGCGTCAATCCATCTGATACATTTATGTATTCAATGTAGCATGAAAATACAACAGCACATATATACTATACTGTCAGGAATGGACATCTGAACAGTATAGTTAGAGAAGACATTGACTCTTGACCAATACAGGAATGTTACATCTGTATGGCAAGAACAATAAAATAAAAACTCCATAGGAAGGGACCGCGGTCCTTTTTGCCGGCTTACAATCCCATCCATAGGCAAAGGGTTGGTGCGGTGTATACAGCAATTCTGCATGTAGCGAAACTCATACTACATCTACTAATTACATAAATATATCCAATCCATTGACCTAATTCAACTACGAAACGAATAACCTAAGATTACCCTCCCTTAATATAACTTTACAAAACTATATAGCCATTCACGCCTGACTTAAATTTAACATTTAGATACGTTCGCACAGATGAATTTTATAAAATTTGTTTTATAATGTTGAGTATAGATCGGCTGCATAGATTCCACGGTTAAAACATTCCAGAATAAGCATAACCGATCAAAATACAAAGTCATCGATAACATCAATTGCAGAGGGAATACAAGAAGCCCAGTAGCATTCATCATAAGATGCCGCAATGACACCAATGACCTATATATTCCAATCAAATATGAAACAACAACACAATTAACTGTTAACGAATCCATGCAACGTCTATACCCAACTTAAATTTCATGCATTTAAATAATTTATACAATAAGAAAAATAATGGAAATGATTTTTATCAAACGCAAAACGTATAAAATTAAACATTATTAATTGATCTGAAAACTTACAAAAGTCAGATAAAAGTCCATTCAAAATTTAGGTTAGCTTGTTTATTAAACTTGTCGACTCTTGACGACTTAATTAATTTTATGATTTTAATAATTGTTCAGTTCATATAGCTTACAGAAGAAGAGTCCAGGTTCCTGTTTTAATTCCCATGACGTCTCCATTAGAAGATCGATCTAATGTTCTGGAGGTGGCATTAGCTGGTTCATGGTATCACAGTCTTTTCATTTTTTAAATAAGTGAGAGAGAACGACAAGTGCGTCTTACCGTTCTTCTCACCAAATCAAGTTGGAAACTCCCAGGAAACTGAATATTTCTTTTTTTATAATCCTCCTATGGATTCCATGAACAAAAATGTCACTATTCCATTTTTTCGTTAAGGTCCAGGCCTTTATTTGCTGCTTCTATATTCGACAAGCTAATTCTTTATTCTCTTATCTAATTTTCATCTGACTTTTTAATCACACAAGAGCCCAAGGCTAACTTGCTTTTCAATTAATAAACAATCATTTCCATTTACAGAAATTTATTAATACCTGTTTTTATTTTTACTTACGTTATTTCTTTATTAAAATATTTTTATATTTAAATTTTGTATTTTTTTATTAAAAAGTACGTTCAAATACTTTTTTTTTATTTATAAAAAAAAAATATTTTTAAAGTTTTGCATCTGTGCGAATATATATATGTTATACATTTAACAAACATTTTAATTTTAGCATTTAGTTTTTTTTTTAATACATTTATTTTTATTTGCGAACTTAAAAGTTTTTATTTCAATTTAATGTAACGGCATATTTATATATCGTTACAATATATATATATAATGGACCTGTATAAAACTTCAATTTGAACACACATTTAGTGTGTAGTGCAAATATATGTGCAAATATTGAATTAAGAGATAAATAAATAAAAAAATTTTAACTACACTTTTTTCTTTCTTTAACCTTTATAATAATTCTCTTTCATTCTATCAGAGGTGCAATATTCCAACAAATTATCTATATTGTATGAGCTATCTGATACGAATTTAATTTATAATGCAGAGAGCATTTTGTTTGTTTTTATAGTGTGATTTTCATAGACAAACATACAACTAGAAAAAATAAAACTTGAATTTTACTTCTTTTTATTATTATTTTGCCCCTTTTTTATGTATTAGGATAATTACAGAGAGTAAGAGAAGAAAAATTGACAAAGAAAATTGCACATTTAAAAATAAATGGACAAATGCATATTTTTTTTATAAAAAGAAATAATAAATAGAAGTGCCTAATATGTCTGACAAGTAGTTGATATGTTTTATGAAAAATATAAACAAGTCAGAAAATTATATGAGAGCCAAATTGTTTTTTTAAAAAAGCAGAAAATTTGAAACCATTTTCTGAAAAGTTTATAAAAGACTGCACCCTAACCTGCAGTAGAATTAATCAGTTCAGAACATAAAAAAAAAGAAAATAATATATATCATGAAGATAGGTTCAAAATAAATTGAAAAAATTGTCATTAAATGTAGAACAGTCATTAATAATAATGATGTTACTTTATTTTTAATTCACAAAAAAATATATGGCCCTCATTTAAAAAGGGAAAGTTGAAATTGGCCTGCCAATTGAAAAGATTGCCTATCATTAATAATTAAAGGCAAACTAAATTTTTGATCAAATATAGTAGTCTAATTTTGTGTGAATGAGATTATAAATATCCAAATGGCTCTTGGCAGAAAAAAGTTTCCCCATCTCTGATTTAAAGAAAAAATACAGCATTCTGTATTTATAAATATGTAATGGCTTGATTCATTGCTTGAAGTAATTCTGTTTATCTTTTTATGTAACTAAATTTGGCCAAGAGTTTTTCTGATAGCACATTCATGTTAAAAATTAAAAATACAATATGTCTATAAAAACAAATGTAAGTAAAAAAAAATTAACACAACACACAAAAAACAAACAAACACAGAATTCTGGAGGAAAATATAGGTTTTTTTTAATTATAAAGACATATAATTTTGTGTCAATACCTATATTTTTCATTTTTTGTTCAGCAGATTTTTTAATATTTATAAATATAAAATTGTAGAAATTTATTTATTTTGGTGCATTAAACAAATGCATTGAATATTTTTTTTTTTTTTTTCAAAAAAGAAAAAAAAATTATTTTGTCATTTTTCTGGAGTGATACTTCTCTTTTATTTATATTTCTTGCACTTTATTTTATCAATTACTTTCTTATATCTTAAATATACAATTTTTATTTTACATATCATTTTTTAAAATAGCCTAATATAAGGTATTAATATGTAAAAAAAAATTGTTAACCTTTTTTTTTTTTACTTAATATTGTTCATTAAACCACTAAACATTTTATGCACAAGCCTCTGGCATCCATTGATTATTCTGGCTTGCACTGAGTGGCACTACTGTATGGAGAGTTTTGTCTGTTTTAATATTGTTCATCAGATAATTTTTCTTTCTGAAATACTTTGACATTATGTCTAATGTATTCTATGTCATATTTTCTTAACAGAAACAATTGATATTGGTCTTTTTTAGAATGTCAGAGATAATTCTCATAAAATAGTTAGACACTATCTCTTATCATGAAAACCATCCTCAAGTTCACTATAAAACACTTTTAGAACGTTTTGCATTGTTTATTCATTTTACATGTTTAAGTCAATGAATGTATGATTTTTACAATAGTGGATTCTATAGAAACACATTAGCTAGTTGAACAACACATTAATTGCTTATTAATCTTGCCATTGTATTTTGTAAATTTTAAAGAACATTCGTAAATGAAACTTTTCTAATGTATTTATTTTGCATTCATATGATGTCCAAGTTTCATTTCCATACAATAAGTAAGGTAAAATAATAACTTTATATGCAGTTAACTTAGTTGCAAAAATTTTCTTATGATGAAATACTTTATCTTAACTAGTAACTAGTTAAAAGCAACAGTAGCATATTTCCATCTTTCTACTTATAAAACAACCAAGGTATTTAAACTTGTTTTAATTCTCAAGTTGATAACTACCCAAGCTAAGAGTTACTAAGGATTTTTCTTCCATCACTAGCTGATAAATAATTAGAGTTTTTTTGAATGATAATTAACAATTCAAAATATTAATTTCATTTTGTAAGTTATCTTTTGGAATAGCAAAATTAGCACAATTATCAGCTTACTATAAATCCAGCATCCAAAAAATTCTTATTTTCATTTTTAATCAATTCAAATTCAAAATTCCACCATCAAACCTCTATTGCATCTTAATCTGTGTTTGATTAAGCCACCTATAAACAATTTGGAAAATCATTGACATAAAAATTGAAAACAATGTTGGAGCAAGGTATGCATCCTTATTTAACATCAGTTTTTATTTCAAATAACTCAGATTTTCTAACTATAATAAAAATTCCTTTCTTTACATTTAACATCAGTTTTTATTTTAAACAACTCAGATTTTCTACCTATAGTAATAACACTTCCTTTCTTTACATCATGTAGAAACTGTATAATATGAAAGAATTTTGGTAGACAATCAAGTAATTTCAAACAATGCCATATATCTTTTCTATTAACTAAATTAACTACCTCCTTTGTTTCCAACACTTTTCTTGCATTTGCTTAGTATGGAAACCATGTCTATAATACTTCCTGATTTTCTAAAACCACATTAGGTCTCTGATAACCATTCATTCAACAATATTTTGTAGTGGATAATAATAATTTTCTGTGCTAATTAGTTTACCTTGTCTATTTCCTTTGTTATTAAAACTGTAAACATAAAAGCATTCTTTTGATCTGGTACACAATTTCATGGGTTCATATATGCCTAAAAAGGTTCAATATTTTTGAAGCTAACATAACACCTACTTTAAAACTTCAAGTGTTTAATCATTATCAACTGTATTTCCATTTTTAAGATTACAAAGAATTATTTGATTTCACTAAGCTAGTTATCTTAGTCCAAATCTAAATAAATAGATAAAATGGATATATTATTAAAAGTCATCATCTCAATTCTTGTATCATTATTCAAAAAATGATCAAAATGATATTTCACCTATTCAAAATATCATTGTCATTATATAAGAAAGTGCTATAGGTGATATGATGATGAGTAAGGCTCTATGTGTACTTTTTCTAAAAGCAAATCATCACATAATGTAACAAATAACAAGTATCTTTTAATTTAATCATTCTCTTTATTATGTTATTACTAGCTTTAAATAATTTTATTTTTTATATTACTTTGTATTTTTTAAAATGATAGCCAATCTAACTAACAATTGTCACATCAATCAGGTCTTCCATACTGTTCAATATTTACATTCTTAGACTCATTGATTTCATAAATCTATAAAAATTCAACAAATCTGGATTTAAGCTTATTTCTCTTAATTATTAAATCAGATTTTAAAACACAAATCATTAACTTGTATCAGAATGAATATGGAATAAGGGAGTATATTATCTAGAAAGCCATCATCCATATTTCACAAATTAGCTCATACTCAGCATTTTTGATGATGCACATTCACTAGTGCTTAGATCATCAGTTCATTCTAAGGCTCTGAAATAGAGAAGACACTTTCATTTAACTATGATGATAAATTAAAATGAATATATTTTTATTTCCATATTATTATATGGCTATCTAAATTTCATGTGATATGAAATATGCATCTACACCAGAATATATATCATAGTATAAGTCATACTCATAGATCACATTTTTAATCAAAGTTTAGATTAATGTACTTGAAAAATGGTCACTATGATAGGGAAATAAATTAAGATATCTAAGCAATTTAATATTTGTTACATTCATTTGTGTATGTGTGCACTTGGAAGAGTTTCTCTTGTCTCTTTGATTACTGGCATGCATAAGTTTTTAATGAATTTCAGTACATTTCAAACTGTGACTTTACAATAAAAAGCCCACTCAACAATAGTTTTTCCATCAAAATGGCCATTTTCTTGCTTACTCCAATACAAATGACTACATATCTCTCACTTGACTAACTTCATTTTCCTTTTTCTATTTAGATTTTTTTTCTGATTCTTTTGAGACCTAAAAGATAATATTTCTCTTTTGCATTTTAGTGTCATTTGCTGCTATATTTTTTCCCTAGCATGCACATAATTTTTAGATTATACTCCTGGTGTCAGTATATCATTTGAAGCATTTTTAGTACTAAGCTTCTATCCATATATGTCAATGGTTGATTTTCAAACTTTACTTTCCTTATTACACATAGCTTCTTGGAAATATCTAATCTACAGTGGTATTCTTTTTCAGGTGGTATTTATTCTTTTAGGCCTCAGAATATGGTAATTCCAAAAATTAATGAGTCTCAACAAGTTTTCTATGAAGTAGATATATAAGACCCAAAAGTGATCAAAATCAGAGAAACCATTTTATACAGTAAATTAACATCTTAATGATTACATCGTACCACAATCTTCGTTTCTTATAAACCTTTTTTTAGTTAATTATACAAACAAAATCAATCTAGAAATTAAATCTGTAGTAGTTGCAAAGATCTGACTGGGTGAGGAGTTTTAAATATACTTAATAAAATTTATAGCATATTAACCTGTAATCTGACTACTGTTTTCATCCATGATATGGTCAAGAAATTTAATTTCTATGTTGAATTCTTGTGATTTGTGGATTTAATGCCCATGAAAGCTTCTCATAATTAGAGTTGTTTTTAATCCAAGTTAGATGTTTTAAATTTTTCTATAACATAGATCTTTATTTTTTTTAATGAGCTATCTTAAAACTTTCCATGGAATAAAAAAAATTATTCTCCTAACTGTGTAAGAGTAGAAGCAGAGACATATAAATATTGCAAGAATTAATTTTAATTTTCATCATTCTTCTATCTTTTCTTTATATATATCTAAATTTTTGATTTTTCACATTTGCCCATCAATATTTTTTTCATCGCTTATTCCCTTATCAGATGTTTGTCATACATATTACCCCCTTGCTTCCTTGTCATTATACTGTTTCTTAATTTTATATGTACACACTTCTTAGTCTTTTTGTTCACTAGATATGTAAGTATATCTTCAACTGTGGAATATATAATAATGTGGTAGTTTATTTTTTATTGGTAAATTATTTTATTTGGAATAATATATACATTATTCCTAAAAACTGTGGAAGTTTAATAAATTGATTGATACGTATGATTGTCCATTTACATAGAAGAAAAAAAGATAAAATCGGTAAAATTTCCTTTATTTAACATTTCCTTTATTTAACATTTTGTGGAAGAATGTAATAAACATAGGACCAAAGACGTGAAAAATATTTTTAATATTCCTTTATTTGTATTTCACTAAATCCTAGATTATAATCTAATTCACAAGTTCAATTCATGCATATATACCAATCCAAAGGGATTAATCTTTTTTGTTTTTTTATTTATTCTTTGCTTTAACATCTTAAATTATGGTGCATATGAAATTTTTAAAAAAATCAAATTTATGCAAACTTAATGTTAAAGAAATAAATTAAAAATTAAGGAAATTCATTATGCTGTTCTTTCATATAAATTATAATAAATAATAAAAATCATATACAACAGCTATTTTCATTAGGAATAACATTAAAAAATCTCATTACAAATAGTCAATAATTGATTATAATTTAAAAACTAAAAAAATCAGATAAAAGTGTTATTAAAGATTAAGGAAAAGGAAAATACAAATAATTTTTTTTTACTAGTAGTCTTAAATTTTTTTCTTTATTCAAGTTACCCTCTATATACAATCAGATTTTTTGTAATAATAATCAATTTTAATTTTAATTATAAACAATTATGTAATATTTTTAAATTCAAATGTCATGATTGTTTAATTTAATTTATTTTATGTAATTATATATGTATTTATTTATTTTACTTTTTTGTTTATTACTTTCTTTTATTATTATGTTATATGCATTATGTTTATCCCTTTTATTTTTTAATGTGCAAACTGTAATTGGCTATATGTTGTTGTTGGCACTTAAATAAATGAATTGAATTATTATTATTATTTTGATTTAAGTAGAGCTTTTGATAGAGTTATTCATTCTAAACTTTTAAATAAAATATCTGATATGGGCTTCTCATTGAATTTGTTAAATTGGTTTGTCATTTTTACAAAATAGGCCTTTTATTAAATATAATAATAATGCTTCATATACTTATATTAATGAATTAGGTGTACCACAAGGTAGTATATTTGCACCATTATTATTTGCAATATATATAAATGATTTGGATAGATATATAGTGAATGATAATCTATGATATGCTGATGATGGTAAAATATTTAAATTAATTGTTATAAGGATCATGTAGAGCTTCAATCTTATATAGGTAGCTTTTATGAATGGTGTTTTAAGAATAACATGCACATTAATATAGAGGAATCTTGTGCTATTACATATAAAGAAAAGTTCAATACTGTGGGGATTCATATTATATAAATAATGAAACTATTGAATATAAAACGTATTATAAAGATCTTGGAATATGGTTTAATCAAAATGGATCTACTCATGTAATATTCTATGTAAAGCCAATAAAATAATGGGTCTTATTCTTCCTAATGGACGTTACTGTAATATTTTTGTTAAAATACATTTGTTTAAAACACTTGTACTTTCTATAATGGAATATGGTTCAGTAATATGGAACTTGGATAAGTTCTCATATAGATAAATTACAGTCATTATATAATAAATTCACTAATATAATTAATGCAAAAATGTTTGCATACATTTATTCATAGAAGAGATGATTCGTGATATGAAATTTTTCATTCATGAAAAAATTTTCTTACATAATTATTTTTCAAAAATATTAATGAGTTCCTCATAATAAAAATTTATTTAGTATTGATAGATATAAATATGAAACTTTATATTTGGCGTCATTATACAGACTATCAAATTTTTATATTTTTTAATGACATTGATATATTTTTTGTAGATCTAAAGACATTTGTTGAGGAAATAACAATTACTTTATCAAATATTTAAGTTGTAATGTATTTCTTTAAATGGTTTTATTGAAATATTAATAAATTAATTGAATAATAATAATTATTATTATTGTTGTAATTGTTAGTGTTATGATGATGATGATGATTCAAAAAGGAGCTTTATAGGAATAAACAGTATTTACAGATATTTCAGACTGCACACATATGTTTACATTTGTAATTAGTTGGTTTGTATATGTGTATAGTATTATGGGAGAGGTAACAGTTTTGAAAAGGCCAAATACTTATGATGATATGACAAAGTTTAGTATCATAATTTTGAAGGTTTCTGTTTTGGTTGATGTGATCGATTATCTCATTGTTTGGGTCATAAATTTCACAAGTCTTTTTTTATAGTGTTACAATCTGAAATTGATTGGGAACAAGGTCTACATTTAGAAATTATTTCTAATGAATTACATATGTGTGCAATGTGCAAGTTTGTTTGTTTTCAATAAATATGCTATATTAGAATTCATTATTTTATTTCTATTTGCAGTTCACAGTGTTTGCATATCATTTTGTTATAATGATTGTGTGGGGATAGGGTCTTTAATTTTTGCAAGTAATTAGATTAGTTCTTGTCTCAGCATCCATTATGGTAGCAGGATTACCTTGGGTGATAATTTTTTTTTGCTGCTGTGATGATTATGTGTTTGTTTATGTGGTTATAAGGCTGCTTGTTTGAATAGTGACAAAGTGGTTGCATTTATATCTGGATGAGTTATTTTGCTATCTCTTATTTCAACTGTGATAACTTATTGTGAAAGGTAAAGGGGTGTCATCTTGTATTATTGTTTAAGGCAAAGGTACATTGTTTGCCCCAGAATGCATAGAGAATGAATGTGGCTGCATGCATTATGGGGATTCATCTTATCTTTCAGACCTCTGCTAGGGTTGAGCATTCATAGATTAGTTTGGCAAGGTGACATAGCCCATACAATGTGTCAATGATAGTGTACATTTATCAATAACAGAGGAAGTAAGTCATTGGCAGGGCATGGAGGTTGATTTTTATGATAAACTCAAAGGCTCCAGTGACCATTTTTTAAAGTTGTGGTTTTTTATTGTTTTCCCCTCCCCCATTATTGGAGAAGGGTTGTTGACTGGCTCTTGATGCATGAGGATGTAGATTTTTCCAATATGTATATTTTTTGGTGAATTGGGCAGATATCTGGATGGCTGTTTTTTGTTGGTAGATAATTGATGCAGGTATGAATCTGTCAATCGTTATGATTTAAAGCAAAGCATTGTAATTGTGGGAACTGTTTTAGGATGACAGCTATCAAGTTTGTGCTCTTTTGAATTTGAAAAATGCCAATGTCATGTAAACCAAGTCAGTTGTTTTAAAGTTGTCAGCTGAGACATCTAGTTGAGATGAGATTGTCTTTCTGCACCATAAGAGCTTATTGCAAATGGATTTGATTTTGGATTTGAATACCTTAGAGGACGATATAATGAGTAAATAGTAAATGAATTAGTTGAATAGCTGTACTTTGAGTATATTGAAAGGTATGCCTTTGACAGTGAGTTGTTAATCTACTCCGCTTCATCTTTATAGTGTATCATTATTATAGCCTCTAAGTAAATGGAAACTCAAGAAAAGAGTTTGGTTTGGCTTAGTATATGTGCATGTGTGTGTATGCTTTTCCTGTAAAGAGAAACCAGGTAGCAATTCTGTTTGCATTGAATTTCAGCTTGTGTGTGGTTTGTGAAGTTGTGTAGAATTTTTTGTAAACTGGGTAGCTATTTTTTGGAAAGTAGAAAAACAATTACATCATATATGTTATGCAATACATGTAATATATTGTAGAGTGTTCAGTATTAGGATGCCTGTGAATGTTTGCTGGATGAAGTACAGGGTTGATAAGAGCAAGCTGAGTGGGGATCCATGTGAAATGGACTGTGTGGGTACAAATGATGGAAGAGTTCTTGCTGTTGAGTGTGATATGAATTTCATGGCTCAGTAGCAAATTTGAAAGTAAATCTAGTTGAGTTTTGCGAATTGTGGTATAGTTTACATGTCTATAAGTACAAGGAAATCAATGGAGTCAAAAGATTTCTCAAGATCAAGCTGGATTGCTATTGGCATGTATCTATTCTGCCCTCAGACTGAGTTCAGGGACACTTTGAAGTTAGTGCTGCTTAGATAGTTGATGAGTTTTTCTTTGCAAACTGCATATTGGAAATCAGTGGAAGTATAGGTAGTTCTATTTTATCCTTGATGATTTTCTCAATGATTTTAATTGGCAGCGCTCTCATAGACATGGGCTGGAGGTTGGTAAGAGAAGAGATGCCTCAATGCCATCTATAGATTGAAGTTTCTGTGACAGATGAATGCCTAGATCACAGATATATCTAGCTGTAAAATGACTAAAATGTGTAATTCAAATTAAGCAATACCATAGTTTTCAGGATGTCATGTGTTTGAGATGGTAGCTAGTTTTATGGTGCATTCATTGCTTATTGAAGGGGTTGTTGTTTCTGGTTTGCCAAAGAAGTCAGCACGAAGTTTAGGTGGTTGATTTGCTTGCAGCTTATATTTAAAGTATAAATATATAGGCATTACCATGTTAATGGCCTGTATATGTGGCCTTGTCAGCTTGGATAGCCATTGGAACTGATGGTAGGTGGGTGTTCTAGTGCCCATTTTATGTAGCATAATATATCTTTTTAGAATATAAACTCTGGAGTGGTTGCTAGGAGCAGTACTCATTGTTTTACCTAATGGAAATGTAGATGTTTGAATCTACGTGAAGTTGATAATTATCGTTCCAAGAATGGTGATTAAATGATGCAGTATATGCGAGTAAAAACAAAGATCTATCAATGAGGCATATTGACCATTGTGGAATGTGATTGCATTGCCTGACCATTTACTGAGTGTTCTTAAAGTATTTTTCAATACTTCAGTTACAACAATCAGTATGATGATTTTATTTAGAAGAAATTTATCTACCATGTGTGCCAGATAATCAAAAAACATACCAGTCAAAATGCTTGAAATATGCAGTTGGATCCAGAAATTAGGACTGAAATTTGAAAAACCAGTCTTGTGCAATGCCTCTATAATTCATAGAAGGAAGAAATGGTTAATGTATAAATTACTTAAGACTTATGGATATAACTTGTCTAACATCACCAGTGTTGCTATATTTACTTTCTCTAACATCACCACTGTTCAGAGAGATCAGAAAACTAATCAAGACAACAGTAAAATATTAAAAGAACAGGATCTGAGAAAACCATGGTTACTGACTGATTCACTATACTTAACTTGGTAAGATCTTATCATAAAGTCTTAGACTTGAACTGTAGTTTAAACATAAAATATCTTTTGTTAGTGTAATATTTGTTCGTGTGTTGATAGTTGCGATATATATATATATATGCATGCAATAGTTTTATTTATTCATATATTAATAAATTTAAAATATTAATTTTTTTAGTTTGTGTTTGTAACTCAATCCAAATATAAGCTTTTTATAACCATATCCTAATTAATATCCATAACCCTGAAAAATCATGAAATCCACTGGTGGGCATGCTGGGATGGTGGTAATAATTGATGATGATCATTCATTTAAAAACTTTTCCAAAAGTAAACTTTCTTTTTAGTAGGTTTGATGCCTTTGATTTTCTTTTTATTGAAACTGAAAAACAAATAAAATATTTTTGGGAGTATTTGTATTTTTAAATTGTAAATCGTCATCATCATATTGGTTAATATTATTGTATTTTTGAATTAAAATTTTTTATTTGAATTTTATTAACCATTCAACTTATTATTTATTTGAACTAAAGTTTATGGTATCTTGAAGATCTCATTATATAATCTGTATATCTTTGATTGCAAATAGTTGGTATCCAGGTTCAAATTCATCTTTCATCTACTATATAATCTTCCATCTGTTAAATATAAAACCCATACAAAGGAAATTTTACTGTTACAATATTTTAATATATTTATATTTACTGCTAACATATCTGTAGGTATAAGTAGTTAACTTATAAACTTAGAAAAGTTATATAAAGTTTATACATCTTGCATTTTTTAGCTCTGTAAAATTTTTTTTGGCTTTATCAGCAAAACATAATGGAGATTGTGACTTCTAGTTTTCTCCAAAAGTCCTTTTTAATCCATAGCTTTTTTTAAGAACATTCTATATTATTTTTGTCAGAATTCTTCTTGAATCAATTTCCCATCATCTTGCGTATAATGTTTAATCAGTCATATATATATATTATAACCTACTCACACATCACCACTCATGTACATTATATGAGCAAATGCCCCGCCAGTTCTATTAATGAATAGAACGATTTATCATTTTATCTGATTCATAATTAATGCTGAAACTCTTTTACTTATGTTTATCCTACAGCTTCACTCAGTGGGAGGTTACAGAAAGTTCATAACATATATAGAATATAAGTAAATGAAGGAAGAAATACCATAAGCTATCAAATAAAATATAAACCTTATTTATCAATTAACCAAATGATATAGGCTAGCAGAGTTTTATTTATTCCCTCTAACAAAATATAATTTCAATTTGATGTCTTCCATCATCCAGTTACACTCTATAATAGCTCAATATAACCCTGACAGAATAGAAAATCACAACACTAAATAACTCTATTGTTCAGCACATCTTAATCTAAATAGCTGAATCAATGTTGATCTAGTTCCACAAAATCAGATCTCAGGGAATCTATAACACAGTTGGACTAAGAACTATATTAGCCAGTAATTTATAACTCTAAATTATAATAAGATATAATGAAATAAATTGAATAATGTTTACTGGGCTAACGATTAGATAGTGAGATAGGGTATCTTTTAATCTCACATCATCAACCAAATAATACTTTAACTAGGCAACACTTTTACAAGTTTATCACATGGTAAAATATTTCATGTAATGTTTGGATCTAGAAAACAATATCATCAGATCTTAGCATATTCAATATCAAAGCCATAAAATAATATATTTAATTTTTGTAATAAATGTATGAAATATGAGATGTGGAAACCAGAATTTGAATGCATATAAGAACAACTAGAGAGACAGTTTTAAATAATAAATAAAGCTTTTATTTACACTTAAGGTTTAGTTAAAAGTAATTAATATCAGAATAAGACTTTTGTCTTAATTTTAAAATTTACAAGCAAATTTATTAATTGAAATTTAGGATTATCCCCATTACATATTACACAATTTATTATTGACATATTTATAAACGTAAATTAGCTAACAAATTATACCTTAATATTCTAACTTTGAATATCCAGGCTATCTAAATAATTTTTATTAATATACAACACTGCATAAATCATACACTATATTATTGGGCACAATATACACTTTTGGAGAGGATATACTATCAATCGTTGGAATTAAACAAGTTAATACATTTGTCTATCAAAAGAGCAACTTTAAATAATCTTAGTTAAATAATCACTTTAAATACCTACAATTTCAGGCATACAAAATAAAATAGAAACAAATACTAATCATACGGATGATTTGATGATTTCTAACTTATGGCAAATTCAACATGATATACTGTATAATGTTTATTTTCAGATACATAAACTTAGCAATATTATACCTTTATATCTGCGATATTATTTACATTATGCGTGTGTGTTACATCCCATGCAATAATAACAGAAAACAATATTTCTATACATTATCAATTTATTCAGGAATTATTAAATAATTATTTAATTTCGGACACTGTCATACAGCCACCAGCAAATAGAACACTATATCTATTCTAATATTCAATAAAGAATTTAAATTAACTATTTATCCGACCACTGACTGAATTACACCGAGCTATATTTTATGATAATACGAACTATACGTTCAAGAGGAGTCCAGCACATGAGGAGTGAACAAACTCTTTAACTAATATATCAACAATAACTTATTTGAATCTTAAATACACTATTGGTGGAATTTTTCTCATCACCAAACAAACAGTGAGAAAATGTCACTTGACTTCATAAATATCATTTCATAATACGTACGTATGCAATCTAAAATAGGCTCCACTCATGGCAAAATACTTAAAAATATACTAAGGGGAAAAATCTTTCATCCCTACAAACATAGAACGTATCAAGAATAACTTCCTTTTTCACAGCTCTTCTACATATCTAGCATTATACGCTGGTAGATAAATACGCACAGATAAATCACTCATTCCTTCAATTCTTTAGAATATGACAACATCCGAAATTTATATTGAGAAATAGTTATAAAACCAAATATTTATTAAGTAAATATAATAATTGCACAGAATAGACACACAAACGCATAAATAAGAGTATGAAAAACAATTCTAAGTTATATAATATGCGAAAGTTACGACAGATAAATAACATATTAAAATATAAACTTTTATGTTAAATGACACATTCGGTTGTTTCAAATTTAAATAATATTAATTATTATGAACAGGTTTTTCTACTTTAAACAGCAATACTCTAATAAATTAGTTTTATTACCTCTAACACAATATTCTTTCTTCTTTTTTTTTATTCTTTCTCTAGCTACTCTTGAAATTAATACTCACTTCAAGATAAAGAAAGATATATAAGATTGAACCATCTTTAATAATATACCCAAAATATATATGTTTCACTTTCAAATAAAAGAAAACAAATCACACTTAAGCAATAAGATTTTACAAGCATATCCACCGTTTTTGTGGGTATGCTATCCTGAGACGTTCTCGAAGCTCGCAAATTAAATAAACATAATATTAAATACATACAACACTAAATCTGTCTAACTATCTATGATGTATATACTATTAACAATAAATAATAATAAAAAAAAATAGAGTCATTCTTCTTTTAAACTTGAAAAAAAAAAATATTCACTTGCAAAGTTTCTTTTCAAGCTTACTAAATGATCCAGAGATGAATTCCAAAATGAGTGCTTGTTTAAATATGAATATGAAACATAAAATAAGTTCTTGTAGGACAAAACAGTTATAATTCACAATTAATTTAGTAAACATCCAATGTCCTTTAGCCATAAGCCAATAGAGTTTACTTATATATCACACATAACGATAAATATTTATAATAATAAATATGTGGAAAGACAGTTTCAGCTATTAATTGGTATATTCTGTTATTTATTTTTAAGCACATCTAAGGTATTTAATTCAATGATAACTTAACATATTTTTCTGCAGAAAATATTTACTTTCATAATTTATTGATTGGTATTTGCATTATTAACTTTAATAAATTGCTGATAATTGTCCACAGGCAATTTGTATTTCCTTAAACATTAACACATATATCCATATATTGAAGAGAACAAAAATATGTAATATTAAAGTCCTATTCGATTTAGACATCTATATTTGGTAAGTAGTAGTAATTAATTATCCTGGGTAAGTCATATTTCTATTTGTTTAATAAAACACATATTATTCTATAAGTATAAAATAAAATATAAAGTTGGCATTCGGCAATAATTATTAAATATCAAACACGTAATCAAGTACACATATCCTTTTAAATTTTAACTTCACTTTTGTATAAGTAAAATATAAGTCAAACAGAGAGCTTATCAAAGTAAATTTTGTTAAAAAAGTCTGCATATATTCCCACGATGAAGAAACATTATAGACATGACACATAGTATTTAAAAAATTATAAAGTTCTTGCATTTTTATATTTTTAATGGAGATAAATAAAAGTAAATGAAATAACGTAAGTTTAGTGTCAGAAAAGCACATCTTTAAACAAAATGAAAGTGTTAATTTAAATGTTTTAATTAGACAAAAGAAGCAAGATTGATACCTTTATATTTTTATTCAGCCATTTTTCCCCTATAAAGCTTAAACGTCTGGAGTTTCAATAATAAGCTTCATGAAAAGGTTGTTTTAAAGTTTCACTTTAAACTGTTTTGGAAGAGAGATATATAACTCGATAGCAATAGAAAATGAAAAGTACCCTTGTTGAAATTACAAAAGATAATGTCTTTTTTTATTATTATTATTAACTATCAGTTAAAAAATATCTCCCTACCAATTAAAAAAGTCACCTGATCAGCAGAAGCTTGACTCCCACGTTTTTTTAATCAATTAATATTCAAAAAAATCTTTTAAAAAAAAAAAATATTTTGACCTTCACAATTAAATCAAATCAAATAAAAAAAAAGAACTTTTTTTTTTTTATAACCTTGAAACAAATGAACATCAATTAACTATTAAATAAATGGTTTATAATATTATTTAGATTAGTAAAATAATTTACTAATTCAAATGTCCATTAATCATTAAAGAAAATATATTTTTGCAAAATTATTAAAGATAATTACTGTAATTTAAATGTATTATTATAAATGTAATATGGTTTATTGCAATCAGAATATGAAATGAAAATGAGATAATGACAACATTCATACACATATATGCTGCTATGTGAATATTAAATTATACCAACTAAAACATACCTAATATGTCTATGGGTTACAACTGACTATAATATTAGTAAATAAATGGGTATCAATGAATAATAAATCAGAAAACCATTCAACACACCAATACTATCTTATAAATAAATAAAACAAACCTTGCATCAATCCAACTACTATAATAACACTTTCTGTAATAATCCATTCCCTTCCTTGTATTAAACACTATCAAAATATAATAACAATAAATGCTTGAAAAATTGCTAACCAAAATGCACAGTTGGCCCACATATGAGTTTTTGAACCATCAATAGAAAAATTTTAAGGCGATTTCATTTTTTTTTTAGCACAATGCAGTTGTTCATTACTGATGTAACACAGCTTAATTACTTGTGCCCATTCAGAAGGTCACAATATATATATATATATCAAGAAGATAAATACAGTTAGTGAAATAATTCATGTTCAAACTTTTAATCTATAGCATAATATATTATGCCTTCTATTGTTTTTAACTCTATTAGAATGATTCATCACAATTTACTATGGCTAAGACCTGGAGATCATTTCTATACAGATCATTTCTATACAATCTTTGTGAAATAGTGTTTTATTGATATTGGCTCATGCTTTGCCAATGTCCAATGATATTAAACTTCTTTTCCAACACATTGCACAATTACTGTTGCTCATCTTTGTATTATGTACATAGTTAGCATGCTATAAAGTCAGACACAACTCTGCTTTTTCTAATAATTTCATAGAATTTAATTGTATGATCTTCAATCATGGAGCAATTGCATAATTGCTATTGCTCAATATTGATCATGTGCTAATCCTTGTGCTGCAATGTTTCACAACAGTTCTATCTCCTTGTGATATGGCAAAAGGCTGCCAAAAGACAAATGATTTGGTAGAGATTTTTAGAAAGATTAACAAAATTCATTAAAGTTTCAGTTGAATACAGGAACTAATGACTACCTCCTAATATAAAAATCTATATACAGTGTACTTTAAATTTTAACCAAATGTTTGCATTTCTACACTAAAACAAAAAATAATAATTTTCCAATACTTACCAATACATAAAATTTAAAAATTTTTGTCTATTAAGTTATTATGAATAAAAAAAAACAGCATTTATTTACTCATTTACTATATACAATATAACATTCAATAACATTAATATAGTAATATATTTTAATTAAAAAAAATGGATAAACAAAAACAAATTCTATTGTTATTCTTTAGTATATAAATTATTCAATTCTTAGGGATGTGTTTTTGCTTCATCATGGATTTTCAAATACCATTTCACTGCAGAATGAAAGTTTCTTCAAGTTTAATACACTTTCTTCAATTCATGACTTTTTCACACCTCCAGAAGCTTACTTATCACTCCATTTTCCATGTGATCTATTTCTAGATCTTTTATAATTGCTTTAGATCCAAATTAAGTTTTTAACTGTTTATCTATTTTCATTTCTTTTGGCAGCATGTCCAGCTCAACTTTGTTTCAGTTTTTTAATTGTTCAATGATAACTATGTATATTATCATACTGGTTTCAGTGACTTTTATTTACTTCAGCATATAGCTTTCTATATATTTCATGCTTAGTCTAAGTTTCTGTATTACTCTTTTTTTTAAAATGAACTCATTAGTTTACATGTAAGAATTACTAAAACACATGTATTAAATATAAGTATTGCTCTTTTTTTAAACAATCAAGTCCAAATTTGTATTCAAGAATTTCTAAAACACATCTCTTAAATTTTTTTTGAGTACACAGACATATTTTTATTTAATATTATTTCTACCAGAAACATTCATTCAAGTTTAATTCTGTGATTAATTACACATTAGTATGTTCTCATCTGTATTAATATCTGATCAAGATACTTATGATTATTAATTTCTTCTAATTCTTGATGCTTAATTTGTATTTTCATATATAATCATTTTAGCTTCTATCTTTAATCCTACTTTCTTGCTTTTATCTGATAATTTTTGAAACATTTCCTTAAGATTTGAAAAATTATTTGAAAAGACAATACATATAAAAAATTCAGATGACTTAGGTAATCTTTTATTTTTTATTTTTTTAGCTTTCCATTGTAATCCACAAAAACATCTCAAAAATGTTTCTGAGATATGGAATCACCCTGTCACAGACTATTATCAATTTTAATCTCTTAATATTACTATGTAATCTAATCACTGCTGTAACATTTTAATAAATATTCTTTAGAATTTAATAATATTCTGAATCTATACATTGATATTCTAAAGTTTTAATTACCATAAAAATATGTGGAGTTAAATATCTGTTTATAATTCATAAATCCAAAATATAATAGCAACTCATCCATTAATCCTTTCTATAATTTTTTGATCTGTAATAAAATCAGTTTTAAATCCCAATTTATTCTTTTGGTTAGTTTGAATTCTCTCTGCAGATGAATTGTAATGATCTTAGAAAAGATATTGTATTGAATTTATAGAATACTGATAATTTTGGAATGTTGAATATCTTTTTTCATCTTTCTTAAATATCAATATTACTAGCTATACTTTCTTATTTAGACATTTTACTTTTTTTTTAATCTGCTTTTTTAAAAAATATCAATTATTTCATAACTTTCTGAATTTTCCCCATTCTTTATAAATTTAATTGCTTTATTCTCTCTACATTTTAAATACTTCACATAATTCTTATGTTTTCCCATTATTTTGCTTTTTATTACTATATAGTTCCTTGTAGAACTCTTTCAATCATTTTATGATGTTATTTTAGTAATAGTGCCATTTTTATTATTACTGTGAAACAACTTTCTTTCCAATAACAAGATGTATTATATTTTTCAAGACTTTTATTCTCTTCTGGATACCAATATAGCCAGAGTACTACATTTAATTTTTTTTAGTTTGTGTTATTATCCACTGCATGGAGCTACTGACCTCTAGATGAAATGTGAGGAGAATGTGTTATAAGGTATGAGGATTGCTGTAAATGAGTGTATTGTGAGGCATTGTGTGTTCAACCACTAAACATCACATGATCACCATCTCTTATGCTAGCACATAACTGTTATTACACAGACAAACTCTCCATACAGTAGTGCTACCCTGTGCCAACCAGATTAATAAATGGATGCCAGATGGGGATTTTATGCACAAGCCTTCTGGCATCAGTTGGAACAGGGTGGCACTACTGTATGGAGAGTTTTTCTTGTTTAATAAACATTGTATGTTCAAGGAAACTTGGACAAATGTGTTCATGTGGTGTGAGATCCAGCAAAATTAGGAGGAAAATGGGTGGTGTTGAATGGTTGGAGAGTGTAGGAGGTAGTTATAAATATGTGTGTGACATTTTTAAGGGGTATAAGGTGGGTATTTGGTTATTGTTTTTGAGATTTGTGAAAGGAATTTTTTTGAGTTGTAGATATAAAAAGTTTTTAATTTTAATTTGTTTACTTGAATATGGTAGATTGTATGTGCATGTGGGATGTTGAATGTGTTGGATTTGTTTGTTTGATCATTATGTATGGATGGATGTTTGAAGGGGGTGCAATTTGGTGTGGGTAATGTCCGGAGAATGGAGTGGATATAGTTAGCTGATTAAATGCGAAAGTATTTATAAAAAAAAGTTGGCAAAAATAAATAATTATAGAGAGAGAATGAAATTGAATAGTAAATTGTTGGAGGATATTAATAAAAGTGGAAGAGATGGGGCACTACATTAAAAGAAGAAATATAGGGGAAAGAGAAATAATATTACTAGATAATGAAGCAATAGAGTGTAGCTCTAGAGAAGAATTAGAGACCATCTTAAATAAGTATGTAATGGATATAGAAAAGATGTTAGATGTGAAAGACGGAGTGATAACAAACATGAAAGCTTATAATAAAGGAAATATTAGGTTTACAAAAAAATGTACTGAATGAGACCGATAAGAAATTGAAAGGCAAGAGGTTTGGATAGATGGGCAGCAGAGATGGTAATGAATTTAGGACATAGGGCAAAATTAAATCTATTATCATGTATTAATAAGATAGCAGAGAAGAGAAATTTTCCATGCAGGTGGAGTAATACAAGAGTAAGGCTATTATTTAAAGGAAAGGGTAAGGATCATAGACAGCTAACCAATTATATACCAATAGTGGTAACATTAGTGATATATAAAGTGTTCACAAAAATGGTGGGTGGAAGGGTTGCAAAAGGGATGGAAGAAAATAATATAGTGGGAGAAAAGCAAGGAGGTTTTTGATCAGATAGGCATATAGGAGATAGTTTATTTGTAGTTACACAACCTATAGATATGAGTAGAAATTCAGGTAGACAGTTATATATGATTTTTATACATATAGAAAAGGCATATGATAGAGTGAATAGAAATAGATTATGGATAAGTTTAGGAATGGATGAAGCTTTAGTGTATATTATTAAGAGAATATATAAAAATAATTACTATGCATATCAATTAGGGAATATAGAATCAATTAAAGTTAAAAATGGGGTGGGACTAAAGCAAGGATGTCCTATGTCACCTAGTTTGTTTTTATTGTATTAGAGAGAAATGGAGAGAGCAATAGAAAGATTAGGAAGAGGGGTAGAGATACCATTAATAGGCGGCAAGGGAGTATATACATTATCAAAACTTCTATTTGTGAATGATGTCTTCTTGTGCACAGAAAGAAAGAAGGAACGATATGGAAGTTATACTGAGGACATGCGCAAGGGTGAATAAAGAGATGGGGATTAAATTTAGTGAAAAAAAATCAAGAGTAATGATGATTAATACTGGGGAAAGTGAAGGCAAAGCATTTTTATTGGGGGATATAAAGTTGTTTTGAATAGATATAGCTATTTGGGAATTATCTTAAGTAATCAGAGAAATTGCTTGGATGAATGGGAGAAAAAATTGATTACTGAAGCAAAGAAAAGAAAGGGACTAATAAAGAAATTAACAGTGTTTTCATATAATAAATATGATGTAGCTAGAAGGGAGTGGCAGTAGCAGGGTTAACATATAGTAATGATGTGTTTTGTGTCAGTAAAGGAGTATTAGATTATTTAGAAAAAGTACAAAAAGAAGTAGGAAGATATGGATTAGATTCAGATGTGTGGACGGCAGGAAGCAATTCAAGGAGAAATGGGATGGTCAAGTTTTTATATGAGAGATGCAAAAAGAAAAACGAAAATTTTTGGTAGATTGCAGTTTATGGATAATAAGAGAATAGCCAAAATAGTATTAAGTTATGAATAAAGGCAGGCAACAAAATGGTTGAGAAAGGTAATATAGTATGCAGAAGATTTGGATAAAGAATTTATGTCAGTATACTTATACAAAAGTTGGGATGATTTGTGTTAAGATAATTGTTGAGTGTTATAGTAGCAAGGAATAGAAGAATAGATACATTAATAAAGAATAGGGAGTTGAAGAGGTGGAGAACTAGTATGGACAGTAAAAAAGTTTAAATATATCTAGAAATAAATGGAATATTGGATGTGAGTTCATTTATGATAATAGCAAGGAAAGTAGTTCAATGTTTAAGGCTCGAACAGGATCTTTAACAACAAGGGAATATACACATAAATGGAAAAACGTGGGTGATTTAGTTTGAAAGTTGTGTAAGGAAGTTATAGAAAATATTAGGCATCTGTTAATTGAATATAAATGTCTGAAAGCAGAAAGGGTACAAATGATTATACGGAAAGTGGGTTATTGGTTTTTATGCTGGGTTTAGAAAAAGATAAGGGAGATTTAGATATAAAGGCATGGAGTTGACAAAGATTATGTTGTGGAAATGGGATGGAGTAGGATAGAGAATGTGGGAAAAATTTAGGGCGGGGAATGGAAAGGGAAAGTAACATGCATCCAACGACATAACTCATCAATAAATTGAACAATTTGAGCAAAAATTGGATTCTTGTAAAAGGATAGACTAAAATACAAATTCATTGTAAATTATATATATAATGGTAAATCTTATTAATTGTAAGTTACATATTTGTTTTGTGTTTTGTTTTTTTTTTGGTAAATTTTCTTATTTAGCCTTTAAATTTTTTTAAATTTCTTATTTGTCTTTTAAAATGGACAAAAAAATAAGGATCATCTGTAAATATCAAGGTTTATGAAAAACATTAGTCAAGGTCTATTGTGAATGACACATTTTTTTTTTTGCCATCAAAGAAAATGCACTACTTTATACATAAAACAATGAACTGGATTGGTAACAAAAAAAGGGGGGGGTAAAATGACAATGTTATTATTATTATTTTGATTACCAGTGATAAACAGAGTGAACATCCCAATGAAAGGCATCACTGTTTTATTGTTAAGCTAGCATATGTAATCCTGGTGAGGCTGTAATAGTTCAGGAGGTGTGGCTTTCATTTTTTTCAGAATTTGACTTCAATCTGTGAATAATCAATCAGCCTGGATGTTTATTCCAGTCAACAGATTGATGTAATGTTTTTGATTGTTATCCAATCAATAGTCTAATTATCATTATGGTAAAATGTTTCATTTTTCAATGATGCATAATTATTCAATTTATCTATAAGTCAAATTATTATCATACAAATGTTGAGATTATTTTGTAAAACTTAAATTTAAAAAAAAATTTCATGTTGCAATAAAATGTTTCTTTTTCAGATACCTGTTTAATTTTTGCAAACTATTAATATTTTAGGATTATTTTGTAGAAATTTATTACAAAAAAAACTACTATTTTATTTAAATGCAGATCAAGTATTGTAAAAATACAAGTTTGTGTTCTATTGTTTACTTATTTATTTTATACAAAAATATATGTTCCACTGATAATTTTTATTAATCATTCATTAGACTAGAGAATATTCAATAATGAATAATCTTTCTGTAGTGCAATTTCCACCACAACATTGCACTGTAGAAATATTATATATTGTTCTACTATTTGCATCTTTAAATATGCGTCAATGTCAAAAATTTGCTGAATTTTTAAATTATCAATTAGTTACGACAGTATGCTTCAGAAATTCCACATAGTATTTAAAAACAGAAACTAAATGAAAAATGAATATGCTAACTGTATTGGTACTCTCTTTTCTGACTTTCCTTGCCAATTCAGTTATATTTTTTTATATTAACTCTTTTTTATAATAATTTATAAAATTCCAGTCATATAATTTTTCTTAATGGATTGTTTTTTTCCATACATTGTCTTTACTTCTTTTTTAGATCAGTTATCTTTATAAATTTTAATGTAAGTATATCTAAAATACAACGAATAAATCCTTTATGTTGCTTTTGCAAATTAAAAATAAATCCTAGTTATGATATCTTTATCTAACAACAAAATAATATATGACAATAGCTTTAATATAATTATATATAATCATAACATATAAAAGCTC
The DNA here is from genome assembly GCA_028023455.1 of Epiperipatus broadwayi. Taxonomy (NCBI): domain Eukaryota; kingdom Metazoa; phylum Onychophora; class Udeonychophora; order Euonychophora; family Peripatidae; genus Epiperipatus; species Epiperipatus broadwayi. The sequence goes on from JAQFVV010012404.1 coordinate 9,424,970, forward strand.
TTTTTGGCAATTTTTAAATTTTTGCCCTTTTCACTATGTCTTGGTTAACTATAAAAATAACCTATATTGCATACATAGTGACGTCTACTAGCTCTATATAAAATTAACAGAAGCAAAAATTTAAAAATTGCCGAAAAGAGCTTTTATATGTTATGATTATATATGATTATATTACAGCTATTGTCATATATTATTTTGTTGTCAGATAAAGATATTTTATTCTATATCATATCTAGGATTTATTTTTAATATAAGTATCTATTATCTTCTTACTAACTTCCTTTAAATCTGAGATATTATCAAAAACTGTTAATATTTTAAAATTAGGCTTTGTAGTAATACATTTTACAGCTTGAGGACCCTTTTCTCTGTTGAACCTATTGTGTAAATTGCAGTTTTAATATAAATATATTAATGGTAGTCAAAATATATTATTCAACTCTGTTGTATCTTTATTTGGATATTTGATGTTCGCTTCTGTATTTTAAAAAATATTTAAAAATCATAGTCTTTTTCCTCTTCTAATCTATTTTCTTTCTCATTTTTGTTTCAAATTTACTTACATTTTTCCTGTAATAGTTTTAAAATGTTATTTGAGCTGATCAAAAGCACTCTTTTCACTAAATTCACTAGTTCTTCATTAGAATGAGAACTGATTTACATTTGTTATCTTTCATTAAGTTAAACTAATATTATCATTGTCTCTGATGTACCATCAATTTCCACAATGTCATTCTTCCATTTTTTTAATTTATGAATTTCAGTTCACTTGTACTTCTAATATTTATGATGTAATAATTATGGACTCAGGTATCTATATTCTATTTGTTTAATGATTCTTTAAATATTACAAGAGGATATCTTGAAAAATACTGGGCTAACTAATTGATAAGTTTAACATTTTTTTCTTTTTTTTATTGGAGAAAGGATTTTTAGTAAAACCAATAATATTGACTTATGAATTAATTTATTATAAATTCAATGTGTAATTTAAAACCCTTCTTATTACTTGTCATTGTCAGGTTTGTTTTCAAACTTTTAGTATTATTTAAGTTTTTTCCATTTCTTATTTAGTTTTAATAGAGGGGGGGGGGGGATTTTTTGAAAATTGATTTCCTAAAAAAATTAATTTTTTTAAAAAATAAATAAAACAAATATAAATGAACAACTCATGTTTTAAGTTTTAGATTTCTTTATCAAATAAAAACATTTTAACAATATAAATAAAGAATACAAAGGTTTTTATTACTATCTTGTGTCATGGTTTGGAAGATCCCTCTATCGGCAAAATATGCTTGATTATTGCAAATTTTAAAGCGCATTGAATACAGGTTAGTGCCTGTTCAGACTATTTATATTAATTTATGTAAATATATTTATTTATTAAGCACAAGCAGATAATATAATAATGTGAAAGGCTGAAACGATGCTTATATGACAGCCAATCAGATGTAATAATGACTGCACAGGGAATTCTCAAGTTAAAACACAAGGCAAAGATTTTACAAGAAAAAGATGGTTCCACCTTCTTCTCTACTTAAATTTCTATATAAATAAGCCAATCTCAAGCATTTTAACTTTAGAGTGTGAAGCTTTAAACACCTTCACATTTAATTTATTTATATAGAAATTTAAATAGAAAAGAAGGTGGAACCATCTTTTTCTTATAGAATCTTTGGCGTGTGTTTTTAACTTGAGAGTTACCTGAGCAGTCATTATTACATCTGATTGACTATCATATAAGCATTTTTAAGGCGTATCTGATAAATGGTTTCAGCCGTTCATGTTATTATTTTAATTTATAAAAATTACAAAATAAAAAAAATGGAATTGTAATGTGTGTGTGGAAAAGCTTCATTTTTATCTTTTCTATTGTATTTTTTTAACTATTTACATACCTATATTTTATATATGTAAAATAGACTGAATTATTCCAATATTAAACTACTAAGCATCACATGCCTTCTGGCATCCATTGATTATACTGGCTTGCACTGAGTGGTGCTACTGTATGGAGAGTTTTGCCTGTTTTTTTTTATTCCAATATTGTTTTATGACATTGATTGTCAGTGTTTTAAGGAATCAAAGGAAAAATGGAATGTAGATTCCGGAGTTTTTCAATATCTCCTTCACAATGATATCCTTCCATTTTCTTAATTTATGGATTTCATTTCACTTGTACTTCCAATATTTGTCTTTATACTTTTCATATTAATTGTTTCTTTTTTTTTAATTTCACAAAACATTAAATGGCATCTTGTCATCCTATGTTCACAATCAGATAATTTTTTAATACTCTCATCTTTTGGTTGCCTACTAGTTTTGGCTACTAGCTTTCTGTTATGATAATTATAATTTAGTTTTGTGTCTCATGATTGTAAATGTGAAGAGAATAATTATATCTACATATATTCACCTTGCTTTCAAGAAAATCCAACTGATATTTCAGTTAAAAACTATTAAGCATCTGAGAAAAAAGATCATGTGTTTATTAGTCTTAAACTCAAAGGTAAAAGCTAGTATACTCGTCACTCTGATTAATACATGTTGATAACATAATATAACTGCTGCAGTGTCAGTAAGGTATGGAGTGCACTTTGAAAATTTGCCATGTTTTCTTTATGATCTAAGAAAAATCAAGTTTTTTGTTAGTTAATAACCTCTTTCTGAAATGGTTTGGTTATATCATTGATTTATTTTTAGATATGATTCTGTGTTATATATATATATATATCACTAGATTTATTTTTAGATATGATTCTGTGTTATATATATATATATATCACTAGATCTTTTTGTTGTCATAAAATAAGTGTGATGGTAAAATTGTTTGCAACCAGATCCTTTCTATCTGATACATATTTTTTTTATATACATCTTTCTTTCCATTCTGAATTTTGCCATTATTCTATGACAAAAAATAGTTAAATGTATCATTCTCTCTAGACCTATTAATGTTTAAAGCATTGATTGATTCTTCAATAATAATGAGTGCTGTCAGCATCATGTCATTTTAATAGCATAGTATGATTGATACATTTTACTGTGTTATTAACTTTATTACATTCTCATTTACTATTTATTTCTGATTTATTATCTCTTCATCTTAATTGTCATTAGAATGTGATTTAGTTTTGCCAACAATAGTGTTGTATTTTTGTAAAATATTATCAAGTTTGTGCACTGCAGAAAAACTAGAATTTATTAGAGAGATTTTTTTTTAGATCACAAACTGATAACTCATAAAAATTTAATTAAAGAATTAATGTAATGGCGATTGATAAAATTCCACGAAATGTTTGCTGATTGCAAATATCTCTTGATAAGTGACTAAATTGTTTTATATGCTAAGGAATTCCAAAGGCACAATTTAATTAGATATGGGCCTAAATACCTTACCTTATATGGAGAAGGTAATTAATTGTAGGAGTAATAAGAAAGCTATAAAAAGAATATGTAACTAGTATGTGAGCATTCCAGTGTAGCAGAGATCTAATGTCAGTGCTTTGGTTAATGTGCAGTGCTCAGTGGAAATGTGTTCATGGCCAATAGCTGAATAGGCCCACAGAGATTGGGAAATCGTCTGGATAGCAGCTAAATGAAGAGTTGAGTTTCCAGCAATTTCAAGTGGAGTTATAGATGGACTTGCAGATGCGAAAGCTGTAAGGAGCTTATAGTCAGTCGCAGTGTTATATTACAATGTGTTCGTATGCAGCTTAACTGGACTGGGGCCAAGGTGTATGTAAACCAAGCCCATTGGGAATCGTTTTGTAGCAGTCAGTCTGAAAGTAAATCAAGGGAATTGAACATTAGCGAACTGTTGAGATATTGTTGTTGCAGACTATTCCCTATTCAGATTATTCTTTAATGCATATTTGTTCACTGGTCACCCAGTCTTAGTTGGGGACACAGCAAATAGTAACTTTTTCTTTTTGTTCTCACAACTTTTATTCTTTGTTGTACTTTCTTTTTATATAATGCTTTGCATTTTGTTGTCTTTAGTTATTATGTTTATAGAATTCCTTTTGATGGTTACATGGGACATAAAAATATACCTTTTTAAATTCATTTGTTAAATGAGAAATTGGATCTTTTTATTATTCTCTTTGGTGAGAGATATCTCATTTATAGCTATCGGCTTTGGTGGGTAAAATCAAGCTTTGTGATATTTTTCAGTTTGTCTGCTTTCAATTTATTATCCCATTTTTTTCTTCTTTTTTACAATCATTGTTTCATTCATTCTTTTCACTCTTTACATGTATTTAGGTGGTCTCCTTATTACTCTGTATCTCTAAAATTTTATTTCTGTATGAAGTATTCTAATCTCATATTCTCTATTAATTCTATCTTTTTTGTTGCTCAAATTGATTATTCAGTGTGTTTGGCATTAACAAACTATATTTTCTCATCTGCTGCTGGTACAATTTTTAAACTAGTTAGATTTGGATATTTTTTCTAAATTTTATTTTTTTAATAGTTTAATGCTCCTTAAAATTATTTTTCATTTAATATTTGGCTTTTGTGTTTAGCAAAAATGTATCCTTACCCCCCTAGAATTACAAGGTCATCCATATGAGTATAGACATTGTTAATGTTTTTGCTCTCACAATTATCTAGGGATCTCAGATTGACCCCAGTTGTGAAGACCTAAACCATTATCAATACTAATTCAATCTGATAATGGTAATTATACCATCCTTTTATAAGTAGGCTTTCTGAGGCATTATGTATCTTAGCTAGCTAAAAGTCTAATGTGATCAAAAAAATTATTATGAACAAAAATGTATTATTTTAAGAAATAGGGATACACATCCACACACAAAAAAGATAGTACTAATATATTAGAAACAGGAAAAAACTGTGTACTGAAATAAAAATGATTAAGATTAGGAATGCACAAGACATTTTTAAACAAATGTAATAAGTTTTTTTTACATCAAATTCCAGAATTTTTATCTCAAATGCTTATGTCAAAAATACATGTGTTTACAAATATATATTTATAAATTTGAAAAACAATGTAAAAGTCAGTTGTTGATTTTTTTGTTATGATTTTATTTAAACTAAAATAAAAAAATCTTAATAAATGTCACATAAACAGCTAATTTGATATCAGTTGCTACCCCTCCCCCCCCCACACATTCATACATTTATGCTGTTTTTTTTTACATCAAATTCCAATATTTTTATCCCAAATGCCAAAGTAAAAAGCCAATTGTTGATTTTTTAAAATGATTTTATGTAAACTAAAACAAAAAATCTTATATAAATATTGCATAAACAGCTGATTTGATATTAATTGCTATATCCTCACTCCTTCCATACATTTATGCTATTCTAACTAAATAACTATATGCAAACTTGTGTAATGAAATATTTTTTTATCGATTTTATTATGTACTTGTGTTTTTCATATATATATATATTCTTCATTTTTTATCACTTTTATTCATGATTTTAATGCAAACGTTATTTTATACTACATATTTCTCTATATATGATTCAATATTTTCACTATCCCATTATTGTCTAATTTAATATAGAAGTGATACCTTTTTTTTTTCATCTTTTAAACATTTTGATTTTCTTCTGTTTTGACAGAGATCTATAAATATTTTATATTGAATTATTAAAAAAAAAATTGCTTAAAAAATATATTAAATATTTGAGTTGATGAAAGTTAAGAATACAAATATTTTCTAACATTATTATTCACAATGCATTTTTGTAATTACTGTAGCAAGCTCATATAATTATTGCAGCATTTATAGAGTATTTTTCGTATAAATCTATATTTATATTTTGTTTCAATCTTGTTGGCTATGGTAAGAGGACTAGAACATGGATAGTTTTATTTTTTAATATCTTTAGACTAATACTTACTATAATTCAATGAAAATGTCTGGATAACAGCATCCCAAAATAACTAACAAAAGACACACACCCTTTCACAAAACATGAATAAATGAAACAACTATTGTAAAATATTATGAAGATAAAAAGTTTTTATTAAAAAAATTAAATAAACAAAAATTAAATTATGAAATTTTATAGAGATACTATAATATTCATATAAGGCTATATAACCTTAGTACATGTGCCTTGAGTGCTTAATTTTAATACAAGAGAGACCTCTACAAATCTTAACGCAAGATTCAACTTTATAAAGATAAGAGTGGCCACACTCTTATCTTCAACCTATTTTTCTAATTATATAGGCAAATCTAAAGCATTTTGATTTGGGAGTGTGAAGCTAATAAATTACTATATAAAATAATGTCTACATGAATAATGTTCATAACAAATATCTAATAGGCCAAATTTTGTAGCTACTCCTAATCCATTCCCTAATCAAAGGATAATTTTATTTTTACGTTATTGCATGCTATTATACGTATGCACGTTGATTTTTCTAGGCAAGAGACTACTAAGTCATAGTAATATTATTCTATCCTTATCAATAGTATCTTATTGTTTTCTCTCTCTTACTTTATCCTAAATTTAACTATATATTTTAATGTGTAGCTTGTAATTTATTATATACTGTATCGGACATCACATAGTGGTACAGAGACATGGGACTCGAACTAGGATTGTTGAGAGTGAATCCCCAAATAAGATATATGAATTATAGTAATATATAATTATATAAAATCTTTTTATATCTAAAAACTGATCAAAATAAAGATTTGAACTCTGGATTGGAATTTTAATATGTTTTAATATCAAACTATTTTAATATGTTTTAATATCAAACTAGCATGAATACAACATATAGCGATTTCACTTTAAATAGATTTACATTTATTATATTAACACTGAATAATTCTTAATTGTTGTTAACAGGAGTTCTACAATATGTTGGTTTAGGTCATGTGCGCGAATTCACTTTGCCAAAATAAACTCTCTTTACACAAGAAATGAAAGATCGATGATGATTAAAATTAGTAGGAGCCATACATTCAAAGTTATAAACCACGTTTACTTATAGCAAAAATAAAAACATTTATTTTAATTTTATATTTTACATATATTTTCCTTTGACTATTATTAGAGAATGAAAACTATACATGTATACGGGAATGGTTCATTAATTTTAAAAGGGTAGGCAGCTTTAAACCAAGTGCACTACAGGAATCTATACAATACTTCTTCCAACATGATTCACACTTCTCATACCCTTATTTCTTACTGGGATAAAACAAGCAAAACAATTTAATGAATGGATATTGTAACTACTAGCATAGAAAGGTTAAACATATATGTAGGAAAGCCCCAGCTGGTCAAAGAATAGTTTCATCATTGAACGTATTTTCATGAAGAAGACGTACGTTCGCACATATGGCGAAATGGTACGAAGGTTGAGGTAGGTCTGGTGATATAGGAGCTGTCGTATGATCTCTTCCATAGAGCATCCAAAACCTTAGTTTCGCATTTCACAAGGAGTATAATCCCTGATTACGAACGATTTCAAAATGGAGGGAAAACTTCGGCTTCTCGAACATTCCTGAATGACCAAGCATTTGAAATACTGAATAAATGTTAAACTATACCGGCAGTACAATATACATATGAGAATAAAAAGTGTTTAATATAATAACTTTAACGGTTCAATTCCCCTGCATAATGATATGTATAATAGTGAATCAGGTTATGAATATCAAGTGAGACATTTAATTAATTATTTATTTGATTAGTTAGTTATGCTTTCTCATATACGCTTCAAACAAAATTAAAACTTCTAATTGCTTGGCCCATTTGGTGATAGCAGTAAATAACACTTCATTCTTTATTGTGATCTTTCATGAACAAAAATAAAAAAATAATTAAACAAGAAAGTTTTAGAACGATCAATCCCGTGAGTCTATTTTAACATAACATATATTCAATCTTATAGGGAGCGAATGATAAATAAATCCTTATCATTACAATTTACTAACTTGCGAGGTTGAGCTGAACTGGCATATTACTAAAGAAAACCTTGAAAAAATATTAATCAGAATGCACAGATTTATAAAGTCAGAATAAAGTGAAATCATAGTTAGTATTAATAGAAAATATATTACGTATATAGAGAGGTCTTACAAATAAAGGTTAAATACAAATATATAAAAAAAAACAATTAGTATTTAGAGGTAAGTACCGACAACTTTACATAGCTAGTGGACTGTTACTTCGGTCTACTTGGGGTGAATGGTTAAATGGTTCATTCTCTGAACTTCAGTTATGGGGATCAGCTTGGTGGTCAACAGTCTTAGTCACTATGGATCTTTCATCGGTGGCAGCATTCTTCCATGGCAGGAGTTTCATGGCATCATACTAAAGGCAGCCTTGAGAGGCACAGAGAAAGACGATTCGGCCCCTACTCAACTGTCATTTTAAAACTAAGCACAAAAAGTAAAAGCAAAGTGTAAGACTAAGACTTAGCCTGTCCGACTCAGACTAAAAACTGACTCTTATCTCTAATCTATTCTATTTTTACCATCCAAGCTATTACAGGAAGGTTTTGGCTCATTTGCCCAGAGGCCGATGAGACAATTATTAAATTCCTGAACAAATTATAGACCATTTTGATTAAAAGTAAGATATAAGAAGATAAGGTTCAAATCTCTTTCATTAGCAAAACTTTTAATTAAAGTCTTTAAATTATAAAAGTAAAACTATGATGAGACGATATTTTGATTAATTGAAATCAAGCATTTAAAATATTTAATTAGTGAAGAAAACTTCACAATGGGCTTATTTAAACCTGCCATCTTGGTTATAACTTCTTTCTTTTATACTTTTATAAATGTGAAATTAAATGCAAATAATTTTTACAAATGACAAAACTTTATGTGATAAAAAAAAAATTCTCTTTTAAAATAAAAAAAACACAAGCTTAAAATATCCAAAGTATGAAAATATCAAAACAACAGAATCAAAAATTATAAAATATTCATTATAATAGTTTGTAATATATATAAAATTACATATATATGACGGCACTTAGTAATTTAAATATTGCTAGGTTTGAACCCTTGTACATGTTAGTTTACTTTATGTAGAAAAACATGAAGCTCACTCTGACTACAGAATGATTGCTTCAATACCTATGCTTATAATTTATTATATACTTATATTGGTTAATGTGAAATGTTTATTATCTATTTTTAATAATAACATGAAAGGCTAAAACCTTCGACAGAAGCACCTTAAAAATGCTTGTGTGACAGCCAATCAGATGTAATAATGACTTATTTATATATAAATTTAAGTAGAGAAGAAGGTGGGTTCCCATCTTTTTCTTGTAGTTCTGGCTTGGGTTCTTGAATTGAGAGTTCCACGTGCAGTCATTATTACATTTAATTGGCTGTCATATAAGCATTTTTAAGGTGCTTCTGTCGAAGGTTTTAGCCTTTCACGTTATTATTAGATTATCTGTTAGCGCTTAATAAATTTAATATATTTACTTCTATTTTTAATAAAATGATTAAAATATAAAATATTTTAAAATAGCCTATTGGATGGCGAAGTTTATTTTTTATTAGCCTCCAAAGATTAACATTGAGGAGGACATTATTTAACAGATATGCCAATTGTTGAATAGGGAAAACTTTTAGTGTTTTTTCCATTTTCTGGCTAAGAATAGCTGGGTATTCATCTATTATCTAATAATTGGATGGCCTACTGAATTGGCTATCTGTAAAAAGAATCTTAGTTCAATAGAAACCCCCAAAATTTACAAAGTTGATTCAGTCTCCAATTTGTGAACATAATAGGGATGTGCAATGATGATTACATCATGTATCTATTCTTATATAAAGTTAAATTTAAAGAGAGTATTATAACACATTTTTATACATTTTTTTTCTAGTAAAGTTTACATATTGAAGTCAAAAGTCTTTTTTGTAATAAATGTTAAAATTGACTTTCTTTTCCTACTCTGTATTAAGATATGTTAAATTAACTATTTTTCATATAAAAATATCAACACACAAAAATGTCACCAACATTAACAAAAAAAAAAACATATAGAAATAGCTTCTGGCAATCACTTTTGGTGCCTAATATAAACTATAAAACTGCTTTTAAAAATATTTAAAAGGGCTTCATATTGCAATGGTAGAGCATCTATCAGCCTATTATAATTAATAAAGGATATCTAACTATTCTTAACTAAAGAGCAAAACTAGAATAAAAAACTGCTCAAATCATGTCACTTGGCAATTGACTAAGGTCTTCTATTTCATTGTTTCTTTATGAGCTATTATCAGAGAGGCCTTTGCCCTGCAGTGAGCTAATTATTACAAAAGTCTGTTTTACTTAAAATGAACAAAGCGGTGAATGTAATAAGAAAAAATATGATAAAAAGAAACATATTTCCTAAGGAAAAAGCATTAAAATAACTGCAACTAAAAAAAACACACACAGAAAAATGAAACAAAATAAACTAAAATATAATTTTTAAAAAATTTAAAAATAACAAATATAACTGAACAAAAACACAGAGAAAAATGAAACAAAATACACTAAAATATAATAATAAAAAATTTACTGAATAAAAAAAAAAAATCACAATTTTGGAATTTTGTTAACTTTTTTATAATTTATTTTATAAATTTTTCTATAGAAATTTTTTTAGATTACTTAAGTGACTTCAGATGTGGACATCCATAAATAATTTTACATTGTCAATTTAGAAAAACTGCCTTCAATGTCTGTATAGATAAAGTTAATAGAATTCTTTGAATTTCAACAATATTTGGAAATATGCATTTAAAAACATTTTTCATATATACACCAACTTCTAATACAATCCATATTCAAACATTCATTTCCCTTGAGATTAATTTATCTTTATATTCATCAGGCAACAAGCTTTTTTTTTTTTTACAATTGGATGTAAAATAAAATAGGACAGTTTCCCAATATCACTAGGTAAAGTTTTATTTTTACACAAAAGTGCAAAATGTTGATGGCAGAATGAATATTGTCAAGTTTCAATGTTCATTATTTTCATCTAAATCCGTGGTCAATGATCATCTAATTTTATTTTCAAATTTGATTTTTAGAGTTTATTTAAAAAATATATATATATATTTTGAATATAGACTTGTTTATGAATTCATTTTATTTAATATATTTTTTATAACTTTATAGTTTTGCAACTTTTAAATCTATAATTAACTTGCAAAAATGTTTAAAACTATTAAATTACCCTTTTTTTTTGAAAACTTGTGATTATTTTCTGGATCCGTATACATAAATAATAATTAAACAATGTTATGATTATTTAGTCTTTCTCAAAGGTATTAACAACAATCTGAAATATCATTTGGGGATGTGAATATTTTTGTTCAACCATTGGGGAAAAAAAATTTGTATATCTATATAATGGAAAAAAAACAATTTCTATGCTTGAGATACAACACAATTTCTCCAGATATATGGGTTTCCAAGAAAATATATAACAATGCAATACATATAAAAATTTTCAAACACATCTATTCCCTTTTGAAATATTACACTGTACCTATACATCTCATACATACACACCCATGTACATATATACTAAGCGCTACATATACAAATACATAAATTTTACACACACATACATCTATATACATTACATAGTACTACACACTATTGGAAAAGAGAGAAAAAAACCTTGGAGAAAAAGTTTAAGAAAAAAAATCCATACATGTGCTAAATTCTTTACACTTTGTTTTTAAAATAGACACAAACATTATATATTCAATTAACAAAAAAAAAATTTCTATACAAATATTTCCCCCTTCTCCCCAAACACGGAGAAAAGAAAGGAAAATAATTTCTACATAAAACTCTGGAAGGAAAAAAAACTCTTACATATACATTAATATAGTAGTTCAAACAACTTTCACATTTTATACAATCTATTTACTCATAAGCAATGTTTTCACTTTTAATTAATCAGTTTATCAAATTTTTTTACAGTTTAAGGATAGAAAACAGGGTATTATTTTTTAATTTATTAATAAAACGGTATTTGATTTTATAAAATCAATATGACAAAGCAATTGAATCATTTTATATTCTGGAAAATTATGTATATATTAAATTATATATAGCAAATTATACACATATAACTAATGAATTATTCAAGGTGTCGGAATAATTAACAAGCTCCAAATCATTTGGCATCCAAACCTGGAGGAAAAAAAAAGTACCGGTCAAAAGCGTGTATCCATTCAACAAAACCCAGAACCCAAGCAAAAGTACCTAGAGTCTGACCAAGCAGAAGATACATAAATCAGGGGCAATCGCAGACTCCTACCTATTTGCATGAATTCCCAAGTTTCCAACTAATAAATAACGTTTCTGATGATGTCAGTAATACCTCTTTCTTTTATTTCTGCCCAGCTAAGGTCACAGTTAGCAGGAGACTGAGTAATAGAATATCAAGAGACACATGAGAAATTAACACTTAAATAATAATCATTCATTGTGAATGATTGAGGATTAATTTAGTAGCAATTAATAAATTGGATCTGTAATAATAATAATGACATTCCTGATCGATTTTATATATGTTGAATTCAATATTTATAATACCTCAATTAATAGAGTAATTCATACTAGAGATTCAGAACAACATAAATGAAAGGCAATCTAAATCAAATCAAAGAGATTTATTAAATTATATAATGATAGATTTTACAATAATTGAAAATTTGTTTATACAACTTGGGACCTTAGATCATTTGATTTGCAATTACTGACAATTTATTACATAGTTTAACATATGAAACATAAAATATATAATGTTTGAGTGTGCGGTTGAGTACGTACAATAGATTTATAAGACATTTATAATTAAGGTGCCAAGAACAAAATACCAAATAAGAATTAGTTCTCTTCGACATTTAAATTTAAAAGCATAAATATCATTAGATACACATAATTAATTTAGAATTGTATTAATATAGAATTTCTATCTAATAAATTATGTGGAAGCAAAATGGTTCGTGTCCAATAACGATCAATTATTTACTTAATTATCGGAATTAATTATAAATGACTACAGACGTCCGATTTCAAAAGAGCATTTCAGGATTTCAAACTAAAAATAATAATGGAAGCGGTATGACTTTACAAGTACAATAAACTAAGGTAATCATTATTATCCTTGAACTGTGCTTTGCCTAACTGATACAGACCATCTATATATAAAAAATATATAAAACATAGTCCTCTAACCAAACATGTTTTATACTACAATAGAAAAAAAATACCGTGAAGACATGCCAATTCTCTAATTAAAACATATTGTTCACATATAGGGACTTTCACGTACTAGGTGATCTAGATATGCTTCGGTAGGATAGGAAAACCAAGATCCACGAGCTGGGAATTCATTGACTTTCACGTGTGAATCAAGACATTAAGGCTGATTTATTTCAACCTCTTAAGGTAAGCAAAGCAAGGAAGGTAGGAAACAATAATTGCATTCATAACAAATATAACGCCTAAGAAAGATAAAGTTTGTGTCACCAATGATCACAACATGTTAATTCCTGTTTCAATAAAATGGCTTTTTTGCAACAGAATGTCTACAACAACAAAAGAAAGAAATGGGTCTTTAATGAATACATAGCAAAGAGGGATGATTTAAGAAAGAAGCTTGCTTCCATATTTTAAAATCTTTATGGTTCTGAAAACATTGAGTTAATCATTTATCAAAAAAACCCACAGCTTTATTTAATATTTTTTTAAATTTGCAGTCATTTGTAATGGCTTACAAGCGTTATATATATATAAAAGATCTTAAAATATGACAGAGATTACATAAACTGATGGATATACATTGTACCGCTCAAAACATGTTTATCCATGTAACATGAGAATTAATTTTAATCTGGCCCACTAGCAAAGCTTGAGAAGACAATGAGACATCTATTAACTATGGCTAAAGTAAAATATATATAAGCATGGCTGTACTTTTGGAAGTGGAGAAAAGAGGAATTCGAACTACTCAGACAAGTTAGACAATAAAAATTAGTTTAATATACTGACATACATTTATAAATTAATTGCAAACATTAGTATGTGCGTGAATGAGCAAGTGGTAGATGATTACATAGTGTCATTCACACTATTATTTCTCATATGCTCTTTATTAGCTAAATAATATATGATAAATAAGCACACATCTTTGGTGGGTCCAATATTAAGATGCCAATCAACTATTAGAAGGAATTACATAATATGACCATTAATGCTTTGATTTACGGTTCTGAAACATGGTGACTAACATATTACTTTGGGGAGTATTCTGAGATTCATTACAGATATAATATAAGCCATTTTCATGCCATTACGGTCGTGAAAATACATAAAATACATTTGAAAAACATATTTGATTATATGCTAAAATACTTATTGAAAATTCTTTTAATTAGCGCTGGTAAGAAAAACGCTTTATTCTCCCCAAGGCAAATAGATACTCTTAAATACAGAAATAAGTTATGATGGTGGGATTGTATAAGACTGAAATAAATTTAATTAATAAAACTAGAAGTAGTTGGCATTTATATATATTTAAGCATATTAGAGCATTAAAACTGGGTCATGAAGCAAAAGAAATAAATATACGAAGAAGTTTGCAGTGCTGACATTATAACCAAGAAATAACAGGAAAAGTCATGCTTCTGGACAAAAGACGAACTGGATAGGCATGCTGTGGACATCGCCGACATGCAGGCCTTTTTGTACAAAGAAAGTGGATGGGCATAGCATGTGCCAGACTTAGAGAATCACCACCAGAGGCCTTTTTATATGAAGAAATAGTTCTGGGAAGCATCAATTATCCTCAGAACAAGGCTTGAAAAATAAATCTATGGGTTCAAACTTGTTGCAACCCCCAGATTAGAAGACTAGAAGCACATAATATATATAAACATGAAGATAAGGCCAAATGACAGTAATGCAGTAATGATAAATGTCACTAACGACATTGAATAAGTTTACTGCTTTAAAATAAATGACCCTTGTTTGAATGCCATAATTCATATAATTAATTTGCTATGCCACTAGAATAAATATAAAGAGAGATTTCCCTAAATAAAATATACGTTAAGATTTTCTCTAGTAAAAGAAACATTAAGATTTACCCCCTTCCCTTTTCTACTATTTAAAATAATTCATTCCAACCTTCATGGATTTTATAGTAACTGGAATATTTAAGTACTGTATTTGATATTTTAAGAGTAGATAGAAAAAACTAGCAGTTATATAGAAAACAAATAATCAGTCACCTTTTCAGAATTGAATAACATTTATAAAATAAATAAGGTTTCAAAGCATTAATTAGCTTGAGTTCTGGATTCACCCTGGGTAGAAAATCCAGAGTTAAACAAATAACAAATTGTTATACTAAAAACAAATCTGAAATGTTGATTCGTAAAAAAAAAAAAAAATCTGGCAAACATATTAATATGCATTATGTTTTAAAACGGGACATTAATAACCTTGCTTCATGAAGGTTTACTTTAAAAAAATGACAGAAAAGATCTTTATAAATTAAGCTCGCCAGTTTGCTTGAGGTTGGCATATTAATAATAAAAGCACACATAAAATCAAGTAATAAATAAATGACCGCACCAAGGTTAAAGAAAGTTAGAGCATATGAGAGAGATTAAATTTAAGGAAATAATTTAAGAGCAATTTACATATTATATTAGAAATAAAGTTAAATAATACATTAGGAGAAGTAGTCTTGATAATAGAGATTGAGATTAGTTAGACGCTTTACTTGCGGCTTGAAAATTTACCTTGCACTATTTTAAGAGTTCATATTTCAAAGTCTGCTCATGCATGGCAGTTGATTCTTAAATAACAGCAAGCTTTTATTCAACATTTCCACGATTCTCCAGTCAGGCTCTTACTTCATTCTACAGGAGCATGATATAACAGCAGCGGAAGATGACCCTCAGGGGTCAGAAAGGTGATGAGCTTTCTATCTTACATTTTAAACCAGCTTGGATTATGTTCACTACAATGCTTCTAATTACTTAGTTTATTGTTTTTGAAAGATGCAACTGTTAGATAACGTCCAAAAATAAATTCAAATCTATTTCCAGATTAGAAATAGATTTGAGAAAAATGTTTCCAATAAAAGAAATTCTTTAATCTTAATCCCATTTTAAGTAAAAACTTTAATTAAAAATATCTTCCCCAGATTAAAACAATAGTGTTTCCAACCCTTTAATTATTTTTGGACACTTAACAGTCGCATCTTCCATATTGGATTTTATAAAGTACAGTTTAATAGGAAAAAGTACTTTAAAAAGAAAAAGTTTAAAAATGACGTATAATAAAATATTTACAAAAAAAAAAAGCAATATTTTGTTAGTATTTTGCTCCTATATATATATATTTATATGACAAAAGGAGCGTGATGGGATATAGGGTTTAAACACAGGTTAGTATGTGGAAACATGAAGCTCAATCTTAAGCTAAGATTAACTGCTTCAACATATAGATATAATATACGCATTGAGGCTATTTCAGTTAAATAATTAGATATTTTCTGATACGTTTTTAAATAATTTGCAGAGATAAATTTTAACAATACTCATGAAATATGGTCACATGATGACCGCTATTAATTTAAATTAATTGGTAATTAAATGTAGCTTTTAATTGTGCTATATAAAATAATTGACTTATCAGTTATATTATAAAATCCAAGCAAGGTTATAACAACCTTTAAAGACATTTCCGTCTCCAATATGAACACACGGAAATTATTACAAGCAAAAAGGTGAAACTTGTTTTAAAAAAATCAAATAAAATATCAAACAATCTAATTTCTAAATAAAGTATTTAATTTATAAGACTTAATCATTTTTAAATAAAAGGAAGCATTTAAAGCATAAAAAAAAAGAAAATTTAAAGAAAGAGATTATATATATATATTCTGCTAAAGTTGTATAAACATTACAAATCGATACTTTGGGATTTTAAAATAAAAGATTGAAAATTACAGTTTAAAATTGTTGGCTTGTTAAATGTGTTTACCTCACTACCAATCGGCAAACAGTCCATTCTTTAAAGCAGACTTGATTAAAGCCAGTTTTTATCTCGTTAGACTTTCTGGACACAGTTCGTTAGTACTAGGCTTGATGTTATGGCCTTGCATAGCGTGGTGACAAGTTGCCGACAGATTTGGAACAAACGATCTATTTTTTTTCACCCCATCATTTTGGAAATTTTTCTTTCAAATAGAACAGGTAATCTTTCACTAAGCAAGCTAAATAATCTTTAAATGTTTTTGGGCTATTTATCTAATCCCAAAATTATCTATAGGATCTATCTAACTTTGACAGCTACCAATTGCAATTGGTCTAAGTGGTTCTCTGTGTTTGATGTGATGATAATTTCCTGCTATTGGCTGGCTTATGGCTATTAAAAGAAATAAAGAAAACACAAAACATAGCAAAATTTTTAATTAAATTTAATGAGTCCTGAAAGTCCTAATTTCAATCCACAATATACAGCTCATTTAATTGGATTGGAGATTAGCAAAGAATTTAACTAACAACAACAAAAAACTTTAATCATGAAATTCTTAGAATTTTGTTATACTTTGTAGATTATGACAATTAATGACCTTCACAATTAATAATACTAAAATTGACTTTTAAGTAAATCGTATTTGAGGTATTTTCTTTTAGACAAATAAACATAAATGTTACACACGTATGTACATGGTAATACAAATAAAATAAAAAATAATGTTAGATTATGACATGATAATTATTAGTATACATAGCTGCCTAATGCTTGAGACAGGCAACCATGAGGCATAGGATGGGCTCAAACGCCATACCAGTGCTTCTACCATTGGCTTTAAATGAAGTGTAAATATGAATAGGATATTTACAGCTTCAGTATGTACATTCGAAAAAAAAACCTTTTTCAAATTCCTTAAACATATAACCAATATTTTTATTTTTAAATATGATTGGTATTTCCGCCCTGATCTGGTCAAAGCTGGACATGAGGAATAAATGTAAGATTGGATTTCAGACTCTATTTTACAAAGATCACAGCAATCATTTATTGTTTGGATCTGTCTTTTATATTTGTAAAAAAAATTGAATTAATCTTAACCAGAAAATCAAAGAATTTAGGCTCAAATGACCAATATCTAAATTTGTGACACAGTTGTTTATTTGAAAATTCAAGTATAGACTTTTCCTGAATTTTTGTGGCTGGGGAAAGTAATAAATATACTTCCCAATATTGATATTTATACTTTGGGGGAATATAGACAAGATTTTGTATTTCTAGACTAAGTCTCTAATGGCCTTTAAATATCATGTAAGTCGAGGTGGTCTATATCAGTGGTCTTCAACCTTTTCACACCTGCGGACCGGTAAAAATAAGGATAAGGTTCCACGGACCAGCAAAAATAAGGATAAGATTTCGCAGACCGGCAGAAGTCTATAGCTAAATTTTCTTAAAGATAAGCATAATTGTTATAACTGATCAAAACAACAATGTTAAATATATAAGATAAAGTTTTATATATATATATATATATGGAGTTTATATAATAAAAAACTTTTTTTTAAATTTTTTTAGAAAAGTAATAAAAAATTTAATTCTACCCCCCCCCCTCCATAAACATCTGTGATAACTAGAAAAACAAATTAATTTATGAATGATTGATTAGATTTTGTTTTCGTTCTGTTTTCTTTTTTTTTAATTGGGTAAAAATGAGATGAAAAAATAAATAAAAATTGGCTATATTAATTAAAAGTTTAAACTCTTATTACTTATTATTACAAACTTTTTTACTGCCAGTCTAGCACGCGGACCTGCAGAAAAGTTCTGTGGCCCGGCACAGGGCCGTGGACCAAGGGTTGAAGAACACTGGTCTATATGATTTAAAATGCTATTTTCAGGCAAGGAAACATCTCAGTACAGCTTGAGATGGTAATAAGTGATTTCTTTATTTCAAATACTTTTATTGAATATAAACCCAGGTCATTGCTTGCCTATGGACACTGGACTTTCTGATTGAGATTGATGAAATCCTTCTACTCCAGAGGTTTTCTCAGTGGACTTTCTGATTGAGATTGATGAAATCCTTCTACTCCAGAGGTTTTCTCAGTAGGATATGAATATGGTTAATAACTTTTTTTGTAAATTTTATTATTGGTGTATAATATATCATTCTAGTCATAATTAGCATGTTGTATAATGAAACTTTGACATATAGAGAGAGATAAGCTTTTGTTAGGGAGTTAATTATATATTCTATTTTATTTGTTAATTGGTTTTGGATACTTGTTCTCATTTGTATAGAATTTAAGTAAAAAGGAAAACCTAAAAAAGGCTAGGTTTTCCTTTAAAATGTTCTATAATATTGTGTCTGTGTAATTTTTCCATATTAAACATGAGTTTGAATTTGTCAGTGTATTGATTTAGCAATTTTATTACAAGTGGAATTTGTTTTCTGGATGATAAGAAAATATTGCAATGTCATCCATGTAAGCAACATGCTTAATACTGGTGTTTAAATCTGGGATATATTTGCCTGTCAATTCTTTTTCAATGGCTGCTAGTAAAGGGTTTATGTAACTGTTAAATAACAAACTGTGTGGTTTATCTATGTAATAAAATCAGATATTTATGTATATTGAGAAGAGAAGTGTGCTCAATGGAGAATTTTGAAGTATAGAACAATTAGGATAATAGGCGGTGATGTTTGTCCATTTATATAGTTACATGTATCTCCCTGTATTCTGAAGCAAATTTGTCAAGACAAAGATAACTTTAGGTATATTCATTTCAGCTAGTGTTAATCAGAATGTCAATAGGAACTGTATCAAACAAAGATTTAATATCCAGCTGAATCACAACAGGACCATATTTTTTCTTTACTCTGTGTCAGTAACAGTTCAAAATATAAAGGCTGTTTGATTAGTGGATGAGCCCTTTTTTGCAATTGGCTTTTAGAGGGCATAGGTAAAATATATTGCTCAATTCTATCTATTAGAACAGCCTCCACTATCTTGATCCACAATGAACTCATTGAAATTGTTTTTAGCTTTTCAATGGTTGATATTTTTTTTTAAAAAAAAAGATACTAGTGATATAGGATATAAATTTTGTATTGTGTATATTTGTTTTGATATGAAATTTGCTAGGTAATTGGAGGTAAAGAAATTTAAATGTTGATATACAAAGCGAGGCATCCCATGAACGCCAGGTTGGCAATATTCAGCTATGGACCCCAGTTTCCTTGTAAATTCATTAGGTAAGAATTTATCTTCTTTTGACTCACCAAAAGGCTTTTTTGCAAGGTTATAAGAGTTGCCAGATTGCAATTTATCCCTATAATATAAGTAGGTTGGTTCCAGCATATAAATCCCACTAACTATCCCTGTTTGGGTTTGGATGGCTGTTGGCAGTCTGATTGAAGGAGGGTGACCCAAGACCCATCTGATATAATTTCTAGACCATGTATGGGTTTGTCTAATAAATATTCACCTCTTCTTTGTTGCTAGATATTCTTTGAATGTTGATTCTGTTCCATTACATACATTTTTAAGATTTTTTAATTTTTATTGTTCATTTTCTAAGGATGGAGTCTGAATAATATTTTTGTAGATTTTTTTCCATTAGTGCCAATAGATTTTTTGATGATGGTGTGATTCAGGTAATATGATGAATCATGTTTGTTAATATGCTTACATATGCTATCCAGGCTTGCACTGGATCCATATCAATCTTACTCAATTTATTTAAGTATATATACATTTCTGAAAACAGAAATTCAGGTGTTCTAGATTGTAGTAATATTCTAATGGTATGTCCAGTGGATATTAAATTTTTTTATTGAAAGCAAGATCAATTTTAGTGACAAGTGCAGCATGGTCTGAAAAGGGTACATTTTTTATTTCAAGATTAATAAGGTGATGAATTGATGGGGAATAAAACATTAGATCAGTTAATGAAGAATGCTTTCCATTATTAAAGAAAATGGTATCATTTGGCAAAAAATCTTCCCCACTCATCAGTGGGAAGGGAAAAGAATGCAATCACTTTAATAAATTTTTCATATGACAAATTAAAATCACCCATAAGTATGCATGGCTAGGGGCAGGAGCCAAGCATGGAATTTAATGTGAGGATCAGCCTGTTCATTATTGTAAGTCCAGGAGGAATATATACAAAAACTACACCTAACACCATCACTTTATGTTACAATGAAATAATAGTAAAGTGTTCATCAATATATCACATTTTAAAAGGGCTAAGTTTATAATAATCCCTGTACCTGCAGTGTTCATCAATATATCGAATTTTAAAAGGGCTAAGTTTATAATAATCCCTGTACCTGCAGACGGGGAGTTGGAAGATTTAGAGAAAGCTGCAAAACCTTTATTTACAAAATAAACAGAGGGGTCAATATGTGAACCATTATATATTTTGCTTCAGGTAGACCTGTTAGATGAGGATGGATAATATACCATTGTTTCAGTTGATAAATTCTATTAGTGGAGTTAAGACCCTAAGTTTAAGGATGCAATTTTTAATTTCATTAAGATCTATTATCAAACCCACCACTTTTTAAATCAAAAACCACAAAAATTACAACTGACTAGAGATAAACAGTACTAGGATGAAAATGAAAAACCAATTATGATCTCAGCAACAAGCACATTACAATTATCTTCTAATTATCAACTGTTTTTGATTGACTTACATTCTCAGTTAAATTATTAGTTGTTTTAAGGGAGAATCTATGATTTTATTTAGACTATTCAAGCACGACCCACTTACCTCCTTTACAAAATTATCTCCATCAACAGGAATTGTAGAGTCAGTGTCTTCATTACTGGTATTGGTTTTAACTTTTTTTGCAAAGTCTGTCATATCATTGTATTATCTTTTGTCTGTCCTTTATTCTTTCTTCTTTTATGTGGCAGCCAACCGGGCATCAGTTTGACACATTTGAATTTTCTTTTATCGGCATATATTATGAAAGGGATTCCATAATCTCTGGAATTGTTTTGTTTAAAATATTAAATTGAGAGTATGATTGTTCAATAACAGAATTAATTACATTATAGACAGGAATGAGAATGTTAGCATTGTGGGAGATTTTCTTTATTTGTATTTCTAGTTCATCATTCAATGGTGGAGTTGACCTGATGGCTCTTTCAGCTTCTGCTATTTGTTTTGTTTGAGAGATATTGTTTAATGCATTTTTCAGACAAATCATTATTTATATTTAGACATTGATGCAATGGAGTCATTTTTATTTTACATTGGGTATAATATATTTTAGGACAAACATTGATTAGAATGCCACACCCTTTGCAATGATAACACAGGCTTTATTCCTTTTATCATCAAACACAACATTGCCTCCTTATCGGTTATCTGAGAGGGAATGCCTTTTGGTTCTATATTCTTATGTAGCTTAACTCTAAATGAGAAACTGTTTCCGTATATTGGTACCGGCATATTTGGGAGCAGGTTTGGCTGAAATTGATGAACTGTCCCAAATGGCTCCATTAATTTAACAAAGTCTTCACTTTTGTAATTGAAGTAGGCATTCCTCAGTGTACCATTTATAATGCTGTGTCTATTTGGGTTTACTACTACTAATGTGTAGTGATCAGAGATTCTGATTTTTTTCTGAAAACTATCTCTTAACTCGTGTTTTAAATTCTAACACAATGTATCCAGGATTTGGATGATTAGCTATACAATGAATCAATTCCCATAAGTTTTTGGCTGTAAGTAGATTTAGTAATATTTCTTCCAGGAATCTAAATAGGCTACAAAAATGATCTGTAATTGCAATGATTATCGATTTTTCAGTGAAAAAATGTTTGAATGAATTATATAATTCTTTCAGTATTGTTCCGTTAAAGGCTTCAAAGATCTTTTTTATTGATTCATCATTCCATGGCTCTTTTGACTCTCATAATCCATAGGCCGATGTTGCTGTGAACAAATCTGATTTGATCAGATCATTTTCTGTGGATCGATGGAATCTTTGTATGTTTTTATTTTTGCTGCTATTATTTGCTAGGTTACCTACTTTATATGTTTGCTCCTGCATTTTTTTTACTACTTGAGCATATGCGCATGTTTTACTATTTGTGCCATCCATCACCCTGGCCATTTTATGCCCACCTTGATGTTAATGCACTGGTGAGTAGAATGAATCAATACTAATCTAGGGATGCTTTTTATTTCAAACTATCCTTTTTATATTTAATAAATAGACTATAAACTTATAATTAGCATAAACTTATTTTACAATCTCAAAAAAGAAAAAAAAAACACTCAACGATAAGACTTGACTTCTATACTATGTATATAAAATTAATTTATCATCCAGATCGAATATGGCACTTAAGAGTTATTAAACTCGTAATCAATTATACAAGACTGGAGAATATATTTTTTAATGCCTTGATTGTGATAATTAAACAAGATTTAATATGTAAACTTTAATGTAGATATAGATCAATATGAGTGCTTTTAGTTCATAGCCTGGGAGAGGCTGATTTGCTCACTTTATGTATACATTCAGAGGTTTTATTTAAAGTTTACATATTAAATCAAGCCATTAAAATGAGATTTTCTCTCCAGTCTTGCATAATTGATTAAGAGTTTAATAACTCTGAAGTGTCATATTCCATTTGGCTGATAAATTAATTTTAATCTTAAAAGCAACAATGTTGACAAAGGTATGTTTATAAACATCAGAACTCCGAGAATAGATCATTTGTTTTATTCTTGATCCTGTGCTGCAACATTTAGAGTGCTTTTAATTCATAACTAGGGGAGACAGTGATTTACTTTTATATATATATAAAGCTATGGTTAAGTATATATATATATATATATATATATTGTAACCATATGGTTTGGCTCAATTACATTAAGCTTTATTCAGTGAATGATCTAGTATGTAAAATTTTAATTAATAATAATTTATAATATATTGAAAAATCAGTGTGTAAAATACTATAGGTTGAAATGCTTGTTGGATTATAATTTTCCAATTAAGTAAAAGCTCACCAATAAATATTCTGAGAGTGATGAAGACTTGGACTGTTTTGAGATACACTAGAAAATCTGATAGAGTGGATATGAATTTCATAAACATTTTTATCATAAGACGTAGTGGCAGTCATATTAAAAATAATATTTTAATAGTATTAAACCAATTTGGAAGTATGAAAATATTTAGCACTTTATTATTAGTATTAAACAATAATTACAAGAAAGAAAACAATTTATAATTCTTCTAAATTTTGTAAACAATCTTCAAGTATATTGTATTGCAATTTAAATTGATATGAAACATTGTGGGTAGTCATCACTAGAGGGAGAAATATAATTTATTCACACTGTTCAGTTATTGGTCCATTTAGTACCATAATGCAATGTAATACAAGATATCAATAATATAACAAAGTTTGTAGGTGGGGTCTATTAAGAGAAAAAAATTGGAATAAAAGGAATTTCTACACCTATAAAATAAAGTAAAAAAAAAAGAAAAGCTGAAAAGTAACAACCTTGTGGATTGAATTGAAGAAAATTACAGGATAATGTGTATTTAAAACATGGAATAAGAAACCTTAAAAATCTTATATTCATTCATCACTATTTTCCATCGATTTTATAATTCCTGAGATGCATACTGGAGACAAGAGAATAACAGCCATATGGATAATTATTTGCCTCAACAAATACTACTTCAAACTAAGAACAAATCCAGAAAGTGTAAACAATTACTTTTATTTTATTTATATTAGCCAATTTTCATATTTAAAAATGACACAGAAATCCTTTAGATTGAAAAGAAAAAGATGAAAATGTTTTGTTTTCGAACTCTTTATAAGAAAGAAGATAAATTATAATCTTCATAAAATATAATTCGAAATAATTTTGAAGAGAAGTGTGAAAATATAAAGTAGACAAATTAAAAATTCATTTTAAGTCATTTAAAGTTCAATTCCATTTAAAAGAAAAATGTGTGAACTTATTCCCTCTTCTTATTAAGAAAGAAAACTTGTCTGCAAAGTTTTGCTTTAGTGACAGTTTGCTTAGTTATTGAAAATGGAAAAGTTATAATTGCTCACAAATGAATAAATTCTTCTTAGTATTATTAAACACATCTTAATATGTTGATAGAAATGAAATAAAATAAATATTTACTTTTTAATCTTTATTGTATAACATGCGAATTAAAACTATTTTGAAATGTTTTAAAAATGCCAAGATCATTTAAAATTATTACAGATATCATCGCAGATGGAAAAACGAAATAAATCAATCAATAAATGATTTTAAAAAGTTAGTTTTGTAGATCGTAATAAACCTATAAATTCATTTAATGAAAATTATCTACAGAAAATGTGGATAAACATATTTTTAATTGTGCTACACTTGGAAGTGTTTGAATTTTATTTCACTATGCTAGCATCGAATATAATAATCATAAAAATATATATATGCGTTACTTATGAATGTTTGCTCATGATATCAGTTTCCTTATCATTTAGCTCATAATGAGGGAACAAACTTTGAACTGAGGAGGATGAAATCTAATGGGAGAAAATGTTCATTTATTTTATTGCCTAGGTTTATTATTGTAATATACTGTTTGTAATGTATTATTCAGAAATTTATTATTATTATATATTGTGTTATGAAAATATATTTAGTTAAGGACAAATAGATGTATAAAGATATATACATTTATTATATATTTTTGTTATTTTCCCAGTTGAGGGAAAATATAATATTAAATATCGTTTATCTAGACAGAGAGAGAGAGACATTTATCTCTCGCACTTTTAAAACAGATTTTAATATTTTATTGAAGGGTAAACAAACAGACTAAATTTGTCAAAGATATGCTATAATGACACAATTGTTTTATATATAAGCATTTTGCATTTCGTAAATTTTGCCTATGAATGAACATGTCCACTTTAAATATAAAATGTAGGCTAATCTTCATTGTCTACGTGTGTATGGCTTGTTATAACAAAAGTATTATTATTTTTAAAAACAGATAATGGTCATTTGACTTACAGGTTGGTATTGTTTAAAACACTAATAGTTTCTGCATTGTGAAATGGAATATTTATGTTCCACTTTTATTGTTAGAATTATTTTGTCTTACTATTGTATTGATAAGGAGTGGTGATGGCTTTCAGCTGATGAGTATGTGCCACATATAATGGTATCAAATATATTATCATTGATATTGGGCATGGGCAGATGGAGATTTCTCCTATTGCTAATTACATGAGAGGATGATATTGGTAAGGCTGATTAATAGTTAGTGCTTAGTTAGCATAGTTAATCCCAAGAGAGGATGATATCCATGGTCTAAATTCTATTTCCCTGTGATGAGGCAATGCCCATACTTTTATACCTATGAAAAGATATTAGAATTGGCCATATTATTGTACAACTATCATGTTATTTTGTAGAGCCTTTCTTTACTCATGAGGTTATGTAGTTAATTTTCCACCATGTATGGTGAAGTTTTAGTATTTTAAAATTAAATAGCAAGGATAAGATAAAGTTAGATTCGGGGACACTGGTTTATCTATAGTGTTTGCCTAATTGGAATAGGGTCTTTATGATGTTGTAGGATCTTCATCAATTTATAAACAAACAAACCAAAACTTATTAGTGATTGTAAAACTTCTATATGAAACAGCAAGAGATACACATGGACAATGTTGATTTATTTTCATCAAGCAGCGATTTACCGATGGATCGGTAAGATAGGTTAACTATTAGAATGATTATTTTGTGGACATAGGCAATGTTTTGGGGTCATGTGTGCATTTGACTTCTGATGTCTGTCCCCACAGTAATACAATAAATCTTTTCATATTGAATAATAATAATTGTTAATTGTGCTGAATATGATAATTTTTCTTATCATATTCTGATAAATAAAATAGCTATAGTTTAATACACTACTTTATAACTTTGAGTTTTAGATTTAAAATTTGCACATATCCCAAAGACTTAAACACACTTTTGTTTTATAATTTGAGTGTTAATATAGTTTAAATAAAGTTTAACCTTCCTATTCTATAAGATAGAATAATAATAGAAACATAGCCAATAATGATAGTGATACTATGAATATCACTATATTAGTTTGTCTTATATACTAAGTGTGTAGTCAATGGGATACCAATTATTTTTCATGCCTGATTTTGTCTAATGTATTCGTCTTGTTTAATACAATGTGTCTGAAATAAATTTGTAAATAGTGTAAATAAATCTAGTGTTAAAAATTTTATTTAGTTGTCTGTAGTCTTATTGCTAATCACCACACACCTTATTATTATTGCTATCGACATATCATCTGATTATATTGAAATCGTCATCGATCAATATAGTAAAATTAACTATATGTTGGTATATCATAATAATTTTGTTAAGCCCTATAATTTATGAGTACATCTAAGACATCATCACTTAATAATCAAAATATTATTAACCTAGAATGCATATTATTTTAAGTAGTATACTAACAGATAAACACTTAATATTGGTTTAATCAGTTTATTTGAACCCGCAGATTTATCATTCACTGATCTTGATCACATTGTTCATAATTTTTTGAGAAAAGGAAACCTTGGTAAGTTATTGTGTTTAGTTATTGAAAAGTTATTCCTATTTCTTGAAGCTTAAAGTTTACAATAGTTAGGGAGTTTATAAAGTTTCTTTGGAATTAATTGATTTTGTATTAAGAGCTGTTTTGTGCATTATATTTGGGTAGTGGCAAAATCCCTCTCACTGACCCAAGTATATCTTGTATAACAATCTTTACGTTGTTTGAATCCTGAGAAGAATAAGTTATTAATTTGCAATATAGGATTTGAATTTATGATAAATTTTATATCTAGTTATTTATTGTAGTTGGATTTGAGTTATGTTATATTCACTGTTTTATGAAAGTCAACCAAACTTTAAGGTATAAATTGCTTCTTTTGTCTTAAAATGTATAGCTTGTTTTGACTTTATGATGAAGATTCTGGTTTTGTCAAGCTTGAAATCCCTATTTTATTTAGTTTATCTTATTATCATTTAATATAATATTAGTTTATAGTTTAAGATCTCAGTCTCCATCATCAACATTGTTCTTCAATTTCATCTTGATCATTCTTTTACTTATTCATTCTCATTTGACTTTCATTCATTATCATAATTGATTAATGATTCATTAACTTTTATTCTATTATCAACTTAATCATTCATTAACCCTTATTTTATCATCATCTTAATCCTTCATTATTCTCATACATCTTTGTTCTTTTCTCTTTATTCTCAGACTCATTTCATTTTATCATTTAATTATTACTTATTTTCGTCCTCCATTTAGTCATCTACATCCTAATTTATTTATTACTTAATTTATAATTTTAATTTTATATTCATTCCATAGATCTAAATATTATTTATTTATTGGTTTGATGAATATTAAATTTATTTCATAACATTTTGTTTGTGGATTTTAAAGCTAGTTTGACCAGAAGTTATTATCTTCATTAATCACCTTGTAATCTTCTTTAGATTTATAGTTTCATGCGAGCTTAGTTCAATAAAGAAATCATATCTTTAACATTTCTTTTTAGGTGTATATACTTGATGATTCAGATAGTGTAGGTTACAAAAGGGCGGATTTGGTGACATGAAATGTGTGGCCAGATTCGTATATGATTCCAGCATCTAAGGGAAGGTTACATAGTTGGATTTATTTCAAACATGTAGGCCGATTATTAATTGGAGGTTGCAGGATAAAATATAGTAGTATGTGAGAGACAGGTTGAATGATGATTGCTAGGTAGGAAGGTTACAATAGGTTGTAAATAAAAAAAAAGTCAATATTAATAGAGAATCGCTAGCCTGGGAACGTTATATTAATGTGTTTTTGGTTAGAAATAGCGCCATCTCATAGCTGACATGAAGGATCAGATCATAACCCAATATATATATATGACATTCAATATTTATTTATACCCTTATAGCATGTAAGACAGAGATTGAATTTGCAAAAGTTTATAATGAGGGAGCAAAAATATATTAGTTAAATTACTCAATCTGGTAAAAATTTGAAATAGGAAAGATCAGAAACCAAAAGTACTGGTTTAATAGTATTGCATCTGTATTAGTATTATAAGATCTGATATAAAGGCAATTGAATAACATTAGATGTTATAATCTAGTTGGAATTAAATCATTTATTTTCTAATAGTACATTGATTTTCAGTTTGAAGAAGATAATAATTATATTACATTTGATTAAGATTGTTTAAAACTATTGTTTTGTATCATATCTCACTTTGTCTTCAAATAATGGACTAGCCCAGATTACATCTTATGTAGATCAGATTGAGCATTCATCGCTATGAACCTATGTGTATACAGATAGATAATGCATAGACAAAGATAAGAATGGGCTAATAGGTGATTATGCTCACTGAATCCAAATGTTTCCAATAAGAATGAGGATCTGGCAATAAATAGCCAATCTTTATGAAGATAGGGACAGAGAATTACTGCCATATAGCTGAAAGGCAGAATACATGTTCTCCAGAGAACTATTGCCACATAGCTGAGAGGCAGACTACATGTTCTCCAGAGAACTACAACCATATAGCTGAAAGTTAGAATACACATTCTCCAAATATGTCCAGAGATCTGAAAGATAGAATCTGTTCTTACAATAGCTATCCATTTCATATGAAAACCATTCCTCAACAAACTTTTCTCTTATTCAATTGTTTTAATTCCATTTCACAGTAAAATCAAGCATTTTTTGACATAAATGGTGATCCTATATCATATTGATAATAATATTTCACACCAGTATATATCTCTGTAAGTTTATTGCAGTTGTAAAATATTATGTTTATATGTGATTGTATATATAAACACAAATGCATATAATATTAGAAACATATTTTCCCACAATAAAAATTAAAGTCATATATCACATGACCTAATTTTTTTTTAAGCCCCATATAGCTACATGAGTTGGATAGCTGGGTTTGAAGACATGTAGGTATCTGAAAAATTCAGATTTTCCACTCAGTAGATAACTTTTAGATAAATGCTGACTTTGGGTTGGTATTTTTAGATCAAGTGTTTGAAACTATCCTAGTGCCTCACTGAGGAGTGCCAAAGCATGAAACCATTGGTCTGAGGTTAGGGTGTGGATTCTAGATAGAGATTTTAAATTGCTGGTATTTATCAGTAAAGCTTGTTAAAGCAATTAGCACAGCTCATTGTTTTTATATTTACATATGTTTGTGTTTATATATACTACCACATAGAAACAATACAACTACAATAAATTTGCAGAGATATATACTGGCATGAAATGTCTTTATTAATATGATATAGGATCTCCATTTATGCCAAAAATGTTTTGGTTTTTATATGAAATGGAATTAAAAGCAATTGAATATGGGAACAGTTTAGTGGCAAATGTTTTTCATATAAAATGGAATTAAAAATAGTTGAATATGGAGAAAGTTTATTTTGGGGAATAAATAAAGAACATTGATCATTTACTCATTAGTCCAGAGTAGACAACAAAGGCTTAGCATTATTTAAATCAAGTAGCTGAAGTATTGCAGAATATATTTGATTGTGATTTTATATGAAGTGGTGCATTATTCTCTCAAAAGTTGACTTCATTCTAAAATAGATTGATATTGTATGATTGATGGCAATGAATAGTTAGTTTGGTTTTGTACTATCAAAAATTATTTAAGATTAGTGACTTCATTTTATTTTTCTATTTAAAAAAAATTGGAATATTTTATTACTTGGTAGTTCATAAAAAATTTGATCACTGAAAATGGCAGAGGCTGAGCCAGAATTCAGGGATCTTGAGTTCAAGACTATCACTCTACCATTGTTTCCAGTTATGGACATTTCTTTATTTATACAAACTGATAATAATAATAGCAGAACAAAATAGTATGGCTTGAAATATTTAAATAAAAACAATATTGTATAGAATTAAAAAAAACATCTTTATATAAAAGTATTTTTGATAAATTACTTGTTAATATAATACATATTGTAGAAATAACATGTTTTGAATGATGAAGTATATGTATATATATATATATTATTAGATGATAATCTGTCTGCAGAAACATTAGAACCAGATAGTATAGGGGATGAATGGAGACCTATTAGCCGCTCAGATCAAAGCAAATCAACTATTGAGAGAGAAACTGATAACAACTCAAGATCTGACAAAGAAGATTCAATGGAATGTGAACTTAAAGCATCAATTTCAGATAATTCTGATCTTAGTTTAGATAGTCCTCGAATTTCTCCTTTACATCAAGAGCCTTACCATATTGCTTATGAGAAACCTAAAATGACATTAAACATTAACAATTATATAAAACAAGGACAAAGTAAGCTTTTATTTATTTATATATTAATTTATTTGTGTGATTGTTCATCTATTTATTCACTATCTGTTCTTCTACTAATCTGTTTATCTATTTATTTGATCATCAAAATTTTCAATCATTATCAATCTAGACAATGAACAAGAATATTTGTTATAAAATAATTAAATTCTTAGTCTGAATAAATATGCGAATATAATGATACAATCATCACTCTACAGGTGATGCAAAACATAAATCTTAGTCTGAATAAATATGCGAATATAATGATACAATCATCACTCTACAGGTGATGCAAAACATAAATAAATTATTTAATTGCATTTCATTACCCTATTTATACTTATATCTGACTGAAAATATTATAAAAGAAAAATGAAAAGTGGATTAGTTTTTACCATGGTTTTTAAATTTGAAGGTCTGAATTTTAATATTCATTGTGAATATATAAAATTTGAGCTTTCTTTACTGAAAGAGTGAGTGTGACTGGAATAATATAGTTATGGGGCATTTTAAATATTATATATATATTAAACAATCTGTGATCTGATGAATTTATATTGCTTTTTAATTTAAACTTAAATGTTTGATATGTTTTGACAATACAAGGATTTTTCTTTGGATAAAGAAAAGTTGTAAGGATAGAGTGAAAAATATCATTTTTGAGAAAATGAATTTTATATAGCATAAATAAATAAAAAATATTTAGCTATTGATACTGAATGATTTTAGGAATTTAATTATTATAATATTAGGAATTTATTTATTTATTTATTATATTGATAGTTATCGAGGAGATTAAATGACATTGAACACTAAAGTGACAGATAAGTTATATATAATACAAGAGATTCGTTTTTTATTTTTCCTGGCTGGCAGGAATCCAGTAACTTTTAGCTTTTGAATTCACTACTTTTCCTGAAATAAAATGGCTAGAGCAGAGTTTAGTATATTTTATTTGATTGATGTTAAAATGAATAGCTTGAATAATTTATAAATGAAACAAAATTTTGTACTCCAATTGTTTTTCCTATTTTTTCATCTGAAAAACAGATTAGAGAAAGCTAATTGTTAACTGTTTTATGTTTTTGTTAACAGAATTAACTCTTTTTTTTTTTAATATTAGAAAGTTCATGCTTGTATATATATATATAAAACTGTTATATATATATATATATTATATTTAGATCATTCTTTATAAAGTAATTTACTTCCATGTTTAAATTTCAGTAGTGCAAAAGATGATCTTGAGTTAAAGGTTCCTGAAAATTCAGAGGTGAAAAAGTTGTTTTTTAAGTTAAAGGTTCCTGAATCTATTTCCAGCTTAAAAACAAAAAATTATTTTGCTCACTTGAAGTGAACTGTTAAGTGTTCAATGTTAAATGTAAACTTCTTTTTTTTTACATTTTAATTCCCAAAGACAAAGGATCTATGATCACTTCACATTGAATTAGTCTCCAGCAAAGAGAGAAAATTAAATAATTGTATACAATTTTTATCAAGAAAATTGGTTAATGAAGTTGATTTTATATTTTATTTTTAAAATTCTCCTGGATTTTGTAATTAATATAAAATGTTCACTGTAGTAAGAATTGCTATAGCAAATAAATTATTTCTGGCAGATAATTATTATTTTAATTCAACAGCCCTTTTATTATTTTTTTTTCTGTGTAATAATTCTGCAATCCTTTTTAATAATTATTATTTTTAATTAAAACAATTTATATTTAAAATCTTCCCCGAGTAATATATATGCAGTGGATTGTTATTTTATGAATAAAACATATTTTTTATTCCTTTGTGTATACATTTGCTTGTTAATATTAAGGTTATACTAGCATTTTAATTTATGTTAAACCACTAAACATCACATGATCACCATTTCTTATACTTGCACATAACAGTTATTAAAACAGCCAAAACTCCATACAGTAGTGTCACTTAGTGCCAGCCAGAGTAATCAGTGAATGCCAGAAGGCTTGTGCATAAAATCCCCATCTAGTACCTACTCATCCAATATCCCCAGACTAGTTTCTGGCTTGTGGCCTTCCTCAGTGAGGAGCCTTGGCTCTGAGAGCACTGTACCTAGATCTTAGGATCTAATGCAACCCTCCAGCAGCCACCTTTTATCTCTACTTAACTAGCAAATTATGAGAATAAAATTGGAAAACAATAATATTTTCAATCTAAGCTCAATAGCTTATATAGTCATATGGGTCTGAATTGAGTTCAGTACTCATACATTTTGGTGTCTTTGATTCTTTAATAACCATAGCCACCACTATTCTATTAGGCGGGATTGGTGTTAATCCACTAAACATCACATGATCACCATTTCTTATGCTTGCACATAACTGGTATTAAAACAGCAATACTCCATACAGTAGTGCCACTCAGTGCCAGCCAGAGTAATCAATGGATGCCAGAAGTCTTGTGCATAAAATTCTCATCTAGTGCCTATTCATACAATATCCCCAGAGTAGTTTCTGGCTTGTGGCCTTCATCAGTGAGGAACCTTGGATCTGAAAATGTATGGAGTTTGTTTTAATAACAGTTATGTGCAAGCATAAGAAATGGTGATCATGTGATGTTTAGTGGTTAATACCAATCCTGCCTAATAGGATAATGGTGGCTATGGTTATTAAAGAACCAAAGACACCAAAATGTATGGATACTGAATTGAGTTCAGACCCATATGACTATATAAGCTATTGAGCTTAGATTGAATTGTGTTTTCAATTTTATTCTCATAGTTTTATAGTTAAGTAGAGATAAAAGGTGGCTGCTGGAGGGTTGCATTAGATCCTAAGATCTAGGTGCAGTGCTCTCAGATCCAAGGCTCCTTACTGATGAAGGCCACAAGCCAGAAACTAGTCTGGGGATATTGGATGCATAGGCACTAAATGGGGATTTTATGCACAAGCCTTCTGGTATCCATTGATTACTCTGGTTGGCATTGAGTGGCACTACTGTATGGAGTTTTGCCATTTTAATTGAATTATAGCAGCCATCAATTAGGTTGAGAGGTCACTCCAGGACAAAATCCTTGAATAATAACTACCAGTTAATGTCTAGTGAGATCCAGGTGAAATATTGTATGATGCAAGCAAATATATACATAAATGCATCTGAAAACTATATATCAAATGTCTATATGATAAAGATAAACCAGATAACTGAAAGAATGCAGTACTTATCTGTATATTTAAGAAAGCTTATAAAAATATATTAGAATTTATAGAGATATCAACTTTCTATTAGTTCTATGCAAGATCTTTATCAAGATAATTACAACTTAACTAGAATGACCTTTGGCTAATATTAACTAAAAGAACAAACTATATCTAAAAGTGATTTTAAGATAATGAATTACATTCAAGAATTGAGAGAAATTTTATAAAGGACCAATGAATGTGAGCTATGTTTGTGTTTTGGATTTATATATGACTAATGAAAATGATTTTATTCTATAAGCATTTCCACAGTGAATAAAATTTTAAATCATCAAGATATAATCCAGGATATGATCATATTCTGAAAGTTAATTATCAAAATGCATTAGCAGTATTCAGATTTCATGATGACAGTATATCTCCAGAACTTCTTATAGCAATTTTATAAGAAGCATTTTGTGAATTAAAGTGGGAAATTATTAAAATAAAAACACATGGAGAATATTTAAATCATCTGGATTTCCAGATGATATGATTGTTTTTGCAAATAATGATTCAGAATTTCAGGAAATAAAAAAATGAAGCTAAGGATAAGTATTAAAAAAATTAAAGCAATGTTCAATAGATTTTATTAGAAGAAAATAAAGATTGATAATTATGAATTAGAAGTTAACAACTACAAATATAAACAAGGCAAAACTCTCTCCATACAGTAGTGCCACATCTGTGCCAAGCAGAGTAATCACTGGATGCCAGAAGACTTGTGCATAAAATCCCTATCTGATGCCTACTCATCCAATATCCCCAGACTAGTTTCTGGCTTGTGGCCTTCATCAGTGAGGAGTTTTGGATATGAGAGCACTGCACTTAGATCTTAGGATTTAATGCAACCCTCCAGCAACCACCTTTTATCTCTACTTAACTATAAAACTATGAGAATGAAATTGAAAAATCTAAGCTCAATAGCTTATATAGTCATATGGGTCTGAACTTAGTTCAGCACCCATATATTTTGGTGTCTTTGGCTCTTTAACAACCATAGCAAACACTACCCTATTAGGC
Source organism: Epiperipatus broadwayi (assembly GCA_028023455.1). NCBI lineage: Eukaryota > Metazoa > Onychophora > Udeonychophora > Euonychophora > Peripatidae > Epiperipatus > Epiperipatus broadwayi. Next base: position 9,460,686 of record JAQFVV010012404.1, read on the forward strand.
AGGATTGGGGTTAAACCATTAAGCATCACATGATCACTATCTCATACTAGCACATAATTGTTTATAAACAAGCAAAACTCTCTCCATACAGTAGTGCCACCTTGTGCTAACCAGAGTAATCAATGGATGCCAGAAGGCTTGTGCATATTGGACGAGTAGGCATTAGATAGGGATTTTATGCACAAGCCTTCTGGCATCCATTGATTACTCTGGGTGGCATTGCTGTATGGAGAGAGTTTTGCCTTGTTTATAAACAATTATGTGCTAGTATGAGATGGTGATCATTTGATGCTCAATGGTTAAACTACAAATATGTTGGACAGATTATTAATACAGGTTGAAACATAACAGATTAAATTAATTATAGAATTAAACTTGAATGGAATGCTTTTGATAGAAATAATTTAATATTAAAAGGAAATATGCCTATTTGATTGGAAAGGCAGGATTTTAATAGATGTATTTTGTCAATTCTTATTTGTGATCTGAAACTTGGGCACAAAGAGTTCAAATTATTTAACAAATTATGGAAAGATATTTTATGACCGCCAAGAAGGGATCAAAAGCAAAATACTTGGATAAGGGAACAAATAGACACTATTGACATCATTGAAAGAATTAAGAAATAAAAATGAAACTGAGATGGACAGGCAGCTAAAATCATAAACTGGACCTCTAGAAATTTGTAAAAGGCATTTGAAAGAGACCAAATGTGACATGGGTGGATTAAATAAGTTTGCTGGTATAATGTGGGTGAAGAGAAGCTATGAATTGGAGAAACTGGATTAAACTTGGAAAGACCATCTTGCAGTTGGTCAATTATGATTGAAAATGAAATGATAATCAACAGCAGTAGCATTCATTTATAAATGAATATGACTATTTTAATTCCAAGATAAAAAAATAGAAAGGCAAAAATTTACCCTGAAAATCATAAATATATGCAGATAATTTTTAAATGATTAATAAAATCATTCAGTTAAGATTGATTACCACTTTTTTCAGATTGTGATATTTTATATAAATTAAATTGAATATACCACATACAATTTTTATTTTTCTATAGCATTATATAATTTTTAAATAATTTTAAACATTCAAAAAGCATTAATCTTCCAATAAATTTTTATTAATACTAATAGTTTGTCATACCTTTTAAGCTATCCAATAAGCCTGAGCATTTTTTTTATATCTTTTTTTAATTCATAGATTTTCCTTTTTTTTTTTTTGTTTTGTTTTGTTTTTATTTTTTTAAAGATAATCTTATTTGTACTATTACTAAATTATGATCAATTCAGATTGAGTACTCTTAGTACTAACATAATGTAATTAAAATATATTTTTATTATCTAGAACTTTCCTTGTGTAAATTATTTTCTTATGATGTTTAAACCACATTCTCATTATTATAATATTAAAATTTATTAACTTTTCACTTCTTTCATTTCTTATCTCAAGGCCATAATCTTCTGTAATTTTATCTTTTCTTTCTAATTTACTACAGAATTCTAATCTTTCATTATCATTATAATTACAGTAGGTCTGACATATCTGTGCTATTTGGTTCCAAATGTTCAAGCAATATGGGATTATATTCTCTATACATTTACACACATTGTAGCAATTTTTAACATGTATTTACAAAAATATAGTATAATTTCCATTTAAAATTACGTGCATTAATTGTTATAGTTATTTATAAAAACAGAATAATGCAGTTGTGATAAAAGACAATGGAATAATAAATAGGAGACATTTTCATATTATGTACTGTATTGTATTCAAATCTAGCTGAATAAATAAATGAATGCGTTCACTCATTTGTTTTTTGTCAAATAAGTAAAATGTATTATCTTTCTTCATGTATCATGTGATGAAATGCAGATAATACTTATGTGATATTTTTAAGTTCATATTGATTTCTAAGTATATAATCATCTCTTATTGGCTTGGTATCATTTTTTCATTGGATTCTTGCTAAAGTTTTTGTATAGAATCAATGCCTTTTCATATAATAAATCATTGTTAAATTTTATTATTTATAGAATGTTCTTTCAGTAAATGTCTTCATGTTGATTATGTATTGTTTGACAGTGTATTATTGTTTATTGGAACAATTTTCATAAGTTTAATGGGGTTTTTAAAATGTTTTTTTCATTTTTCTCAAGTATTTATCATGTTCTGTGAATATAACTTTAACAGTTTTAGGAGCATATGTATTAATAGTCTAACTAATTAAACAATATGTTCTCATTGAAAATCTTATCAGTTCCAATATGTAACTTTTTTAATTTTTTATCTTAAAGTAATTATTTTTATTTTATTATGTATTCAAAACCCTTCATGTTATTGCTTAAGCTTTCTGGGCCTTTTTAAATAAAATTTTAACCTTCTCATTCACAATAGCAATATAATGAGACAAAATGGCAGTAATTACAAATAAGAAGAGACTGAGCATGCAAGACTAAGAGCATGAAATAAGAAAATGGTTATTGCTGTTCTACAAGCAAATCAATACATATACAATTTATAATCTTTTAATTTTAACCTTCTCATTCACAATAGCAATATAATGAGACAAAATGGCAGTAATTACAAATAAGAAGAGGCTGAGCATGCAAGACTAAGAGCATGAAATAAGAAAATGGTTATTGCTGTTATACAAGCAAATCAATACATATACAATTTATAATCTTTTAATTTTTTTTTTGTTTATTTTTTTTTTCTAATTGTACGTTACTGAATCCAAATATTTTTAAAACATGGATATGATTTTTTTTCAATTTCTTTATATGTGTTTTTTATTTTTTTATTATGATTAAAGATGAGTATACATATCTTTATTACTAGTTTTAGTTATGCATTGAGTCTATCCTCCAACAAATCTATTGTTGTTATTTTTAAAAGTTATTCATTTTTATCTTAAATATCCTGTGCAATTTTAGCACAATGGTGATTCAAGAACTAAAGGTTTCCATATCAATTCCAAAAGAGAAATGTTTTTAAAAAACTCAATTCAGTTAATACTATGTCCAACCTTCTATACTGTTGGACATCTTGTCGGGAACTTAACCATTCCAGATTTATTTAATAATAATAATTTTCCAGTAATGACACAACTCTATTAGGTTGAGATTAAATGCAATTTAATAATTAATATTCTTAGCAATATCTAATTACATTACAAATTATATATACATCTATGGACATTATAAATATATGCAAGCCAATAGGTATACATAAATCATATTATAGATCAATATGGTTTGTGAGAGTCCTAGATGGCTGTTAACACATTTGGAGGCCAGCTCTTTGCACTTAAAATCCCTATGCATATGGGCAACATTCTGCACCCACTTATAAGTTCATGAGCACAGATGAAGCTCCAAGAATTAAGTGTCCTTTTCTTGATACAATTTGCACTGGGTTCATTTATTGTTTCAATCCCTGAAGTTGATAGGCTAACATTCCTATCCATCTGCTCAGGTGATTCTTCCTTTCACTGCTCCATGCTGGATACAAGAATTTAAATCATTATCTCTCTATCTTTAATTAATGAGTTATTTTTTAGCTTATAGTTTATTTCATGCAGGAAATCTAAACTCGAATTCTTTTAATTGTTTTACATCTCATTATCATACCCAATTTCACTCTTATTAATTAAACTGTTTTTACATTTAGAAAATAATCTTTTTTCTATATATAAATAACTTTTATTTCCTATTTTAAAAGAATCAGTCTTTTAAAATATTTTAATTTATTTAAACTTATTACTTATTTTCATTAGTCATTTATACCTATATATGTATGTGTATTTAAGCGTACATATGCATATCCTTCCCCCAAGTTCAGAGATGAGGTTTTAGTCTCTGAACTTATTATGAGTTATTAAGATAAGTGGCTTTTTTTATCTTCCTTTTAGCACACTGTTGTGAATTATGTTTCAACTCATTAGGTGCATTCTTGGAAATGTAATTGTTTGTAAATCACAGTCATTATTTTTATTTTTCCTCATGTCTATATTAATATCTGGCCACCAGACACCATTAAGGGCTAGAGCTTTTGCTTTGCTGATGTCTCACTGACTATTATTCAGCCATTTTATTTTATCCTGCCTCCCCTTGATGGGTATCAGTGAACAATTGCCTTTCATAAAGCAGCCTTTGCATACCAACAGTTGCTTCCAGGCATTCCATAGTTCTTTGTGAAGCTTCAGCCAACCTTCTCTAATCTGCTTCATAATCCATTGGCAGCCATTGTCTTCAGCTGTCCACTGAGCTACAATTTTATGTTTTACTCTTGATTGCAGTATGTCTTGTACTTCGTTTCTTTGTTTCTGGTCATTATGGACATTCTTTGATCTAATTTTGTTAATTGCTGGCTGCTGAGTATATTCATTTTACCCAAATTCATCTTAATCCCTTTGGAAAGTTTTTTTCTGAATTAGTTTTTTGCTGAATTAGTCTCTTCCTAATATGGGGTTTATAGGGGCATGCACTATATATAGTGATAGTACATTAATTTTGCCCTGACTTTCATGTATTGGGATTTCAACTATGCTCTGTAATCTAATGGTGTTACCCTTCATATCTAACACCTTTAGGTCAGTTTTTTAGATAATGGCTCTTGTTCTACACATGGAAGTAACAATATACCAATCACGGACTGGTATCAGTGATACTCTGCTACCACTGTCGACCTCCATGGAATAGGATGATCACATATTTTTAGTTTTAACATTATTTTGTCATCATTGGTGGACATTTTTTTAATATTGGTATGCTGAATTGACTGGCCCTGATATGAACATTTATAATTATTAATTTCCTTGTTGGGATTGTTAAGTTTTTATTTACACATTATTTCCATGTACTCTCTTTTTTTTTTACACTTTTTGCAATATTCTCTTTACTTTGTGGTCCTTTTTCCCACAGTAAAAATATATAAATAGGTTTTTACTGTTGCACTATTCTCATTACTCTTAGGCAATTCTTTGTTGACAGTTTTACAAACATCTGTTTGCGATTTGCTATTACTCTTGAACTCGGTGAAGTTTCAAGAGCTTCTATATAATTTAAATTGCCAACAGCCAATAATTGTTGCCATAAACTATCATTAAGCATACCAGTCAGAAATTATTCCAGAAGGGCTTTGTCTAGGAATGATCCATAGACCAATTCTTTGATAAATTATGAAAAGCACTATCGTAATCTTTTACACTTTCATCTTTATCTTGGTGTACCAACCATGGAATTGCAGTCTAGAAACATGCCTAGAGGGTTGGGAATTAAAGTGATTTGACAAACGATCTTTAACTGATTGTATGAATATTCTTCAGAAGTTATAGATCCTGTTGGTTATCTCAATAACTCCTTTCCCAGCAAAGCATAATAATGAAGCAGTTTTATACTTATCATCTTTAACTTTATTAAGGAATAAGTATTTTTCAATGTGTTGAACATACAGGGGCAACTATTTGTTTCACTGCTGTCAAATTCACCTATACTCGATTGCATTTTTAACAAACATTTATTTATCAATCTAATCTTAACTTTTGATTTTTTAATTTGAATCAACTAACTGAGTGCACTTTGATCTTAGCACAACTATGAGGGGTTTCCAACTACTGTACATTCACTTACAGTTTCAAACTTTGAACTGCCTCTGTCAACTGGGGTACTTTTGACTTTCCCTATTTGAACTGCAGGCTGCTACTGTTATTGGTGCAGACTATTGAGGTTCATTGTCAAAACTGTGTAACTGTGCCAGTTGCTAGGTCCAACTTTCTATACTGTTGGACATCTTATCTGTGAACTTAATCATTTCAGGATTTATTTAGCAGTAATAATTCCCCAGTAATGACACAACTTTATTAGGTTGAGATTAAATGCAATTTAATAATTAATATTCTTGGCAATATCTAATTGTGTTACAAATTATTATATATACATCTATATACATTATAAATATAACTAAGCCCATAGGTGTACATAAACCATATTATACATCAATATGATCTGTAAGAGTCCTAGCTGGCTGTTAACACATGCAGAGGCCAGCTCTCTGCACTTGAAGTCCCTGTGCATAAGGGTGACATTCTGCACACACTTACAAGTCCGTGTGCACAGGTGAAGCTCTAAGAATCAAGTATCCTTTTCTTGATCCAATTTGCACTGAGTTCATTCATTGTTTCAATCTCTGAAGTTGATTGGCTCGCCTTCTTGTCCATCTGCTCAGGTGATTCTTCCTTTCATTGCTCCATGCTGGATACAAGAATTTAAGTCATTATCTCTCTATCTTTAATTAATGAGTTATTTTTTAGCTTATAGTTTATCTCATGCAGAAAATCTAAACTCTTAATTTCTTTAATTATTTTATATCTCATTATCATACTGAATTCTACTCTCATTAATTAAACTATTTTTACATTTAGAAAATAATCTTTTTCCTAATCTTAAAAGTTATAAATAACTTTTATTTCCTATTTTAAAAGAATCAGTGTTTTAAAATTTTTTTAATTTATTTAAACTTGATTATTTATTTTCATTAGTAATTTATATCTATATATGTACGTGCATTTAAACATATACATATATATCAGTTAATTAAATAAAATTATTGGCTTTAAAACTGCAATTTGGGTGCTTGATTATCACATGAACTGATTATATGATTATTTGTTTATTTTAAATGTAAAATAATGTTAAGCAATCACAATATATATAAATAAAATCCAGATAATTTCCACATATTCATACTTATATAATCTGGTTCTGCATTTTCCCAATGAGTTAAAAAGAAATTACAGAAAATCAGTATGATAACTGAATGAAAGATTCCCCCTCTACTCACAAAGAAAAATTATGGAATGTAGTACATCTTCAATTACTAATTAGTAATTGGAAGTGTTTTATCCGTTGATGTGATTTTAAAAGCTATTTCAAGGTTTATTTAATTCAGGCTAAGGCCATCATGTGTTAAAGGACATTGAAGTCTTCTGACTGATATTACTGCAATCTTTCTACCTCAGATAAGTTTTCTAAGTTGTATGAATAAAGTTAATAAATTTCTTACTAAACTTTATTATAATATATGACTCTTGTCATGATTAGCATATTGTATAATGAGATCTTTGCATAGCAAGAAAGATATGCTTTTGGTAGGGAATTGATAATGTTCATTATTTTATTAGTAAGGTTATTCTGTATGTTTGTTCTCATTTGTGCATGACCAAGATGGATTGGGAAACCTAGGAAAAGGCTAGATGCTCTCTTGAAGTGCTCTTTAATACAGGATCTTGTGTAAATTTGCCAAACATATTATTTTTCCATATTGAAAGTGAGTTTATATTTGTCAGGGTAATTTAGAAGTAATTTTATTATAAGCGGCATTTGTTTTTTGGATGATAGAAAAATTCAATATCATCCATATAAGCAACACATTTAACACTGATTTTAAGACCTGATATATATACGTCGATACGAAGATTTTCATGGGTTGCATATATAAAAAACATATTTTGGTGGGTTCATCCATGTTTTATATGTCAGGTAATTCATTATCAGTAACAGGGGTTTATGTACATTGAGAATAGAATTGCACTTAATGAAAGAACCTTGGAGTATTGAACAAATGGGGATGATATTGACCCATTCAGAGTTACATGCACCTCTCTACTCCTAAGAAGATTTGTCAACAAAAAAGATTTCCTCTAGGAATAGTAGTGTCAGCAAGGGTATTAATCAGATTGTCTACAGGAACCATGTCAAAGGCTGATTTTATGGCCAATTGAATCTTCATTAGACTATTTTTTTCTCTCTCTGACCATATCAATGATTGTTCCAAATAAAAATGCTGCTTGATTAGTGGAAAAACCTTTCTTAGCAAATTGATATTTAGAAAGCATTGGTAAGATATAAGGTTCTATTTTATCTTTTATGACTGCCTCTAAGACTTTTATACCCAATGGGCTCATTGATATTGGTCCTAAATTTTCTAAAGTTGAGAGTTTTAGATTTTGATTCATTACTAGAGATATTGGATATAGGCTTAGTATTATGTACATTTCTTTAAAAAGGAAATTGGTTAGATTTGCCAAATATTTAGAAGTAAAATAATTTAGGTGCCGATAGAAGAAGCATTATATCCCATGAAGACCTGGGTGACTGGATTTAGGTATTAATTCAAATTTTCTTGAAAATTCTATAGCATTAAATTTATTTTCATCATCAGGTTCTCCAAATTGCTTATTGTCAGGTTATAAGGATTGCCACCAGTTTGCAACTTATCTTTGTGATATAAATATGCTGTCTCCAATTTATATATTCCACTAACTGTTTCACTTTGTGCTTGAATAGCTGTTGGAACTCTTTATAGAAGGAGAATGGTCTAAGGTCCATCTAATGTAATTTCTTGACCATGTATGAGAATGTCCCAAGAAATATTCATTTTTTTCTTAATTGCCAAATATTCTTTGAAAGATGCTCCAGCTGCATTATATAAATTTTTAAGGTTTTGTAATGTATGCTGTTCACTTACTGTAGATGGAGTTTGCATTATTCTTTTGTAAATTTTTTAATAGGTCTGTGAGTGATGTTGGTAATGTGATTTAGGATATTTGATAAAATGTTTACTTATTCAATCCAGTCTTGCACTGGATCTATCTCAATGCTACTAAGTTTGCTTATATATTTCTGAGAACAAAAATTCAGGTGCTCAGGATATGAGTAATAACATAGTGATACGACCAGTTGCAATTAACTTTTTATTTTTGGGTTTTACTGTTAAATATTATGCAACTTAACAGTAAAACCCAATATTAAAATTTTAACTAGCTTAAAAACAAAACACTAATCTGTGCCTGCAATCATAATGATCTTTATTTAAAACTAAAGTTCTGTGTAACAGAAATTGTAATTGGGCAAACAACAGCTTAAATGATTTCAGACTTAATTACACAACTATTTACATGTGCCTAAGTTTTACAATTTTATGCCTAACTTATCAAATTATATAGATTTTGCCTCCTTGAATCATTTATCAAAACAAAAGATCAAATAAATAAAAGAATGATAAAGACTACTAACACTGGGTGCAGTGTAAAATATTCTTGGATATAAAGACTTACTTTTTTAAAAAAAAGAAAGAGCTGAGAATGGTTTATAATGTTTTCTATGATTCCCTATGAATGTGAAATTTGAATACTGAAAAAGCATAGGAAAAATATTAATGATTTTGAACCACATTAGTAAAAGTGTCTGAGAAAGTATACAAATAGCAAATTTTTCTTTTCTGATTATATTAAATGATATAACTCATTAGAAATATATTGGAAAGGTCATGGTGAAAGAAAAAGTGAATGACCAGCAATAAAAAAAATTGTGATAAAGTTTTAGATCTGAATCTAATAACTTTTGTTGCCAACCCAAGGCATGACTAGTTTATCATCATTAATCAGTATAACTTTGAGAAATCTGAAAAACTAAACAGATGCTAGGGATGTTTTTTTTTGTTTGGTTTTTTTTTTAGCAAATGCTGTTTATATGATTGCCAGAGATAGATATTCACTTGATGTGACTTAATAACAATAATAAAAGCAGTTTATAATTTATATTTTAGTTGTCTTAATTCAAAAATAAAATTACAATTAACCAAGTTTAACCTGATAAAAAATGCAAATAATAATAGAAAACTTTTATTCATCTAAAAATAAAGATAAATAAAAATCTCTGTCAAAAAATTGGTAATCAAAATCATTTGAACACCAAGGTAATGCATTGGTATAGATTATATTTCTTGATTGATCTTGGTTTAATGTACTTTTTCTATTTTAAATACAGCAAATTAAGTTATAATATATAGAATTCTTGCCATTAATTTTAAATTTTCTATTGTCAGATATATGATTATTTTCCATGCTTCTGTTAATTGCAATGATGTAGAATCATCATTCTACCCTAATATGTTGTTGTCAAATTTAAAGAATCAAAGTGTCTGAATAAATATTTAAGTAATCATTGTTAAGCACTGCTTCTTTCTGAAAGAAGGCCAAATATCCATAAGTTCAGATATTAATATTTTACTCTAGACTCCTTTATTACAATGATCATTTTTTAAATAGAACCCTTTTTTAGAAAGTTGAGACATACAATTTTCATAAATGACTAATAGATTCAAATTAATAAATAAGTCAGATCATTATAATAACATTTTCACTTTCTTGTAAGTAAATCATATTAATTTTACTTATTGAATAACTTAGTGGTAGTTTTTTTAATCAAATTGTTCTTTATCTATGTATCACATTTATTTTAATATTTCAACATAATTCTTTTGAAATAATTGAAGTAATTAAGTCTCTCTAGTATTGAAATAATTTTAAATATATATTTTTAGACATTACTACTTTATTGGTTGAAAAAATTGATGGCAAACCTGGTTTTTCTCTCAATTATCCAATTGGTGTATGTCAGGGTAATGATGATGATGTGATAGTTGCCGACAGTGGAAGTAATCGTGTTAAAATTTTTATTCCTGGTGGAAAATGCAAAGTTGTTTTTGGTGTCACAGGAACAAGGCAAGGAGAATTTACACGCCCATCTGCAGTTGTTCAACTTCCAGATGGCAATATAGCTATTAAAGATGATTACAGAATCCAAGTTTTTGATCAATTGGGAAAATTAGTTAATAGTTTTGGTGAAAATATATTGCATAAACCATATGGTAAGTATTTATATGTAATCAATATTTCCTTATACATTTTTTCCTTTTACACATTTTACACAATCACACCACATGTATGTGCCCAATGTATATGTGCACATACACACAAAAGTGGCAACCCTCTTTCAGTATTAGAAGTCCCAATCTAAGAAATGAATAATGTATGATTAATAACAATGCTGCCACAAGAGTTTTCTAAATAACAATAGGAAGCACTAAATTTGCACTGGGTTTTTAGTGATTAGTTTTTTGATCATCAAAGTCAATAGTTTGAAAATTCACTCTTGTAGTGTGATATAGTTTGGTGCTAATTACATTTTACTTATTATTTACATTATGTTTGGAGTTGATAAAGAGATATAATTATATAAAATAAGAATAAAGTTAGCAAATAATTAACTTATTTCTTATGTACAATATTACAAAATAATTTACCTTTAAAGATGTAAAAAAAAAATAAAGTAATAAAATGTACTTAATATTGAATTTATAGCGATAAATTTATTAATAAATGCTTAAAGTGATATATTTATATTGAAAATGTATTTAAGAAGTATATAATATATTTTAGCAACCAAAGCGATACAAAATAAATAGGACATTTCATATTTTGCATTGATAATAAATTTATTATTGAATTTATAACAATAAAGAATATCAAATAAATTTATGAAAATGATATATTTAACATATAGTTTTTTGATTTTAATTTAAATCAAGATTTTTATTTAAAAAATAATCATATTTTCTCTTTCTCTTTTAATTCTTATACTTCAAAGATAATTTTTTTTTTTTCACTTTAAAAAGATCACTCTGTCCTCTGTTTTATGTTATCATATGTTTAGGGTTTTTGTTTGCTTATAACTTTATATTAAAAGATAAAGTGATATTTTTGTTTTATTTGTAAATTTCTATTAAAAGCCTTAACATTTTTTGCAATAACTGAAGTCATAAAATTTGTCATATATAAATAAATACCAATTTAATTTTTTTTCTTTATTTCTTAATAATAAATTAATGATTAGCTAATGTTATTTTTTTATAAAAAGTCTAAAGACTATATATAATTAATAATAATTCATATTTTCTCATATTTATGTAATACTGTTATTGTCATAAATTAAATAATAAATGAATACATTTAATTTGTTAACAATGTAAATATGAAACTAGACATATTCATTTTGTTTAGCATTGATTGCTAATTGATTATTTACTTACTAAATAAATTTTTACTGCTATATATTATGATTATGTATTAACACTTCCTGGTATAAATTCACTAATGTATATTTAGATTTTGTTTATTATTAGTTTTTCTTTAGTCATTGTCACATACTATGCAAATTCATTTAGTGAGTACATTTTTACCCAATAACTTTTTTTTTATTCTTTTTAATTTTTCTCTATCCACTCCCAAAAGCTCCAGTGATATTTCTTTTTTTCTTTTTATACATCTACTTTCTACATAAAATATTACTTAATAAATATCTTATAATTAAGTAAATTCTAAATTTTCTTTACTAAATGACAGCAAAAAGAATTTTGTGATCTTCTGGCAGTTAATTTTATGGTAGTCTGCTGATTTCCACTGTATCTGTAAAATGGATATCTTGAAACTTTTAGGCACTTGTGTTTATGAATCACTGTATAAATTTGACATTTGAACTATAATTATATTTTTATAGATTAACTATAAGTTGAACACTATAATATCTCTTTAAATTTAGAAACCATAATATATATATTAAATAAAATAAAATAAAAAACAAAACAAACAGTATAGGTATACAGATTTTCATTAAAAAAATTTGATATTTTATTTTTCTTCTTGTAAAGCATATTTATTTTTACTATAGATAACTTGTGACTATTTTTTATTTTATTCCAAGTATTCAGAAAATTAATGTAATTGAGATAATTAAATTTATATAGATGCTAAGTTAGTACTATGTTTATATAATGTATAAGCAAATATAATTGGATTAAAAACCTTAAATGTTTGAAAACTTAAATAGCATGAAAAATAAAAGATGATCATTAAATCATTATAGAAAAAAATTATAAGGATAGAAACTGTTCTTTATAGAAATTTATTTAATATTTTATTGATGCTTTAAATTGTGGATTCTAAGAATTAATAAAAAATATCAGATATATATGCAATTTGTAATTTTACAATAAATATATATTTAATTTTGCATTATAAACTATGTATGATCTATATGTTAATAGTACAAAAATAATATATTTAAAGTGAAAAAATTGCATTTTAATATGTCATTTAGCAAATCTGACTTGGTTATTCATTTTTTCTGACCCTTAGTTTTAAATAACTTTTTAAATCATTAATGAATTTCTTGATATTTAATTAATTTAGAGTACATCTGAAATGTTGTAACTTATTTAAAATACAATTGGAATTACAAACAATCTATCATGACATAAAAACAATAATTATCTGTTTAACAAAATTCAAAACATTTTGGAATTTAATCAAATATATTAGATAAATATTTATCTATATTCTGTTTTATATGAGTTTCATCAATATCAATCTCTAGGCATATGCTCTGAAATATCAATTCTAAGCTTGTGCTCTGAAATAAATATGAAGATATTTAAAACCAATGAAATTCGAGAGAAATATGCTTTGACTTTTATGAATTATTACCATTTTCTAATTTGCAAATATAGATTATGAAAATAATCAGTAAGCAGATTATAATATCATTTACCTACTGCAGTAATTTCTGTCTTATAAATATTAAATAATTACTTTTTTTAAAGCTAAATAGAAAATGTTAGCTATTTCAAAGTTCTCATAAATATTAAATAATTTTTTTTTAAAGCTGAGCAAAGAAACTTGACTATTTGTAAGTCTACAACAATTAAAAATATTGGATTATTGATGCTAATGTTAGTTAGCTTCTGTGGTCTCTCTAGCAGAATCTTGCTTTTCACATGATGTTCCACAGCTATTAATTCAAATATGATTTTCACACGAGCAGTTTTATATAAGTTGTTGCAGAGATCTAAATTCAAATTTTTTAAAAACTGAAGTGAAAATTATCATTACATAGGATAAATTTAGTAATAAGGAAACTACCATAGACAATATTGCGTGTCATTAAGTATTTGCTTATTACTACATTTTCGTCTCTCATAAATATTAATTAATTAAATTTTTAAAGCTAAGTAAAATTAAACCATGCAAGTTAATCCCATAAATTATTTAAGTAATGTACCATATGAATTAAATTGTTTCCTATAAAATTAAAAAAATAAATAAATATTGTAGATATATGTACAGAGAAATTAAATCTGCATTATTAAAAAAAAAAGCAACTTATACTATATATAGCATTTTCTTAACTTGATAAATAACTTTTATCATAAATTATATATAAATTTATAAAATTTATCAGTAGATAGTTTACTACATTCAGCTCCATGAATAAGTTATATTGAGCCATTAATAAAAAAATCTTTGCACTAGCAATGAAATTCCTAATTTGTTACTTGTAAAGTTAATTTAACTCTAAAAAATGTTTGTTTTAATACAAAAATCAGTAAAACAAACTCTGACATTTAATGTAAATAATAAAAAACATTTATTGATAGAAAATATACAAATGTAAATAATTTAGACTAAGTGTTCCTGTGCAATATTTTTAATTGTTGTCAATTTATAAATAGGTATATTTTTTTAACAAGCTTTTAAAAATTTAAGCATTTCATATTTATGAGAGATAAAACTTTTAATTTTAATTTTAAAATGATAAGAATTTACTAATGTGGAATTTGTCAAAAAATTCACAGAAAATGATGTTGCCTGCAACAATTTCTTCTTTATTAACTTTATCTTATGTGATTGTATTTTTCAGTTTAGTTTTTTTTTAAAATTATATTAATAAATGTGAAACATCCTGTGTAAAACTGCCATGCAAAAAGCAAAATCTGAATTAATAGCTTTGGAATATTCTGTGAAAAGTTAGGTCTTGCTATATAAAGACTAGATTAGATAAATAATATTAGCATTATATTTTAATATTTTTAATTGTTGTAGGCTTACAAATAGTTATATTTTTTTATTCAGTTTTAAAAAATTTGTTTAATTTTTATAAGATGAAAAAATGTTGTAGTAGATAAATAACAAGCATCTACATATTATCTTCATGATATAATTTTTTTCAAATTAGGAAGCAGTAACAATTTATAAAAATCAAAACATGCTATTTTTTTTGGTTTTAAACCACTTCATATTTATTTCAAAATACATATCTAAAATTGATAATTCAGAATACATGTCTAGAGGTTGAGGTTGGTGAAACATTTGTAAAATATAGCTTAGGGTTTAAAATAAGATTTATAAATTTGCATATTAATTACTCCATATTATTTACTTCATAAAATTGAAGTTTTGCATTAAAAAAATAAAAATAATAAAATTAAAAAATATCTTATTAAGATTAATTTTTTTATATATACTCTATTCATATATGTTTTCTCCTCATTACCATATATGAAACATATAAAATAAATTATTACTTCAAATAATTTAAATACTTATCTAGATATACACGAAATATTAATTGCTGAAACATTTCTTTAAAAAAAGTTTTTCTTTAAATTGATTTCCTATGCAAATAGCTAGATATTTTTATTTGTGGGGACCTATAATATGAAGATTGGATTAAATAAATTTCGACATCAAGGATTAACATTTTCTAGTACAATAGTTTTATTATATAGTATTGTCTTTTAATATTGCCTGACTATAAATATAATTTTTCTTAAGATATTTATAAAATTATTGCAAATCTTGAATAAGAAATAATAAAATAAAAATTTAGTCATTCAAAAATTAAAATTATTAATGCAGAGCAATGGTATAATTACACTGAATTGTGATATCTTATTATATGAAATTGGAAGTTAATATTTGGCTGATATGTCTTTCTCCTCTGTAATCATCCACTAAGGCAATTATTTTTAGAAATGAAACTAGCAATATGTATATGGAGACATATATATATATATATAAACATATGGGATAATAACTAAGAGGATAACAATTAAGCCAGTAACAAAGAATTTATTGGAATAAAGATTATTTGCTAATTAATGATATTAAATATATATATTGGATATGTAGCACACATCAGATTATGTGATTACATATTAGGATATAGTATTTGCACATTCACTTGTTGACAAAATAAGAAGCAGTGATTACCAGAGAAAGTTCATCTTGGTTAAATTTTTTATAAAGTTTTAGATAAAAATCTATTATTCCCAGAACTTGTTTAGAAAATGATTACAGGAGGATGTAAAATTTAAGAATTCTTGGAAATGTTGATAAATTTATTAATTGGTACATGCAGTAACATTCTTCCCCCAAATATCTTTACAATGTAACTTCTTCAAAGCTGAGGTTTAGAAAAGATAATTTCCTTTTCTATTAGATAGGCTTTTATTTTATTCTAACATTATGCCATGGAGACTCGAAAGTAATGTAGACAACTGGACTGGAGGCTTCACAAGCTCTGTCAAACTATCTTTATCTAGGTATCTATCATGATAAATAACTTTACTATTATTGTCATTTTTTAAAACTGTATTAAAATAAAATGATCTAGTTGGATTGATAGTTTCTTATCAAGCATCAATAATTG
This sequence comes from Epiperipatus broadwayi, assembly GCA_028023455.1. Taxonomy (NCBI): domain Eukaryota; kingdom Metazoa; phylum Onychophora; class Udeonychophora; order Euonychophora; family Peripatidae; genus Epiperipatus; species Epiperipatus broadwayi. Next base: position 9,477,086 of record JAQFVV010012404.1, read on the forward strand.
TAAATTAAAAGGCATTATCATCACAAAATAGTATAATCACAAAATATCATTATTAATATAAGAATGTTTAAATCATTTATTAGGTCACACTAAAAAATTAAGAAAAATGAAATTATAACTTTACTACATGTTTATCAAGTCATCATGCCAGATTGCCAAAACTGCAATGGTAAGCACCCTATTAAACAATTGGTAATGGATTCAGTTAATAATTAAATAATAAAAAACAATTGCAATATTTGACAAATTAAAATTTCCTCTAATGAAATTTAAAGACACCTAATGGGTGACCATGTACATGGTGGAGTGACTGAATATAATTTATTTTTATTAACAAATCGATTCTAATCATGAGTAATGATCAAATTGAGCCTATATAAAACAAGTTTTCATGCAGACTCAATTATGTTTCCTGATTATTACTCCTCTCTACCTAATAAGATTAACAAATAAATAATCAGCTTAGCCATTTCAGTTTTTCTACTCAATGGTTAACTCTTAGATAAATGCTGGCCTTGAATTGGTATTTTTAGATCTAGTGTTTGAAACTATCCTAGCACCTCACTGAGGAGTGCCAAAGCATGAAACCATTGGTCTGGGTTTTGTGTGTGGTTTCTGATCGAGATATTTTAAATGCTTTCTCTTGTTAAGCATTTATTACAAAGCTTGTTAAGCAACTATCAAAGCTCTTTGTTTATATTTTACAAGCTTAAAAAAGAAATTGGGTCATGTGATATATGACTATTTTTTATTTTCTATTTATAGTCTTTGCTTTAAGTCTTAAGTGATGTTATATTGCTAAGACTACTAATATATGGTTTGACTGAAGATCTCTCAGTCCTATATAGATATTTGAGTTAGATAGCTAGGTTTGAAGACATTTAAGTAAATAATCACTTTGGTTCAGATAAGGAATGACAAACAAAATTGTTAATAACAAACAATAACTTTAATGAAAGAATAATATTATATAATAATACTACTAATAAAAAAAATCTATTTACATATTTACAATTAAGAAAATTATATGGTGATCATATATTAGAGGGGAAAAATCTTTATAACTTACAATATCTTTAAGGATAACTATAGAAAGTTCAGTTGATTTATTTTGACATATTTGTGAGCTTATGTATATTTTGTATCAGTAAGTATGGGAACATTAACATTTATCATTAAATTTTAATGTCTGCTGGAAGTATAATATTTTAGCTTTTTTTGGTTCATTCTTTATCAGTTTTTCTATGAGAGTTTCCAGTGCAATTTTCTTCTGAACATTTAGAATAAGTAGATTTGCAGATTAATTTATAGAAATATATTTCCATGAGATGATCACTTTAGATAACTGGTTTTTCTTTTATGGCAAGTAACTGTCAAATGTTTTTTTAGCATTCAATAATGATGAATAGATCAGCAAAATAAAGGCTAAATTTTAAGCATCTCTGACTATGGTTCCATAGTCAGCTACAATCCTGGAAAGATCAGGTAAAGCATTCTAAATGGTTCTATATTTTATAAAATGCATGATATTATTTTTAAAATCTTTATAAAATTTCATTGACTTCTTGTCAGTAAGAGACATCACTGCCAAGTGCATTACAATTCTTTTCCTTGTTTCTTAAAAAGCAGACAGTTTTGAAAGCTTCTGGTGGTTATCATAACAACATTTTTGTTTTAAAAAGAAAAAATATTATTTATTTTTAAAAGAAATACAGCAATAATACATTTTATCTTTACACCCATTTTCTTTTTAACATTTTAAAATTTATTCTATATGCATGACTTTAATATTTTGTTATACATTTTAATGAAAAATATTCACATTAAAGCAACACATGCAAGCTCAGGTGTAAGGGTTACATAAGCCCCTCCTCCATTTAGGAATAAAATAGTCAATTTAGCTATAAATATCACAAAATTTGTTCACAAAAAGATAATTTCTTTCAATTTTACAGTAATGTCATGCTTAACCATATTTCTTTGGAAATGGATTTACAAGCTGGTATGAAGATAGCAAATAATGTAATTCTTACAAATCCAGTACATTGGTATTCATAAAAAAAAAACTTTCATTAATTTAATTAAAATTATTAGTGGACCTGATTGCCTGCCTGCTATATTGAGACAAACAAAGAAATCTTCCACTGACAGTGAGTGTATCATACAATAAGAATACCAAGAGAGCTATCTTGACCAAAAGTATAATATCAACTAAACTATATAGTGAACAATACATTTAAATAAAGCTTTGCTCTATGAGACTTAGAGGCTGACAAATATCAAAATATGCCTGGCTCATTTTTAGATTTAGAGGCTGACAAATATTTGACTATGCTTAGCTTATTATAGAGAGAGGCTGATAAATATAAAAATAATATGGTTGGGAACAATGCTGAAATAAAAACTCTAAACACAACAAACTCAAAACAGTGAAACACTCTCCATTCATCACCAAGACAGAAAGCAACATGATTAACCATTAATAAACTCATAAAATTAATTTTGGTTTCTAATTATATAGTGTTTTTCTATACATTCTTAATCAACAATGTAAAGAATAAAGTGATATCATTCAAACTCTGAGTTCTGATATTTTTCTTTGACTATTCATTTATTAACATTGTTGGAATGTAGAGTACAAAACTTGCATTTAAATATGACGCAAGTCTTCTGAAACTTCTATTAAACATTTAGAGAATCAAGAAAGTACTTTTCTATGTTTTTTTTTGTTTAACATCCTTTCAATATTAAATGGAACATCATTATTATATCTACTTCATTTGCCATGACTTTTTTTTTTTAAATAAACTTTTTTTTTAATTCTCAGAAGCACCTATTTTTGTAGGTGTACTTTATAAATTATTTGTTCATTCTCCTCTATCAAGTAACCATTAACAAATCCAGAGTCATCAACTAAGAAGCTATAACTTATTCATGAGCCCTCACTTGGAATAACCTGCAATACCTTTTATTTATCATATAGTCTGATTTATTTTTAGAAAAAATAAATATTTCATTTTGTACTTTTTAGCTCTACTTCTTATTCTCATCCTCATATAATGAGTTCTTGAACATAATTTCTTATTGGAAGATTTACCTAGCTTAATTATTTGTCTAAGCTCTATATCTTTCATTTTTAGTTCTTTAAATTTTAATCTGGGTGGTTTTCAAGTACTTTTATTATACCTCCCACCAAACAAAATACTTGTATATTTGACTGTATTAAAGTGATCTTCTTGATCATCCATTTTTTAAATATTTAAATAATTTAACTCATTTTTCAAATCATATATTTCTTTATTCCTATCTTTATTGTATGTGAACTCAAATTCACAGGCAACTATAATGTAAGTATCACCCTCCAAAGCTTCTGTGTTAAAATTATTTAGATTATCAATATACTGAACACTTTTAATTAGTACAGTTGGACACTTATCCACTAGCTTTATCTGCTTCATCTAATTTAGATATATCTATCTGTGGTGGTTCTAAAATTATATCATAACTAGCTTTATTATTTTCTCTAATTTCCTCTATCAGGTGGGTTCTATCATCATTTACTTTTGTAAATAAATGTTTCATTTGTTCTCTAAGTTATTTATTCTGTTTTTTTATTTGGTCTTTATTATATTTTGTGAACATGCTTTCCATGTTCTCTTTAATTTCTGTATTTTGCTTTATAAATATGCTTTTCATATTCTCTTTAATTTTTTTATTTTGTGTTTTAAGATCTTTACTTTGTTTTTTAAACTTTCTATTCCATTCTGTGTTTTGTGTTTTAAGGGCTTCACTTTGTTTTTCAAATTTCTTATTCAATTTTGTGAGCATGCTCATGATCATGTTTTTAAATTCACTATCATAAGTCTCAGTTGTACTTTCTTGAGCTTCCATTTTTGCTCTAGCTCAGATAATCATATATATAAATTTATATTAAAAAAACTAAGTTTTACATCGATCAGGATAGGGATAATTCTGGATAGATATTTTAAATGCTTTCTCCGGTGGCATTTATTGAAAAGTTTGTTTAGAGCTATTAGTACACTCATTACAAGCTAATTAAGTCATGTGATGTATGACTTGGTTTTCTTAATATTGTAGTTTGGATTTTAAGGCTTTGGTGATGTTATATTGCTAAGGCTATTAATATATGATGTATCTGAATTTAGTTCAATTCCATATGGCTATTTAAGTTAGATAGCTGGATTTGAAGATATATAGATATCCAAAAAGTTCAGATTTTATAATTAATAGTTAAGTATTCGATAAATGCATACTGGGCTTGAGTTTGTGTTTTAGATCTAGTGTCTGAATATCCTAGCAACTCACTGATGAGAGCCATTAGCTCAAAATCAATTTGGGGATAGAGATTTTAAATTCTTTCTTTTGCAGCATTTATCAAAAAACTTGTTTAGAGCTATTAAACATGCTCATTATATTACATTATAAATGTATATAAACAAAGTTAGCTACTCACCTTCCTATAAAAAATTTTTTTTTTAAATGTATATAAAACTCAAACATTTCTTTTTTATAGATAGACAACTTCAATGTTTCTCCATTCTTTTTTATTTCATAAATAATTTCATATAAACAAAGATACAATAAAAGACAAATAACCCCCAAGATGCATTTCGTGCTGAACCAGCACTCATCAGTTGGGCCAGGTCATCACCTCTCATATATATCTTTATTACATGAATAGTATTTATGTAGAGCAAATTGTCTCATTTTTATTTTCAAGTGTCAATTTACTTCTTTCCCAACTTTTACGTTATCAACTTTTTGATAAACACATAATGATTATTACTAATCATTTATTAAACTAGAGATTTTCTCTAGCACAGATATAAACTTTAATCCAAGTTAATGCTCACCCCTTTTTCTATCATGCAACCTTTCTAGAACTGCAAGATACTTTAGTTTTAATACCTTATTTTATTTATTAGCATATTATTTTTATTATTATTATCTCTATCAAGCTACTTCTATAATCATTTTTGTCTAAAACATTTATGAGTATATTGATCAATTTTTATTTATGAGGAAATAAATGATTATATTTCTTTTCTGAATTTTAATAATAATAAAAAAACGTATTTTAAAACTAAATTGGATTCAATCTCTGTTTGTTTTAATCAATAAAATCCTGGGACCAGGCCCCTAAATGTAATGGAAAGCACCCTATTAAACAATTGGTAATTAATTCAGTTAACAATTAAATAATAAAAGCAATTGTAATATTCTGCAAATTAAATTTTCATCTAGGGAAATTTAAAGGCAGCTAACGGGTGGCCATGTACATGGTGGAGTGACTGAATGCAATTTATTTTTAATTGACAAGTAGATTCTAGTCATAAGTAATGATCAAATTGAGTCTACCTATAAATAAGTTTCCATACAGATTCAATTAAATTTCCTGATCGTTACTCCTCTCCATCTAATAAGTTATTACATTAACAAATAAATAATCAGCTTGGCTCAGATGAGAAATGACAACACAAAATTATTAATAACAAATAATAACTTTAATGAAAGAATAGTATTATATGATATTAAAAAAATATATATTTACATATTTATAATTAAGAAAATTATATGATGATCATGCCTAAGAGAGAAAAAAGTCTTTGTAACTTAACAATATCTTTGAAGATAACTATAGAAAGTTCAGTTGATGTACTTTGACATCTTTGTGAGCTCACATGTATATTTTGTATTTGTAAATGTTGAGACTTCAATCATTAAATTTTAATGTCTGCTGGAAATATAATATTTTAGCTTCTTTTAATTCATTCCTTATCAGTTTTCCTATGAGAGTTTCCAGTGCAATTTTCTTCTAAGCATTTAGAATAAGCAGATTTGTAGATTAATTTATAGAAGTACATTTCCATGAGATAATCACTTTAGATGACTAGTTTTCTTTTATAGCAAGTAACTATTGAATATTTTTTAAGCATTTAATAGTGATGAATAGATTGGCAGAATTGACTAAATTTTAAAGCATCTCTTTGTCTATGGTTCCCATATTCAGCTACAATCCTGGGAAGTTTAGGGAAAGCATTCTAAAGGGTTCTATATTTCATAAAATGCATGATATTAATTTTAAAATCTTTATAAAATTTCATTGACTTCTTGACAGTAAGAAACATCACTGCCAAGTGCATTACAATTCTTTTCCGAGTTTCTTGAAGAGCTTTGAAAGCTTCTGTTGGTTACCATAACAACATTTTTGTTTTAAAAAGAAAAAAATCATTATTTTTTTAAAAGAATACAGTAATAACGTATTTCATCTTTGCACCCATTTTTTTTTTAACATTTTAAAACCACTTTAAAGTTTATTTATATATACATGACTTTAATACTTTGTTATAAATGTTAACGAAAAATATTCGCATTAAATCAACGCCTGTAAACTCATATGTGAGGGTTACAATATATTGGATATGTAGAGCACATCAGATTATGTGATTATATATTAGAATGTAATATTTGCACATTCATTTATTATACATATAATTAATTCTCTTAAGTAGAAACTTTTCTTAGACAATGCAATTTGACTTTCAAGAGCTTTGATTCTGTGATAAGAAAATCTTAGAATTCACATATTTTAGAGTAAGCTTAGCACTTTTGAAACCTATTTATGGTCTCACATTTATAACACTGACTGTTGAATAGGAGGGTAGGTATAAATATAATATGTTTATTTAATATGGAAAATAACTGCGCAAAAGCTTATACAAGATAGGCTTAAAATTTAGTGCACTTTCGACTAAGTTATATTAGTCATAATTGTGACAACTGCTGCAAATTAAATATCCCACTTTTTTGAAAGGGGCATGATCCCTTTTTGTTTATGGAATTGGAATTGTTGGCTATATGCCAAGACTCCTTGATCTTGCACTTGGTGTCATTTCTCTCAATGCATGTGATGCTAACTATTGTAGGTTCAAATGTTTGCCCTATTGCATTTTTGCGTTTGAGGAATATTGATTTGTATTCTGGATTATTTCTGGCCCTTATGTAAAGATATTGGTGTTGTGATGGTTTTGTAGCAAGACTGGCATGTGATTATCCCTTATATCTCAATGGTAGCCAAAAACTTAATCAAAATCTGTTGCGAATTACATCGAGTAAGCTTCCACACTCCCGCCCTCAATAAACAGACTAAGACAACTCAAAAGAAAAACTAATTTAAATATTGTTTTAGACGTATTTTATAATGTTCAAATGTTCCCATTGTATTAATAATTTTAGAAAGTAATTAAAACTTTCTTTAAATTCATGCAAGCATTATACATATACTGCCAGTCACATGATAAGCTTTTCCAGACATAAATGTTGCAATTTTGAAACTTAAATTTAAATGAATATTTAATTTTAAAAAAATACATAATATGAAATATTAAATGTAATAATGAATTTTAAAATAGTAAATTTGATGTTTTTATACGACAATAAATAAAATTGAGACATTTGGTACACCATAAAATATTAAGAACTTTAATAAATAATTATTAAATAGTTTTAACTTATTTTTGGAATAGATTTAGTAATTTTCTCAACTGTATTGTAAACCATTAATTTTAAAACATTTATTTAATAGGATATTAAATACATTTTCAAGTATAGCTAACATTAACCTATTTTGCTTATGAAATATTAAATTATTCTGCTCTTATTTTATAATTTTGATAGTTAGAATGGTTTTAAAATATTTTACGATTACTATGGACTCACTTAAACAATTCAAGTCCCTTTAAATCAATTATAACTGTTACAACTATCTTTAATTTAAATTTTTTAAGAAATTGACCTTCTTCAGCATACCTAGCCTTAACAAGAGGGTACAATATATATATATATATTACAATATATATATTAATATTTAATAAATATTAATATGCCTTTACTCTGCTTAGAAATTGGCTACTTAGTGATATTTCACAATAGCGATCATCATCAATTTGTACCCACTACTTCGATTTGCAATCTATTATTCACTATAACGATTGGAAAAAAATTTTTTGGCAGCCATCTTGAATTTTGCATCACTGATGACATCAGAGAATAGGTATTTTAAATTCATTTTACCCAAAAGCAAAAGTACATTACTGTAATACGTATATAGGTAATGAACTTGCTATAATTGTATAGCAAATACAATATTTTTTTCATAAAACACAATGTTAGTGCTGCATTCAGTATTTTGATTATAAAACGTATAAACTTAAAATATATATAATTACTGAATCTATAATACTGTATACATATAAGTGTTGAATGTCTTTAGAAAAATTAAACTTTATTTAAATATGATGTACAGTACTTGGATTGTTTAAATAAAGTTAAATTTTTCTAGACATTCAACACTATTTTAGATGATGAAAACAGTACAACTAAAATACATCATCACAAACTTTCAGTAAGACACTAAATACTCATATTAAATTGTGTGTGTGTGTTCCTTAATTACATACATCCAAGTGGTTTCAAATCAAAAGAAAAACATTTTAAAATGAGAATGTTGAATTAGAAATAAATTTAAAAAGAAAAACAGATTGCATTTAAAATAAGTGTTAATGAATAATCTTTCTATACGAACAGGGGGGGGGGGGAGGCTCTATTATGTTAGTAAAAATATACAGTAAGAAAAATAAACTTAGCGGTATGTTTTAGAAAATTAGAACAGTTAGATTTTTTAAATTAGAACAGTTAGATTTTTTAAAATAAGTTGAATTTTTTTCTAAAGTTGACTGATTTACGATACGCATTAAGCCTTTTGTTACTCTGGAGTACAGTAATAAGTCTTTATGTTCAATTAAATAATTTATAATTAAACATTATTTTTTAATTTGAATAATTTCACATAAGTAATAAACATAAATGTACAGTAAATATGTACTGTAATACAATTTTTAAAAAAATGCACTTCTGTATGGATTTTTTTTTCATTACGATGAAAAACTTCTGCGGAAGAATATAAAAACTCTTAAATTCAAATTTAGTTTTAATTTCTCATTTTTTTTGCTGAACTGTACTTTTTAAACAGTGAAAATATGCATTTTTTTTCCTAGTGATATAAAACTTTTTTTTTAGATACCATATTTAGTCATCATTGCCATAAAAAAATCAAGAAAATCTTTGAGCTTGGAAACCAATGTGGATATTTTATGTCAACTGGAACCAACCAGTTTTTTCCCCATAGACTCCCATTATAAATACGTATTCTGTATACTATATTCTTGCTTAACAATGAGTTTTGGAGGACCAATTATCATCGCTAAGGGGGGTAAAGGTGTATGTCGATTTAATTATAACATTCAACATAATGCTATTAGATTATTTGAAAGTACAACTACTTTTACAAAATTCTATTATATCATACAAATGATTACAATTATATTTAATGCAATATATATAATTAATGTTAAATAGATCATTCAAACAATAAATGCTGTTATTTTAAAGTAAGGCACACCCTCTAGTCATGAGGCAGTATGGTAATAAGAAAGTAGCTGCCACTTTCAAATTGGTTCTTTTTATACATTAAGAAAATTAAAAAAAAAAAAAGTATTTCTTCACTTAGTTATATAAAAATCAGTCTGTTAACAAATAATTCACAATAAATAATTAGATTTATTTGTTCTCTCATCTACTGTAGTTGGTCAGGATAATCTTCATAATATACAAAGAAAACCAATTTGAAAGAGCTGCCACTTATTATCATATTGATGGATGATTATAGGGAAAATATCTCATTTAATAATATAATATTTACTGTTTAAACGATATTCTATTTAACATTAGATATTTTCACCTAATGATTGTCTTCATTACATATAGATGTGCTTTTGATTCATGATCTTTTCTGGATCAAGAATATTTTGATAATACACTTTTTTTTCTTGATTATAAAATTAAACAAATATTAAAATAGTATATGTACATTAGTTTTTATATATTGTATATACATATATTTGTATATGTATTTTTTTAATTATATAATGAAAGAAAAAAAAACAATTCACGGCTTTATTTTTTTAATTTAACTTTTAAATTTATTTTTAAAAATTGTTGCATATTTATGTCTCATGTTGATTAAGAAATAAGATTTTTTCTGCATAAAAACAAAACTTTTTTTTTTAATTAAATGAAAACTGATTAAAATAAAAAAAGTTCTCTAATTAGCCTTATTAAAAAAATCAAATGGTTTATTATTTAGGCACTGAAAGTAACAGAGCTGAACTTGATCCATAGACTTTGAGTTCCAGAATCTGTTATTCTAACAGCAACCAAATCACACAGGAAAATTAGGCTCATTAATTACAGATATTGTATTATTTTAGTGTTTTTTTTTTTTAAATTTTAACTATATTAAGTTATTTATTGTAAAGTAATCATTTTTAAAAAATATATATTTATAATTTTTTTAATATGTTTGAATTTGGCAGTCATGGGAATATACCCCCTTCTTTCTCCATAATATTTCAATAGAAGTTGTCAAATCATAAGAAACTGAGCTAATAGTTTCTTGATTGCATTAATTAGATTAACATATAATATTTGACAATACTGATTAGCCAGTACTCTTTACAAAAGGACGCTTTATTTTATGAAACCTTAAAAATTCTTTGAATAAACTGAGCAAATTTTTAGCAATTGTAGAACAAAATAAAACTATTTATAGATATCTTTATGCAAAGAAACATACTTAAAAATATATAATAAAAATTTTCTAATTACTGTTAAAAAAACAAAACATGTTAATATATTGCATGTTCAAGGTCAAGCAAGGTATATACATATGTATGTAAGTTGTATAATAATAAATGTATAATGAAAATGTAGAATAAAAATGATACTTTGTACAATATTAAATGTATAATGAATGTAAAATAAAACTAATAACTTTGTAATGTATAATGAATATGTAGAATAAGAATAATAACTGTATAGTAATTATGTATAGCGATCGTATGTAAACATTTATATTATCTAAATAATTGTAACCGTAAAATGTAGCAATGTAACGATCATTAAATTGCAATGTTGTTAGATCATAGAGAGCACAGCTGACCTTATAGGCTCAGAAAACTGTATAAAATGCTATATATGGTGAGAAACATAAAAATACTACGAGTATGTGAAAACACCATATATGATAAGGTATGTAAGAGACTCCAGAAGTCTTGAGGGGTATATAAACCCCCAGAACCTGATTTATTGGTTTTGAGTATTTAATGTAAGTCAGAGACTCCTGCCTCTGTAAGTCCAAAAGCAGGACTAGGGTTATTATGTGCAGGTCACCTCGACCTTTTATTATTTTATTACTCCTTATAATAGGCAACGAATATATGTAAAAATAATCGTATTTACTGAAATAAAATTATAAGCTTACCATCTCGATTCTGCCTTTGTCAATTTATTACTTGCTGGTCATAAGACAAAGCATATATTCTGTTCTTTTATAAAGATCTGATCTGTAAACAAAATATGATAAATAAAACAAATTATTACACTCCATTATGCAAGTAAATTTTAAATATTTTAAATAGAAACAAAAATGTAAGCAACTTTAGTATTAAATCAAGGCATTGTCATTATGTAATGATATTTTTATTATTACTTACAAAATAATGCATATCAGTGATATTTAAGTATAATTACAATACAGAAATTCAATAAATATAATACCAGGCTAGTAAATAAAGAAGGATTAAGTTTTTAGACTACCAGTAGCATATAATCTAAAATATTAAAACTGTCTTTGTGGTATTTTTTTCAGAATAACTTTACATAAGTCAAGTGATTTGACAGCAATTAAATAATAGAAATAATCCCTAAAACTGAAGCAAATAAATCAAGGAAAATGAAAGATAATGTTTTATTTATAGTAATTAGCAGAGAGAGACAAAAAAAGCAAAAACTGTTTCTGTAATTTAATGTGGAATAATAGTAATATTGATTTTTAATGATTATAATTTTGAATGTGGTTATCTCTTTAGTTTTCAGTTATTTTGGTAACTTTTTTTTTTTCACTTGGGTTTTTTTATTTGCAATTTAATTTGGAGTGATAACTGATTAGTAGATGCATTAAAAATTACAATATACCTATTGTAATGGTGGAATTTTGAGAATAACAATATTTTTATAGAGCTTTTATTTTTCTACAATGTAAGTAAAGGTTTAATTTTTCCTTGGGAAAATTTAGTAAAGTACTAGTTAACTGCAAATATTCAGTCATTTTAATAGTCTATTTAGAATAGTCCCCAAGTTCTTTTATATACTGACAAAATGATAAATACTAATTTGTAGATGTTTTGAATCTTCTTAGACTTTTTTTTCTAGAAGTCTTTTGCCAATTTGGAGCTTCTTTTGAGGATTAAAATCTGCTTTGTACTATTAAAATAGCGGTTTTTAATGCAAAAACTTATGAGATAATCATGAGATAAATTTATTGAACACTTATCTCCTAATATTTCATTCAGAGTTCTAATATTCTTTTCATCTAATTATAGTGGGGGTTTTTTCTGTGATGCAAGTAAACTTAAGTCTTATAGAATATCTTATCTTTTTATCAAGTTTGTATTCATACACATAATAATGAATGTAAACATATTATAGCATCAAAATGAAGAATCATGACATATAACTAAATAGCAAATTTTAGCAGCTACTTGGTTGAAATAAGAATTATAATTCACTTTCTGTAATTAATTGCCCCATTTTTAACACAGGCTAAGGAAAAGATTTTTTACATATCTTATTTTACTAACAGTAGCTGAGCTGCAGCCAGAAAAGTCAGATTCATAGGAGTTATAATGTGGTAGATATACTACGGTATTTATAGATAAATTGCTAATTATTTAAATTAGTTGTTTAAATATTCCATTTGTTTGAGAGTTGGATGCAATTTTCTTTTTTATTAATGGCATAAGTGTTATTTGCAGTAAGACAATCTCCTTTATTTTTAGTTTTCTCTCATTTCACTTCTTGCAAACAATTTTAAAGTTTATTGGATCAAAGTAAAAGAGGCATGGTTTATTGCAAATAGTACTCATATCATTAATAAAAAAGAAAATTGTGTCAAGCGTTGGTGGCTAGCAGTTAGCATAGCTGCCTGCCAAGCAGCTGGCCCTGATTCATTTCCCGATCAATGCTTCGACATATGGAAAAAAAGAAAATTTGTGTCCAATTCTCAAAAAAATGGAATATTTAAATAACTAATTAAAATAATTAGCAGTTTGCCTATAAATACCATGACATATCTATCGCATTATATGTGTTATGAATCTAGTTTCTCTGGTCGAAAGCTCAGCTATTGTTAGTAAAATAAAGATACAGAATAAATCTTTTCCTTAGCCAGTGTTAGAAATGTTCTGGGCAACTAATTACAAATAAAATGAGAAAAAGGATAACAACTTCAAATTCTCTTATTTATAATATTTTTAATAATTATGGGCATAACAGTATTGAATACTGGAATTGAAATTATTTTTTAAACAATATATTTGTTTAGTAAACAAAATAATATTTTTGTATTTCTAGAACAATATTTGAAAAATAAATATGAAAAAACAAATATAACCAATATTAATTATCAAAAGTCTGATTAATTAATTCTATAATAAGGTACTATTTTGGGGTTGTCATCTCACTTAATAATTAAACACTAATTTAGCAGTAGGTTTAATGATGTAAAAGCATTATAAAAAAACATATCATAGTATGTCTTGATTTATTAGTGATAACAGTTTTTTTTAATCTCTTTTTCCAGGGCAGATTTTGTGGAATCTATTTTAATATTATTCAGGCATTTATCAAAAATATTTAATGGTTAATATTATTGTCTCTCTTTATAATAATCTGTCAATGTAGAATATATTGTAACCCTCACATCTGAATTTACAAATGTTGTTTCTTTACTAATATTTTAAATATTTTTGTTATTATGTATAACAAAATACTAAAGGTAGTGTATATAGAATAAATTTTATATGTGTTTTTAAAATGTTAAAAATAAATGTAAAGATAAAATATAAATATTTTAAAAATAATATTACAATTTTAAATAAAAGAAGCATTGCTATAGAAAACAGTCGTTAATGACTAGGGGAAAAATTAAAATGTTGCTACTTTCCAAGAAACCACACTTCGTCAATGTGTCTCATACTAGATAAAAATCAATAAAATTTTGTAAGGATTTAAAGTTTATATCATGCATTTTATGGAGTAGAGAACTTTCCTGGAAGTTTTCCCTGATCTTTCCAGTATTATAGCTGAATACAAAGCTGTAGACAAAAATATATCTTAAAAATTAACATTGATTTTGCCAATCTATTCAACATTATTGAATGCTGAAGAAATATTTGACAGTTACTTGTTATAAAAGGAAAACTACTCATTTAAAATGATTATCCCATAGAAATGTATTTCTATAATTAATCTGTGAATCTAGCTATTTTAAATTCTCAAAAAGAAAATTGCAATGGGAAACTCTCATGACAAAATTGCTTTGGAATGAACCAGAAGAAGCAAAAATATTATATTGCCAGTAGACATTAAAGTTTAATGATTGATGGCCATATTCCCACATTTATAGATACAAAATATATATGTGAGCTTACAAAGATGTTAAAATAAATCAACTGAACTTTCTATAGCTATCTTCAAAGTGATTATAAGTTACAAAGATTTTTTCCATCTCATGCATGATCACCACATAATTTTCTTAATTGTAAATATGTAAATACATTTTTATTATATTATTCTTTAATTAAAGTTTGTTATTGTTAATAATTTTATTGTTTGTCATTTTTCATCTGAACCAAACTGATTATTTATTTTGTTAATGTAATAAATTATTAGCTGGAGAAGAATAACAATCAGGAAATATAACTGAATGTGTATGGAAACGTGTTTTTATGCATATTCATTCACTTTGATTGTTGCTTATGACTATTACTGACTTGTCAATTAAAAATAAATTGTATTCAGTTATTCCATCATATACACAGTCACCCATTAGTTGTCTTTAAATTTCCCTAGATGAAAATTTAATTTGCTGAATATTGTATTTTTTATTTTATTTTATTGTTAACTGGATTCATTACCAATTTAAAAAGGGCACTTATTGTTACATTTAGGGGCTAGTCTGGGATCATCTTGATTAAATTAAATAGGGACTGAACCCAGTTTAGTTTTAATATAACCTGGGTCTCGTTTTATGAGGATTATTTTAATGCAATTTTGAAGTTACGCGATTCATGTTTCTTCTTAATATCTTTCATATTTCACTATATTTATTAGATATCAAGAAATTTAAATTATTAATAACTTATTTTGACTTGAAATACTTTTTTTCTTCAAAAATATAACGTTATATTAGCAGCTAACATGAATATGGCCTGAAGCTGTATTTAGAATCTTAGCTTCTATGTAAATAACCTACTTAACTAATGAGTAAATAATAATAATAGATTTATACTTATGTATGAAAATAGCGCAATAAATATTCAAAAAATTTAAACTTTTAAAACGTATTTTGTTAGATATAACAAAAGTAAATAATTTTTTAGATTTTTAAAATAAATAATAATGAAGATTTTATTGATTTTGTAAACTGAAAATAATCTTTCAAATGATAATGTGTGTAATCTTTTTGTTTTGATTGCGATTTCATTTTTTAAATATAGAAACAGGAAAACATTAACACAGCACAAAACTGAAAGTGGCGCTAGTTGTACATCACATCATGAATCTGATTTCTTACTAGTTCACAAATGAACGCATATTGTCAAATAGCAGTAATAATTAAAATATGTCTGAAAAAAATGTAAAATTAAATACTGTAGTTATAGTTAAAAAAAGTAAAAAAAAGTTTGTATTAATTTTTTTCAAATATTTGAAATTTTTTATTAGTCATACTTTATTTTTTTATTTTTTTAATGCAAATTTTAAAGTAATTTTTCCTTGTTGCTTTGCTTTTATGCAATTTCTGAAAATTACAGAACCTATGCCCCATTTTTCAAGGTAAGTTAAGTCTATTTTTGTACGATTTCTTTTGTGCATGTTTTCTGAGGAACCTATCTACCGCATAAAACGAGACCCAGGTATATATATTTTTATTTTTATTAAAATACAGAAAAATACAAATTATCAGTGAAATAGGGAATATAAATATAAACATTTATTTTGTTAAAAATAAATTCATAAAAGTCTTAGACAAATTAGTGATAGAAATGGATTGGTAGAGATAATAAATAATATGCTAACAAATAAAGTAAGGCATTAAAATTAAAGTATGATGGAAAGAGAGGTGAGCATTCTAGTTATTAAATAAATAAAAGAAATATTAAGAATTTTATAACATTTTTTTAAAAATAGTTATAGAAAATTAGTTACTAGTTTTTTTTTAAATATAAATTATATAGATGATTATCTGAACTAAAGCAAAAATGGAGGCTCAAGAAAGTAAAACTGACTTATGATAGTGAGTTTAAGAACATGATCATGAACATGTTCACAGAATTGAATAAAAAAATTGGAAAAACAAAGTGAAGATCTTAAAACACAACATACAGAAGTAATTAGAAAATTTGAAACACAAACTAAAGAGATCATAGATGATATGAAAAAGCAAAGTAAGGAACAGAAAAAAATGAAAAATTTGTTTACAGAAGCAAAAGATAATAAAGCCTAACTGATAAATTAAATTAGAGAGAATAATGAAAATGTTGTGGTAGAAGATAATAAATAATATGCTAACAAATAAAATAAGGCATTAAAATTAAAATACCTTGCAGTCTTTTAGAGAGGTTGCATGATGGAAAGAAAGGTAAGCATTCTAGTTATTAAATAAATAAAAGAAATATTAGAGTTTTATATACATTTTTTTAAAAAATTGTTACTAGTTTTTTTTTAATATAAGTTATTTAGATGATTACCTGAGCTAAAGCAAAAACAGAGGCTCGTGAAAATAAAACAGACTTATGATAGTGAGTTTAAGAACATGATCATGAGCATGTTCAGAGAATTTAATAAAAAAATTGAAAAAGTGAAGATCTTAAAACACAAAACAAGGAATTAATTAGAAAGTTTGAAAAACAAAGCAAAGATCTTAAAACACAACATACAGAAGTAATTAGAAAGTTTGAAACACAAACTAAAGAGATCATAGATAATATAAAAAAGCAAAGTAAGAAACGGAGGGAAAAAATTAAAAATTTGCTTACAGAAGCAAAAGATAACAAAACCCAGCTGATAAATTAGATTAGAGAAAATAATGAAGAAAATATTGTGATAGTTGAAACAGGTAAAGTCAGTTATAAATGCCTGACTGCGTTAGTTAGAAATGTTCAGTATATTGATAATTTAAATTGTAACACAGAAGCTTTGGTGGGTGATACTTGCATTATAGTTGATTGTGTGTCTGAGTTTACATACAATAAAAGTAGAAGTGAAGAAATATATGATTTGAAAAATGAATTAAGTTATTTAAATATTTAAAAAATGGATAATCAAGAAGATCATTTTAATAGAGTCAAATATAAAAGTATTTTGATTGATAGGATATACAATAAAAGTGCTGGGAAACCACCCAGATTAAAATTTAGAGAACTAGAAAATAGAAATACAGAGCTTAGGGAAATAATTAATCTAGATAAATGGTACAATAAGAAATCAAATTTGAGCATTCCTAGATCTCTTCATTAGTGACAAAATATGGGGTTTAGCTAGGTTTGCAGCAAATTTAGCTTTCTGTTGATCGTGTTTTCTTTTACCTAAAGTTTGTTATTTTTAAAATTAAAAATTAACATTTAACCTACATGCAATTTTAAAATTTAGAAACTGTAACATAATTACATCTATTACATGTCACAGTTTGTACTCTCTCTAATAATTTTGCATGTATACAATATGCTATAACTATTCCCATTAATAGGCATATATTCATTTTATATATATTATGAATTTGGTGATATAAATATTACCTGAACCTGTGGATCATATACATCTGTCTGAGTTAGAAATCTGGAATAGCGGGAGTAAATTACAATACATAGATAATAATGATAGAGAATCAGTAGTTATTTAAATCTTACTCTCTTCTCTCTTAGGTATGAGTTTAATGTAAAAAGATATGCATGAAAGTAGAGAAAAAATATACATCCTTTTTGCCTATTGGAAGGAACCAACCCACCTTTGTGCATACCATGATTAGACTGTCCCATTACAATATATATTAATAAAATTGTTAATATGTTTAAATCTGCTAAAATGCAAATATTGGTGAAGCTAATTACAAATAATAAAATTAATGGCTGAACATTTTCAAGGAGTTTTGTCTTCTCGTAATCATATATATTTGAATTTAAATGGTTTTTATTTGAAAAAGGTTAAGAAACTAACTGAAAGTACTTTTGTGCTTTATTATGGATATTTATAAAATTATCACCATTGTAATTTCGTATTTTTATTATGATTTTATTACAATATTTAATATCTAATGAACATTTTATTGTATATGTATACATTAAAATATGTATGTGAAACATAATTATGTAGAGTAAGAGATTGTTGGTTTTTTTTTATATATTGAATAGCATTTATTAATTTAAGCCATGCCTGCAAGGGAGGTATGAGATTTTCTCGTATATTTATATATAATCTATGTATATATTTATTTATAATGATTATTAGTCTCTTGTATCTTAAGATATGCATTATTTTAAATTCTGCATTTGCATAGACACATTGTGTCTATTATATTTAAATCTGGCATCTATATTTTATATTTGTTTATTTTTCAGGATTGGCTTTAGACAATGAATGCAATTTAGTTGTTTTAGATGTTAGCAAGCATTATCCATACATTTTGGTTTTTCGTGTTGATGGAACTCTACTTAAAAGAAGTCAATTTATACCTGTCTTACGTAATCTTGAAGGCTCTAAATGTAGATTTTTAGCAGTTTATGAAAACCAACTCATTGTGGCTGATTTAGGTAAGATTTTAAATAAAATATTATAGATTATACAGATTACTTTTTTTATTAGAAGTTGTAGAAATAGATGGATCTTAAATTATATCCATCTCCAGCTATCTACTGTTCTTACATAATTAGAATAACACGATTTATATTTGTATAGAAGTAATGTGGCAATAATAAATATTGATTAGAGAGTCAAAATTCAAATTTTCATATAGCAGATTTCTTGTAATATGTTACTATATTTTTTCAATGTTTACAATCATGTATTTGAAATGGTAAAAATGATTATTTTAGTTTTTAGGAATATGAGTAAAAGAGATAAACAATTAATAAAAAAAAAATAGTTGTCCTTCACTTACATAAAAAGTTATAGATATGTTTAATTTTAAATAAATTTAAAATTTATTTAAGATTAAAAGAAATGTGTAACAGTATCTGTATCATATCTGACCTTGTCCTTAGAAGTGGACTAGTCCAGATCAAATTCTTATCTAATCGGATTGAGCATTCATTGTTGCTAATCAGGGTGTAAACATGTGAATAACCAATGTGTAACCTATGGCCAAAGTATAACATATGTCCAATGTTTAAACATGTTGATAAATATCAACCATTGGTGATTATGGGTCAATAGGCAGTGATGCCTTCTGAATCCAATTGCTGCCAGTAAGGTTGGGGATCTGACAATAAATAGTCAGCCTTTTTAGAGGCAAGGGAGAAAACATCTGTCTAACCTAAACAACAGAATGCGCTCACAATTGAAACCATTGCTATCATTTGAACGTTTCTATTACAGTCATTACGCTATAAGTCTACACAGTGAGGCAAGTCTATGATAGGACTGGAAACTGCAAAGACTAGAGCCAACTCAAAGCAAGCTGTCTAGTACAACCAGAAGAGTTATTGGACAAACTCACAAGGCAGGCCAGTATATACAGCTGGAAGTGAGTCTAGTCATTCGGTACTACCTGCCTAGCATTAATCAAGTTCAGATATGTGGAAATATATTTATGGATAGTATATTATGTAAATATATTTAATACTAATAAATCAGATTAAGTGAAATTTCAAGTATTCGTATTTTTTTTATTACTGTTGGTTGGAGTCTGCAATTCAGACCAAACACAACAGATTTGACACTGTTGACATGTGTAAACATTGTTTATCCTCACATTTGCACATTGATTAGCAGCAATGAGTGCAAGGACACGTTCTGGACTAGGCCACTTCAAAGGGCAGATGAGGTATGACATCCCTCCTCCTGGCTAAAATTAGCCCTCGAGAACTAGTCATACAGATGTGCTGGAAGACGTCTTATTCACTTCATTGGTTCCTTTGGTCTGCTGCTGTTCTTGACTTGTTCGTCATCATCTTTGTTTGATATACATGTTTCTGTGTGATTCAGTCTCAGTTGGTTTAGGTGGTGATGATGCTGATAACGATCTGCTGTTTGAACTACTACAGTGTAGAGTCCTTTCAATTATATACCTACCAGTGGTAGTGGCATCAGGTAATCATGGTAATTTATTAGTCGTGACTGGTTCAGTCACTTAGACTTTGCAGAGACAAAGGTGAACCAGGTCACAATGTTGAGCAAAATGAATCAAAACATGCCAGCAAAAGATAAAACAGCTCAGTGGCCTAAACCTGAAGAACCTTGGTCTAGACTTCATGTAGACCATGCAGGACCATTGAAAGTAATCTGCTGATGATTGTAGTGGATTAATACTCTAAGGGGTTGGAGGTGGTGGAAGTTCCATCACCTCAGTCCACAACAGTGATAGAAGCTCTTAGGAGGCTATTTGCAACACTTGGCCCATGTAAAACATTAGGACAGAAAATGGCACAGCCTTTACAGCCAGTGCATTCAAAAACTTTTGCACTAATAATAACATTGAGCTAGTGTACAACCCAACATTTCATCCAGAAAGCAATGGCTAGGCAGAGAGATTAATTCAAGAAGCAAAAAAGCTGATAATAAAAATGATACAGGAAGCTGGAACACCAGAAAGAATCAGTGGACAAACTCGAGGCAAGCTGTCTAGTACAGCCAGAACAATCATTGGACAAACTCATGAGGCAACTATTATATACAGCTAGACCAAATACCACAATCTGATTTAATAAAAAAAGCATTTCTTTAATTAGTAAAGGATGGTTATTGTAAAATGTTTACTAAAAATATGTTATTTATAACATAGTTATAATGAACTTCAAAAATTAAGGAATTGTTTGGCTTGATCTAACTGAAGAGACATGGTTGGATAGAATTGCATATTAGGAAACATCAGCTTATTTTTTCCAATGTCTACAATTGCATGCTTAAATTGTATTTTTAGAAATATGAATAAATACTATGTAACTCAAAAACAATACTCTGTGTAATTGTAAACTCCAAAACAAAATACATATGAAAAATTGGTACTTGTGACTTTTCAAGTTAACCAGGATAGCCTTCCATATTTTTGATATATGTACAGATTCAAGAGCTTTTAATTTATCAAAGATGTGTTTGTTAGTTGTTAAATTAAAACAAAATTAATAAATCAATTGTTAAATTTAAAAAAAGGAAAAAATTCTGCTAAATTTCACTAAGCAACTCTATTTAAATTTTTTTTTATACTTATAATATGGGAAGCAATGAGATGCTCTTATCATTGTTGTACATTGTTTCAATTTAACATGTTTTTTTTGCCATCATTTTTTTTTGATAAATTGTCATAATAATAAAAATTTGGGACCTTTCTGTCACAGAACGTAATGCAGAGGACTATTTCCAAAATACGAGATCCTGCCCTCACAAAAAGTATGCATTAATGTTATTGTATTTACATATTTTTTTCACTTTTCTGTTAATAAGTGAATCCAAACTGTAAATATTATAATTAATTTTTCAATTTCTTTTTTAAAAATATAAGTAATAAAAAGTTAAATATAATTATTAAATATGATGTTTCCTATCAGGCATTTTTTTTTCTAAACATTTTTTGGGAATCTTAGAAACTAGATTTATCAAAAATATGGCTGCCATCTTGGTTTACTTAAAAACTCACAACTACTAAAAAATTTCCATATTAATAATGAAATGATTAAAAACAATGGATCAATGATTATTTAACTTATATAGAATAGAAGAGTAAAGTACTATAGTTTAACAAACTATTTACAACTAAGCTTTGAAGCAATATTAAAGCTTTTTTTATATATATTGGATGAAAAGTAGTTTTAATGCTAAATTTAGTAATGATATTGCAAAAAGAACATTTTTATTTTACACTGCAATAAATGTTTTAGTAATCTTTTTACAAATAGTTAATCTAAACAAAATACTAGCGATTTAGAGAAAACTAATACCTCCAAAGAAAAATGTTAGTCTATCTAATATTCGATTTTCACAGAATTTTAGGAATAAGTATGGCTATGCACATTCTTTTGACATATTCTTAAAACATCTCATTATAATAGTAACTTTTGTCTGTATATATTTATTTGTTTATATATTTTATTTTTTTATAATTTAAATGTAAGGGGAGGGGGATAGAAATATTTAAAAATCAGTTGGAGTATTACAATATTTATAATAAAGAATATGTCAGATATATTACAAGTAAACATAAAAAAATGTATTGTATGTGTGGTGCACAGATAAGATTGTCATAGTACAAGTATATACACACATAGATGTAATGAACATTCTGATAAAGAAAATAAATATTTCTAATTACCTCTTTCTCTAAAATCTGGTTATATGTGCTAGGGTGCCAAATGTAGGGTTAGGTAAAAATACAACGAACTCAAATCGATTTTTTTTTTAATTAAGTTGCTCAAAAGATGATAAACAGTAGAGGTTTATGCAAATAGAGAATAAGAATATTCTAATAAAAATATACTTAATTATCACTGACTAGATCTTGATGCTGTAGTTGTAACTGAATAGAATGATCTTACCAATTAACACATTGTGTTATAAATCTTTCAGTTTGAGATATGCTTGCAATACATATATCAAAATTTAAGCAAACTAGAATGTATATATTGTGACAGTACAAAACATCATTATGTCCACAAAGTTCTGAAGAGTACACAAATTATGATAATCTATATGAGAGCACCACTAGGCATATAGCCTAGCACTAGATCAAGAAGATTTTTCAATGATTGTAATGATTATTTAGTTACGTATTCCAGTTATATAATATTTTAAAGGTGTAATCTTACATGTATTCTATTCTTCCCAGAGGACACAATAGTGTTAATTCTATAATTAAATTAAAAACAAAGCCACTTAAGTATGGCTTTAATAATCTTTATTATACTTTATTTTCATTATTAACTCCTTTCCCAATTCTTCCTTCCATAGCACTCCAAACTGATTCGATCTATTTTTAAGGCAAAATACCAGCCTAAATCTTAACTCATTCCATTATCATTTTAATAATGTTCCAATTATTTAACATTTATATTTTTTCCCAAGGAAATGCACCATCATAAATTACCCTATGAATGACAATGGCCCAAATTTATTATGGAGACCCTGAACAAATAGAGGTGAACTTTAAGGCAACTTAATAATAGAGTGAACTGTATTGTGCTCCGCTCTGACCCTCTACTTTCACTCATTAAATAATTTTATACTTATCATTAATGGATAGCGTAAGTTTCTAGTTGTTTGCTTACAACTGTCAATTTTTACTTTTACAAACCCCTGTTTCCATCATAAGTTTCTAGGTGTTTGCTTACAGGTGGAATTGTTAACCAAACATTACCCCCACCCCTTGCTTGTCTTTCAAGATCGAGCAGTTATTTTGGGAATTTATTCTATACAAACATTTGAATACAATTTAAAAAATGAATGAAAAATATACATAATCAAAGAATAAAACTAAGAAATATAACAACATACTCTTGTCTACTGTTGAAACTTTTAATGTACAACAGATCTAGTTGATGGAGTCAAAGTTGCTATCACGCTAATTAGAATAAAAGTTCACTTATATTTACTCCAGTTGATTGACCGTTTAAACTTTCAACAAAGAGGGTGCTGTCCATTTGTGATCTTAGTTCATAACTTCTGGTGTGAATACTTAGTCCTCTGGCTCCTGAACACATCCTTGGCTAGCTAGCTGATTTTTTACTTTCCATGACTGGAAATTTCTTGGGTGGCTCCAGATGTGACTGGAAGACATTTTTCTCCAGAAGGGAAGTCCTTGATGTTCTCTAGCCAGAGAATATTTTCATAGCGATGTATAATAACACTTTTAATGGAAAAATTCTGAATAATTTAAACAAAAGAAAACTCGGGAATTTATACGTTTTTTTGCAAACAAGATTCACACCTTGTAGTTTATTTTTAACTACATTTTGCCACTTGTAATTTTTGTGCTTTTATTCTTGAGGAATTTAATTAAATAAAAAGTTCTTGATCAATTAGTGCAACACTTTTTAATTACAAATACGTTTTGTAGCTTGAGTTTCAACAATAAAGTTAATTGCAAATCTCTTTAATTTCCTCCCCCAACCCATGTTTTTCAAGAAATACAAAAAAAAAAGCTTTAAGAAAAAACTTATATCTTGAGATACTATTTTATCTCGAGTTATAATTGATTTAAATAAATTAAATAGAAAATCAAATGAAGAAATCCTGATTTCCTCATAAGATAAATAAAAACTGATTTAATAAAGATAATATATTATTTGAAATTCTTATTATAAACAGCACACATTTTTACTACTTTAAATATATATATTGTAATGGTCAGATTCGTCTACCTTGCTAACACACTGCAGAATTCAAACCCCAAACACAAAACTGAACACTCTAGGAGGGGTTGTTTTCTAGATATCCTAGGCTCGAATCTAAAGTCTAAGTTCCACAGTGCCACCTACATGATAACGCATCTGATGCTACTAATAATATACCCTTTTACCAGTGCCGGTGATCAGGGAGAAACAAAGAGACTCTATACTACAATATAAGCTTGGGTTTGCTAACTAAATATCTATGGATGGCACAAAATAGATGTATAAAAGATATAGACTGAGACAGTGATATAGATCAAGAAAGTAAACAAAGGATCAAAATTTAGTAAATTTAAAAGATTTATTAAACTATCAATTATTTACGCGCGCTGTCGGCATATGTAAGACAGCAACGTTTATTAACTAAGATTTTGTTTTAAAACAAATGTCAATCAAAATTTACATTATGGGTTGTTAATGAATTCTCTATACCTCAGGCTAATACAATAACATTACGAAAATATGCGAGGTGTTTTAAGTAAATATCAGAAATAATTGGAAAAAAGGTTTGGCGACAGTAAAGTTTCAATATAACATTTCTTGAATTCGAGAATAGAACAGATTAATACTCATTAAGCTATAAGGTGGGAATGTGATTAAGGCATGCATATTCATATAAATAATTAAATTCATATTGGGAGGTCAGTGGTGCTAGTGAGGAATTTCTGTAAAGGATGGAGGGTGTGGTACATTGAAACCACAGAGCTTTGCAAAATAAATAACTAAATAATAAATAAATAAATAAAATATGGGAAGGCATCTTGCCCTAAATTCATAAGAAGTGGTGTCACATGGTAGCCCTGGACTCATCCAAGTACTTAGTGACTGAGTGACAACTGCGTAGAATTACCAGGTGCGACAATTTGAGTACACACTGACTGGGAACCGCAGAAAATGAAGGGGAAAACGGTCTTAGCATCTTAGCCGTTTAAAGCTTTTTGGAGGAACAAAGCGGTCTCAAACACCCAATACACCTACTAGCAACACTCAAATAAAGTATATAAAATATTTTAAAAGGATTCATTTAGTTTGATAAAACACGTAATCAATTCCTTAAATATTTATTTTAAGAAAGTCCGCACATTTTTGACCTCAAAATTATCTGCTTTGAAAATTAAGCAAAAACAATTATTTAAAATGGGAGCAGGCATAATTGTGGGGTTTTAAAAGAAAATATAAGTTAATTACACAATCATGCATTTGTTAAATATTTACTCATTGACCTCACACATATTCTCATATTATGTTAAAACCAATAAACATGTGGATTTTAAAACTGTAAAATTAATAAATAGTTAATTAATAGTAAGATAGCCCTCGAACGAGTGATTTAACGAGATAATAAAATAGGACAAAATTTATAATTTAAAATGCGTTAATGGCGGTGTCTTGATTTAAATAAAAAAGGGAGTAATTCACTCAGTCAATGGCTATGCTGGCACACCATCATAATAAAAGACAAACAGATTAATAAATACAAAATATTAACCCAAGTATAGAGATAGAATTTAAAGAAACAACAGAATTATAAGATAAAACAAATGGAAGAGCTCTTAGGTTAATTTGGGTTATCTTGTCAGAAGTAGGCATTTGAAGGCAATTTCAGGTGGAGACTTTTCCAGTTGGTAGCAGCACTCATAAGAATTTGGCAGCAAATTTTGGTTCACAGTTCATATTTTTAGCAGCAGTGGCAGTTTTTAGGGCTTCTTAAGGGAAGGCATCAGATGGTATGGTGCAGCATCCGGCCATTTCTGAAAGGAAAATGGCCTTCTTGCCAGCTCTACTCGGTCATTTTAGGATTTCCATTAAAGGCTGGATGTGCAGTTCTCTGAGATTCTTAAACTTTCAGCAAATTAAACTTTCCAGAGAACACTTTAAATGCAATATATTTGAATACTTTTAGTCTACTCGAAGACGAAATCTTAACTTCAATAATAAACTTGCAGGCTACTTGCCTACTGTCAGAAGACTAAGACTAGAATAAATAATCTAGAATAAAAATGAGAATGAACAAACAAAAGCAAAACCCTCTATATATATCAGAGCTATACAATAAAAACTGCCCTGGAGCATTTCAAACATACCAAAAATTTGCTATCTTATCAAAGCTGCAATCAAACCTATCCGAATGTCCAAAGGAATTCCACAAAATTTTAATTAATTTTCTATTGTTAACTACCCTATAGACATTCGGATTAAAACTTTGATTTCATAAAAAAAACTTTTGCTAATTAAAAATTTCCTTAAGTGGACATCTGCTATATTTCTAGATAAGCCACTAGAATATATTAATTAAAACTATTGTTTTCTGATCAATCCTCATTTACTTTTTACATAAAATTGGTGGCATGATTTTAAAATCTAAAATAACAATTTATTTACTTCTTTTAATTTTTAATGTTTAAATCTACCTATGAAATGAATATAATTTTATTTTAACTGAAAACAAATATTACGAATGTAATATCTTTTATAAATACATTTAAACAGAAATAATTTTAAATAACAAAATATTACTTTAACTTAAGTTTTGAAAATAAATATATCACACTGTGTGCACAATTATGACTTATATAACCTACTTTTAAACAAATATCTTTTACATGTACATACATATAATTTACACTAGTTATAAACAGAAATATATATATAATATGAGCGTTGTACTCGTGGTTTAAAATTGGGTGGGATTTTTGGCATATAAGCACATTGCAGACACACTATGATACACTGGGGTTTAAACTAAGGTATGAGGGTAGGAAAGAGGTAAGAAAAGATGAAACGAAGATCTGCAAAGCAAATCTTACTGTTTCAATATTGAAGCTACACATATATACATATTAAATATATATATATAGGCTTGCTTCACCATTCACTGTGGTTTAATTAAAGACCCTGAGTCCAACCACAGTGAATGTAGGCTAAATTTAAATTAAATAAAAACTTTAAAGTATATTCAAGAAATTTTATGAAATAAAGTTAAAAGATTTTAATCACAGAACTCATTAGAGAAAAGATTGTAAATTAAATAGGAATAATTAATTTAAAATATCATTTTAAAATATAAGATAGCGAAATAATGAGATTATAATGCAAGATGGCTAACAAAGTGGGTATAAATTGGGAGCTTGTCTTTTATTCTCTCTCTTGTATACGTGAAAGCTCTGCCGTGTGGATTGTTAGCTACTATAAGAAAAACTTAAAATGTGTGCTGTAATTCAAATGACTGAGTAGACCTTTTCTCTCTCTCTCTTTCTCGGCTGTTTCCTGTTTTCTGAAGCCGAAATGCTGTAGTGAAGAAATGTAGAGTGCCAGAAAAATCTTGCCTGACCAATGCCTGCTGCTATTAATGGATACCCAGGGTGGAAAGTCAATAAAAATAGAAAGTTGAATGAAATCCTAATAAGCTGTCAGTATTAGCTGTGGACTAGAATATTTCTATGACTATCTAATTAAAGACGTACGCATTTCAAAAATTATCGGTAACTTAAATTTTGTATTAGTGTTCAATTCACTTTATAATATTATAATCAATGAAAAACATATACGTACATTTAATTTTTTATATATATGTGTGTGATTTAAGTTTTTTTTAAAAATGTATTATTGTTACTATTAAATTTTTTTGATTTTTTTTCTTGTATAACAGCGATTCATCTAGATCTCTAGATAAGATAATTTGACACTAGAGTTTGGTTGCTTTTTATATGAATCTCAAAATAGAATGATAAAATGTTCTGTCATTTGTTTTTTTTATTATTTTACCTCGGTCAGAAACAGCAGAAGCACAAGGGTCATTCTAAATAAGATTAATGTTTTTTTTATATTTTTTATAAAAGAAATCAATAGATCGCTTTCATTTCAGCTTATTTAAAGAAAAGACAAAATAACTGAAACTAAACTCAGCGTATAATTTTTTTTTATTTCTCATTTTGCTTTTTCATCTGAATTATAATCACATATGTGTATATATGTAGTCACTTAATTAAGGTGAAATGATTTGAAATAAATGTATGTATATTTTAAGTGGGAGAGGGAGAGAGGGTTTATATAATCAAGAAATGCTAAAGAAGTTTCATTAACAAGGTAGATAGAGTTGGTTAGATAGAGTTCTCGTATCATTTTATTAAACCACTATTATTCATATATATAAACAATTAGGTAATAGTATGAATACTGAACCCTACCATCTGGTGGCGCTCTTTTTTGCCTAATTCACATCATTAGACCGATTCATAGGTGTCTGTTTATTTACATAATATTATGATAAAAGATTTTTTTTCAATCGGTTTTTATTATTTTGTCGGTGACAGTAAACCACTAACGTTTTTTTTTTATTACATAATATTATGGTAAAAGTTTTTTTTTTTTTTTCAACCGTTTTTTTGTTTTTTTTCGTCGGCGACGGTAAACCACCAAAGTTTTTTTTTATTCAATCTGTTTTTTTTTTTGTTTTTAATAAACAAATGATTTTTTTTAGATTGTCTAGGGGTGTTGGCTTGTTTGTAAATTAATGACTAACTGTCTGTAGGTTTATTTACATAATATTACTTATGATAAACCAAATTTTTTTTTCACACGTTTTTTTTTTTTGGTTCATTTTTTTAAGAAACAAACACTTTGTTTTTATTTGGTGCAGAGGTGTTGGTTTGCTTTTAAATTATCGATTAATGCTCCATCGGTTTGTTTACACAAAAATGTGGTAACAAACACTTTGTTGTTTTTAGATGGTAAGAGGGGGTTGGTTGTTTGCTTTGAACTTATCTTCTTTCTTTTTTTTTTTGGTTGATGTTTTGATTTGCTGAAAGACTTCAACAATTCGGTACTTTTGAATAAACCAACACTTGGTTTTTTAGAGGGTGGAGGGGAGAGGGATTGTTTTGATTTTGAATTGTCATCTTTTTTTTTGTTAATTTATTATGAGCTTTTTTTTTTGTTTCAAATCTTTATGCTACAGAAAGCTTTATACGATAGCTAAAAATTCTTCCTTAATTTTTTGGACCTTCAATTTTAAAAAAAGGCAAACAGTTTGTTTTTGAAAGAACACTTTTTTTTAAGCCGGGGGAGGTGGGGTGACAGGGAAGATTTGTTTTGATTTTTAATTATCGACTTCTTTTTGGATTTTCTTTTTGAACATTTTATTATGATACCACACAGTTCTTTTTTTATTATTATTATTATTATTATTATTATTATTATTATTATTATTATTATTATTATTATTATTATTATTATTATTATTATTATTATTATTATTATTATTATTATTATTATTATTATTATTATTATTATTATTATTATTATTATTATTATTATTATTATTATTATTATTATTATTATTATTATTATTATTATTATTATTATTATTATTATTATTATTATTATTATTATTATTATTATTATTATTATTATTATTATTATTATTATTATTATTATTATTATTATTATTATTATTATTATTATTATTATTATTATTATTATTATTATTATTATTATTATTATTATTATTATTATTATTATTATTATTATTATTATTATTATTATTATTATTATTATTATTATTATTATTATTATTATTATTATTATTATTATTATTATTATTATTAATATTAATAATAATAATAATAATAATAATAATAATAATAATTTTTTTTTTTTTTGGTGGGGCCTTTTGAATAAACTCTTAAACACTTTTTTTTTTGGTATAATAAAATATTACCTACTTTAACTGTTAATGAAACTTAGCGAATATTACCTGTGAACAACAAAAACAACAAGTTTCCCCATAAAATAATTTATTGAATCAAAAAGAAATGAAACTTTGGACAAGTTGTGAAGCAAAACAAGTAAAAAAAAACCCACCATCTACGGGGGCATAAGAAACAGCAACCAAAAGTAACATGAAAATAAAATAACAGGGAAGCCTCAAAGCTGTAAGTAACGGGATTTTGGAGTCTTCAAACCAACTTTCCTTAAGCAGATCTACATAGGTACGTATGCTTGCAGGAGTTTCTCTTTCTGGGAAAACACAATATTGTGCATCCACTTGTGTGGCTGGCTGGCAATTCACTCAGCTTCAGTCAATTTGAACAACTTGCAGATGATATTTGACAGTTCTCGCACGGATTTGCACGTAAACTGGCATTTGCATGTGAAATCGGAAAAAACTCTGCTGAAAAGAAGAAACTTTTCAAGTTGGGTGCAGTTTAAAAGCATAGGGAAGCATGTGTAATGACATGACAATTCTTAATATGGAATAATAATTCCACTATGCTTTCTAAAAAATTTCTGACAATGAATTTTTGTAGGGTTTCGTCTCTTTCAAATAAGGCCACCATCAAATCAGACCGTAGCGAGAGTTCCAAGTGCGCTCACTTGACGAATACTGTCACAATGCAATGGGTATAGTACTTCATTACATAATCGTAGAATATATCACCCTCAGGTGGCCTGTTATGGCTCAAAAAACACCTCTTGTACTCTCAACTGTAAATTAAGGCTGCTAAAATATTGATGTGCGTTTTGTGAAAAACAGCGCCATCAGACAGTAGGGTTCAGTTTTCATACTATTACCAATGATTATATAAAGATCATTAATATAAAAGGATTAGTTTTATCTCAGTCTTGTAAGAGCTTTGTAACATTAGAATTTAAATATCAGTATTTAATTTCAAGCTTGATTTTTTTTAATGGATTGTTATTCCATCTTAATCTTTTTTGTGTTACTTGGGGAGTTGGAAATACCTTTTGAATTGTGTCTTACTTCGATCTCCATATTGGTGGGCTTATCTTATGGATGTCTCAATATAAGACTCCAGAAATCTTTATATGTTAAACATATTATTGATTGGACATAAGTGTTATGCTCCGTTTCTGAACTTGGATCACGCTCTGCGAATGAGTTCCTTTTTACCTTACTATGTTTTAGGGTTGGAGCACTATTCAGCCGCATTTCATACTACACTACTCATATAGAGAAATATCTCTGGAAAATTGCTAGCCAAGAAAAGGAGAAAAATGAATTGCTGAATAACACATTTAGTTAATAAATTTGTTTTATTAAGCATGACTATCTTCTATGTTCAAAGCACTATGCAGAAAACCTGATGTTGGTGATATAAAAAGGATTTCAGTTACAGGCTATGTTTGTGTAATAGCTCAAAGAACATCTATTTAACTAGCATTTCCATAATTTGTTTTTTTTTTTGTTTCTCTGCCACCTCAGAGTGATTCCTTTTTTCTCTCTCTCTTCCAAAAATCATTCATTCTATGCCAAAACTGATGTTTACTGCCTAGCTGTAGATAGTGTCAGTTCATTGGTGCTCTCATGTAGACTAAGAGATTATTGACATCCTTTTTAGATATTAATTTTATGATTTCTTTTGTAGATAATAAATTTCATTTCTTTTGTGAACAATACATTCACATACCACTTATTATTATTTGTAAATTCTCCTTAGAGTCTTGTCTCTCCTTGACCACCGGGCATACATTAAAAATAAATTCTAGTGAGGTTTGGAGAGTAAGTCACTTGGTAATAATGTGAAGGCATGGGTGAGGTTCGAACCCTTCTATCTACATCTCCAGGTCAGGTTAAAGCAACTCTACTTTTCATACTGTTATAATATACATATATACACGAGGTGGCAGAAAATACCATCTCAATATATGTTTAAAATTAATCTCCTATAGAGCATTTCAATGAGTTGCTATGCTGAAGTCAGTATATGACATAGACTGGATAAATGACTTCCCTAAAAATATATATAACCGTTAAATCATTAATCCTTTTCTCTAAAAGTCTGCCACAGGTTTTATGTGATGATGATGATGGCTTGAATTTATTATTGAAGATGTTATCAGAGAAACACCTATAACCTTGGCTATATTAACATAATTATTCTATAATTAATCGATTTGAACTTTGATTATTATTTTCCATAATGTTGGCTTTATTAGATATAGCAATTAATTTCCATTTGCTGAATATAGAAATTAATATCTGATTACCACACAATCTTTTAATCTTGTGTATTTCAAATAGTGAATACAATTAAAAATAAAGAATTAAAAAATTTTAAACTCAACAAAATAGATAATTTAATTTATTAAGATTTGAATACATACAAATAAGCATTTCATAAACCAAATAATTAATAAATCTGTTGTCACAGGTCAATATTAATGTCAGGATTTATAATACTAATTTTAAAACCAAAATGTTCTCATCATCAAATGTTCTAATGGATCCTGTATTTGTAATTTGACATGAGTCAGTTTCAAAATATTTATATAAAAAATTTGTATTCTGATGAAAGAACAGTTTATAGCTATGTAATGATTTTAAGTATAGGCAACAAATAATATTTTAATTGTGGATAATCAATTCAAATTTTCTCTTTCTTCCAAAATAAAATACAGGTTTACTAGAAATGCAAAATAACAAACAATTAATTACATAATCAAAATAAAATACAGCTTTAAATATAATCAAAATAAAATTTGATATAAAAAATCTGAACATTTTCCTCTAGAAGTCAAATGTTTGAGTTTTAGTTGGAACAAAGCTTTGCATACAATTTTGAATTTACTGGCTTGTTCTAAAAAATGTATACAAATGGTAGATTGTTTCTTCAAGTTCAACTCTTTATAATTTATTTTTTTATGAATGTTTTTTTTTTTTCTGTAATGAATTTCTTTTTATTCTTGCATTAGCATTACTATTCACCTGTTAAAGTTCTATTCTCAAGTAGTCACTATTTCACATAAAGATTTTGAAAATGTACTTTCCATTTGATCAGCTGTATTACAAGAACCAAAAGGTATATTAAAATACCTGTTGATTTATTTGAAAACCAGATAAGCTATATGTTGTTTGTTAGTATTGATTGAAACTTAAGCAATTGAAATTGTTGAGCATCGCATTCCAATGTTTGCTAACTCATAAAGAATATTTTCCATGCTTTAATTAGTAAGACAACTTCAGTTTTTATATAGATTACCACACTTTTTTTATTTCATGGTTCCTATTGGATAAATTGCACCTGAAACTTTATTTACCTCTAAATCTGTTTACAGATTTAAATAGCATGAATTTAATAAACTACCTTCTATTGTAATGTCAACTACATTTAATATTTGAATCCAGGCTTTATATACTCTCATACCCAAAGATGTATCTGAAAACAAATATAAGCAACTTTTTTTTCCCATGTTCTTAGCATCAGCCGGGAAACGAACCCGCTAACCCGGGACAACTGCTTGTAAAGCAGCTGTCGCTGACCTCTCGACCCCCAATGCTTGACAAATATAGCAACTTTGTTCTTTAATTTCAAGTTATTTTTATAATTACAATTTTATTAAGTAATTAAGTATTTTTGCATATTACAAATTTTCATCAATTAATTATAAATAAAATAATCACAAATTTCATATGAAATCATTCATACTAATGAAGATTAGAAATATTACTGCATATTTTAAATTTACAATTTTTTATACTCATTTCCAAATTTATGTTTTGCAAATCTATTATTACAAATAGTACATAATATTAGGTATTATTATAATAAATTATTCAATTTTTTTTGCAGCACAAATGAAAATTAATAAAACAATTTTTGTGTTCTTTTCATTTAATTTTCTTCTCTAAACAAAATAGTTCAGTACTACAGTGTTTTATTTTTTTTATTTTTACTCGAGAGTTAATTAAACATAATAAACAACGTGTTTATTTTATCAAATTTACACTGCTGCGTATTTAATAACTTTTATTTTAATATTTTAAAGATTTTGATAAGAAAATAATTATTTATTATGAGAGTGTTATAGCTTTACTAAATTATATATATAACATATATATTATCTATGCCATCATTATATATATATATAGAGAGAGAAAGGGTTTTTCTGTTAACCAGGAAAAAATCCTTTTAATTCCTCTTGAAGATTTTAAAGGAACTGAGCTGAGTAACTCCATATGTTCTCATTATTGCAATTATTATTACTATGTGATTATTTATATTTTAAATGAACAGATATTTTCCTGTGTTTATGAGATTTAATGACTTTTATTTTCTAGTTTAAGACCAGAAAACATGTCTGTTATATTTGACATTTATTAGATATTGTTGTGTATTCAACTACAAAGCTGAATGCCAACAAATAACAAAAAATATAAATATTAGTTAAAATAAAAATTATATTTATTTACATTATAGTACATCACACATTATATACAATTTGACGAACCTAGTTCTCAATAAATGCTAATACTTCCCACTGTTAAAGACTAAACAATGTCTTAACTATTTTTAGACCTGAGTAAATACTAAAAAACTGTCTATATTCACAGTTTGACTCTGCACAGTCTCCTGAGAGCCTTATCAGGCATACACAAATGAAAATAAAACTGGTGCGGTCTGTTTAAGCTCCTTATCTGACTGTTTACACCTACGGAGGCACGGACTCTGGGATGATGTCCCTCGTAGCAGCTTTTTCACTGGGCTCCTTTCTTCTGACATCCCACATTGCAACAGTACCATGGACACACTCTTTTCAGCACACACTATTTACACTTTTCACTGTTTAATATCCATATTGTTATAGAAGGTAGTAGCTATTTCCATTAGGTTACCCGCTCCTCCAGCACTGCGTCTTTTCACAAATTATCATCAAGAATTTAATTGTGTTCGCGCACATTCCTTTCCTCTACAATTAGTCCTTTAAATATTTATTCTTTCATTTGATTAGTTTTAAATAGCTTAATGTTCTAATCTAAACAATACTAGTCTTTTTATATTTAAATCCACTTGGCTTTTCCTCATTACTATTCACATTTCTTTTATCTTATTGCAATCTTTTTTCATTGTTTTTAATTCACAATATCTATTTACATTTCTAATCTTTTCTCTTTTTTCTGGAGTTTTACATCTTAGCTTTATATTTATACAAATTTCAGTTACTAAAGCCATATTTTTTTCCAAAATATAACAGATATCAATTGAGGTTTTTTTGAAAAAAGAATGTGTGAATGTATATGTGGATGTTTTTTTAATATCGAAGCAGTCAATCTGAAAGTCAGATCGAGATTCACGATCCCATCCAACATATCACCACCAGACAGAGTTCAAACCTTATCTTCCACTCAGGTACATGCATTCATAGCTTCCAAAAGAATTTTTTTTATTATTATTTTATCATACATAATCATTTAAAAAAAGAAAAGGCATATAAATAACACATTTAGTAAAGGCAATAACTGTATAACACGGTTGTTGTTTAAAAGTTGGGTATGTGTAGTGAATTGTATATATGTATTAGGTGAGGGAAGATATTATTAAAACTAACATTTTTCATTTATTAATATTTATTATATTAATGTTTACCATTTTCTCATATGTCAATGTATATATTTTTGTAATGGTGGTAAAAAGTTGATGCAATCTTTTCGAATATTCTCAAACGAATTTAAAGTAATTTAATATAGCAATCCATTAGTCATATTTGGAAAGAAATTTATGTAAAAATAATATATAGGGAGTTTGAACTCAACTATCAACGCTATCTCATATTGCTGACATACTTGATCATATACATGTTGAAAACAATCATCAATATTCATATTTCGTGCTAAACCAGCACTTGCCAGTTGGTTCAGATTATCATCTCCTCACATATATACAATCAATGCTCAGCTTATATTAAGATAGCCAATCTTCATACTTTAATGGATAGGCTTCAATACACTGCACCCCACAACTCTTCAACCATTCATTTCAGTGAAAATCTGATGGAACGCTCAAAGCCCATATTGGTGCCAACCTTATTATCCTACTCATGTTGACCATAAGTCATTCTGACTCCTCATGTCCAGGACATAATCCATTTACATACATATATGAGGGACGGGCAGAACTCACCACACTATATTTTAATATATTGATTTTTTTTTCTACAGTACAGGGTTTTTTATACCTGCACTCCAATATGTAATATATAGGAGTTTTGAACTGACTTTCACATGACCCTCAACTATCCACACTATTTCATACTGCTGACACACTTGATCACATGCATGTCAAAAAAATAAACAATCACCAATATACATATTTTGTGCTAAACCAGCACTCATCAGTTGGTTCAGATTATCATCTCCACACATATATACAATCAATGCTCAGCTTATATTAAGGTAGCCAATCTTCATACTTTAATGGACAGACTTCAATCCACTCCACCCTACAACTCTTCAGCCATCCATTTCATTGAAAATCTGATGATGGAATGCTTAAAGTCCACATTGGTGCCAACCTTCTCATCCTATTCATGTTGACCATAAGTCATTCTCACTCCTCATGTATAAGTATGAAAAAGCCTGTACTATAGAAAAAATTCATATATTAAAATAGTGCTCTAAGGTCTGCCATCCCCGTATATGTATGTAAATGGATTATGTCCTGTACATGAGGGATCAGAGTGACTTATGGTTCAACATGGATAGGATAAGAAGGTTGGCACCAATGTGGGCTTTGAGGATTCCATCATCAGATTTTCAATGAAATAGATGATTGAAGAGTTGTGGGGTGAAGTGGATTGAAGCCTGTCCATTAAAGTATGAAGATTGGTTACCTTAATATAAGCTGAGCATTGATTGTATGTATGTGCGGAGATGATAATCTGAACCAACTGACAAGTGCTGGTTTAGCAGAAAATATGCATATTGGTGATTGATTATCTTTTTGACATGTGTGTGATCAAGTGTGTCAGTAGTATGAGATAGCATGGATAGTTGAGAGTCATGTGAAAGTCTAGTTCAAATCCCCTATACATTACATATTGGAGTGCATGTATGAAAAAGCTTGTACTATAGAAAATCTGCAAAGCTGGAAATAGATTTTAAACAATCGATCGAGAATTTATCAGCCTGATTGCATTTTTTTTACTAATAAAAACAAAAGTGTGTATCCTGTTCATAATCATGAAAGAGTAGCTGTATTTTACAATGCCTCAGGTAATATTGTTTAAAAGCATTCCTGAATCATCATGCAGGAGTATAAAAAAGCTAGAATTTAATACAAAAAAATCAGTGTTATATTTTGAATCAGTGTCTTACCTAGTCCAAATTGCAATATGATATTTGCCTAGTAGAGGAAAGAAATGCACCTTTCCTGGTCATTCCAGAACTATCTCCTGCAAGAATGCTACCCTATGCTTATAAACTAATGAACTATTGTAACTATGCTTAAAGAATGAATCATGGAGCAATGCTACCTGACCAGCAGAGAAGAAAATGGAATACATTTAGACTCCAAGATGAGCAGCAGTGGAATGTCATGGACCCATCAATCAACTGGGAATTCAACAAGAGCAGAAGGTAATAATGCATTGCCCCCATCAAAGACTTTTATAAGGCCTCTCTAGTAATCTAAAAACTTCTTTTAAAATGTAGATATATTAACGATCTATAATTTGTAATTTAATCCTAAACAGGTTCTTAGGCCATTAATTAAGACTCATTATAATATTATATAATTTTGTTCACTTTATTTCTGACTGTCTATAAACTCATAAAATTCTTTTGTAATATGCCTCATAACCTAATCTGATTTTTCTACTTTGATGCATCAATTATTTTATCATTTAATATTGTATGTATATATCGTATAGTATCTTGAGCTAAAATTAGTATGCCAATAAAAAAAACCCAACCTTGCAAGTACACTTACTTTAGTTCAGCTACCTGTCACTGTAGGGGAGCGCTAACCAATTAATAAATTATTTTTTTAATCGCAGGAACTTGCCAGGTTGGGGAGATGTTTGAGTATATATTCTAATTATATGTCAGGGGCAGGGTGGGGAAAATCCACTCCTTCATTTAAATATTATTATAAATGTAATTACGTTATTATTACTATAGATTCTTTGCATTATTTAAAACTTTCAAAATGGAGATTCATTATTTATTTAATTACAATGTATTACCTTCGTTTGATTTCAATGAATACCACCCGTTAATTGTATGTAATATCGTAGTATTATAGTTTTGTTTAATGTGTGTGAATTATGTGTATATAATAAATGAGAAGGGGACTTAGCTACTTTAATCTAGATTTTATGTTATTTAGATTAAAACTTTTAATTTATGTTCAGTAACTAGGTCATACCATTATGCGTGATGTTTTTGGGTATTATAGGTTAATTCAAATAGTACCGGTAATGACTATTAGTATAAGCATTGCCAGCATAGGCTTTATCATTCATTTTTTTAAACCTCGCTTTATCATGTGGGTGTGTTGGAAATCTGAGTCCACCATCTCTTTGCATATAGTTCCAAGGACAAGGTACGAGGTGAACCTGGGATTGTTGGCCTGTGTAATGGTAGCTCTGCATGGGATGACCCTGGGACAGCTGGCCCATGGCTTCAAAGAAGCCAATTCCACTATAGATGTGGAAATGAAATCAGTTTATTATTATTATTGGGGTTTTTTTTTTAAATGATGAAGCACTTCATAGGACTCCTAAAGTCGTTTCAAAATTATGGATTGCTATTATACTGGTACCATTATTATTATTTTCTATTTAAGTAAAAAAAACCATGAATATCTATAAAACGTAATGTTATGCTCATAACTGATTCCCTCTTTCTAATTGATTTATTTTTCTTTCATGCATCGCTCATCGACCTTATCTTACCTACATTGAAAATAAATGTTTCCCACTTACGTTATTCTTATTTTATATATACACAGTATATATGTTAAACATTATGAATTATTTGGCTCTCAGTAAAATGTAATTAAATCAAAGGAAAATTCATTTAACAGTTAGTAAAATGATATGTAATTGATTTCTAAAAAAAACGATCAAGTGTTGCCACTGATAAATTTTAAAGGCAGATCATGCAATGTTGTGTGTACCTTTATATAACAGCGCTAATACTGTTGTCTACTTCCCTTATAGGTACATTATTATTGGCATATAAATTAAACCGCACCAAAACTACTATTTGAAAATATAAATATATGCATGCAGGAGTGTAAAATAAAAACACATCCAATAAAATAAAATGTAACATGAGGTTTATAATAACCAACAGGGAATCAGTATTATTGGCATATAAATTAAACCGCACCAAAACTACTATTTGAAAATATAAATATATGCATGCAGGAGTGTAAAATAAAAACACATCCAATAAAATAAAATGTAACATGAGGTTTATAATAACCAACAGGGAATCAGTATGTAAAAACATGAATTGTAATTATTTTATTATTATCATTATTAAATTATATTTTGAATTCAATCAATTGTTTTGAATCATTGTCTTTTATTGATATTGATATTCCAATATTCAATTTATAATTTTTTTTCTTTTATTTTATAAAACAAATATGGCTAGTTGTAAGATTTTGTGATTATATATTTCATGATAGGATAGGTCTTGGGTTTTTCCATATGTGTAGGTTTATGTATGGTGTCAACATTCAATTAGATTCTTCTTGTTTCTCTACTGTACTTCCAGCCAAGAAAGATGAAATGGATTGGGTATCATTGGAATTGTTGCACATAAGTTTATGCATGTTCTGGTTATATGTATCTTGAACATAAATGGGTCCGAGGTACTTTTGCTCAGATTCTAGATCCTGTTATATGAACATATAATTTCAACCTGTGCAATATATATATATATATATTACTAATAATTGGCAGACCAAAATAAGTCATGGCCTTCATATCCCAGAGGCCCAGCCAAGTCAGAAGTTAATAACTGAAGGCAGCTATTAAGATTATTTGATTATAGACTTAGGCTACCATTCAATGATTTTTTATTTATTCAGCTATTTATATCTTTCAAGTGAAAGAAGGAAAGGTAGACATGTATTATATTAAAAGAAATACGTACTGGAAATGCAAGTAAAAAAAATAATGTAGAAATTGGTAACATATCATATAGAGTAACAAAATTCGTTTTCAATTTAGTAAATATTAAGTGCATTCAGGTTTATGCGTCATAAAGAAATAGAAAATTTATATGTAGATGTAACAAATGTTTTTGATCTAATCAAAAATTATTTTGAAATTATAGTGGGTGATTTTAATGCTAAAATTGGAAAATGATTGAAAAATAAAAGTACTATTGGGAAATCTGAATATGAACATAGAAATAAGAGAGGAAATATATTTATAATCTTCATTTAAAAATATATTCTATGTAGTATTAATTTCTATTTTAAAAAAAAAATCTAAAATGAAAATGGACTTGAAAGCATTCAAGTGAAGATACAACAGAGCTGGACTATATTTTGATAGAAAATATGTAATCCAGATTATAATGTAATTAATAGATTTGGTAAGTAAAGTGATATTTTTAATCTTCAGAAATGTTTTAATTTGAACTAGAAATTGCAAATTAACGTAATATAATAAACTTCAATAATGGCTTAAACTTGAAGCAAATGAATAAAAAAGATATTATATTTTACAAGAATTATTATACTGTTAGCTGACATGCACACACAAATCAGCAATTTATTAGTAAAGTTTCAACTGAAATATGATATGAAGAAAAAAGACCACTTACAAGGATTGTCTATTTGCAAATTTGTAAAATAGTATGGAAAAGGTTCATTTATAATATAAAAATAGTGGAATTAACAAGGAAAGCTAGAGAAGAGAACAGAAGTGTTAAAAGTATATCTTTTGATATTGGAAGAAAAGTTATTTCAGCAATATCAAGAAAAATGTACACTATTACTGAAAAGAGGATTATGAAGTATGTGAAAGAGTTCTACAAAAAACTATGTAGAAATTAAAATCAAGATAACAGAGTAGTTAGTTTAAATAATTATAATATTTTTTGAAATGATAAATATTTTAAGGTAAAGGTGAATCGTGCAATTAAATCTATGAAGAATTATAAAGCTTCAGGAAATGATGCAATTATTATCAATATTTTAAAAGAAG
Source organism: Epiperipatus broadwayi (assembly GCA_028023455.1). Taxonomy (NCBI): domain Eukaryota; kingdom Metazoa; phylum Onychophora; class Udeonychophora; order Euonychophora; family Peripatidae; genus Epiperipatus; species Epiperipatus broadwayi. The sequence continues at coordinate 9,518,848 of JAQFVV010012404.1, forward strand.
CAAATAAAGAAATAGAGAAATTATTGAAAAAATTATATATTAAATGTTTTAAGTGATAAAGATATGATTGGTAAAATGCAGTAATAATATTGACTACATATAAAAATTAAAAAAGTAAATATTAGAAATTATCAATCTATTAGACTTGTATCAATTTTTGCTAATATCATTACAGTCATCTTTAAGAGACTTTGTGGATTTAAATCAAATAAAAAAACAAAAAACAAACAAACTAGATTTAAAATTAATTTTACCACATCTAAATGGACCATTGAATATTAGTTGTGTAAATTATGAAATAGCATTATATTCTATAAGAATTCCATTGCCAAAGTTTGAATATTTACCAAATAAAATGCAGAAACAATAATTATATTACAAAGTATCACTAGAAATATTAACAGTGATAAGGATGTACAACAGAGATTCCATATTTCTAAAACTAAATGCCATAGTTTTATGAGAGTATTTTGTTAATTAGAATGGAAAGCTACAAGAAATAAAACAAATATAACAAAAAGTAAAACATATAGTGCTAGTATAAATCATCTTGATTTTGCAGATATGGTTGTTTTTACAAATAAGGCTTGAGAGCTTCAGAAAATGCTATAAGAAATATCAGATGAAAGCAAGAAAATAGGTTTAAAAATGAATGCTAAAAAAACTAAAGTAGTAATCGGTGCTTCTTCACAAAATGTGAAAATAAATATTGTTAATAAACTGTTAACAATTATAGCTATTTTAGTTATTATTAATATAGATGTAAACATAATGGATAAAAAAATCATAGAATTAAAACTTGGATGGAAGTATTTTGATAGAAATAACTTGATATTAAAAAGGGATAAACCTATGTGTTCACGAAAGGTTTTGATATGTTTTATTTGGATGCTTACTAGAAGAGCAATACAATGACTTAAGGTAACATAATAAAATAAGGAAAAATTAAGGTTGAAAATAATAAGTAAAACATATAATGATGGAATAAATAGATACCACAGATGTCACTGAAAGAATTAAAATACTGAAATGAAGAGATATGTGATTATAAAAAGAAGTGAACTTTCAAAGTAGTACTGGTTTGAAGTTATTATTTTTTAGTAAAATTTTTGTGCTACTTGTATAGAATATATTTTTCACAATAGACGTAGTAGCAATTAATACAGGATGGATAATAATACTTCATTAATTATTTCTATATTACTTATAAAGAAATAAAATCTCACTAAAGAAAATTTGTTTTTGAACATACAGCTTAAATATTGAAAAAATAATCACCATAATGTATTTCAATTGAACAAGTCTCACTCAGACATTACATGTCCCTTTTTTCTGACCAATATTTTATTGTTCTTATATATTTAATGGATTTTTTATTAATTTATTAATATCATTTTTACATTAGGTATATATTTAAATATTAACATTATTATGTAAATTTTACATCAATTATTCTGTGCTATGTATATTTAAATTATATCTACTTACAAAAGACTATTTGTTTTAAACATACAGCTATAAGATAAAGAAAAAATGTAAATTCTCATGATATGTTTTAAATGAACAAATCTTAACCAGGTGACCCAGCCTTACTCTATCTTTTGATTATTATTAATGCTGTTATTTTATGATAATAATTAATAATATCACTCACTATATATCTGAAATTATCAATATTTTTTTTTGACTTTATATATACTTTAATTCTATGTTACAGAGTAAATATATTTAATAAATAGAGATCAATGAATGATTTATTCAAATTATATTAACAACTTTTTTTTTTCATGCTCAATATATATTACTCAAAATTTTAATAGTTTAAGACATATAACTCAAGGCATACACACACAATATCAAGTGATATCAAGATATAAAATAACTTAAATCTTAAAAATATTTAACTGACATTATATCATATATTTTCTTTTCATTACTAAGGTGTTTGTTAATTGTTGTAGTATATAGGCACAATTTAAAACAAAATATCATGATGCATATATTTTGAACTAATGACATTTTAAAAGAAATAATTTGAAAACAGTAAAGTCTAACTTTGCTAACTATAGTATGTGATGTTGAAAGTTAAAATTTAATTTTGTATTGTTGTGTTTATATTAATAGAAAAAATATATAATAAGTAAATAAAAAGGCATATGGCTTTGTTGTTAAGGAGTTCATAAAAAGAACAATCGCCAAAACTGTGAGCGCTAGTATCAATCCTGAGACCTCTCAATTCCAAATCAGACACTCTACCAATTGTTCCAAATCACACAGGGTGATAAACAAATAAAAAAATGTATACATATCTACAAATTTGAATATATTCACACTTAGGAATACACAACTTGAAACAGTAAACTATAAATAACTTGAACAATTATGAAAGAAAACATGCTAGAATTTGAAAAAAAAAAAAGACATTTACATTTAGAATAATTATAATGTAGAAAGAAATAATATGGTAGTACATGATTAGATTCCTGGATAGATTGGAAATTATTTAAATAATTAAATTATGTTTTTTACTATTTAATGTTATTAATAATTTTTTTATTTTGTTCAGGTCGTAGTGTTATTTATGTGACTGACTTAGAAGGTAAGCCAATGAAGCAGTTTGGTGGTTATGGTCATTTGCCAGGTGCTTTTAATGAACCTTCAGGTATCACTGTAGATGGATATGGTAACATGTTAATTGCAGATAGCAAAAATAATCGAATTCAGGTAAATTTTTATATAGGAAAGAAAATGATCAAATTATGAATATTATAGAGATTTTTTACTATTTTTATTTAGGAGTTTGTTTTCCTAGGTAGTTATTTGAATTTTTCATCATCATCATTTTAACTATTATATCGATCCACTTGCAGAATGAAGGTCTCTCCAAGTTATATTCACCTTCTCTGATCTCATCAGTAAACTTGTTTATTCCATCTATCCATATCATGTATCTTCATTCTAGGTCTTTTACAATTTCTTGGGATCCAGTTTATAACTTTACCTGACCATTTATTATCAACTCATTTAGCAATATGTCCAGCCCAGCTCAATATCAGCGTCTTAATATTTTCAATGATATTATTAATAGCTGATTGCTCTACCATCTATGTATTTTGTTTTCAGTTTTTTTTTGTTACTCCAAATATACATTCCTCCATACTTCATAGAATGATATGAAGTCTTTGAATTTTTCTTTTGTTAAGTAACAAGTTCCAAATCCATAGGTAAGAATTGATAACTCTTGCAATATTTTCTGAAGCTCTGGAGCATTATTTGCAAAAACAGCCACATCATCTGCAAAATCTAAATGACTTAAATAATCTCCATTTATTTTTTTTTCCCTTAGCTTCCCATTTTTAGTCATAAAATACTTCTTGTAACACTGATTTAAAAAGATTTGGAAATATAGGATTACCTTATCATATATCCTTCTCAATGTTAATCTTATTATTATCACTATGTAATTTAATAATTGCTACTGCATTTTGATATATATTCTTCAGAATATAATAATCTCTCAGATCTACATTTTGATGTTCTAATGCTTTAAACACTGTAAAAATGGTTATAGAATCAAATGCCTTTCATAATCTTCCAATCCAAACATAATGGAACTCATACTTATTGGTTCTTTCTATAATTTTTCTCAATATTTGGATGTTGATTTACTGAGCTAAAATCAATTTCTTATTGTAATTATCTTAGCAAGTATTTTGTATAGAGCTAATAAGATTGATGAATTCTTTCAATCATATGATACATCTTTAATATAACATTACCAACTATTTTTTTATTTTTTTTCCTACTTCAAATATTAGTTCCAATTCCAACATTTTCTAGAGCTTTTCCCTTCATCATAGATTTGATAATGTTTCACTTCTCTATTTAAAATAGTGGGCAATTAGGGGTATTTTATTTTCTTGTTTTTTATTTCAATATAATTCTTTACAGAACTCGTTCATCCATTTCATCTGGACATTTCACTTTTTAATAATAGTTTCATCTTTTCTCCTACTAATATCAAGAAGTTATCTCTTTGAGACTTTTATTCTCTTGCACTGTTTTTCTTTTGAATGTACAATTATATTTTGTTACATCATTATTAACTCTTTTTCATAACATTTTACAAAATTCTAGATTTCATTTCATTTTTTTTTTTTTTTGTTATATCTGACCTAGCCTTCAGAAGCGGACTTGTCCAGTTTCCTTCCTTATCTGATCATATTGAGCATGCAGTGCTACTAACTAATGTGTAAACATGTGGATAACTAATATATAAACATGGACAAAGGGTGAAACCTAAGTATGGCCAATGTGTAAACATGTGTATAAAATCCTACCATTGGTTAGGCTTTCTGAATCCGATTGCTGCCAGTAAGGGAGGGGGGATCTGGCAATAAATCGTCAACCTTTTTGGAGGCAAGCCAGAGAACGTTTGTCTAATCTAAATGACAGAGAGAGAGAAAGGTTGACCAACATGAACCACTCAACATGCTCTCCATTGGAACCATTTCTGACAGGTGTTCACAAATAGGACTTGAGGCTGCTATAAGTATGGCACACAGAGACAAGCTGTCTAGTACAGCCAGAAGAGTTAAAACTAGAATTCATAAGTTAAGCTAACATATACAGCTGTGAGTCCAGTCATTCAGCATGAGCAGCTCATTATTGACTAAATTATACATCAAACTGTATTATTGATTGTATAATATGTATATATATTTATTCTAATAAATTATATATATTAATTTTGTGAATGTTATTTGATATTACTGTTGGTTTGGATCTGAAATCTGGAATTCAGCCAAACACAACAGTTTTGGCGCAGTTCGACAAAAGTATAGAGTAAATATGCAAGTGTGCATTTAAAGACATTCATTATATTAAAATCACTATTCTGCCTGAATAAAAATCAGATTCTGCAGTTTGGAAAAAATATGCAAATGCAAAGCAAATATAGATTCATCTTATTCAAATCACTGATAAAATATATCATTTAGATCTTCCTGAATATACAACAGATTCGGTAGAGACAAAAGAAATTTTTTTCCCCATTGACTGGAAACGAAAATATAAAATAAGCCAGTGTCAACACAATTGGTTGGAAAAATAAAGGAAGTACATGAGTGCATCTAAAGACATTAACCATATTTATATTACGGTGATTATTAAAATCACTTAAATCTGTTTGAATTAAAAAAATTCGCTGCGAACTTATATATATAAACATGTCAATTAAAAGCTTTATCTATTCCACGAGAGCTTTACTCACAACAAAGTTTAAGAAGCTCGCTCTAGTGGATTGTTAGCTTTGTCATTATCAAATTTTTTTTTAGACAGATACAAACAGTAGCTGTAAAATTAAAATTACAAGTGGTATCTCCCAAATAAAAAATCGATTTCTTAGATAGTTAGTTACAAACTGTAGCTGTAAAATTAAAATTACGAGTGTGGAATACTAGAAAAAATTAAAACTAGAAGTCCTAGACAAATTCAAAACTTCTGGCATTAAAATAAACTTGGATAAGTAACATATTTGAAGCCAATATGCTTGAATTTCTGGGATACAGGATAAATGCGAGTGGCATTCATCCAACTCGAAAGAAAGTTTTGGTAATAAAAAAAAAAGCCAAAACACCTGAAAATAAAAGAAACTTCAGTCCTTAAGGCTCATAAATTATTAGAAAGTCTTCTTATATCATAAAACCGAAGTTGCTGGACAAAAAGGGAGCCTGGAAGTGAGACTGTAAGCAAGATAACGCCTTCAATAAGTTCAAAAATTTAATATCAGAAATAGCAGTGCTGGCACCTTTCAACCCAAAAAAGGTGCTAGTACTAACATCTTATGCATCACCAGCTGGAACAGGGGCAGTGTTGTCCCATAGAAATAATGACGAGTCACACAGCCCTATTGCCTTTGCATCAAAGTGCTTCCCAAGGACTGAAAGAAACTATGCTCAAATTGGTAAAGAGGCCCTGGTTTTGATCAATGGCATCAAAAATATGACTATCTATATGATAGTCCATTCATCCTACAAACAGATCATAGACCCCTCTTGGGAATATTTGCTTAATGACAAAGGAATCCCTCAGCATGCCTCACCATGAATGCTGTGGTGGTTTAATTTCTTGTCAGGCTATAACTTTCCACTACAGTGCATTGAGGGAAAACATTCCCATGTAGATGCATTAAGCTGATTGCCTGCAGAGCCTGAAAACAATCTAACAACATTAAGTCAATCATTTAACATGATTGACTTGGACTCAAGCATACCATTGAACAGTTAGTGGCTATATGGACTACTAATGATCCTGGATTCCAAAAGATACAAAAATGGATCCAACAGGGTTGGCCAAATAAAAAACCAGATGAGTTGCATTCAGCCTATTGGATGTGTAGGCTGAACCTCTCACTTAAAGATGGCTGCATTATCTGGGGATCCAGAGTAGTGTTTCCCCCAACTGGACATTCCCAGGTTCTCAGTTTGTTACATAATGGGCATCCGGGGATAATCCGAATGAAGATGCTAACAGATCATATGTGTGGTGGCCTACCTTAAGTGCTGATACTGAGGCCAATGCCCTCCATTGCTGGCAGTGCAAAATGAATCAAAACATACCAACAAAATACAAAACAGTCCAGTCGCCTAAATCTGAAGAGGCCTGGTCTAGACTCCATGTGGACCATGGAAAGGCAAACTGCTATTGGATTCGTACTCCAAGTGGATGAAAGTAGTGGAAACCCATCATTTCAGTCCACAGCCACAGTAGCTCTTAGAAGGCTATTTATAACACATGGCCTACTTAAGACATTAGTGACAAATAATGGCACAGCATTTACAGGCAGTGCATTCAAAAACTTTTGCACTAATTATAACATTGAGCTAGGGCATAGCACTCCATTTTATTCAAAAAGCAATGGCCAGGTGGAGCAATTAGTTCAAGAAGCAAAAAAGCTGACAAAAAAATGAATATGGGAAGCTGGAATACCAGGATTTCCAAAGTACTACTAGCACAGCATTCCAAATATGTAGAAAAAGAAAACAGCAAGATAAAAGTACAACTAGGCACTCACATGCATTTCAGAATGTACTATGAATCCACAAAATGGATACCAGTAATGGTTACACAACCGAAAGGATTACACCGTAGTAGTTCAAACAGCAGCTGGGTATCAACATCATTGCCACCTAAACCAACTGAGATTGAATAACATAAAAACAAGTACATCAAATGGAAATGATGACCACCAAACTGAAGAGAACAACAACCCAGGGACAAGATCATCAAACAAGGAAGATGAACAAGACAAGAATAGCAATAAACCTGAGAAACCAACAAAGCGGACAACATGCCATTCAGCTCATCTCAATGACTAATGTTCTCATGGGCTAAATTAGCCAGGAGGGATGTCATATCTGACCTTGCTTTCAGAAGTGGACTAGTCCAAATTCCTTCCTTCTTTGATCAGATTGAACATGCATTGCTGCTAACCAATGTGTAAACATGTAGATAACCAATGTATAAATATGGCCAAAGGGTGAAACATAAGTATGGCTAATGTGTAGACATGTATAAAATCCTACTATTGCACTCTGAATCCAATTGCTGCCAAATAAGGGAAATCTGGCAATAAATAGTTAGCCTGTTTGGAGGCAAGCCGGAGAATGTCTGTCTAACCTAAACGATAGAATGTGCTCTTAAGAGAGAGAACATTTATCTATCTGAATTATTGAACCTGTTCTCCATTGAAACCACTCCCAATAGTTAAGGTGTTTCTATTGTATTCAATACTGTTAGATCTACCCAGTGAGGCAAGTTCACGATAGGCCTGGAAGCTGCTAAGACTATGGCAGACTTGAGGCAAGCTGTCTAGTACACCTAGAAGGGTCATATGAAAACTTGAGGCAAGCTGTCCAATACAGTTGGAAGAGTTAAGACTGGAACTCATGAGGCAAGCTAATATATACAGCTGGAGTGAGTCCAGTCATTTGACACAATCAGCTCAAATTGTATTTATTGATTGTATAATATGTATGTATATTTATTAGTTTTAATAAATTATACATATTAATTTTGTGAGTGTTCACATTTTTTGATATTACTGTTGGTTTGGATCTGAAACCTGCAATTCAGTCAAACAACATTTTTATACATTGTCTTGTCTTAGTAGAAAATTCACTGGTAAATTCTACTTTTTGTACCAGCTATCTTTGTCGAAGTTTTTTTTTTATTTTATTCAAAATGAATCATTTTCAAATCTGTTGAATATTTTAAAGTGTTTTTCAAGTACTTATTTAAATGTATTGGAGTATTTCATGTTTTTTTAATAATTTTTATTTTTCTAGTTTTGCATTAATGCATATCTTACATTTCACTAATCAAGGATTATTTCTTGTGCTGACTTTATTAAGAATATTATAATCTTGAAGTACATATTTTTTGCTAATCGAAATATAACTTAATTCTGCTTCTATGTCCATTTCTGATTAGCATTTTTCTTAAAAAAGAATTTATAATATACAGGGTTTTTTAACAAAATAATACTTAAATTGCATCTGATCAGTCATTCAAAGAGGAACTATGAAGATTAGACATTATTCACCAAGATGGCCAACTTCCAGGTAGTGATAGGTTTTAGCATTTTCCAATCATTATTTTTATCCTCTAGAATTAAATATATTTATTGCTTCGTAATTGGATGGCCACTAGGTTTACTATGAGCATCTAAGTGAAAAAAATCTTACACTTGCTTTGAAATCTTTAGCTACATGAAAAATCTCTTGTCTCATGTAGATTCAAACCAAAAAAAAATGTTACATTTACTACAGTCATGAGACATACTATTAAATTTGTTGGCTTAGCACATTCATTTTTATGCACTTACAATAGAGATTATTTACTATGTTTATAGGATATTGCATCTGACAAAATAATTAAAACAGTTTTAAATATATTACAACATAGCTCATTGTAAAGAAACAATGAAAGAGAAAGCAATATTTATTATGTTGCTAATTATTGAGTATTTTTTCACTCTTGCTAAAAGCAAAAAAATACCCATTTATTGATCACTTCTGAATTGTTATCACATATTATCAACGAAGTTGTGGATCAGCTACAAAAAAAAAATCCTAAACCAGATTGAAAGTAGATTACTTAGCCAAGATTTGAATATAAATTATAAAGGGGATAGATGGATGCTTTATTATAGAATCAACAGACATCCATAATACTAATAAATGTTTTATATTTAATGATCAAGTATTGCATCAAATCTTTATTTTTTTTACAAGTTCACAAATTCAGCACAGGGTAATCAGATTACTGGCTCATATAATTAAACTATAAAAAGAAGTACATAAAAATCAATAAGATTTCAAATCTAGTGAATAATATAATATGCTACAAGAATTTGTAAATGAAATATTTACTATGTATATAACAGCTTACAGTTCTTCAAAGAACCTAATAAGATACCAGAATTCATTGGCGTAGCTAGATTACATTTTAGCTTCAATTTCTAAGAAATCAGTGTTATTCTAAAACACTCTGCTTCAATTTCTAAGAAATCAATGTTATTCTAAAACACTCTTGCCCTGCTTCAATTTCTAAGAAATCAATGTTATTCTAAAACACTCTTGCCCAACTACATGACATAATTGAAAATCATTTCTATTTCAGTCATTATTTAGATTTTCCCAAATGAATTTTAAAATACTTTTTTTTGCAAATATTGGTCATAAACTAATAAATATAAATGCATAGCATTAACTGCAATGTGAAACATAATTATGTTTCAGTCTTGATAAATATAAATCTGATCTTGCCATGATTTAACATAATAATTTCTCAAATGCACTCAGCAATTGTATCATTCCTTTTATCAGTTTCTCTATTGCTGCGTTTCAGTGCCTCAACACATTATAAATCATTATAGTATAGAATACAGTCTATCAAGAAGCTATCTGTTTAACATGATTGCTTATACCTATGCAAATTTTATCACAAATCTTTCTAATTAAATCCACAATGCGGATAAAGAATAGCACCACTGACTATATGTGCTGTTAATGCAAATATTAAATACAAATTAGAAAAGATGTCATTCTTTATTTAATATATTTGTTAAACATGACTTCATACTATTATATATAATTGATGAAAAATTAGTAATGCAGATATTCTGGTTAGATGACTAATTCTCTGAGATAGCAATAAAGAAAATATCAATATATGATGATACCTACACTTTACCTATTAAATCAGAAGAAATTGATTATTACTTATTAATGAAAACATTATTAAAACATATGAAATTTTTATCTTTTCTATGAATCATATAAGTGAACTATTTGCACTTCATTAAGGTCAGTCAAAGATAATCAAGGCAAAACAACTCGGGTAATTAATAAAAAAAAAAACCTACAAATCGCGTAGGTATTAAGAAAACTATATAAAAAAAGAAACCAAACATAGATTTTCTGATATTTCAATCATTTTATGACTAGACTGAATAAGCTATATTCAACTGTATGAATACTATTATAGTTATTATATTTTATAAAAACTGTTTCATGCATGATTATCAAGGGATACTGAGATCTGATAATAGTCTTCTATTTATATGAACATTTATAAAAACTAGCATAAGAATATAATGTAACATCTTTAACATTAAATGAAGGAACAAAGTAGTTCAAACATTCAGGAAAATGATAAAGATCTTAATGAGAGTTTAAAATTATTTTAATATCATATTTTATTTCTTTTTCTATGTGTTGATTTTTACTTTATCATATCATACCATTTACAACTTTCTTAAACCCTTTATCAATACTATTTATTTATATCAAAACTAACACTTTCGACTGTCCTGCAGTCATCATCAAAGTTACAATATTCAAATATACTTATACACATAATTAAATATGTATTAAATAGCAGAGTAAATGTTAAAGTTTTATAATTATAATAAATAATAATTTAAAAATAAAATGAAATAAAGTGATATAAAATAAATGTGGATAGAATTATTTAAGAGTAAAGTAATAAAATGGGAAATGATTATTTATAATGGTAAGGTTAAAATGTATATCTTATTTTTGTTTTATTTTGTGTATTTAATTGTGTATATGAATATGTGTATAAGTATATTAATTATATAATTATATATTTGAATATCGAAACTACTAGTTTTGATATAAATAAATAGTATTGATAAGATGTTTAAGAAAGTTGTAAAGTGTGTAATATATTTGTAAGAAGAAAATCTTGATGGTAATTTATTATCTTCATTTCATCATGCTTTGATAGAATTTCACAATTACTATAGTTATTGGAAAAGTCATCCATTAATATGTCATTTGCCATTAAATCAAAATCTTTACAGCAGTCATACAATCTCTAATCTTCATCATCACTGTGAAGACCAAATAGGAAATACAACTGAGGTCTGAAGATTTTGCAATGAAAAGACAGTGTAATTAAAAAAATTATCTTTAAAATTAATGATCAGAGACAAATGTTTTTATTTTTGTCACAGATCATATGTTTAGCTGAGGTAAATGTATAAATCTTTCAGAACATTTAGATATAATTTTATAGATAAAATCACCTTTCTAAAAATATTCCTTCACCAGAGTAGTCTTGATTTTGTCTTGCCAAACCAATCCTTGTAAGGATTCATTATATAATATAAATTTAATAATTAATAAGGAGTGCTGAATATAACATTTAAAGAAATAAAAAAAAAGGAATTAAATTACAAGCAAACCATTCAACATTTAAAGAAATAAAAAAAGGAATTAAATTACAAGCAAATCATTATTCTGCAATAGTAATAATAATTCAAAAATAAATCTTCAATGTTTGTTTATATCATTATTTATTAAAGTACGGATAGTTAATAATTAAACAGAACATTAAATTTACTTACTAACATCATTGACAATGATTTGTTAATATTAACTAACAGTTAGCTTATATTATGATCATATTTTGATATATATATTTTAACCAGTTGGATTACATAGCACACAATAATATAGTGTGTGTACACACATATATATATAAAGTAAAGGAAAAGTAGAAATAAACTGACAAAAATTGTAGTAGATATTTTTTTACATTCTCTGAAATAAAAATAATAAATAAAGAGTTAAATAACTCTGGATTTAAAATAATATTTTATTATAAAATTAAATATTTAAAAAAGATCTGATAAATAAAAAATTAATATTTTTATTCTGATTTTGATAATTTAAAAATAAGTATGTTTTCTGATAATTGTAAAAATGTCTATTTTTGAAACCTTTTAATTAATTTGTAAATTTCTACTATCAAAGTAAAAACATATATATAGATCACACCTTTGGTCAAATTCCAAAGGATTAAAGTTAATTGAAAACAATCACTATGTTTTTATCACCTGACTTAACCAAGATTATAAAAAGATTGATAAAAAATACCAATTTTTGCTTGTAGTTTTGTGAGAGTTGACCAGAAGAGTCTGGTTTTAATATTTTAAGCAATGGCCAACTAGGCCAACTGCACAGTTTGGTGTTAATATTTTTAAGAACAGTTAGCAGAAGAGCTAGCTACAAAGTTGACTAAAATATTTTGTGAAGAGTTGGTAACTGTAGAAGAGAGTGGCCATAGCAAAGCTAGCTGTAGAGATGGCTGGCAGAATAGCTACCATGAACTGATGTAGCTGTAGTCAGGACAGTAGATCCAGGAATTGCTACCATTTCCTTCACAGGAGTTTTGATTTACTTGAAGCTGGATTACTTCTGAATCAATATCGTGAACAAATGAGGACAAAATAGCTTGCTGACCTGAAGCTTATCAAATCCAAGTTTAAGTGGAACCAATTGCAGAATAATCCTTGCCTGGAACAATCCTAGACAGAAGGGAGACCAATTACAGACCAATATTTTACATGCATTATATTTTTCCTGGTGATGACAATCAACAAAACAAACTCACCAAGAAAAATCTTCCAGCTTGCCCAAGGAACCCCAGCTTGCTAAAGAAGTAATTATATGTATGCTGATGTATCTAAAGGCAGAGAAGCACAGATAAACATATATACAGTTGGTAGTGAGTAGCGTTATATATGATAATGAAATTTTAAATAATTTCCTTAGTAAAATGACATTTTTATAACTGATAGATATATAAAACGATATTAGTTTAAAATCATTTATTAAAGAAGAAAAAAAAAAGTTGATATGTTTTTCTTTTAAGAAACTAATTGATAAAGAGTGGAACTTATTATAAAATAAGGAAAGTATTTTATACATTTTAACAAAGAATAATTGTGAAGATAACTTTTATTATTATAACAAGTATGTAAATTTTATGTATATTCAAAATGGAATTTGTAATTATAAAAATTAAGTTTTTTTTATTGTTTTGACAAAAGTAGATTTGTTATGTTAATAATTTGTGCAATTCTATTTATGTGTTTTAGTAAACTTAGTATAGGTATGGTCTTATTAAAAATATAAATTAAAAGTTTAATCATATATTTTATATCATTTAAAAGTGACAACTAAAAATGTTTATTTTGTAACAAGTTAAATATGTTCAGAAATTTCATGCACATGCATGTCTGTGTGCATATATCTCAATTGTATTGCAAATACCAATGCTTGTCAAGTATAACCTATAGATAAAATTTTAATCACTTTTTTATATTTAATGCCACTTCAAACATGTTCATTTTGTGTCAAGCCACATGCCTGTGTGCTGAGTGGGTTTTAAGTAAACCTAATGTATTATTTATGTAAATCAATGAGATCATTTGAAATTTTGTATAGCAATCAAAATCAGAAAGCTTATATGGGTTTAGTCTTATTTTTATCGACCTTAATTTTAATTTTTTGTTATTGTTGTTAATAAACTTGTATTCAATTGTTAAAAATTGTATTAAATCATCATTTCTTGGTCACATACAGTAATAGAGCTTATGTTCTTGTAGCTAGATTCGTGCACAGTATGTCTATATAAATGGGGATGTATACTAGTGCTTTTGGGGCATCCAGCAATGATCAATCATCATCATCCTGATTGGTGCATAAGATTATATTCTTTAAAACTCATGCACTATCTTTAATTTTAGTTTAGTCTCATTAAAAATTTAAGTTTATAGTTGGCCAGTATATTAATGGTACTTAAGTGGCCAGAGCATTGATGATGTTCAGCATGTTTTAATATCCCAGCATTATTGTTTATAGTTTCAGGTTATGTATTCTGGTGGATTCACACTTAGTTTGTACCTCTAAATTAATGGTTAAACAATTGTCCCAAGCTGGAAATGGCTCAATAGTTAGCCTGGTATACAGAAGACCCATTTTTAATCTAGTCACAAGGTTGACTGTTGATTTATATTTTTTATTGTTCAAATCCAATCACAAGATTGACTGTTGATTTATATTATTTATTGTTCAAATCCAGTTACAAGATTGACTGTTGATTTTATTCTGATGTAGTTTGATTTGATCATTCATGATGGATGATTATTTCTTTTGAGTGAGTACTTTTACTTTTTTTATAATTATAATGCTGGTGGATTTATAGTTAATCATAGTTACTCTAAGGCAGGGGTCCCCAACCTTTTTGCACTTAAGAGCACATTCTATAATATCAGCCAGGTGGCGGGCACCATTTATTTTTTAATGTAAATTTATAGTTGGATATTGTTAATAATACACATAATGGACAAAAAAATATTTATTTCAAAAATAAAATTTTAACATATAATTAACGTTTATATTTTTACGCTATAAAAGTATAGTATGCCCTACAATTTGATTACAATATAATACAATAATTTGTAAGAAATTTTAAAAATTAAATTTATTTGTATCAGATAAACAATTTTTTATCGTGTTCGGATAGCGGCAGGCACACATAAAATGGTCTGCGGGCACCATGTTTCCTGCAGGCATAGGGTTGGGGACCCCTGCTCTAAGGAGTGACTGACTGATCTCTGAGTTCTCTTGATTTCATGCTCCCCTTAAATATATACTTTTGTAAATTTTAAATTTAATTTTAAAATTTTGTTTATTTGATGATTTTCCTATCACCCTGATCCCTCCCCTGTTACAATATATATATAAACTTCTAAAAGCTATATCTAATAAATAAATCTTCATGTCTTTTTAATGCAAAATTAATTAAATCAAATTAGCAACATCATCACTATATTATAATGAAGTGGATTCCTCAACCACATGTTGGTCAAGTATATATTCTTCCCATATGGTAAAAAATTATTTTAGTAAATATCTTGAAAAGACTAACCATAATCTTAAGTATTAGGCAGTCCTTATATTGTGATATAACTTATGACATTTTTGGTAGGAGAAAAGGATTTCATTCAAAACTAGTTGTAGATTATTTTGACCATTCTAACTACATAAAGAAAAAATAGTTAAAAAATATAAAAATAAAAAATTAAAGTTGATTATACAAAATAATGTAAGAAACACAATCACCATATATTACTTAATCTTTTAGCTTGTTTATTTTATATACCGGTTTGCAGTGAATTTTATTTTCCAAAAGACTTCAATTCTTTCTCTAATGTAGTTCAACTCTTCATTGTATTTTATCCAAAACCATAATTTCTAAAGAAAGCAATAAATATTGCACTTTTTTAAATCTTTAAGCTAATTTTTTATAATATAAAATGGGGTTCATCCATGAAAAATATATTAAACTTTATCATAAAATTATTTTTTATAAGTCTGTTATTGTTTAATTAATTTATATGTCCAATTCAATAAAAATATATTTTCTTTTATAATAGTAGATTAAATAGCATCAAATTCTGCTAGCTGAAAAGCAAGCTAATATGATCTTAATATATTTTTAGAATCTTTCAAAGTATTTTTAAATGAAGTGTTTTCATTACATATATATCACATTAGTAGGAGTAAACATCTTATTTCCATTAAATAAAATGAAACAAAATAACAGTTCTTAATATTAGCCTTTCAGCTGAAATAATTATATCATTACAATGAAATATCTTCAGTTTTATGCAATAGCAATGCACCAAAAACTACATTTTTTTTTTAGCATATTGAAATACACTGTAGAAAAGCCCAACTTTCTATCTAAATAACTATCGAAACACTTAAATTTATTTATATTTTCAAAGTATTAATTGTCATCTAAAACAAATTGTTACAGATTTTTTTTTATGTCACTTGCTGATATGGCGCTTAAGTTTTGAATATTAATTACTAAACTAAAATTCTATAGATTATATTTTTAATTATCAGATACTGTAAATTTAGAAATCTAGAAGATAATTTTTTTTTGCTTTTTGCTTTTAAATGCTTTAAATTATTATAAATTTACACTGCATTTTAAAAATTTCTTTAAATGACTGCCTCTACAAAAAGATCTGTTGTAAAATATGGAAAAATTATCATTTGAAATATGCATTCCTATTAACATCGGTTTTATTTCTAATGCCTAAGATAATTCATTAAAAGCATTGATGCTTTTTTCCATTATAATATGAAGCTGTTTTATGTGAATAAATTTTGGTGAACAACCAGATAATTTCAAATACTGATACAAAATTTTTCAACTAACTGCATTAAATTCCATAATCAAATCAATAAAAACAATATATAAATCATATATTTGCTCAAGATATTTAGAAGTGTTTGTAGTGCTTTTTCATGTATAAAACCATTTTGAGAAACAATTTATTCAACAAAATTCTTGAAAATACTGTTGCAGTAAAGAATAATATTGATATCTACAATGAACTGTCTCAATATCATTAAGATAGATATTTTTGTATAAATATAAATGAAAATACATGAAAGCAGTCAACACTTAAACAATACCAATCAACAATCTCAGACTGTTGTCCTCTGAATTTTTGTATTGTTATTCAAAAGATGATCAAAAAAGTAATACAAGTTTTTTTTTTAAATATTTACTGAAATATAATTTTGTAAAGACGAGCAATATATTTAAATTTTGTATTTAATAGTGGTATTTTCAATATATGAGTGCCATCTATGGATTAATATTTCATGTTTTTCAGATCCATTTGTTAATTTTAATGCATCAAAATAATAATAATAATAAAACTAAAGTGACCATGTTCAACAAATTACTATATTACCTTTGTAATTTCAATCCATTAATTGATTTCAAAACTTCTTGTCAGTTATTAAATCTTTGTCTTTAAATTTTTATATTGCTTATGAAGAAAATTAATGTATTTTATTGTGCAGTTTTAATTCACCAATTGATTTGAAATCTTTTTATATTAGTGCATTTCTACCTATAAATCTTTATATTGTTTATGAAGATCTACATTCATTTTATTATTTTGCAAATAAAAATGCCATATTTTATTTTAATTAAGTCACTAACAATAAAATCATTGTTAGAAAATCAGTCAGGATTTTTTAAAATCCAATAATAGACTTTCTCATATCTAAAATACATTCCTTAAAAGAATTCCATGCTTCAACTATAATATGACAAGCTTAAAAATCCATATTGGTAATTTTAGGGGTTAATACTTGATGAAATTTAGCATGAGTAGCAATTGTTTTTAAAAAAGAAATACCAAGTTTCCTACCAATATACTTGAAGCAGGATTTGTCTTTAATTAAATTATTTTAGCATTGGAGCATATTAATGATTTGTCCAGTGATATATATCTGTAAGTGATCATTTAATTTAATTTTTTTTACATTCTGCCTCTAATTATAATGTAATCCAGATGATACCTGTTTGAGCATGGATATGTCAAAGTATTTTTGATAATCCAGCTATGTGCTGCACAAAAATTCAACAACAACAGATCATTTGGTTTACTGAATCAATATTATTTCCATAATTTTGAGATAAATGTATTGTTTGTTATGTTTAGTTTGAAGCCTGACATTTAGTAGAAAGTATCATGAAGAGATTTGAATATTGCATAAAATAAATAACAATATTCCAGAGTGAAATAAATTAAAATGTTTTATTTATATTTTCAACTAGTAATTATAAAGCAATAAATGGTACATTAATCATAATAGGTCATATATCAACAAGAAATAAATATATTTATATATTATAAACCTGTATAATATTATTTACAATACTTATCTAAACTGCATTCTAAGCCTTGGAATATATAGAACTTATAATAAAGACTGGGTAGGGCTTTAAACTAAGTACTAGATTCCCTTTCTACTCTAACTGGTACAGTCAGAGAATCTGTATATCCAAAGTTTTCTGGAAATAAAAAAAAAGGATATAGAACTAAAAAATGGTAGCACCAGAATGCAATATAACTGAATTTAGTGATAACAATGCTGCAGAGAGTCAAATAGATGTAAAACATTTAAATAAATATTTTAATGTCAATTCTACAAATGATGTTACAAAAGTTGCCACCTTACTCTTATTTGCAGATCCCAGTGTTATAGAAACAGCAAATTGACTTTGCAAACCTGATAAACCTGAAAGTATTATTTAGAATTAGAACTTTCCAAACATATAACTCATTTCTATTTGCATAATAGATGTCGAGAGAAGATGGGAGTTGTAAAGATTATCACACAACCTTAATGACACAATTTTAAGAGAATTAGTAAGTAAATGTTTATATAGTCAATATCTTGATGAAACTTATTAGATCAAATCTAATGGGTCACATCTGATATAAATTTATGGCAGAAACTTTTAGCAATATCCAACCTGCTAGATAATTTTATGAATCTTATACAATAATGTTTCAAAGCATAGCACTGTTCCTACATGCATTAATGTTTCTGTGAAAAAAATATCTTTAAAATGCTATTGATTTGATATTATTCAGTAGGAAATAATAACAATAACAACTTCTCCCTGAAATTTCTCATCTAATACATAAGCATAAACATTAGTAAAATAGGTACAGGTAATATTGTATAAAACAGATTTTAATGTTAATTTTTCACTGATTACATCTCAGTGAATCCACCATTATGTAGTTAATCTCCTTTCACTCAATGATTTGCAGTTCCATAAAAGCTTGCAGCTATTTATTATTTTTACTTAAAGTTCCATTCTTTAGAAAATCTTGTCTTCCATTTAAATTTTAAAGTCTTGTATCAGACAAAAGTTCACTTATTCTATGTATGTTATATTTAGGAAAAAAACTACTTATTGTTATTACTACCATTATCTTTTTGTTTCACCACCATTTACTATTACTGATTTTACAACTTTATACACTTTAATGAACAATCTATTAAGTGCAGGGATTAATCTGGTTGTGAGAGCCATTTTCATGTTACTTTTCTAAATCACCCATTTTTGTGGAAGCAGGGTAGGGGGTCTAAACATTATTTTTTAATATGCGATAATTTAGTTAAATGAAGCTTCTGTAACTAATGCAATTTCAAAATTAAGATAATATTTAATGACTTCTAATTTTCTAAATCAGTTCTTTTCAAAATTTTAACACCACAGAAAACTTTGTAAAAAATATACTTTTCTGTCCATGTAATTTTAAGTATGGAAAGTTGGTTCTTGAAAAGAGATGACCAAGGACATTAGAAGTTAGTAATGTCTGGGCCCTATGCTAACTTACATGATTGTAAAAAAATAAGAGAAGTATAGAAAGGATATAGAAATGATCATATTGATTCAACATTTAATCTTTGAATAGTCTGCATCTTATTCTACAAAGAATCAGGAAATATTTTTGATTAGTTAACCAACCTATCTAAAAAATATCTTCTCTTCCATTTGTAAAATTCATTAGTAACTTGATTTCAGAACTTAAGACTGCTTGATAACTAATGGTTATGACTGAATAAGTTTAATATCTTTAAAACATCTCACCTGAAATTCTAGCAACTAATAGATTTTCAGATTAGCCTTGGTATCTGTTGTGAAGTTATCATTGTTTTAAAATGTAAGATTGTAACTTCTGAAATATCTTAATTTAACAGTTGAAACAATACAATAATAATTCTTAAACCTCAAAAGAAGAAAAAAATATTTATTTTTGCATTGCATACCTTTGAAGACCTTATTGTTTATTTTTTTTAACTGGAGAAATATATATTGGTTATCCTGATATATTCAAAATGCATGATTTTCCATTAGTTATATATATCACACAAATCATAGTTGTTTTTTTTACCAAAAATAGAATAATGCTAAGTGGGGTAATTAACTATAAATTACAGTTAATCAGCAATTAAGTTTGTTAAAACTATTAAAAGCTTTTTAAAAATGTTTGTTAAGGGATTAAGTGGTCATGAAGAAAAATAGATGATTCTGATGAAATTTACATTATTACATTGTCAATATAATGTTAAATAATTATTTTTTTT
Source organism: Epiperipatus broadwayi (assembly GCA_028023455.1). Lineage (NCBI taxonomy): Eukaryota > Metazoa > Onychophora > Udeonychophora > Euonychophora > Peripatidae > Epiperipatus > Epiperipatus broadwayi. The sequence goes on from JAQFVV010012404.1 coordinate 9,539,211, forward strand.
ATGTATTTTCTCATTAAAATTATTCCCTTATTCTTTTTTAAATACTTTTAGATACATTTGTTGCTTTGTATATGTGCAAGGACTCACAGATTCCTAAGCAGATAAAACCTTTTTGCAGCCCAAGAACTTGTAACATTGCTAAGAGAGATTATTGCTCTGAAATACATATTTTTCACCATTAATTTTTTATATGTATATGTGTGTAAAGTTTATTTCACTAGAAGCAAGTATATAAACTAAGTAATGAAATTAATTTACACTACTCCTAAAGTTATCAAACCAGAGAAAAAGATAGCAAACTGACTCCTCTCACCATATATATGTCATGCATATAGTATTTATGTGCATTAATGAAGAACAAATTAGTTGTCAAATATAGACACTATTATTTTAGCTAAATACATTTTTGATACAACACACTATAATCATGACTTTCAATTGTTCTCATGATTATGGTGTATCACATTGAAAATGCATTTGACTATGATATCTATGTACATGTTTGTGCATAATTTATTACTTATGAAGATAATAAAATGTGAAACACAAATTCTCAAATGAGTTAGGGATCTAAATACCTGAATTTTTTTTACCAGCTATGATAGCCTAACTTTTCATACAAGCACCCATACAAGTATCATGCTTGCATAGCAATTGTTTTCAAAGCTTGAATATTTTTACATTCATATATGTATGTACATGGTAATAAGACTTTTATAAGAATTATGTATTTATTTATATATTAATTAAATGCATACATTAAATACATAAGCTAAATTAGAAATTATAATAAACTAAATGATCCCTGTTGATATTAAATACTCAAATCACAGATTTAAGTCATAAAATCCCCCAAAATATTTGGTTATCATACCAATGTAAACAATAAAATAGACAAATATCTCATCATAATGTGTTTTGATTTGTCTTTACTAAGTGGTTATGGAAATAAAAACAATGACTCAGCATTTACATTAAGTTATAAATATTTAAATTAGACACAATCTAGGATTTATATTAATCTGGGTAAAACTTCAAATTTTTTTAGGCTTCAAATGAATGTAGGAATTTCTTTTAAGTAGCCAGAGTATAACCAATTTAACGATCAAATATTATGTGGTAAATTAATATCCAGTTACTGTTACTTAGAGAAACAAGATGAAAAACTTCAAATAAATATAGGATTCTCTTTTAGACCCATAGCCAATTTAACCATCCAATATTATTTGGTAAATTAATATCCAGCTACTGTTACTTAGAGAAACAAGATGAAAAGCTATAAACACCCCTGATAAATAATGCCTTTATTTGTTTAATGAGGGACTATTAAAGATGCCTTTGTTTTGCAATAATTTATGCAAATTAATTAAGAAGTTTTGCTTTTAATTTAAACTTTTTTTTCTTAGTTTTTGGACTGGTATTATGTAGATGACCACAATATTCTCTTTAATTTAAATGATGATTTACAAAATGTACTTAACATTCTTAATGCAACTATAAAGAATTTGTTATAGTAATCAATGCTTTAAAAAACTTGGATATTTTGTCAGTCAATAATTGAATCAAAATATTACATAACTTTTTAAAAGGCTTAGCTGATTAGGAGTCTGAGAATAGGAATTAATGTCAATTTGTAAATAATTTTTTAGGTAGAAAGGTGGATTTGAATATTGAAGGACAGTATAAGCTCCTGTATGCTGTTGCTGAATTTAATTAGTTTGATATTTTATTATTATATTGTAACGGGCACAGATGTCGTTACATTGTTTTTTTTATTAGTAAACATGAAAAAAATAAAAGTTTGCAAATAAAACTTTTTTTTTAAAAAATTAAAAATTGAAAATTAAAATTCTATACTAAACTCGTATCTATATAATCACACAGATGAAAAAAATTATTAAAATAAAACTTTATTAAAGAAAAAGTATTTTAAAACTAAATTGTCAGTAAAGATTTAAGGATAAAAATATATCTAAGTTTGTACAAAACAAATTAATTAATGTTATTGAAAAAATGGAAATGATTAATTTAATTAGTCAAATGTAAACTAGCCTTGGGCATTTAAATGTATAAGCATCGGTCAGATAGGAAAACAATAGAAACTAATAGCCAATGAATGAAAAACAATGGAATCGGACCTCAGCAAAAGGACCATCATATCGTCATGACGTAATGTCCATTGGATCTGAAAGGCTACTATAAAAAGTGAGTGGAATAATAGATTATGGGGAGATGTGACTATATGTGTTAGTGCGGAGTTGAAGGAGAAGGGATTGAAAAGACGCACTCTTCAATCTCTTCAGTTGTTATAAAAAAAAAATTTTTTTTGTTTTGACTTACGTATCTGCCTACTTTATAAATTTTTCTAGGTTCAAATGCCTAGATGGTGCCCTGTAGTGTAGATTACGTTAAGCTCTACTTCTCTGGATCGTTATAATTGGTCTCCCAACTGGGGCCGATGTTTAATAAACCACGTATGCCCTGAGTAAATTTCTTTTGTCAAAGTGAAATATTCTTATCTATTTACATAAAGCTGTATACGTTAAATCTTATAAAAGCACTGCCAGAAAGAAATTGCACATATATTAAACACGAGAAAGTATAAATAATTTTAAATTGTATTTTGTTAAAAAGAAAGTCAAAAGGTTGCAATTATTATGTTTTTTTGTTTGTTAATATATATTATGCTTTAACGTGTATAGGCGCGCACAGCCACGTAAGTTTATGATCTATGATCGTAAATGTGGTACCTTTGGGAATTACATCAGTGTAACTCTATGTATGCATTTCAATCAGTCATAAATAATTTGGTATTTATAATTATGCTGCAAATATACACGTATAAACCTATTATCTTTCAAAACGTATTTACTTCAATGCAACCTTCCTAAATAAATAACTTGTTTGTCATGCCGTGTGTAAAAATAAAATGTATAAAAAAATAGAACGCTTGGGGGGAGGAGGCGTAGACATAAATGGTCCTTTAGGAAAGTGATAGTAAACATTTTTTTTTGTATATAGTCTTTATACTAACCGAAGGTTTGTAAATTTTGTTAATCGTGTACCGTAATTACTAACCCTAAGTAAAAAAAAATTTTTTTAAGCAAGTTTATTGATATGTAATGGGCACAGACATCGTTACATTGTTTTTTTTATTAGTAAACATGAAAAAAATAAAAGTTCGCAAATAAAACTTTTTTTTTAAAAAATTGAAAATTAAAATTCTATACTAAACTCGTATCTATATAATTGCACAGATGAAAAAAATTATTAAAATAAAACTTTATTAAAGAAAAAGTATTTTAAAACTAAATTGTCAGTAAAGATTTAAAGATAAAAATATATCTAAGTTTGTACAAAACAAATTAATTAATGTTATTGAAAAAATGGAAAAGATTAATTTAATTAGTCAAATGTAAACTAGACTTGGGCATTTAAATCTATAAGCATCGGTCAGATAGGAAAACAATAGAAACTAATAGCCAATGAATGAAAAACAATGGAATCGGACCTCAGCAAAAGGATCATCATATCGTTGTGACGTAATGTCCATTAGATCTGAAAGGCTACTATAAAAAGTGAGTGGAATAATAGATTATGGGGAGATGTGACTATATGTCTTAGTGCGGAGTTGAAGGAGAAGGGATTGAAAAGACGCACTCTTCAATCCCTTCAGTTGTTAAAAAAAGAAATGAAACATCGCTTTTCTTATACTGAGGACAACAGGATCATTGGGGGATTTAATGTGAATTCCAAATGGCATACAATAGATAAAGAGGAACGTTTTAAAAATTGTAAGAACTTTAAAAACATTTTGAAACACTAAGAACTTTAAAATATAAACTTTCTCAGTCTTTAATTTATAAGAAATAGAATCCTATCTGACCAACGTTATTTATTAATTAGTTATAATTTTATTTAAGGTATTTCTTCTGTAAAATCATTTCCATTTATTTATTTATTTATTTGTTCTTTAAGTTTTATTATGATTTCTGTTTTTCATTAAACTAGTTATATAAATGTTAAATTTAAGTCGGGCATGAATGGCTATATAGATTTGTAAAGTTATATATATAATTTAAGGGAGGTTAATCTTAGGTTATTCGTTTCGTAATTGAATTAGCTCAATGGATTGGATATATTTGTGTCATTAGTAGATGTAGTATGAGATCCGCTACGGGCAGGATTGCATATATATGCCACCACCTTCTGTTTGCCTATGGATGGGTTTGTAAGTCGACAAAGGACCACAGTCCATTCCTATGGAGTTTTTTGTTTATTGTTCTACTCGCCAAAAGATGTAGCATTCCTGTTGGTGGAGAGACAATGTCTTCTCTAACTCTACTTACTGTTCAGATGTACATTCCTGACAGTATAATATTTTGTGTTGTTGTATTTTCATGCTACATTGAATACATAAATGTATCAGATGGATTGTGCCAGTCTGACTGCGAACTTTTGGCCTAAGGTTAGGTAAGGGAAATAATCACATGATCACATTTCCTATACTAGCACATTAATTGTTGATAAACAGAGCAAAACTCTCCATACAGTATTGCCACCTGTGCTAAACAGAGAAATCAATGGATGCCAGAAGGCTTGTGCATAAAATCCCTATCTAATGCCTACTCATCCAATATCCCCAGACTAGTTTCTGGCTTGTGGCCTTCGTCAGTGAGGAGCTTTGGATCTGAGAGCACTGCATCTAGATCTTAGGATCTAATGCAACCCTCTAGCAACCACCTTTTATCTCCACTTAACTACAAAACTATGAGAATGAAATTGACTATATAAGCTATTGAGCTTAGATTGAAAATATTTTTTGTGTTTTCAATTTCATTCTCATAGTTTTGTAGTTAAGTGGAGATAAAAGGTGATTGCTAGAGGGTTGCATTAGATCCTAAGATCTAGATGCAGTGCTCTCAGATCCAAAGCTCCTCACTGACGAAGGCCACGAGCCAGAAACTAGTCTGGGGATATTGGATGAGTAGGCATTAGATAGGGATTTTATGCACAAGCCTTCTGGCATCCATTGATTTCTCTGTTTAGCACAGGTGGCAATACTGTATGGAGAGTTTTGCTCTGTTTATCAACAATTAATGTGCTAGTATAGGAAATGTGATCATGTGATGCTTAATGGTTTAACACCAGTCCTGCCTAATAGGACAGTGGTGGCTATGGTTGTAAAAGAGCCAAAGACACCAAAATGTATGGGTGCTGAACTGAGTTCAGACCCATATGACTATATAAGCTATTGAGCATAGATTGAAAATATTTTTTGTGTTTTCAATTTCATTCTCATAGTTTTGTAGTTAAGTGGAGATAAAAGGTGGTTGCTAGAGGGTTGCATTAGATCTTAAGATCTAGATGCAGTGCTCTCAGATCTAAAGCTCCTCACTGACGAAGGCCACAAGCCAGAAACTAGTCTGGGGATATTGGATGAGTAGGCATTAGATAGGGATTTTATGCACAAGCCTTCTGGCATCCATTGATTTCTCTGTTTAGCACAGGTGGCAATACTGTATGGAGAGTTTTGCTCTGTTTATCAACAATTAATGTGCTAGTATAGGAAATGTGATCATGTGATGCTTAATGGTTTAACACCAGTCCTGCCTAATAGGACAGTGGTGGCTATGGTTGTAAAAGAGCCAAAGACACCAAAATGTATGGGTGCTGAACTGAGTTCAGACCCATATGACTATATAAGCTATTGAGCTTAGATTGAAAATATTTTTTGTGTTTTCAATTTCATTCTCATAGTTTTGGTGGTTGCTAGAGGGTTGCATTAGATCCTAAGATCTAGATGCAGTGCTCTCAGATCCAAAGTTTCTCACTGACGAAGGCCACAAGCCAGAAACTAGTCTGGGGATATTGGATGAGTAGGCATTAGATAGGGATTTTATGCACAAGCCTTCTGGCATCCATTGATTTCTCTGTTTAACACAGGTGGCAATACTGTATGGAGAGTTTTGCTCTGTTAAGGGAAAGAATGTTTTCTTTTCAAATGCAAATCTATGTAGTCTATTCATACTCAACACTAAATAAAAATGCATTAAATTTAGGTTGGGTATAGACGCTTGCATGGGTTCGTTACCAGTTAATTATGTTTTTGGTTTTCATATTTGATCAAAATATATAGACATTCGGTAAATACTGATACCTTACGGTGAGTATCTAAGATGTATTTATGTCGGATGTCTTTTAAGTTATTGGTGTTTTGTGGCATCTTATGATGAATGCTGGGTTCTTATAAATTTCCCTCTGCAATTGACTTTATCAATGACTTTGTATTTTGATCGGTTATGTTTATTTTGAAATGTTTTTAACCGTGTAATCTATGTAACCGATCTATACTCAACATTATAAAACAAACTTTCATAAATCCATCTGTGCGAACTTAATTAAAATGTAAACTTATAATATTATAAAAATTAAAATGTAAATTTAAATTCTAAAATCAAATTAAAATTTAAAATAAACATACTAAAATAAAAATGTTAAATTTTATATATATGTGCGTAAATAAATGTTTGTATGTTAATTACTGGCAGTGGCTTATTTTATTCTTTTTTTAAAATATTCTTAGATAAGAATTTATTGTAAATATAAATCTCAGCTGTTCCATTGAGCTAGTGACAATGGGCTAACGTCCGGATATCAAAATATATAAAATAAAAAATAAAATTTTTTTTGTTTTGACTTACGTATCTGCCTACTTTATAAATTTTTCTAGGTTCAAATGCCTAGATGGCGCCCTGTAGTGTAGATTATGTTAAGCTCCCTTTACCCGGATCATTATAATATATGGGGCTGTTTTTTTTCTAAATATATTATATGGAGGGTAAAACATAGACCACCTATTAATGTAATAAAAGCACCAGAAAATTTTCATTGAAAGATGTACTTAATATCATAAAAGTATAATGGCAAAATAATTAAATCAATTGGCAAGGTAATTGGCTTGTTGAAATGTGAATTTACAATTACAAAGACTCATCTTCATTGGATTCGGCACGAAAATCAGAAATAAAAAAAAACATGCTTTTTACAAGAGTAATTTATGGTAAATTTAAATATGGTTTTTATGTTAGAGATAGATCCCTTTTATATCACTATATCAATTGCTTATATTGGGAAAATATACTAAAAGTTTTAAAGATTATATATCTAACTGAAACACGGGCTTATTATATACCTGTGTCTATATATGTAATATAGGGTATATGAGCACAGACTTTCAGATGACCCATCACTCTCCACTCTATCTAATATCACTGATACACTCAAGCACATATATGCTGAAAAGATAAATAATCACCAATATACGTATTTCATGCTAAACCAGCAATCATCAGTTGGTCCAGATTATCATCTCCCACACATATATACCATAAGTGCTCAAATATATATTAAGATAGACAATCTTCATACTTTAATGGACAGGCTCCAATCTACTACACACTCCAACTCTTCAACCGTCCATCCAATTGAAAATCTGATGATGGAATGCTCAAAGGCCACCCTGAGGCTGAGATTCTTATCACACCCATGTTGACCTAAGGTCAGTCTGACTCCACCTGTACAGGACATAATCCATTTAATACATATGCAAGGATGGGCAGACATCCCTACAATGTAATAACTGAAACAGGCTTATTATATACCTGTGTCTATATATGTAATATAGGGTATATGAGCACAGACTTTCAGATAGCACATCACTCTCCACTCTATCTAATAACACTGATACACCCAAGCACATATATGCTGAAAAGATAAATAATCACCAATATACGTATTTCAGGCTAGACCAGCAATCATCAGTTGGTCCAGATTATCTCCCACACACATATATACCATAAGTGCTAAGTGTGACAAGAATCTCGGCCTCAGGGTGGCCTTTGAGCATTCCATCATCAGATTTTCAATTGGATGGACGGTTGAAGAGTTGGAGTGTGTAGTAGATTGGAGTCTGTCCATTAAAGTATGAAGATTGTCTATCTTAATATATATTTGAGCACTTATGGTATATATGTGTGTGGGAGATGATAATCTGGACCAACTGATGATTTCTGGTTTAGCATGAAATACGTATATTGGTGATTATTTATCTTTTCAGCATATATGTGCTTGAGTGTATCAGTGTTATTAGATAGAGTGGAGAGTGATAAGATTATATATTTGTATTTCATTGACTGATTTGTACAATCGTTATCTTTTTAACTTTTTTTTTACTCTTTCTCTCTTTTTTAAAATCTCCAGAATAATTTTTTTAAATGAATAAGGATATTATACTTATTTATTGGCCAGTAAATTAAATGAATATCTTAATCTTATCTAGAGAGTAAAACAAGAAAAAAATAAAATTGATTAAAACTCTCACCACCTGGCAGTTAATGATCTTTGATTTAGGTTTTTTTTTTTTTTTTAAACCTGCATATATTGTAACAAAGATTTAAATAGTTAAAAGGACAAATTAAAAAAGGTTTTGAAATATATACATATTAGTCTTTCACTCCACGAAATTCCTATAGTCAGTAATAATAAAAAAATCCTAAATAAAGTCTTCACAAGAATTAGATTATGTAAGATCTTTAAAAAGGTTCTGATTTACAGAAACAAAAAAATAAAAGTAGATTGCCAACATTTTATTTTTATCCTTTTCAATGCTTTTAGACTTGAAATATTGTTGTGTTTCACTTGTATTGCATATTTTATCAGGAAGTTGACAGTTTTATGTATTGTTTATTTTTGTTTTTATTTAACTGTCTTTGTAAAACAATCGCGAGTAGGAAGAGACAAAAGCTCATTTAATTCGTAATTTTATATAATCCTAAAATATTAGCTAGGTTGGAAAAATATGATTTGTGGACTATGAGGATCTGTTTAAAATTCTGAATAGAACAAATACTTTAAATAATTTTGAGAAAACAATCTATTCCAGTCTTATAAAAGCTCATAGTTGCAAAAATGTAAAAAGTCTGTGATCTATATATATAAATTAACTACGGAAATAGCAAGGCAATATTTCATGTCTCATACATTCTCCTTAGGTTGAAGTGTCCTGATAGCTTGCTGTGGCAATGTCTAAAATCACACTATACTGTATATACTTTATAATTTTTTCATTTTCCTTTTTTTTGTTAACAGAATATTAAAAATAATAAATTAACAAGGTTAAAAAGAAACTTTCTGACTATTTTGAGTTAACTAATATTTTGCATTAACTAATATATTAAAATTATTGATAACATATATAAGGAAAGAGAAGAATAAAGCTCTTCATAAACTGTCAAGTCTTTTTATAATTTTCAAGAATTTTTCTACATCTATGGATCTCAGACTTTTTAAAAACTTGTAATCTGATCCATTCTAACAATATATATATATATTCTGCCAATGAGCCCTTTACACATGTAATCCAAAATTAATTCAATTTTATTTTTTAACTATGAACACTTTTACAATATATAAATAAACAATGTAAAATCAAATGATTTGATATTAAAGTATCAGTAATCAATCATTGCAATGATCGTTTATTAATTAGCCTATTTTTATATGGCAAAATGGTTAGACAGAATCATATTAAACTCATTTTATTATTTAAATCTGTATATATATCTTGTAGAATGATTAACTGACTTTTTATTCATGTTATTTAACAATCAAACAACGAATATTTTCAGCATAATGATTAGAGTTTTACATCATCTCAGTTTTTTTTACATATAATTCTGTGCACTGTTTATTTATTTAATTGCCTATTTAAATGTGGATTTATTGTACAAGGTTTAATATGATTTTGATATGTTCAATAGATCATTGCATCAGTTATTAATATATTAATACCACATCATTGGGTTTCACATTATTAATATGTAAAAAAAGTATTTGTGTGAATAATTGAGAGTGCTTTAAGCATCTAATAAGATGTGTTATCCCAAAGTATGTGTATCCTATAAATTGATTGGTCTTTTTTCCTCTATGTGATATAATTATCATAAATCAAATATTTCTAGCATTGTGATTGTATTTAGAGACATTTTTATTAATGTATTTCTGTCCACAATATATTATGAAACTTAATTTTCAAACAATTTAATTTTGATTGATAGAAATAAGGAATTGATTATCAATTATTATTGATATTTCTATTATCATAGCTGCTATGTATATAAAAGTCCAATTAAACAATACATTCCAGATATTTAAAAATGATTGGTCAAAAAAAATTAAATCAAGAAACACAGAACATTATAGAAATATAGATACTAATTTCGGACAACTCCCAGAGATCTAGAATCCATGATCCCAGTTAAGTTTTGTCAAAGGTGTCAAAAGATTTTGGGGAGTTAGATCTGTTAACATTTGATATATGATGTTTATATATTTCAATTAGTAGTTAAGCATTGTATTCAGCTAATAAGTATGTATGAAGGTTGCTTTTTCCTGATTGATTTATTATTTATAAATTTTGAGTAAAGGTTTACTTAAACCATAATGGAAGAATTGTACATCATCATTATGAGTCATGGTGAATGAACTTGTAATAAAAATAACAAGAAACAAAAATAAATTATTCATGAAATTTAATACAACAATATCAGGCAATAATGTTAGGGCAGACTACTGTATAAGAGTTTAATGTGAATGATGAAGATGATTGGCAAATCTATGTTTCACAATTTTTTCTTTATAACAGAAATTAAAATGATAAAAGAAAGAATGCTTGTATTCCTTTCCTTTTGAATATGAAGATAATCAAGATCACAAACAAATTGTGCAACCTAAGAAAACAGAGAAATATATTTACTAAAAAGATACAAAAAAATTATTTAATTCAGAACCGATTCCATATAGAAGATTACTTTGTTCAGAGCAGATGACAAAGAAAAAGTGAGAAAATGGAGATTATAATTTAGCATCTTTGAGAATTAGCAAAACAATGTGTTTTTTAGAAAATACATGAAGGAAGTACTCCTCAAACAATTATTGATAAGGTAATTCAAAGTGAAAGTATTATGACAATTATTAGCATTTGATAATAAAACTTATAAGGAAGAAATAGGCAAGAGAATAACATATGAATTGGTAGATTAGACTAAGAATTTCAGATCTTAATAATACATAGGAAGGAGCCAGACTCCTCAGAAAATTAATAATAATCAAGAAATAATGGAAATGAGGAAAATTTGAAGAAGCTTTATTGCTACTGTTGTGATAATAAAAGTAACATGGCTTCCAAATGTAAATAGAAGGGCAGAAAAATATCAAAAGTATAAACAATAAAGTCATCTAGAAAAAGTCTGCAAAATTGGAAATCCTACAGGTTAGAGTCAATAAACATGAGGAGGAAAATGTAAAAATAAAAAAATCTCAAATTAATAAAAGCCAAATGTGCTGATCCTTTCCTTACATATATATATATATTTGCAGAGTTAAGACTCAGGTGGAAATAGCAACTCATGAATTTTGAATATAATTTTAAAAGACTGGAATAACAAAGCAAGTGGGTTTGAACCATATTCTGATATTATAGGACCCAAAAATGAGACAAATGGGCAAAAATTAAAACACTAGATCAAGTGAAAGCATCAATAAGGCTGGGGGGAAAAACAAAGTTAGAGCTACATACATTTAATAACCATATATATGCCATTAGTTTTTAAATTATTAAGGATTAAATTGAGGCAAGTTGAAATTTCCCAGTCCATTTAAGATATGATAAGGAAGCATTGTAATAAAAACAATAGAATTAATAATGGCCAAAGAGATCAAACTAGCTGAAAACTGTAGAAATTACTCTTACTGATGATTCTGAAACCCAATGGTCAAGTAGGCATATGCATGGGAGAGTTGGATAAATATGTTGAGAAAAACGCCTACTAAGAGAGAAATATAAGATAACTAGTTTTACTCCAAAACTGCTTATTCTTTGCAAAATTAGACAATTCTTGTGAGGAATTAGCCAAAATGTTAAATTATAACCACTCACATAAGCCTATTTAATTATAATAGGTTGCCACTCAGATTTACAAACACCCCTAATATATTTTAATCAAAGATCATCAAGAATTTTAAGGTGATGGAAGGAATGATTTAAAATTGTTCACATTTTAATAACAGGAATATTGGAGGAAATGTTAAAGATAAAGACAGTGTATTATCAATTAGAAAATTTTGGAGCATTTTAAAATCAAAAGAAATATCTGAAAAGCATAAGAATTAGAGTTTTTGAATCACATCATCTTCAAGAAAGGTAAGTCACTATCACTGGGGAAAGTTCAAGCCATAATGAATGCACTGAGATTAAGCTCAATAAAGGAATTATGAATATCATTGTTAATTTTTTTAAAGATTTCTAAAGGGGAAAAATCATAACTAGACCATTTTATAATTTCCTAATGAAGGAGAAGAATGAAAATGGGGAAAATCTCAAGAGAAAGCTTTTCAGATGACAAAATAATTACTAGAATCCACTAGTCTATTAGTCCATTATAATGGTGAATTAGGAATTACACTAATAAAAAATGCATCTTCATATTGCATAGATGAATCATCCTCAAGATAAACTGATTGTAAAAAGTCAATAGTTTATGTATCTTGCATTCTATCAAAAAGCTGAGAACAATTATAGCCATCTGGATAAAAAAATCCTGATCATAATACCTGGAATGAGGAAATTTCACTAATATCTTTGTAGCAATAAATTTTCAATAGTTATTCTAGATCAATTAAGTCCCATGAATGTTGACTTAGCAAACATTATTTATATATAATTATGAGTTGAGCTATAAAATGGAAAGCCAAATATCTCATGTCAACAATTAACCGGGTTTTCAGATATCCAAGAGCCATATCCAGAAATTACAGAAATAATTTTATAGATGTAATGAAAAAAAGGTACTTTAACAGCTTACATAGAATCAGGGATCTGGGTTATCAAAAAATAAATAAATAATGGGTAACCATATAGCTGTTTAAATTATTTATCACTTGTCTTTTGAAATGCAAAAGTTATATCTATATCAAAGAGATGTGTATTGTTTTGATAAATTAAGGATACTATGTAAGAGAGAGAAAAACTTTACAGCTGATTCATGAAGTATATCCATGAACTGTTAGAATTAAGACCATGGCAGAGGAAATTATAAAATGTAAAGACTGTCAAAGGAAGGATAGACATTAACAAAGAATATCAAGTATGGTTAAAGTCTATTAAACCCTGGCAAACAATACATGCAGATTATACAAGACATTGTAGAGGACACATTTTCCTGATAATAGTTGATGCTTATTTTTGATGGGAAAATTAACTGGTAGACACTATTTTTGAAAAACTCTGAAGGATCTAGACAACTTATTGATTGTGAACAATGGAAGTGTTTATTTCAGATATTTCTGAAGTTAAAGCAAAAGAATGTGGACATTACTTTTATTATCATTATTCTACTATTCTGAATTAAATGGCTTGTCAGAAAAAGCTGTCAAGTAACTAAAATCCATAATGGAGAAAACAATACAAAATGATATGAAGTCAGGTATATAATCCTATTTTACTAGTATACAACCCTTTCAATGATGACCTGAAAAGATTCATTGGAACTGCTGATGGCAAGAAATTTATATACAGGATTGTCTTTATTAATCTCAACTAGCAATCAATGGAGAAGAAAGTTAACAATAATTATAAACTTGCTGATAAGAATTAAGACTAATCTAAAGAAAATGTGGTTATAGAGAAAGATTAAACTGTAATATCTCAAAATAATATTTGAAAATGTGAAGGGGGATATTGTACACATTAACCATCTATGCCCACATCCATTACAAAAAAACCAGATTCAGATGAGAAAGATAAAGCAAAATCTCAAGATGTTAAAATTCTAGATTTTTTGACAAAAATAGAAGAAATTCAAGAAAAGAATCACTCAGAAAAAAATGAGGGAAACCAGAAATGAACTTAATAAGTTGGAAGAATTAAAGAGATAACCATGATACCCAGAAGAGTAGATAATAGACTACTTTAATAGTTTCTTTATATGTTTGGAGTGAAATGAAATATCTTTTATAAATAAAAATATATTAAACAATATACTCCAGAAGTATGAAAAGTAATTAGTCAAGAAGAATTTGAACAAAAAAAATGGAATGCTTTATTTTGGGGGGACTTCTTAAGAAATAGAAACCAAGATCCAGGTTGAGTTTTGCCAAAGTACCAAAAATCTCTTGAGAGCTGAAAAGTACAAATTTTTAGACTTTATATGTTTTGTAAGCCTGAGTTAATTAATTGTATCTATAATTATTAGATCTATTTGCATTTAATATATATTGTAATGGAATGGGGTTCAGGGGGTAAAAATATGGTCATACCTGGAATGATGGAACATCATCCCAGTCATAAACAAAATTTTAAAATTAAATATTAAAGTACTTAAACAATAAGAGATATTGAAGTAAGAGATTCCAGATATTAAAGTAATGTTTAATATCCTAAAATGTATAAGCAATTTTATATATTAAAGAGAGCATAAGATGAAGAGATTTCTAAAAGATCATTGAGAGATCAGCCAGCTACTTCTTGGAGCAATTATGATTAACTATACATCAACCAGCATTATCAATTATAAAAGTAAGTAATACTCATAATAACCATTCATTCATCATAAAATGATCCATCAATCAAACTATACCAACAGCCCATCTTGTGACTGAATTTGAACAATAAAAATATAAACAGTCAATCTGGTGACTGGATTGGAAATGGGTCTTCTGTAGATCAGGTTAACTATACCCTTTGCCAGCTTGGGCAATTATTTAAACATAATTTGGAGACAAACTAATTGCTCATCTATTAGAATACATAAAAAATCAGAATAATAATGCTGGGACAGTAAAACATGTTGATCATCATCAATACTCTGATCACTTATACTGACCAACTATAAATTTAGCTTCTAATAAGACTAAACTAAAATCAAATGTATGGCATGGGCTTTAAAGAGTATTATCTTTTGCATCAACCAGGATGATTGATCATCCCTGGATGCCCAAAAGCACTATTATACATCCCCATACATATATTTAGTCCATTTTTGAATATAGCTCAGAGAACAAACTCTTACTGTATGTGACCAAGAGGTGATGGAAACAGATGTGATACAAATATTTAGAACTATTGGAATATTCATAATTGAACACAAGTTTATTAACAATAAAAATAAAATGATATTAAGATCTAGAATAAAGCTATGCATATCATTTAAGCTTTCTGATTTTGATTACATACAATAATAAATTATCACATTGTGATTTACAAAGTTCAAGTTATTACATTGATTTACATATATGTTCCAACAGGTATATTTAAAAACACAATACACAGACATGTGGCTTAGTATAAAGTGAACATATTTGAATTTATCCAAATAATAAAATTATTAAAAATATATTTTGTAATAAATTCCATTTGAAAACTACATAAAATTCAGACACATGCACCTTTGAACATATAGATGATATGAATTAATATTAGTCTTTTTCTAGTCAATAAAAGTATTTTTATTTTCCTTTTTTTAAAAAAAAAAGTCAATTGTTTGACAGGTAACTCAAAAGTTTTTTTTATGACAGGTTGCTCTCAATTATTATATCTTTAATATAAAAAAGATTTTTGATATTCTTTCTTTTTTCAAAATAAATTGTTCATGATTCAATCATTACTTCTAGATTTTAATTCAATTCAAGGAAAATTATTTACTTATCTTTTAAAATATATAGATTTTTAAATGTCATTTTTACCAAAGAAATTATTTAAAATTTCATTATATATAATGCTACTCACCATTGTATATACATTTATATATGCTTCTCTTTGTGAGTTGGTCTTGGTGAGATAGGTATAGTCCAGGATTGTTATAATCATGAAGGTATAATCAGGTATGTTGGCATAGGGTTAGATGAGCTTCAGGCCATCAAACTGTCTTCTAAAACACATTTGTACAGGCTAATTGATCCATTTTAAGTTAATCCAGTCTTCAAGTGAATCGAAATTCCAGTATGTAGAACTAGTAGACTGCTCACTGCTGGATTTACTGGCTTGACTTCACCTACATCTCCACAGGAACTATTTTTATTTTCATAACTCTCCAAATACTAATTCTGCTAGCCAATTGCTTTATAAAAATATTAAGACGGTCTTCAAAAAAATTTACCAAACTTTGCAGTGGGCCTATTTGGCCACTGTTTCTCAAAATATTAAAACCAGACTCTTCTATCCAGCTGTTACAAAAAAATGATTTTATTAGTCCTTTTATAGAATTATCTGAGGTGATAAAAACACCTAAATTGAAAGTAGTCCAGTATTGTCATAATCATGAAGATATAATCAGGTATGTTGACATTCTCCCTTCTGTCTAGGGCTTGATCAGCTTCAAGCTATCAAATTGTCTTCTAGAACACATTTGTACAGGTGAATTGATCCATTTTAAGTTAACCCAGTTCTCAAGTGAATCAAAACTTCAGTATGTATAACTAGTAGACTGATCACTGCTGGATCTACTGGCTTGACTTCAGCTACATTCATAGGAGCTATTTTTATTTTCATAACTCTCCAAACACCAATTCTGCTATCCAATTGATACACAAAAATATTAAAATGAATTGTCTTCAAAAAATTATCAAACTTTCCTATTTGGCCACTGTTTTATTAAAACCAGGCTCTTCTGGCCAGCTCTTATAAAAAATGCAAGCCAAACTGAACTGATATTTTTTATTAGTCCTTTTATAGAATTATCTGAGGTGATAAAAACACTTTAATTGAAACATTTTTTTTAACTAATCCTTATCTTGATTAAAATCAATTTTAATCTTTTAAAATCACTTTTAATCTTTTAAAATCACTTTTAATTACAAGCTACTTTTGGAAGTAACTCTGAAATTTTACCAGATATGTGATCTACATGTTTTTACTTTAATCCTTTGGAATTTTTTAATCTACAAAGATTTTTAAAAATAGATAAAAGAAATTTATACAAGCATTATTTCAAAAATAAATTATGCTTGTTTTTAAATTCAAAATCAGAATTACAAATATTTATTAGATCTTTTTAAATGTTTTAATTTATAATAAAATTGTTTTAAATCCTGAGTTATTTAACCAGTTGTTTATTATTTTTATTCCAAGTGAAATGTAGAAAATATTACAAAAATTTATGTGTTTATTTCTCCTTTTCCTCTCTCTATATATGTGCACACACAACTATGTTGGTGGGTGCCATGTAACCCAACTGGTTACAATATATATATATGTCAATTATATTCAAGTATTGTATTCAGCTAATTAATATGCATCTAGTTTGATTTTGGCTGATTAACTCATTATTTATGAATGTGAACTTTGGTTAAAGGTTATTTATTTCACAATCCATAGGTTTATTAATAGTCCAAGAGGAAAATTATACCACCATTATCACAGTTAATGAACTTTTAATGAAAAAATATTATAGATCCTATAATTACCATTACAGTATACATGATTGACTGCATTTTTGATAACTGCTTTATATTATAAAGCATTGTTTTGTATTACATTGATATTGGACTCTTTATAACCATTTTTTTAAAAAAATGTATTGTTTAATAAATCCGACATTCTTGGATGAACCTAATACTATTTATTTCATAATGTATATCAATGTACCTGAGTTGTGATTTTGTTTTAACTAAAAGAAAGACTGCTTATAATATATAGATACAGTATCCAAACATACTATGGAGTTTTTTATTATTCTATAAATCAGTTATTAATCCTGACATGTGTAATGCATATACCACTTAAAATAATCATATGCATGGAAGTTTTGAAATATCTATGATTATGGATGGTATAATCACCAAGGAATTATTGCAAAATAGTAAAGATAAATGAATGAGTAAATAATAAAAGAGAAAATGATGAAAGGAAAATCGGCAAGGAAAATTAGTGCACTGATTGCAATTGCACTGAGAGGTTTTTTTTTCTTAATTATATAATATTTCTTTGATAATAATCAGCAACAGTTTAAAGGGAAGCTTTCCTCTGATAAGATTTGAAGATTTGCTTGGTGATGGAAGGAAAGCTTGCCATCTTTATTTTTTTTAATGGAAAAACTAGTTTTAAGTTTCAGGTAATGTTTTTTAAAAATATTGCAGTTGTTATTGTATACCAAAGGTTTAAAGCAGTTATTAGCTTGCTATATTTTCTGAGTTCTTTATCTATGTATATTTCAAGATCTGATTCTGTTGATTTTTAACTTTTAAGTTTGGACCATCTTTAACTATTTATGCAAGATTGATAAATTTCTTGAAGTTTATCTCTTATTCTACATCCAAGGCTCAGATTATATATTTTTAAGCACTAGAAATGAATTAATTTCAAAGATATTTTTTGACTAAGAGAAGTGATGAAAAATAGAGTCACCAATATAATTAATCAACAATTTTTTCTCCATAGCTAATACCAAATAATACTTTATGGTTTAATTGGAATAAGTTGACATCAGGGTGAAGTAAACAATAGTGAGATTATTTAAGGATATTTAATTAATCTGATAAACTAAAATCAGAGGAATTGGCATTATCTCTAAGAACAATTATAAAACATTAAAGAAATAATCATAATATGAAGAAAGTAGTTCTATATTATATAAAACTTTAATTAAAATGTTTTATTTATTAGAAATAATTTATTTAACAGAATATTTTTTTGTTAGGATTTAACATCCTTTAATCTTTGGGGTTTAATGGTTCCAAATTGATATTATAGAAACATCAGTTTACTCCAACTGCCAATCTATTTGATTTTTATTTAGAATAATAGTTCAATATCCTTTCTGTAACTAGATTCAATGTTTGTCTTTTTGTTTTTTTAGTTTTAATACCATTAAAATGAACTTTGTTCTTTTCACATTATTAAATACAGTATTGTGATTAAATGATATCATATTAGTAATAAATAACTTGTCTTGGAATTATATAAGATCTTCAATTAAAACTCTGCTCTTTGGTTTTGATTCAGTAATCAATAGCATTCAATCTATATCACTTTAAATATATTATTTCTGGAAAAATTCCATAAAAGTGAATATAAGCTTTACTACGTTTAACAAAACATCTATTTGAGCTTTAGTAGATGATTTTCTGATCTTGCAATTATTCTGTCTATCCACTATGATTTATTGCTGAAGTTTCTGTTATATATCTATATAATTAATAGTGATGGAGTGATTGATTTTGCAATTTATGTGGGTATTTTTTTAGTCTATCAATACTGTTTTATTATTTTGTTAACTTTTTACAGCATGATAATAGTTTGAGGCTTTTCTTGGTGTATAAAGTAATATTTCTTAAACTATATCTTCACAATAAGTATTATCTTGCTTCCTTTCTCTTTGACTGCAACCAAAATTCTGAAAGCACCACAGGTCATTTTGTTTAGTAAAAACGGTGAATGACAGCTAGTTTCAATCTAATCAACTAAATAATCATGGATAAATAGCCTTTTTTATAATCTTTGTGATCATTGCTTTGTGATATAAATAAAAGTAATGGCATTAATGCAAAAAAATAATGAAAATCATTTAAAGAATAGATAGGTTGTTTTTTTTTCAGACACTTTTTTATATTAAAAGAGAAATATTTGTTTTTGTTATGATTTAATTTTATTTAACTTTCTGTATTAAACTGCTCCAAATTACTGATACAAATATAGGTACTTGCTTTTTATCTTTAATTCAGATTGGTATCATCTTTTTTTCTAAATATTCAGTTCCAGTGAATCCTTCTATTCTACCTCCACCCCATTGGTTTGTCTTTTTTAAATTTTTTCTGTATGCATTTTGGTCTTCATATGGAACGTTTTCTTTCTGTTATCTACTTGATAACTTCTGGATTTCTTTTATAAAATTAAGTCACTTTCTATCTGTGTGTCCATACTTATCTGCAATACTACTCTAAATTTCTCATTGTTTATTTTTCATTGTTTTACCCATTATCAGAAATCTATTTTTCATTGTTACTGAACAGCATGTGTTCTTTATAGAAGTGTTGATCTTATAATTATTTTAATATGTTCTCTTTGAATTTACTTGCCATACTTTTATTATACATATTATTCTGGTTATTTCTATTTTACCTATGATTTTATTCCATTCTTAATATTTGCAATTATTAACAATTGGTTTTATAAACTGTAATTTATCTGTTACTTTTTGTAAATTTAAAATTTTTATTATAATACTTTTTATTGAACAATTTAATATTAGCAATAAGTAAAGTAAAAAAAAAAAACCAACTAATCATTTGAATGTTAATCTCTCAAATAACTTTTCTATTTTAACAGTCTTAGAAACTACTTTTAAAATATTTTCTTGTAAAATGATAAAAAAAGAACAACAATAAATTCTTATACGCAATTAATTAAAAATGCTACTTTTATATTTTTAATGAGCACATAAATAATTTTATGGCTTATCACATATGTAATACTGAGAATGTAAATTTGATATAAGCTAGATTTTCAAAAAAAGATTTAAATAAACTTATAAATAATACTCATCATTTGTTATATCAATGCCAGTCTATTATGTCAGATAAAAGATTTGCATTGATATAACAAAAGGACATTATTTATAAATTCATTTAAATGATTATTTAGTAATCTAGCTTGTGAATTACCATAATCACATTTGTCTATATACTTTTTAAATTATATATATACACACACATATTTTAATGAACACAAAAATAATTTTATGGCTTATCAAATATGTAATGATAAGAATATAAACTTATTCCCAGAACAAACAAATCATCTTTTATCTGACAAAATAGATTGGCATTGTATAACAAAAGGTGGGTGTTATTTATAAGTTTATTAAAATAATTCTTCAGGAATCAGCTTGTGAATTATCTTAGTAATATATCTAGACTTGTTTGTTTGTGAATAAGTTTATATACACACATACACTAATAAAGTTTCTACTTGATTCATCTAATTTATTTTTAGGTATTTGATCCTAATGGTCAGTTTTTATGCTTTATTAATATTGGAAATCAACTGAAACGACCATCAGATATCCATCTCACGCCAGATGGTCACCTACTAGTCGCTAACTTTTTAGGTCAATCAGCATTAAAGTTCAAACTATTGATACCATCGTAAGAGCTGATAGTTCTTATTTGTATACTTGTTGTGTATTATTCATCTGATTTTTTTCATTATTATTATTATTTTTCCTTATTTGGTCTGTTGATGATTTCATAGAATATTCAAAAATTTCTTGGATGATTTTTTGTTGTTGTTATTGTTCTGTTAATTCACTTATTTTTCATTTCTACTTTATCTTATTTGTGCAAAGAGAAATGAAAAAATAGAGAAGCTTTAATTTCCATGTCACCATGTATTAATCAATTGTTCAGTTATTGTTTTGTTTTTAACCAATTAAAATGGTGTTTGTTTTTGTATCATTGATTCTAGCTATAAATTTTATTATACTTTGTCCAATTGTACATAATAAAATAAATATATAAAGATTGGTTAACTGCTTGTTTATTTATTACTATTATTTTGCATATTGTCCTAGCTGTTTTCTAAATAATACCATTACAGTATAAAAGCTGATGATATTAAAAATATTGCTAAAAATTTTAATTCTCAAATTCTCATCTCTCTCTCTCTTTTTTTTAAAGGATAAAACAAACTTTAGTGCCAGATAAATAGGATAATTGTGTCAGCTCTGCATAATATTAGAAAAAATATTAAATAAAAAAGTTTTAATTCAAAAAAGATTAAAAAATGAAAGCAAATATCATACCAAAAATTATTAAAAATTTATAAACATGTTTTATAATGTGTTAATAAATTTGACATTCAATTAATATATATATAATAAGTAGATTGTGTATATAACACTTTCATATTTGAAATTAAATATTGAATGGTTCTATTTTATCAACAAGGTTGTATGATACTATATTAATATTGAACTCATATGTAAATCGTATTTGATCTTTTTTTTTTTTTTAAAAAAATTAATCTTATTTTTATAATAATGCAAAGTGATCTACTTTTGTTCCTCTTCCTTTTCTCTCTATATAAAACATTATTTATCCAGATGATGGCAGGTTTGAATTCATTCAAAATGTTAATACAATAGTACTATTAATTATAGACCAATGAATCTGATGTTGTATCTTTGATATTTATTGACTTTATAAAACACAATACTATTCTGTTCAATAGCAATTGTGTGAGCATTACACATATATTATCTATACTATCTTTAAATACTATCAATGCACTGCACAGTTTTGCACAGTAGTACAACATCTGATTTTGGGCTCAGGAGATCCCAAGATCAATTCAGACATTCAAACTTTTTATGAACTTCTGAGCAATAAAACCATTAGCCTTTTTGCCCTATGTGGTTTGGCACAGTGGAAGAACATCCAACTTGGGATTGAGAAGTCCCAGGATCAATTTTGGTGCTCACAGGTCTGATGCTTAAACTTCTTATGAACTCCCAAGCAATAAAGCCATTAACCTTTTAAAAAATATTATCAATCAATTGCAGAATGATTTCTCCAATTTTAAATCAAATCTCTGATCCATAGTTTCATTTTTCATAACTCTCAAGTATTTTTTTAAAATCATAAGTCATTCATTTTCTAGATTTTATACACTCATTGAATTCCAGTTTAAGACTTTAATTGTTCATCTTTTATCATAGTGATATGACTAGACCAGCTTTATTTCAGTCTTTTACTTTTTTTTAATGATGTTAATAATATTTGTTTTCTCATCTATATAATATTCCACTTTTTATTCATCTTTCTTTATTCCATCATATATAGTCTTCATACTTCACTATATGTTAAACCACTAAACATCACATGATCATCATTTCTTATGCTTTACAACATCTATTAAAACAGTAGCAACCTTCTTCATACAATAGTGCCATCACACCAAACTAATGAAAGCCATAGACTAGAAATTAGTCTGGGGATATTGGATGAATAGGCATTAGATAGGGATTTTGATATACAAACCTTCTAGCATGCATTGATTACTATGACTTGCACTCAACACTATTGTATGGAGAGACTTTCTACTTCACTGTGTGGGATTGAAATTTCTAATATTCTTAGAAGTATCCAACTCTCAGATCTTCCTTTAATAAAAATCTTTATTTTTAAATATATGGATATATTTTAATATTAAATTATTTCTATCAAAATACTTCATTCAAATTTTATTTATAATTAATTTTATCTATTGTTTCCATATGGATAATCTGACTAAATGTACTTGTAGTTTTAATTTTTTGTTGTTATTGTTGATAAATGTACTTGTAGTTTTAATTTTTTGCTGTTATTGTTGATCTTTATTTTTCTACTTTTAAAAAAACATTGAACATTTTCTATTTTTTCTTAGCATTTATATTCAGTTCTATTGTTTTTACTTTCAGCTGATAGTTTTTGTAATATTTCCCAAAATTCTGAAGCATTCTTTAAGAGAACAACTATGTCGTCTGAAAAAATCTAGACTTTGTAATCTCTATCTTTTCTTTTCTTTTCTTTGTCACACATTTTTTTGTAACAGTTCCCAAAATTTTGAAGTGTTCTTTGAG
Organism: Epiperipatus broadwayi; assembly: GCA_028023455.1. Taxonomy (NCBI): domain Eukaryota; kingdom Metazoa; phylum Onychophora; class Udeonychophora; order Euonychophora; family Peripatidae; genus Epiperipatus; species Epiperipatus broadwayi. The sequence continues at coordinate 9,562,883 of JAQFVV010012404.1, forward strand.
AGAACAACCACATAGTCTGAAAAATTTAGATTTTGTAATCTTCATTTTTTATTCCCTTGTTTTGTCACACACTTTTATTAATGTTAATTTTTTTAGAATTATCTTGTAGCTTTCTTACTATTGTTGTATTTTGATAAATGCAATAATGGTGGATTTGGCAATATCTTGAGTCTACATCTTGATGCTTCAAATTTTTAACTACTGCCAGAATGCTCATTGATCAATTGGTATTTTTACTCTACAAATCCATATGATAACTATTCATATTCATTGGTTCTTTCTATAACTTTTCTTCATACTTAGATGTGATTTGCTATGCTATAATCATTTTTAAATACAACTTGTTGTTTTGTTTGGTTTGTGTTCAAACATTTTTGTAGTCGAGATGTAATTCATAACGTACAATTGAATCCTAGTATCTTTTATTTCAGCTCTCTTAATAATAAATTTTATTACTGATTTTTCCAATCATATCTTTATCTTTTAACCAATAATACATAGTTTTGTCTACAATCTTGTTATTTTTCTTTGTGCTTTCTCCAAATTATCTAATAATTCCATTGTTTTTTTATGCTTCTCCATTCTTAATAGATTTGATTGTCTGGAATTTCAAAAATTGCATGGGCTATTTGTTTTGAAGTTATTATTATTATTATATAGTTCTCTATAGAATTTTCCATTCACATACTTACAATAGCAACTTTCCACCACCTAAATATTTTTGACATTTCTTTTCTATAGCTTTATTTGCCATTTCACAATTATATATATAATTCTTATTTGCATCATTTTACAGTATTCCAGATATTTAATTTTTTTTTAATAGGTCATTTAAATTTTTTTATATTCCTTTATTTCTTTGTACATTGTTCTGTTTCAATTGAAAATTTTTGGAATTGTGCTTTATTGTACAGCTATCTGGATAGCAATTTTTAGTTTATCTTGTCAGTTTTATTCAAGTCTGAACGATTTTCACTGTTTATAATTTATTTTTAAATAATTTGCAAACTTTACTTTAAATTCTGTGAGATACTGTTTTTTTTACTCTTTTGTAAAATTATTTTATAATTTTGTGTCTCATTAATTCAAAACCATTTTATGGAATAATTTCTTATGCATATTATAGCATGTATAGTATGTATAAACTTTTTGTGTGAAAAGTATTAACATTTAAATAAACTTCCAATATGTAGTTGAATTCTGAAAAAAAAAAGTTTTATTTAAACATTTTGAATATCAAATTAGTTGTAATTCAAATTATGTTTGGATCTTTCATTTTATCTGTCACTAATAAATATATTTACTGTTATTGGTAGAGGTGGTTTGAATTTTAATCTCTTTTCAACAATTTTAACCTTTCATTATAGCTCAAATGTATATTGCTATATTAATAAATTATTGTGTGCTGATTTTAATTTGTTAAATGCATCACCATTGTAGGAACTATTTTATAGATTTTAAATCTAGAATATTCTTATTTGATTGATATCAATTCATTGGCAAGTGTCTCACTGCAATATGAAGTCATCTGTTTTCAATAGGATTTCAGTACATCACTTCTTATTGCAAATATTTTATCTAGGTTTCAAAATCTTTGTATGCTGTAATTTTTGTCAATACACTGTTTTTGTTAAACAGTAAGGCATCTCTATATCTATAAGTTTAATCTTATATCTGCTATTTGTAAATAGTGCACAGAATACATATTTTATTTATTTTAAATATTTAATTTTTTTCAATTTAGTCTGAAATCTAAAAGATGATCTATCTCAAAATGATTCTATGTAATACTTATGGTCATTATTCATATTCTCAGAATAATGCAGATAAGTAATTGTATTTTTTTATGTGATAATAAAAAAAAATGCATTAAATAATACTGTTTTAACACATACACATATGTTTGTAAATTTTCACTTAAATCATGGCATTTAGATCTCTTAACTCGTTGCTTCTCATTGGATTTATATTTTGTAAAAAAAAATTTTCTAACCTTGATAATTGTTATTCATATGTATATTATATTTGGCTGTGTTGAGGTTAGTTATGTTAGAAGTTAACTCCTTCTAAATTATAATAAAGAAATAAAAATTAGTTTAGAAAAATTATGTAATGATCAATGAATTTTACTAGTGTAGTCTAAGATTGTAACTCTATTTAGAAAGTAATATACCTCCTCATTTGTGCCATATTATATTAAATCAGTGATATTAAATGTGAAGATATTCTCATTCCAGCCACAAGGTAGACTTTGAGAAAGCAAGAATGATTGTCTTGTTTTCGAACATAAATGCACTTATATAGGCCAATCTTAAAGTGCCTTAGAATGAGTGTGAATATTTCAAATTATTTGCTTCACATCCATTTCTTTTAATAATTTTATTGTCATTTATGAAATATTAAAATTTACTTCATGTTATTTTTTGCACAAATTTTAAGACATTCTGGTGATTCTCAGTTTAATTTCTATATAATTTTTTTTTTGTCATTATAAATCAAGGAAAGCATCAATAGAAGATAAAATTAAACAAAAGAGCAAAGTCCTGATATTTTAATATAATATTCCAGCAGTAAAAACTATGAAAAAACTTCTTGATTATTATATGATCTGAATATTAACTTAAGAAATTGCAAACCATGATATAAATTGAAATGATCTCTATGAAAAATTTCAGATATTTTATTATATATGTTGGGATAATTTATCTTTGCAATCCCTTTACAATGGTTTAAAACTATATCTAAAATTTGTGATGCTTTTCTACATGTACATGTAGCTCTAAATTTTTTATTTCAATTCCTATTTACTAGGGCAACAGAAACTATAATGTCTAACTTAATTTTATTATTGACTGAACATGAAAATATAGTTTTTTTGTTTTATTATCAATCATCAGACTGTCTTACTTTAAATATTTTATTGAATTCTAATTATCTTAATAATACATTTGTAAGTATAGATGACTTATTTTCATGTGGAAACATTTTGATTGTTGGATTTAGAATTGTTTTCTACAACATTTTTAAATTTTACATCAAAGAGGTCTCTATTAATTTTTCCCTTGGGCTCTACAAATGCTAAGTGCAGCACTGAGTACTTTGTGAATGAAATTAAAACTATTAAATGAGACATTTTGAAATATTTTGAACTTAGATAGTATTAACTGTTTATTAAACATGAGAACTAAAAGTTACTTTATTAAAATCAATCTCTTTAGTGCTCAATGTGATATGATCTCCAGCAGTAACCATTCTATTTTTTTTTTTTTTTTATGGATTATAATGTTCAATAACAATAAAAAAAAATTTTTAAGAGTACACTTGAAATTCAATTTATTATTAATACTGATTTTAACAGTAGTAGCCATAATAGTGAATTAAAACTATTCAACAAAAATAGAACTGAAGAAATTTTATATATGGTTACAGTTTCTGTTATTTAAATTTTAAAAAATGTTTCAGTTAAAGAATATTTTGAAAAAAATGGATAGCATTGTTTACATATATATTTATAAATTCACTACTCAACATTATACTCCAAACTGATAAATAAAAATCACATATACACCCACAAAAAAAAAACCCTCAAGATTGCTAACCTAGTTTTGTTTCTTCAGTTGGCATAAATCATTAAATTCCTCAAATATTTTCACCATTCAATTATTTTATTAAGATTTAATTTACAAATAAACTTTTGTACAGTCTTCGTGAAGATATTTAAGAAAGTTTGACAATCTGGGCCAATTAACAAAGCTAGGACTATAGAAATGTTAAACAGTAAATTTACTTATATAATAAACATGACTGAAAAAGGAGAGGAAGTTACAAATAATGCCAAGCATGATTGGAGTTTATATTTGGACTAATATTAAAACAGTTCAAAAAAATGGAACTAGAAGAATATTAAAATTCTATGTATGATTAAAATTTCTATTTAAATAGTAATAAAAGTAAAAGTAGTTTTAATTATAAAAAAAAAAAAGAATATTTGGAAAAAAATAAATAACATTCTTTATATACAGACTAATAAATAATTATTAATAACTGGATATATTTATCCAAAAGACAAGCATCATATCATTAAAGTTGTATAAGAATCCTACCTATTTATAAAGTTGATAAGAATCCTACCTATTTATAAAGTTGATAAGAATCCTACCTATTTATAAAGTTGATGTATATATATAATTGCCATCTAAGTTTGTGAGAATAATAGAACCAATATATAAAGTAGTCTTTGCTACTAAATCCAGAACTTATTGTACAAATTATATATTAGAAGATTTGCAAATAATTAAAAAAAAACATTAAGACATGCTAATATTCAACAAAAGAGTAAAGCTAATAATTTTACATTTCTTTTGAGCACCATTATCTTCCCCTGATTTTACTAATTATGATGATTTTATTCTCAAAAGAAATCTTATTGAATATACCATTTTTATGAGTATTTTAAAAATATAAATGTCATTACTACTGCCAGGATAAAGTTATTGGCATATCATATAAAATTATCAATATTTTCCATTTTAAAATTTTAACGACTAACAGACCAATATTTTTTATAAATGAAAAACTTTGCAATATAACACATAAATAGCAAATTTTTCAAATGTAGATTTGTTAAATAGGATCACAACTATAGAAATTTAACTTTTTAATATTTTTCAAAATGTTTTTCATCGGATATTAATTTTTCTTAAAATTATCTAATGATTTGAAATAGTAGATATGTTTAGTTAATAAAACTTTACTAATGCTAACTTGAAGAAATTTCATCTTATTCAAAATGAGTTAAGGTTTGTGATTTGTCAATGGTCATCAGTATTTGTTACAAATAGTCACTTACTACAGCTATAATCAATAGTATCCTTCATATTGTAATATTGATTTTGTAACTGGACAACACCCAACCCCACTCTTGGTTGGTTTTATTTTCTGATGAGCATATTGCAGGAAGGAACTATCGATTGGCATTCCCCAATGCAGATGTCATCCCACCTACAATTATTTTCTGCTCATCAGAGGATGTAGTGCCATAGAGACTGGAAGCATCTAGAAATTTTTTTTTTGGTTTCCCACACGGTGCCACTAGAGTTCTATCTCACTACAACCTTACTTACCATCGCCTGGTTATGCCGAACATAGCTCAGGAGGCATGAGATTCTTGTGAGCAAGATGCAATGAATAACTAGTGATGCAAAAATGGAACTAAACAATTAGATTAATTTTTAATAACAACAATTTTATTAACAATAATTCATTGGCAAATCCTTCTAATATAGTTCATATAATGAGAAGTCTATGAATATTTCAGATAGGTTATCCAAGCAAAAACCCATTTTTAGTTCACATGATGATAAGAAGTCTAAAAATACATGTCAGGTAGATATACATATACAATTAATATACAAGTATTAATCACATTTTAATGCTGATAGAAACATTTCAAGTAGGGATGCAGATAATATATGTGTTCATAATCATCTGATGTTGATAGAAGCATTTCAGATAGATATACATATACAATTAATAAGCAAATGTTTTTAACTTTTATTCCAGGTCTGTGGAAGCAAGTACACATATATAATTTATAAATAAATGTTTTTGACTATTGATTTCAAATCTATAGAAGCATTTAAAGTAGATTAACAAATAATATCAGTATTACACTTGTTATTCCAGGTATGTGAAAGCATTTCAGGTAGATGTACATATAATATCAGTATTGCAATTATTCCAGGTTTGTGAAAGCATTTCAGATAGATGTACATATTATATTACTACATCAATGTTTGTAATCATTTATTCCGGGTCAGTAGAAACATTTTGAGTAGATGTACAGATAAAATCAGTAATTCCATATTTGTGGAGCATTTATAATCCAATCCAGTATAAATGTATATTTATACACATACATTTTATTATTTTATTAAGATATGGCTAAAATGCATACAAGTATTTATGGTTCATATAGCATTTTATTATTTTAATAATCATTACTGGTAGGTAAGCAGGTAATATCAGCAATTCCATGTTTGTGGAGCATTTATAATCCAATCCAGTATAGATGTATATTTATACACATACATTTTATTAAGATATATATAACACACACAAAAGTATTTATGATTCACATAGCATTTTATTATTTTTAAGAATCATTACAGTTAGGTAAGCAGGTAATAACAGCAATTCCATTTTTGTGGAGCATTTATAATCCAATCCAGTATAGATGTATATTTATACACATACATTTTATCAAGATATTTATAAGACGCACAAAAGTATTTATGATTCATATAGCATTTTATTATTTTTAAGAATCATTACAGGTAGGTAAGCAGGTAATATCAGCAATTCCATATTTGTGGAGCATTTATATTCTAATTCAGTATAGATGTATATTCATACACATGCATTTTATTTTATTAAGATATATATAACACACACAAAAGTATTTATGATTCATATAGCATTTGATTATTTTTAAGAATCATTACAGTTAGGTAAGCAGACAATAACAGCAATTCCATTTTTGTGGAGCATTTATAATCCAATCCAGTATAGATGTATATTTTATACACATACATTTTATCAAGATATTTATAAGACGCACAAAAGTATTTATGATTCATATAGCATTTTATTATTTTTAAGAATCATTACAGGTAGGTAAGCAGGTAATATCGCAATTCCATATTTGTGGAGCATTTATAATCCAATCCAGCATAGATGTATATTTATACACATACGTTTTATTATTGTTACCATATCTTTGATTGATATTTCCATTTAGCTGGTTCATTTGAAATAATTATTATAATTATTATTAGAAGTATTTCTATTATTTGAACATATCTTAAATTTTATGAAATAATTGGTGTTTAACTAATGAAATATATAACACATATGTGTGTGAGTGTTTTTAATTAAATAATAACGATTTTCATTTCTTGTTTTCATTTTTTAAATAAAGATAAAAAAAACTATCATCGACTTTTGACTGAAGTTAATAATTGATTGGGAAAACTTTTTTTAAGACTAATAACATAACATTTTCTCTCTTTTGTTTTATAAAAATTAATAGCTATAATTTTAATTTATATTTTATTGTAATTGAATCATTTTTAATTGCTTACCTCTAAATTTCATGTTTTCATTTATTACTGCATTACTAAATAACTGGGGTGTGTGTGTCTGTCTTGAATGGCACATTAAAACTTCTAGGCAGGGCTTGGAGTTCACGTTTTGCAGATGGAGAGAGGACAAGCGGTCTCTAGCTGAAGATCCATATTATGATGATTTTTCATTAGGCTGTTTGATGGTTCCATTAAGTCACTTTTTTAGTAGTCTTGTAGCTAAATCTTGTATATCTAAATCAATTGACTATAATAATACTAATAATAACTTCTACTGATTTTCTACACTATTTTTTTTCTCTGACAAACATTCAGCTTACATGGTCCTTTTCTTCTATTGGTAGCAGCTTTTTTACCCTTGTCCGCATTTTTTTAATCCCCCAGATCATTGGACAGTTTCTCTTTGGTGGAAACAGACCTTTAATTAGACTATTTTCGATTATATGCCTTCATGTGTTTTTGAATCTTGATTTTTTTATTACCTGCGGCATGGTGATTTGGCACCTACACTTATTCTGCCTTAGAAGTTTTTTTTTCAATCAGAGTTTTAATGTTTGAAGATTTTTTTTATTCAATTGATAATAAAGAAAGATTTATATTTTCTTTAATTGCAAATATAAATGTATTTGCTTTTTTCTTTTTTTTCCATTTTGAAAAGTTTGATTTTCTTTTCATTTGACTGAATTGTTATGAATTAACAAATTATCATTACTTTTTTTTTCTTTAAAATATTTAGTTTTCCTTAAAATGTTATTAGTCTTTTTTAATAAAATATTACTAATCCGACTTAAAATATTATTAGTCTTTTTAATTGGGGGAGGGGGGATTTTCTAAATATATACGTGAAACAGTATATCTGTTTCAATATGTAATATATAGATTCTAAATTTAAATAAATTTTGCTAAATTATAATTTTGTTAGTATGCATATAATCTTAAAATTTAAATTAATACTATTCATTTGGCTGGATCAGTGCATATAAATTTAATCAAAATCCATATCTTTGTGAGCACTAATTGCACAATGCCATATTTAATTAATGTATATATTTAATGTCAGATTAGCAATTCTTGATGATTTAACAGGTCATTATTAAAAATATTCAATGAGTGTTTCATTCAACTTGCATTGCAAGCCCACATACAAATACTTTTTATATTTTTGCAGTTAAGCATTTTGCTTGGTTTATTTAAATTTTGATTAATTGAAAGATTGATAAACTTAACACTATAACTTAAATTTAGCACGAATAATCTTAATACGATTCTTTTTTAGATTATATAATTCAAACAATAAAATATATTAAATTTTTTTAACAAGATAACATATGCCAATTAATGATAAATATTGTAATAATTACAAATCCCATTTAATAGGGTTATTAAATAAATTTTGGAAGTATACATTTTCATTCTAAATATTTTTTTTAGATATATTTTCTCCATAATGAATCAATAATTTTTGCTCATGGCAAAACACTTGTCATTATATATATTTGTGTGTAAATGAATAGAACTTAATTAAATTTTAAATAATATAAAATTCAGAGTGATAGTAAACATTATTAATTAATTCTTTTTCTGAACTTGATCTAAAGTATTTACAACAGTTCTGCATTCCCTTATAATTCTTTTATCTTGTCAATGGGATATAAATATAGAAGTTCTTATGTATTTTCTGTGATTGATCATTCCTTTATGGTAGTAATGGTAAGTATTTATTTTCAATAAAATTATTTTAATTGTGACATCATCAGAAGATTTTCTGAGAATTTGCTTGGCTTTATATGGCACTGGAAATAAAACTGCTACAAAACTTTTTATAGATATTCAAACAAATCATCTTAATATAATTCTCATATTTAGTTGATTATAACATTAATAAATTTGTTGACATGGAATCTCATTATATAAAGGAACAGAGAAGACAGATTTCCACTGTTAGTTGGACGTCTTTTCGTTAAATATCATGAGACATAAAAATAAGAGATAATGTTGCCAAACTTTGAAGAAAATTCTATTAAATGTTAATTTTAAAAAAAAATCAAAGTTTTTTATTTTATTTTATCAAAATTCAATTGATTAAATGTTATATATATATTTATAGACTTTAATTTCAACAATAAGCATGTATTACACTTAAATCTTGTTTTAAAATATGACAAAAATATTTAACAATAATAAATGAGTAAATTTTATCTTCTACTTTTAGTTTTAATATTAAAATATACTTTTAATTATATTGTTACTAATGTTTAATTATTTTAAAATGAAATTTATATTTTTAATTATGAATTTATTATATAATTTTAATTAATTTCAATGTTTATCAATAATGCAATGAAACACATTTATTTGTATTTTAAGATTTATTATGTAATTTGTATAAGTTTTTCTGTTTAATGTGAATAAGTTTTATCTTTGTCTAATATATGCTTATTTGGTTGCTATCAATATGCACATAAAATTATAATTACTGGAATTTTCTTTTCTTGTTTAATAAAACTTATCTGCTCTGCTATATCCTTTTAATTTTGATGATTTTTTAAAATTATAAACAGACATTTTGGCATGTAATGCCTTAAAGATTATTTGTATTCCTGCAGTATACATATATAACAGGGATACTTTGGGGGGGGGGGAGGTACAAATTATGATATCAACAAATATAATTAATTAAAACTAGATAAATTATAATTAGAAGTTTTATAATAAACATTAACATATCTTTAAAAAAAAAATTAAAAAGAAAAAAGACTTAAAAAAAAAAAAATATTATAAATTGGTAAGTTGTTCTTCAATATATACTTTTAAAAGAATAAATTTTACAACAAACTCATTTTTTCACTAAATTAACGAAGTCAACTACCATAACAAACGTTAATGGTAAACATAGCTTGTGCATTTACAAGACATTTCAAAGATTTTCTGATTTGAGTAGAGTGTCATAGATCTCTCTATTAAAATCTTGTATGGCTTAATTTATTAATTTTAATTCCAGTACCTATACCCGTGAAAGTGTTAAAAATTATTTTTCTAATGTTCTGACATAAACTTGTAATAATATTAGCTATAATCAAGTAAAATAAAGATAGAAACATAAGTAATATAGATGTCAAGAAAGAAATAATTTCCTACTAAAAAAATGGAAGTTCTGAATATGAAATAACTAAATCAACAATTTATAAATTTTTATGAATTTTATTAAATTTACCTATGCATTTTTAGGCTTTTAGAATTTTGCTTTTAGTTTCCAGTAAAATTAAAACTTTCTTATGATCTAGAAAAACAAAGTTAGAAAATTAATTAATTAATCATTAAGAAAAAAAAAATTCCAATTGAAAAAAAAGTCAGTTTTGAATATGGAATGGAAAAGCAATGATCCATAATTAGTTTTATTAAAATTAAACTTTCAAATTTACATATAAAGTATAATATTAGCAATAAAATTGTGCATATATTTTATACTTACATATTTTAATTTTGTACTATATACTATAATGTTATGGATATTGGTGTGAAAGAAAAATATCATCATCCCAAAATAAATAAATGAGCAGAGAATCAGCATTTAAAGGTGGAAATAATCAAAATTATAAATATAATGGGTGCTACCATTTAGGGAAACTAAGCATCCACCTAGGGTGCAAGCTATGCTTTATTCATACTTTACTAAAATGTCCAAATTAAATAGTGATAAATTTTTGGAATTTTCACGTGCATTTTTTTATGCATTTCTCCATTTTTATTTCTGATAATAATTAAAATTTTATTAAGTTTATTACCTCCATTATAATTTATGATTTACATTTTATATTTTGATATAATTTATTGTTTTATTATATTTTGTATGGATGAGTGAGACTGGACAGTATATCGCCAAATATACATTTTTTAATTTAATTTTAGTGCCCCAAATGAATTAATGATAAATTAATTAATAATAGCTATGACTTTTTAAAAACACTTATAAGTAAAAGTTTATTTATAAACATATAATGTTTTACTTAACTACGGCTGATAAAAAAATAACCATTTGGAGCTCAGCATTAGAAAAGAAAATTGGAAGAAAAAACCCAAAAAACTAGTTAAGTATGAGGGTTATTTATTGAAATATCTTTGCACAAGAGAAACAACTAATAAATATGAACATGATAATTCATTACAAAAAATGAATGTCATGTTTCTGTTATTAATGATTCAAGAACAGATGTGTAAAATAAAAAAGTATGAAGATATTGAAGACAAATAAAAAGAAAATACTATTATTCTTATATTAAATTAAAGTGATCCCATGGATTAATTTTTCATTTTTATAATAATTTTTGACAAATCTTAGTGATTGAGAATCTATCAAGGATATGATAACAGAAGTAATATGAAAGGCAAAGGAAATGGTGTTCAAATAAATGTTCACACTCTTTAAGTTTATTAGAACAGGCAAAACTCACTATACGTATTCCCACTCACACTTATAAGTAAGCATAAGAAATGGCGATCATGTGATGTTTATTGATTCTAAGTTTTGTGATCAATGATGCTTGCATGTAATGTTTAGATGCAGCCAGTTTTTTTAGTTTAGTTCAATAGATTTATAGCTATTTCTTTGCACCTACCCATCATGGAAAATTCTTTTTACTCATATTTCAGACTTGACTACTGAACTATTGAGTAAAACAACATGGGAGAGCTGTGATGCACTCATGCAAATTTTTGATGACCGAAGATTAAATAATTCAACTGGAAATACTTTCTGACATGAAGCAAAACCCTATGCTGATTCCACTTGTAAATTTAAGTTTATAGTATCCCTTGTTGCATGATACAACATTCTTTATGAGTTAAATATTTTAAGAAAAATGATACGGAGAAAGAAGAATGATTTAAATTCAGTTATTAAACAACTACAGGTAATTAAAGAATAACTTCCAAAATATAGTACTGATAAGGCTTTTGAAAAAAATTTGATTGATGCTGAAGAACTGGAAATTCAACTAAATTTCAAAATAGAAAGAAACAAAAGAGAAGACAAAGACAGCAGTTGGAGTATGAATGTCAAGACAAGGCTTGGCAAGATTCTCAGCAAAAGTTCAAAATAGAATTTTACTATTGTGTCTTAGATATAACTATACAGTCAGTTGAAGAGAGATTCCAAGAATTATAGCAGTGTAATATTTTATTTGGATTTCTTTACGATGTATATAATGTTACCAAAAAAATATAACTGCAAATTTACTAAATGAATTGTAAAAATCTTGAAAAGGTTTTGACCCATAATGCTAATAAAGATATTAATATCAAGAATCTCTACAATGAACTTTAAGGAGTAGATCGAAGATTTCTAAAATCCATGCCACCACAAGAAGTACTTTCTTGGTAATACAGCAAAAACTTGTTGACTTTTTGTTGCACTAAAAATATTCATATAAGTGGAGTATGTAGTTTTTCAAAATTAAAACTTATTAAAATTATTGGTGTTCAGCAATGTCTTAAAACAAATTTGGTAACAATTTCCATTGAACACGAGAGCTCCTACACTAGATTTAAAGAAGCTGATAGAAAATTTTGCAAAATTGAAGGCAAGAAAAATTAAAATTTGATTTTCATTTATACATAGTGTATATTACTTTGTTAAGCATGACAAAATAATTTTTAATTTTAAAATTAAAATTTCATTTTTAAAAAATATCCAACATATGAAATAAGAAATGCACTTGTAAATTTGGTCTCAAAATAGCCTGGAGCCAGTACTACATATATATATATATATCACCAGAATTAATCATTAAGAGAATAAACAGTCATCTTTTGTGACTAGAATTAAAAGAGATACTCTATAAAATCTAAGCTAATAATCTAGCTAATGCCAAACTTATGACATAATATAGAAGAAATAATTTGCAGGTTAAGTACTAAAGTTACAATAATACATAAAAATGCTGATATCAAAATATGCTGACCACCATCAAGAGCTCTTGGCCACTTACTACTTTGACCATATTGGCCATCAATAAAATAATAACTTTCATAAAGTGAGTGAATTTTAAAGGTGATTGTGTTATCCATTTATTCAGAGAATAATATTTGAATGTCCAAGCACAAATATATCATCATCATCAACCATTATCAATCCACTGCATGATGAAGGTTTCTCCAAGTTCAATACATCTTCTCTGATCTTTAGCTTCTCTTCTCCACATCACCCCTGCACACTTTCTTATTTCGTCCATCCATCTCACATGTGGTCTCTTTCTAGGTCTTTTACAATTTCTTGGAATTCTGTTTAAGATTTCAATTGTCCATCTATTATCATCTCTTCTAGCAATGGCGAGCCCAACTCCACTTCAGACTTTTTAATTTTTTCAATGAAATCAGTAATACCTGTTTGTTCTCTTATCTATATATTGCATTTTTGATTTCTCCTTGTTACTCCAAACGTGCATCTCTCCATACTTCTTTGACTGGTCTGAAGTCTCTTATTGCTCTTCTATTAAGTGTCCAAGTCTCAAAACCATAAATAAGAACTGGTAAAACACATTTATTAAAAACGTTCATTTTCAAACACATAGGCATATTTCCTTTTAGTATCAAGTTATTTTTACCAAAAACACTCCAACCATGTTTAATTCTATGATTAATTTCATCCATTATGTTTCCATCTATATTAATAATCTGACCAAGATATTTGTAGCTGTTAACTTCTACTAACTCATCATAATAAATCTTTATTTTCATATTTTAAGAAAATCCATTGAACATTACTTTAGTCTTTTTAACATTTATCTTTAATCCTACTTTCATCTGATAACTCCTGCAACATTTCCTGCAGCTCTAAAGCATTATTTGCAAAAACATCTACATCATTTTCAAAATCTAAATGACTTAAATAATCTCCATTTACTTTCACTCCTTTAGCTTCCCATTTTAATCTACAAAATACTTCTTGCAGCATTGCTGTAAAAAGTTTTGGAGATATGGAGTCACCCTGTCTTACACCATTCTCAATGTTGACTTTCCTAGTATCATTATGTAATCTAATTGTTGCTGTTGCATTTTTATAAATATTCTTCAAAATATGACAAAATCTTGGATCTATACCTTGATAATTCAATGCTTTAATCATTAAAGACATGTTTATAGAATCAAATGCCTTTTTATAATCTACAAATTCAAAGCATAATGGCAATTCATATTCATTTGTCCTTTATATAACTTCTCTCAATTCCTGGATATGATCTGGTACTAAAGCCACTTTTAAATCTAGCTTGTTCTCTTGGTTGGTGGAAGTCCAATGTTTTCTGTAGACGAGTTATAATTATCTTGGTACAAATTTTGTATAAAACTGACAAAAGGGTGATAGGTCTATAATTTCTAATATCTTCTTTATCATCTTTTAAAAATATTAATATTAATACTGCATTCTTCCAAGCATCTGGTACATCTTTATCATCTAGACATTTGGCATATAACTTTGCTAAAAAAAAAATTATTTCTTCATCTGCTTCTTTTAATATATCAATTATAATTCCATCATTACCTGGAGCTTTTCCTTGCTTCATAAATTTAATTGCATGTCTCACTTCATCATTTAAAATTCTGGGCTATTCTGAAGATATAATAGATATAGGAGGTACTTTTTCTTTATTACTATATAATTCTTGATAGAAGTCTTCTATCCATTTCATGATGTCATCTCTCTTTTTAGTAATAGTTCCATCTTTTTTTTCTTTTATTGCAGATATAAATTTCCTACCAATACCAAAATGTTGTTTTACACTCTTGAGACTTTTATTCTGTTCTACAGCTTTCCTTGCTAGTTCACTGTTATACTTTCTTATATCATTTTCAACTCTTCCACACCATTTTACAAAATTTGAGGTATTCAATCCTTTTTAATGCATCATTTTTGTATATCTTTATATTCCTTCTTTTCTTCATAAATTCTCTAATCTCAGTAGAAATTTCATTGGTCAATTGCTGCTTCTTTCTACCAGCTATCTTTGTTGCAGTTTTTAAAAGTGTATCAATTATTTTCTTATTAATTTCATTCCAATCTGAATCATGTTCAAAATCTACTAATACTTGAAACTGATTTGTAAGTTCTAATTTAAATTCATTAGAATGTTTCTGAAAATTAGAAATATCAACTGTAAATATTATTTTTCTTAATAATTTTTGTCTCTCTAGTTTTGCATTAACATGTATTTTACATCTTACTAATTGATAGTCACTTCCTGTGTTAAATTTATTAAGAATATTACTATATTGAAATATTTATTTTCTGTTAGTTAAAATATAATCTAATTCTGCTGTACTTTCATTTGGATGCTTCCATGTCCATTTCCTTTTAATATTTTTCTCAAAAAAATAATTCATAATATAAAGTTTTTATTTTTGCAAACTCCACAAGTGTATGTCCTCTCTCATTTCTATTACCATAACCAAAATTACCTACATCACTTCAATCTTTTATTTGTTTACCAATTGGCTAATGTGTATTGATTGAGCAGCCCATCCATGTTCATATACTATATGAATAATCACATAGTAATAACAGCTGCAATGACAAGAATGTATGGAGTGGACATTAGGAATTTGCCCTGCTCAGTTCCTTTAAGGCCTCCAAGAGGAATCAAAGGGTTTCCTTTCAGTTAATAGCAAACTCCTTTCTGCAACCCACAAACATATATCCCCACATATATATATATATATATTGTGAACACCACTATTGCTCAAAACTAGCTTGCAGTGCAAGGACCTTAGAGACTGTGATTGTGAACAAAAGAAAATACAAATATATAACATTTAAGTCTATTTCAGTATTAAATAACTTTACTAGGCTAACTTAAAATAATGTTAGATAAATTTATGAATTAGAAATAATAACAATAAAAATGAAATTAAAGGTTTGTTAATTACTCTGTAATATAAATATATTCTGATTTTGATTTACTAATATTTGAAAACACTAACATAGATCGAATTCATAATTTACAAAACTACCAACATAAGTTTACAGGATGCATATATAAAGTTAACATATTCTAATTGCTAATTAACTGATAAAAATAATCTATTTAACAAAACTTACATATTGACTGATTTTACATATATGGGTATGTGTATAGATATGTGCACACACTGGTGTTTATATCCCAATGATATTTCATTTGTCAATAATAAATTTATTAAATCCATATATCAGTATTATCAGAGCCAGCCCAAGAAAAAGCAGAGCCTGGGACAATGATTTCATGCTGGGTGGGGTGGGGGGTATTTTACAATGATTAAAAAAATACTTAGATATTTATAAAATGTATCTTATTTGTAGATTATAAATCATGTCTAGAATGATTTCTTTCATTAAAATTTTTATTTATTTTAAATGAGAATCTGCTAAAAATAAAAATTCAATAAAATAAAATATAATTATATGTATTTTATTTTATTTGCTCAAATATTGATATCATAAAATTTTATTAAATAAATATTTTGAGAAAACAAAATTAAATACATGTAATACAATATATATATATTATTTCCTTGAATGTTTTATTGTGAATCTGTCATTATCATCATCACAATTTAATTTTTTTGCGAATTCTAATTCAATGGATAAAATTTCTTAGGAAGAGAATCAATCATTCTTGATCTGTGTCATTTCACATTAACGTGACCACAAAGTATGTAGTGAAATATTTTAAGTATACACATTGTATGTGGCTGAAAAATCTATGCCAACGCACAAACAATAGCATTTATAATTGTTTGTTTTACACATGATAGTCATTAAAGATCAAATTACACAGTTTATTTTTGGATTTTCGCAGAAAATGTAGATCATGCAGGTGCGTGGACTTGATAATTGTAGATCCTTCCGTGGTCGCATCTTTTGCACCGCCCTTGGATCGGCTCTGAGTATTATTATATTCTAGTATAAAATATTTGGTACTAATTTTAAATATTTTCATCTTACAAATTGTATTATTGGTACAATAAATCTTAATAAAAAATACAAATTTTTTAAAAAAATATCTTTAACAGCGTTTGAAAATTATTTTAAAACTCTTGTGGCTTTTATTTCTCTATTTGCAATCTTTAAGAAAAATTTCCGAATTTATTTTTTTTAATTCCAAAACTAGTCATTTACTTGGATTTTCTTCCATATTTTCTTTTTAGTTGGATAATACTTTTTGGAATATCAGTGACTACATTATATAGATTGTAAATAAAGATTATTTCATGGTTACTATAAATAGTACAGATTATTTCACGAATTAATTATCTTAATATAACTTTATTCTAGAAAAATCTACATACAAGAATAGTAATAATTTGCAACTAAAAAAAAAGACTATTATATCAATCAGCCATTTACATGAAATATGTAGGCATATAACCCCCCCCCCCCCAAGCAGCAAGATAGCAGTAAAAAGATAATTGCAATGTGATGGTTAAATAAAAGCCCGAAAAGTCTGTGTATTAGGCGAGCACAAAAATGAAACTGAGAGAAAATGATCTATTTACCGAAATAATAATATTGTCGGTTAAAAGTAAATATTGAATTGCCAAAAGATTTATTATGTGTTTTTAAACTTTTTAAAGATTTAAATTTTTTTTAAATAAATAAATTATAATGTGTTTAATTAGAGGTGATTTGAACACATACTTTTGAGTTCCCTTGAGCTATGAACTCCATATTATAGAACCGACACGTATGACTTTATATATATATGAAAAGATAAATGATCTCTAATATATATGTATTTCGTGCTAACTCATCAGTTGAGCTTAAAATGATGATAATTTGGATCAACTTATAAGTGCTGATTGAGCACAAAATAAATATATTGGAGATCATTTATCTTTTTCACATATATGTTGTTATGTGCATTGGTTATATAAAATAGCTGAAGGGAGCTTGAAAGTCTGTGTTCAAATTCCCTCTAATTACATTTAAAAAGTTCAGTATGTACATTATACTTGCAGTCAAATATTATAATCTGTTTAACTGAACAGGAAGTAACTGAAGCCTTCAATGAGTTATAGCATGCAACCCAATCACAACCATCCATCAGCCTAGAAGTCAGACCAACCTCTCAGACCATAAATACATTAGAAACATACATTTGTCAAGCAATTCGTATAGTATATGTGACATTTCAACTTAATTTACATATTATTTCTAAAAAAAACCCCTAATCTTAATTATTATTATGTAAAGGATAGCTTACAATGCACACATTCCTAAAAAGATCAAGCATATTTATTGAACCCAATCTATTTGGAATTTATATTAATAGTGAGAAGATTATTATTTGTTATTATTATTACCTATATACATATAATACACAATAAATTATTATATTTATAAAATAAAATACGATCAATATTTTAGAAAGTGATATTGTATATATATAAAACTATTTGATTAAATAAACTGTAATGTATATATATTAATTTAAAATTGAATATTAATTTATAGTTAAATGAATTAGGGATGACTGAAGTTAATTAGGTGGGCACATGTGTGTGAAAATAAAACTGATTTTATTATTATTATTTATAATAAATCTAAATGTATTTAAACAATAGACAGTTAAAGATATCAGCGTTCCTGGAAATCTACCCACGTGACCTGCGTGAAATGTATAAAAATAAAAGACAGTTTGCAAATCGGTCTTCTTATTGTTATAGCACCTGTAACAAAGGACAGCAACTAAAAATAAAATTTAGAATGCTAAAAATGGAGTTTTACTTTTTCTTTTAGTTAAATTATAAACATTTTAAAAGTCAAATGCTGTAACTAAAAGTTTATCAAATTCAAAGGAAAGAAAGTGAAATAAGAAGTAAGAATAACTGATTAATTCTTAAATAATTAATTCATGTTTTAATAGTTGTTGGAGTAAATTTGAATATTTTAAATCTTTTCAAAAAGAATAACGAGAATTAAGTCTGATGGAAATTGGAAAATAAAGAAAAATGAAATAATTTTCTTAATATATATAGCGTTTCTACATTATCTGATGTAAATATATGATTATAAATAATTACTAAATTGTACTTTAATATGAAAATGGGCTAGAGCAAAACATGCCATTGTGTGTCATGGTATTTCCTGCCGGCTGCATTATATCTCTCTATATATTTTTTTCTACTTTCTTGTGTAACGGGCACAGACGATGTTACATTGTTTTTTATTAGTAAACATGAAAAAAATAAAAGTTCGCAAATAAAAACTTTTTTAAGAATTAAAAATTGAAAATTAAAAAATCTATCTTAAGCTCGTATATATATAAAAGCTCGTATATATATAAAATCGCACAGATGAAAAAAAAATTATTAAAATAAAACTTTATTAAAAATAGAAAAAGTATTTTAAAAGCAAAAACTTAAAAAGATTTTATTGAAGATAAAAATATATCATCAAGAATGTAGATAAATTAATTAATCTTTTGTAAAATGGAAATGATTATTTTAATTAGTAAGCTAGCCCTTGGGCATTTCAAATGTATAAGCAATGGTCAGATAGGAGAGGAAAAACAATAGGAACAGAATGGCCAATGAAAGAAATCCATCAGGGAAATCGGACCTCAACGGAAGGATCATCATCATGTCAATTGAATCCTTAAAATTAATATAAAAGGAAAAGTTTGGAAATTATTAGTTAGTTATTACAATGTGACTATATATTTTAGTGCGGAGTGAAGGAGAAGGGATTGAAAAGACGCACTCTTCAATCCTTTCAATCTCGTTAAAAAAATGAAAGAGAAATGACATTGTTTTCCTAGATTGAGGGCCATAGGACATCGAGGGAATTAATGCTGGCTCCAAATGGCAAGCAACTGCAAGAAATTAGAAACTATGAACTTGTTAAAACCATAAGAACTTTATAAAATCATCACATGATCACTATCTCATACTAGCACAATAATTGTTATTAAACAATCCAAAACAAAGCAAAACTCTCTGTATAGTAGTGCCATCTTGTGCAATCAATGGATGCCAGAAACTAGTCTGGGGATATTGGATGAGTAGGCACTAGATAGGGATTTTATGCACAAGCCTTCTGGCATCCATTGATTGCTCTTGTTAGCACAAGATGGCACTACTATACAGAGAGTTTAACTTTATAAAATCTAATGAACAATATTAATTTGAAAACACTAAGAATTTTAAAATGTAAACTTTCTCAGTATTTAATTTATGGAAATAGAATCCTATCTGACCAAACTAAATTCGTTATTAATTCTTTTTATTTGATGTATTTCTTTTTAAAATCATTTCCATTTATTTTTTTTGTTCTTTAAGTTTTATTTATGATTTTGTTTTGCGATAAATTAAATTATATAAATGTTAAACTTAAGTCGGGCGTGAATGTCTATATAGATTTGTAAAGTTATATTAGGGGAGGGTAATCTTAGGTTATTTGTTTCGTAGTTAAATTAGGTCAATGGATTGGATATATTGGTGTAATTAGTAGATGTAGTACAAGATTCGCTACAAGCAGAATCGCTTTATATGCCGCACACTTCCTTTTTTGTTTCTGGAATGTGATTCGTAAGTCGGCAAAATGACCGCAGTCCTTTCCTATGGAGTTTTTTTTTTATTGCTCTTCTTGTCAGATAGATGTAGTATTCCTATCTGACGAGAGGCAATTTCTTCTCTTAATCTTTTATGCTGCCGTATTTCGTATTACATTGCATGCATCAATATATCAGATGAATTGATGTTAGTTTGACTGTGAACTTTTGGCCTAAGGTTAAATAAGGATAGAATATTTTCTCTCAAATGAAAATCTATGTAGTCTATTCATACTCGACACTCTAAATAAAAATGCATTAAATTTAAGTTGGGTATGGATGTTTCATGGATTTGTTATCGGTTAATTGTTTTTGGTTTTCATATTTGATCAAAATATATAGACATTCGGTAAATAATGATACCTGATGGTATCTAAAATGTATTTATTCAGATGTCTTTTAAGTTATTGGTGTTAATGCAGTATCTTATGATGAATACCATTGGGTTTTTTGTATTCCCTATGCAATTGATGGTATCAATGACTTTGTATTTTGATCGTTTATGTTTATTTTGAAATGTTTTTAACGGTGTAATCTATGTAACCGATCTATACTCAACATTTATAAAACAAACTTTTATAAATCCATCTGTGCGAACTTATAATAGTATAAAAATCAAAATGTAAATTAAAATCTAAAATAAAAGTTAAAAATAATGTTAAATGTTAAAGTAAACATACTAAAATAATAATGTTAAATTTTATATATATATATATGTGCATAAATAAATGTTCGTGTGTATAATTACTGGCAGTGGCTTATTTTATTCCTTTTTTATATATATATTCTTAGATAAGAATTTTTTATAAAATATAAATCTCTGTTCTTCCACTGAGCTAGTGACAATGGGCTAATGACCGGATATCAAAATATATAAAATAAATTTTTTTTTTTTACTTATGTATCTGCCTACTTTATAAATTTTTCTAGGTTTAAATGCCTAGATGGTGCTCTGTAGTGTAGATTATGTTAAGCCCTTTCTCCCGAATTGTTATACTTGTAAACACACAAGAAGATGCCTACAGTCAAAAGTAAACAAGGATTGGAATACTTTATGGTGAATCAAATGAGGATCAAGATGTTTACCATTAAACGCAACTACAGGAGACATCATTGTACCTATCTATACTTGCTAAGGAAAATGATTTACTAAGTGAAACTGCTTTGAAGAACAACTTGCCTACCTATCAGCTATTACTACTTTTATTATGATGATTTTTATGAACTTTGTTCCAATTACAATTTTTAATCAAAGAATCAATATTGTAATTTTTTGTTTATTTATTTATTTATTTTTTATTCATACTATCTGTTGTATTTTCACACTCTGATGCTGAAGCCTCATTTTTCAGAATTAGCAAAGAAGAAAATGGGGGTATATTCATTTTGATATTTTTTATATTTTCATTATAAATAATATTTAGGTAATACCACCTGCTTCACATCAGATTATCCACATAAATATTGAGGTAAGATTCTCTAAATTTATATATAGGTTAAATTACAACACTTATACAGAATACATATTATATGTTTTATTTTGTGATTAACTGTGTACATATATTTTCCAGTATGTTTGACTAATCAACTGGTATCTGTCTCTATCATATATATAAATTGGGGAAACTTGTTAAATAGATTAACATTTGTAAATATATAATTTAGCTAGCCAGCATCTCAATTATATTAAATAACTAAAGTTGATTTTTTTATATAATTATGATTTGTAGAGAATGAGTGACATAGGTGGATTTCTACCATGGTGAATAAGGGTTGGATCTAGAGGATAATTAATTAGTAAGATGGTAGAGGTTCACTTGTGATACATGCACATATGATTATATATATATATATATTATCATTACTATTGTTGTTATACTTGATATTTATTATTGTTAATAAATGTTTGAAAGTTTGTATTATTCCGGTCTCTGGTTTATTGAGTTGTCCTGACATTCCACAGTTTATAAATAATTATACATGCACACACATCTATTTTTCTTATTATATAAAAGCTTGAAAATAAAACAAATATAATAAATGCTAGTTATAACCTATATATAGGTGCAGGAGTTGCTGTGTATATCTGTTCATACCTGCTAATGGAGTTAAAAGCAATATTCTCTCTTGGCTTGAATATTAGGGCATAACAGAATTAAAAAGGAGGAAAGTGGATGAACTAACCTAAATTTTATTTAATATTATTAAATAGGGATAGAGTTAGTCAATTAAAGGGTATGCAATCATTGGTTAAGCATTTCATCAGGTTCTCATTAGCATTTTATCAGATGACCCACAGTCTGAACATAGTTGGATTCAACTTTTTTTCCTTCTAAGCCTGGTAGGTCTCTGCAGATTGTTTCATTAGGGGTAATAATTTAGAGCATATTAACTTATCCCCACACCATATTGCTACATCTGCATAGTAGTACAGTCTGCAAGTTAGTTGACCAACCATTACATCTGGTGTTTGGGATTAGTTGTAATCATTCTGTCTGTTATATCTGGTGTCATCAACCTTTGGGGCTAGTGGTCATCATTTTGTCCATTATATTTGGCACCAGAAACGTTTTGGGGCTCAATAGATAGGTGTATCATCACATAAATACTTTGAGTAAGTTGGTCATAAATTGTGATTGAACTAGCTGATTGTTGAATCTGATAGATATATCCAAGTGCTAATTGTTCCATCCGTTATAATTATATATATATATATAAAATACATATTTTGCGGGTTCAAATCTTCGTTTTAACATATATATATAATTACAATTCTATCACAGATTAGCAAAACATATGATCAAAGATATGTGAAAAGGATAAATGATCCCCAATATATGCATGGCCCAGATCCCAATCCCTGACACATATTTTCATAATTTGTTCAGTATATATTGTAACGCTCATATTTGTACACTCATGCAACAAAATCCAGAGTCTTGGCAAATTCCCCAAAGCTAATTTAGATGAGGAGTTGAGACCTTGAATCATATCACACCTCAGCTCCACCAACACTTCATGACTTACTACACTATGAATGGCATATACAAGGCTATACTCAGAGTTTCTTAATTCACATGCCAACAGTAGCAAAGGGTAAAACCTGATATTTGAAGAAATGACTATAGCCAAGTACTTACTAAACACGCACCTCTATAGCTTATGAGATATTTAATAATTTGATAATTAAACCCAGAATGACAATGCATAGCTACATAATTCACTTAAATATTAACTAAAATTAATATGATTCGAATGGATTGAAATGCTATGAAAAAATACATTAAACAATATTATCCCTCTGTGCATTGAAATTCACCACAGGTGTTACAATTAGATGAGTAAGTGAGTTACAGGATTTCATCTTATGCATGGGACAATTAAATTGTAACTTATTCCATTAACAGTATTATTACATTATAATCTATGGTTTAAGTTATGCCTAATTCATGCTATGAGATGTCTATAAGGTTTGCGGATCATTAACTTGCAAGAGACACTATTAATAATTATAATTACCCTAGGTACTTTGAGGTTAGCCTAAATTAGCTCTTTATACAGATTATTATTACATAACTAAATTGTACATTCAAATCAAAGCTGAATTTATTAATAATAATGGCAGAATGAACTGGGATCTGTTATAACGAAGTTTCTGATACTATTGTGCTATATTAACCAAAATAGAAAGGTGTCTCGAATGTGTGTTTCCTCATGAATCTATCAACTCAATGATCGGTTCCCATGGACCATATTGAGAAGAGAACATTTCATTTTGGAGGTCTGATTAGGTTGAAACATGTACAATCTGGACCCTCATGTCCCAGTTCTAAGGAAAGCAATCAGAAAACAAATATTGAAGGGCCTTATACCAAATCCCCATAAACAAATACATATATGTGTAAATCATAGTAATTATGCCCCAATCATCATGCCCTTCCTGAATCTAAATAGCAAGTAATTGAAATTTGAATTAGAATATATTTGATTCCTTTATTGGCCCTTTTGCAAAAATATTTTAACATTATATATATGAATAAATACATATTGGTAAACACGAGAAAATAACTGGTGCATAGATTAGAAATGAAGCTAATAATTTATTATTAGTCAATTATAAAAATAACACACATTTAATAATTTCTTTTGTCTTGATGATTGATAGAACCGTATAAATCTAGTTCAGAATTAAGTTTATATTACTTGTATAAGGCAAAGAAAACGAAGGAGATCATCGAGTCAAAGGATTATTGGCATATCATTAAAAATAACAACATTAATAAATTTACTCAATAAATATACATAATAAAATAAATGAATCGCCACGTAAGAAAAGAAAGTTAAAGACTAGAAGTTGAGAGAATTACGATGTAATAGCATAAATAAAAGTAAGTTTACACAAAGATTATGACATTTATAGAATGAAAAGAGCTCTTAAAGGGAGAGTAAAGTAAAGTTCGGAACTGGCCAGAAAGTTTAAGGTTCATTATGGAAATATATTACCCATTTCTTCTGGGCTGGATCCTTAGGTTACACTTCTGAGTTGGTAAAAATGCAGGCACGCATTTAATTGATTACTTGAACAGCATTTTATTTGATTTTGGCAGCATGATTTGTCTGGAAAAGATTCAGCAGCTCCATTGAAGATTTTCAGGGGACTTCAGGAACCGATAGCCAGATCCCTGATGTTTAGCCCCTTACCATGATTGAAACATTATTTAAAACGCACAGAGTTTACTGCACTTCTCTACAACAAAGATGGCTGTCCCCTCTCCAAACTTTTCCAAGCTTTATAATATAACGATCGAAATGAAAGTGAAGATCAAATCTAACAGCAAACTACTATATCCGCTCTACAGGGCACCATCTAGGCATTTAAACCTAGAAAAATTTATAGAGTAGGCAGATACGCGCTGTTAAGATTCCACTTTATTTAAATATTCAGATCGTTAGCCCAAGTCACTAGCTCAGTGGAGACGCAGAGATAAAAATCTATATCTTAATTTATATCTTAAATATAATTAAATAAAAGCCACTGCCAGAAATTAACACATAAAAATATTTATTTACGCACATATAAAATCATTCTAATTTGAGGAATAAGTTTAACATTTTAGATTTTTATATTAACTTTTAATTTTACATTTAACTAAGTTTCAATGAGTTTAATATTTTATTTAGAGAGTCAAGTATGAATAGACTACATAGATCTGCATTTGAAAAGAAAATATTCTTCCCTGATTTAACCTTAGGCAACAAATTTCACAATCAAACCGGCGCCAATCCATCTGATACATTTATGTATTCAATGTAGCATGAAAATACGACAACACAAAATACTATACTGTCAGGAATGTACATCTGATCAGTAAGTAGAATTAGAGAAGACATTGTCTCTCCACCAACAGGAATGTTACATCTGTTTGCAAGTAGAACAATAAACATAAAACTCCATAGGAATGGACTGCGGTCCTTTGCCGTCTTACAAACCCATCCATAGGCAAACAGAAGGTCTGTGGTGTATATATATAATCCTGCCCATAGCGGATCTCATAGTACATCTACAATTACACAAATATATCCAATCCATTGAACCAATTCAACTACGAAATGAATAACCTAAGATTACCCTCCCTTAATATAACTTTACAAAACTATATAGCCATTCATGCCCGACTTAAATTTAACATTTAAATACGTTCGCACAGATTATTTTTATACAATTTGTTTTATAATGTCGAGTATAGATCAGCCCCACAGATTCCATGGTCAAAAACATTCCAAATTAAACACAACCGATCAAAATACAAAGTCAATCGATAACATCAATTGCTGAGGGAATACAGGAGACCCTTTGGTGTTCATCATAAGACACCGCAGTGATATCGTTGACTTATATATTCCAATCAACTGTGAAAACCACAACATAATCAACTGCTAACGAATCTATGCAACGTCTATACCCAACTTAAATGTAATGCATTTAATAACTTCTACAATAAATATTACTACAAATAAAAATAATAAAATGGAAATGATTTTAGCAAAACTTAACTATATAAATTTAAACAATCAAATATTAATTTGAAAATCAAATAAGAGTTCATTTTAAAATTTAAATTAGCTGAATCTTTAAAAAAAACAATGACGAAAGTTCTTAATTACTTTTTGTTGTTAATTTGTAAAGTTCATAGCTCACGGTAGAAGAGTCCAGGTTTCTGCTTTTAATTCCCACGATGCTTCCATTGGAAGATAATGTTCTGGAGATGGCAATAGCTGGTTCAAGGTATCACAGTCTTTTCATTTTTCTTTTCTAAATAGAGAGTGTGGTATGTGCGTCCTACCACATCTCTCAAACACACAATGCTGGAACTCCCAGAAAAAACTGTATTTCCCTTTTTATATTATCCACACGGATTCAATCAACAAAACGTCACTAATCCATCACTTTCGTTAGGGTCCGAGCCAAGGCTTGGTGCTTCCCATTGGTCAAGCTAATTTCTCTTTATTTTTTTATCTATCTTTCATCAGATCATTTTAATTATACAAGAGCCCAAGGCTAGCTTGCTTTTCAAACAATTTATAAACAATCATTTCCATTTACAGATTACAAGAATTAATTAATACCTGTTTTTATTTTTTAAATCTTGTACTTTTTTTTTTATAAAAAAGTACGTTCAAATACTTATTTATTTGTTTTTTTTAAAAAAATATTTTTAAAGTTTGGCATCTGTGCGAATGTATATACGTTTAACAAACATTTTAATTTTAGCATTTAGTTTTTTACTTTTATTTGCGAACTTTTAAGTTTTTATTTTAAATTAATGTAACGACATATTTATATATCGTTACATATCAGTAAACTTCCTCAAAAAACAAAAACATTAAAAAAAAAAAGACTTTACTTAGTGTTAGTAATTACGTTACACAAATTGATTATATATGAAAATTTCAAAAGGACAAAACTTTTTTTTACAAGACAAAACAGTAATTACACACAAATATAATGATTAAAAAAAAAGTTGACTGTTGATTCCCTATTACCAGCTAAATTTCTGCCCCCTCCCTTCCAAGCTTCATTTCTCCTACCTTTAACTATTAATTAGGCAAGTTGAATGATTAGATTTAATTTAACAAGACTTTTTTTTTAAAAAAAAAAAGATTTATATTTATTATTACGTTTTATTCCTCGCATTTATTTTTACATATGCGCAATTTTTCTTACTGGCAGTACCTTTAAGACAAAATTCCAAGTATAACCTTACGTTAATACAACAAATATATTTATAATTTCAGAAAAAATACTACGGGCATGATTTATTTTCAAAAGTACTAGTGGTTTATTAAACATCTGGCTATAACTCTACATTAGTACAAAAATGTACTTATTTCAGAAAAAACAACAAATGTTATTTGTATGATTCACTTTTAAAATTCTCAGGGTACTCGTGATTTATTAAAGATAGGAAATTTCATCATCATCAATTCCCCCTTCTCAGGGTCAATCTCTGAGGTAAGGCCACACTTGGGACGCCAATTATAGCGATCGAAATGCAGAGTGAAGATCGAATCTAACCGCAAACTACTATATCCGCTCTACAGGGCACCATCTAGGCATTTAAACCTAGAAAAATTTATAGAGTAGGCAGATACGCGCTGTTAAGATTCCACTTTATTTAAATATTCAGATCATTAGCCCAAGTCACTAGCTCAGTGGAGACGCAGAGATAAAAATCTATATCTTAATTTATATCTTAAATATAATTAAATAAAAGCCACTGCCAGAAATTAACACATAAAAATATTTATTTACGCACATATAAAATCATTCTAATTTGAGGAATAAGTTTAACATTTTAGATTTTTATATTAACTTTTAATTTTACATTTAACTAAGTTTCAATGAGTTTAATATTTTATTTAGAGAGTCAAGTATGAATAGACTACATAGATCTGCATTTGAAAAGAAAATATTCTTCCCTGATTTAACCTTAGGCAACAAATTTCACAATCAAACCGGCACCAATCCATCGGATACATTTATGTATTCAATGTAGCATGAAAATACGACAACACAAAATACTATACTGTCAGGAATGTACATCTGATCAGTAAGTAGAATTAGAGATGACATTGTCTCTCCACCAACAGGAATGTTACATCTGTTGGCAAATAGAACAATAAACAAAACTCCATAGGAATGGACTGTGGTCCTTTGCCATCTTACAAACCCATCCATAGGCAAACAGAAGGTGTGTGGCATATATATATAATCCTGCCCATAGCGGATCTCATACTACATCTACAATTACACAAATATATCCAATCCATTGAACCAATTCAACTACGAAATGAATAACCTAAGATTACCCTCCCTTAATATAACATTACAAAACTATATAGCCACTCATGCCCGACTTAAATTTAACATTTAAATACGTTCGCACAGATTATTTTTATACAATTTGTTTTATAATGTTGAGTATAGATCGGCTGCACAGATTCCATGGTCAAAAACATTCCAAATTAAACACAACCGATCAAAATACAAAGTCAATCGATAACGTCAATTGCTGAGGGAATACAGGAGACCCTTTGGTGTTCATCATAAGACACCGCAGTGATATCGTTGACTTATATATTTCAATCGACTGTGAAAACCACAACATAATCAACCACTAACGAATCTATGCAACGTCTATACCCAACTTAAATGTAATGCATTTAATAACTTCTACAATAAATATTACTACAAATAAAAATAATAAAATGGAAATGATTTTAGCAAAACTTATAAACAATCAAATATTAATTTGAAAATCAAATAAGAGTTCATTTTAAAATTTAAATTAGCTGAATCTTTAAAAAAAACAATGACGAAAGTTCTTAATTACTTTTTGTTGTTGTTAATTTGTAAAGTTCATAGCTCACGGTAGAAGAGTCCAGGTTTCTGCTTTTAATTCCCACGATGCTTCCATTGGAAGATAATGTTCTGGAGATGGCAATAGCTGGTTCAAGGTATCACAGTCTTTTCATTTTTCTTTTTTAAATAGAGATTGTGGTATGTGCGTCCTACCACATCTCTCAAACGCACAACGCTGGAACTCCCAGAAAAAACTGTATTTCCCTTTTTATATTATCCACACGGATTCAATCAACAAAAGTCACTAATCCATCACTTTCGTTAGGGTCCGAGCCAAGGCTTGGTGCTTCCATTGGTCAAGCTAAATTCTCTTTATTTTCTTATCTATCTTTCATCAGATCATTTTAATTATACAAGAGCCCAAGGCTAGCTTGCTTTTCAAACAATTTATAAACAATCATTTCCATTTACAGATTACAAGAATTAATTAATACCTGTTTTTATTTTTTAAATCTTGTACTTTTTTTTTTTTATAAAAAAGTACGTTCAAATACTTATTTATTTGTTTTTTTTTTAAAAAAAAATTTTTAAAGTTTGGCATCTGTGCAAATGTATATACGTTTAACAAACATTTTAATTTTAGCGTTTAGTTTTTTACTTTTATTTGCGAACTTTTAAGTTTTTATTTTAAATTAATGTAACGACATATTTATATATCGTTACAATATACTGACCTCTGATGCCTTCAGGCTGGCGCTTCTTTCATTATCAATGTTTTTAGATTTTCTGGTTGTTTTTAGATACATTCCTTCGATAAGGCTTTCAAACTCATTAACTTGAATTCATTTTCTAATTAGAAAATGAATTCTTAAAATCAGAAAATGATTTTAATTAGGAAGTCCTTATTTTTTTTTCTAATTAATAAAACTTTAACTGTTTTTTTTGGAAAGGGAAAATCTGAAAGCTTATCGAAAGAATGTAGCTTTTAATCAATAAAACTTTAGCAAATTATTTAAAAATAAAGTAAAACATTCCCGACACAATGAAACTTTCGAACAATTATATGTATTTAAAATTTAAAAATATATACGCACAATCCATGCAGTTATAATATATAAATTCATGAATAATTCTATCATGAATTTATTAATAGAATTGATCCATTTAAATCTGAAACTAATTAATTTTAATACACATTTATGAAATAAGTTATTCTTTATGGAAATTAGCGTGGATTGAATGTATAAAGCCCCATTGCTTGGAAATTTAAGATTAGTACTAGGATTTGAAGTGGGCTTATGGTTAGATGTCATGAAGCTAGGATCGATCTCAGATTTGACTGCTTCATTCCATTTCACTTAAAAAAAAAACAATGAAAAAAAATCTCTTTACTTATACGTGATACAGTCATATAAGTGTACTCGACTAGTTGGTAGACTCTGGGAGAACAGCATGAGCATGAATGGATATCATCTGTACAAACTACAAAATTATGTCTCATTGCGATCATTTTTTTAATATTATCTAGCTTATATAAATAGGTTCATTGATCAAGTCTCATTTTCCCTATGGTCAGGTCAGTCGGTCATCTGTATATATGTATCTGTCTCTTCATTTAATGTTTATACTATTGTTTCCCTGGATCAGGTGGCACATATGGTTTTAACTGTCTGGCATTGTAAACCCTCTGGAGTCCCTTTCCCTTTAGCAAAAATGCATTGTCATGGCAATCCTTTATTATTTCATATGGCCCACTGTATAATGGGAAGAATTTTTTGAATTCTTTCTTGGGGGCATTACTAGTTCTTGGTGATCTTAACCAAACTTGATCCTCAATAGTAATGTTGCACCCTACTTCTTTTTATTCGCCTCTGAGCCATCTGTGCTAGCTGCTTTCTGGCCATATCTTGGTCAGTTATTGGATTAATACATATTTCATCTTTTGGTAATAGTGAAGAAAAAATGGCCTGACATGGCTGCCCATAGTGAAGACATGTAGGTGCAAAACTCGTTGACTCATTCATTGTATTCTTAATGCAGTCCATTACATATGGAACTTTATCTACCCACCTCCGATGATCTGTAGGTATGCACACACGAAAGACTTGACTAATTTCTCTCATAACTCTTTCACATGGGTTGTACTGTGGGTTTTTAATTGATGTCAGATGATGATTTACCTTTTGTTGTTTTTTATCCAATTCTTCCACTCTTTTGAGGTGAACGCTGAGCTATGATCTGATAGTATGGTCTCAGGCTTACCTACCTCAGAAAATTGCTTATCCTGAAGGGCCCAGATGGCATTTCATGAATTTGTGGTTCGAACTGGGTAAATTTGAACATACTTCGAAAAAATATTATACGTGACAAGCAAGTATTGAAAGGTCCTAAATTTGGGAAGAGGCCCATAATGATCTATAGCGAGGATTTCATTTGGTCTTGTGTCCATCACTGGTTTCATACCTCCTGCATACGATTTATTTGGAAATTTAGTGGCATCACAGACATCACATTGTCTAATAGTGGCGAGAATCTGATTGTACATTCCTGGCCAGTAGAACTGGCGACACACTGCTTTTTCTGTCTTTCTTGGTCCATAGTGCCCAATGATTTGATGAATATGTCTAAGTAAGGGTGATCTCTGTCTATCTGGGACCATAGTTTTCTGTGGTGCACTATAGTCCCCTGTTTTGGTCTGTAAAATACCCTCCTTGACCCGAAAGTGAGTGTATCTGCTTTTTAGGTTCTGGTCCTTATTCTGGGTCTTGGATAATTCCAGAATAATGTGGTGATATTGTAGGCCCTGCCACTATGCAAGATTCCTTAGCTCAGCCTCGGCGGGACTCAATATTGTAGTGGCCATAATTTTTAAGGATTAATCATTTATTTTTGGGTTTTGTATGCTCTTTTGTACTGGATGGTGACTTAAAATGTCAACCACAATATTCTCTGGTCCTGGGCAATATTGGATCTTATACTGAAATTGTTGGAGGACCAAGCTCCCTCTAATGAGTCAGTCATTGGTGAGGAAACATTCTAGACATCGGTGGTCAGTTATGATGACAACTTCCGATCCTAGAAGGAATTGCTGAAATTTCTGGCATGCTTATACTATGGCAAGAGTTTCTTGCTCAGTGGTTGTGTAATGTATTTCTGAATCCTTTAAAGCACGACTCAAAAATATATCACTTGATGTTCACCAGAAACACCCTTTTGAAACAAGACAGCTCCTAGCCATTGCTTGCTGCTGCCAGTTTGTACGTAAAAGGTCCAGCTAAATTCAGGGTGGTCTAGCATAACTGCCCGTATGAAGTTTTCTTTTATGTTCAGTAGTTCCTGGTCATGGAGTGGGTCCATTACCACTTTCAGATATTTTTATGAGGTCTATAAGATTCCTAGTTTCCTGGGCAAAGTTTGGATAGAACTTGTGATAAAGTTGCAAAGCCCAAGAAATGATCGGATCTGTTTCCAAGTAGTCGGGGTTGGAAACTTCTCTATGGCTGCAACTTTGTCTGGATGTACCTTGATGCCATGTTTGTTAATTACATGACCAAGGAAGGTTATCTCCCCAATAGCAAAATGGCTTTTTTCTAAGTTTACTGTGATATTCTTCATTCTGCATTCACTCAGGAACCTTACCAAATGTTGTAAGTGTTCCTTCACATCTTCTGAGATGATTACTATGTCATCAACATAGTATACCATCTGTTTTTGTACTTCTTCAGAAAGAACTTGTCTCAAACAGTGCATAAGGCCTGCTCCACTATTAATATGTCCAAAGGGAACCCTTTTAAAAATGTGCGTGTATCCACTGTACCAAAATGCAGTGTATTTCTGGTCCCTTGGATCAAGATTCAATTGCCAGTAACTGGCGGTTAAATCTAACATTGAAAATACTGTCTTCCCAGCTAATTGTACCAGTACTTCTTGGATAGGAGGGGGAGCATCTCTTTCCAGTATAGTGATGCTGTTTAACCTCCGGGCATCCAAGCATAGCTACAAGTTTCCATTTTTCTTCTTGACGATGACCAATGGGTTATTATACGGAGAAGGGCTGCGCTCCACAATATTCCATTCGATCATTTGTTTTATCTGTGCTTCTACTTCATCTTTATACTGAAATGGAATCAGGTACATTTTGAACTGGATGTAAGTTTCTTCTTTCACTCTGATTCAGTGAGGGTACCCTGTAATCTTGCCTGCATCGGAGAGATACGGCGTATTTCTTGAGGATTTCCCACATTTGTTCGGTATCATCCAGTTCAGTAATAATGGATTCTTCAACCTTTTTGTCGATCATTGAAAGATCAACCGGCTGGATTAGGCAACTTTCATCGTTTCCTTCCCAGTGGAGTGACGTTTTAAAGTTGACAGTTTCATTTTCAAATGAGCATCTACCTTTTGGGTAGTTAATAATGCCGTAGTTTTGAATCAAAAAGTCGGAGCCCAATACTACATCATATATGAGCCCTGTCATAATAAGAAAGGTATGCCCTACTAGCCTTTTGTTGATTTCAACCTCCAACCATACTTGATGGTTTTCACTTGAGACCTTTTTCCCATTAGCTAAGGTCATTTGGATCAGATGGGTTGGGAATTGCATTATCTCACGTCTCTTTTTCAAGTTTCCGATCCATGCTGCAAATACAATGGATGCTTGACTGCCTCAATCGATCAAGGCTGATACTTTGCTCTCCTCTACATTTATTTCGATAATGGGGCACAAATGAGTTATCTGATGTCCCTCATTATTTTTCTCAGAGATTAAATTAGTCATTTGATTAATGTTTGGGGCTGGAGTGTCTTTTCTGTAACTTGGGTCCGGAGATCTAAAAATGTTTATCCACTGTTTTTAAGAAGTCCATCATTTCGTGGATAGTACCAATCATAAGTTCCCGAACCTCTTGCAGCATGTTGTGTCCTATCATACGAACAATTTGAGACTCTGGAAAGTTAAAACTGGACAATGAGCAAAATTTGGTTGACTGTTGTAAAAAAAACTGGTCATAGGTATTTCCCTTATTTACTGAAAAATGATCATTAATAAGGTCATGCAACAAGCTTTCTTGCCTCTCTTTACTCCAGAATGTTTTTAGCAGCTTGTGACAATATTGTTCAAAGGTGTCTGGCTTCTTCTCTAGCATGCCCCACCAGTCTTTGGCCACAGCTTTCAAATGGTGTCGAGCAATTAATATTTGTTGAACATTATCCAGAGTTTCTATTGCAAAAGCATCGGCTAAACTGTCCATATTTTAACATTTTCTGTTTTGTTAGGCCTCTACACACTAATATAAACTGCGCATGAGTTGATCAAGCTATGTCAAAAAAGAAGAAAGTTATATTTCTATTCTAAAAACATAGCTATATTTCCTGATCAACTCGGCCTATTAATTGTTGAGAATTGTGCTATTGATGAAATCAGCTTTTAATTTATTTAATCTGGGTGCCAGAATTCCTAAGAATTTGCTGAAATCGCCATATAACATCTCACAAATAAAAAAAAAACTTTTAAGCTAATCGGTATTACATCATACCGTAACGAGAATTATTTTTTTAAGATTATTATTCCTGGGCTTATTCAAACATATTGGCAAAGGTAAATTCCGTTTTAAATCTTATTAAACTAATAATAAATTTAATACTAAAAAAATAATAACTTTATTATTAATAATGCACAATGAAAAAGATTGATAAAAGTAAAATCTCTTTTATTCTAACAAATGGAAATATTTAACGTTAAATTGTTAATTAAACTGGAGAGAACACACACTAATTCGGATATAAATCAATTAATAAAAAAAACAATTTCACAATTACAGTTCACTTCCAAATTTCTTCTAGAAAGTTCCTAAAATGAATGTCCCTTGCACAAGAAAATTAATGTCTCTATCGGGATTGTTTAAACATATTTTTAAAAATTGTTTGCAAATGTTTAATTTTGTCACAATCGGGAATAATGAATCATAGCTTACCAGTAAGTTTTGTGAATTCATGAAGATTGTAGCTTACTATGCATAGTTTTTTGGGTTAGAATTGAGCTCGGCCTTTGATTATTAGTTGATCTTGTAGTCTGTTCCGAAAGCTAGTCGCAGAGGCTTTTCTAGTATCCATCTTCTTAATGATGTCAGCTAAAGCTCTGATCTACTCCGCATGAAGGATTATTTCATCATGAAGTGGTCTTGGATTTAATAATCCAAAACCAGCCAAAGGAAAAACAGAAAAACAAGACATTCTTCAAACTGATCTCTGCCTTTTATACTCTCTAGAGGCCCAGTTTTCCGACTTCTGCGCATATCTTTTGTTTGTCAAAATATCCATTGATAATCTTATATATTCTTTACAAAATTTATGTTACAAAGTCTCTATTTTTTTTTATCAAGTTTTTCAGCCATGTTTAATTAGCTAAAATATTTTTCTTTTAGCTTATCTTTTTACTTGCTTTTGGAATTCTTTTGTTCTCTCCAATTCTAACTTTTATTTCCAGTTAAGTAAAAAAAAAATACGAAAGAAAAATTTAACTTTCATTGTACGTTATTTTTTTAAAAAAAAATTAGTCAAAAAAAAAATCTAAATTTACTTTTATTTTTTAGCTTTTATCAAATGCCAATATATTTGCAACATATATAAATAAACGTTACAATATGTTGCTGAGGATCGTCCCAGCATTCACCATAAAAATCTATGATTTGAATCAAAGGGTATTGAAAGGTCAATGAATTTTCCAGTGGCTTTCCCATTCTGGTTTGTATAAAACAAAGGTATGTTATCCTCTTGAAAATAATAGGTAACACAGATTATCATAACTCATCATAACTTATATTGGCATGACACTATTACTATCATTGGTCTGTCCTCTATCTACTTGTGCTCCTTTCATTTGAAAATAAATAAACAATGTGAATCGCAAACTTATGGCATTCTTTTCTTTAGTACTTTTAATTAGGTCTCTGACTACTGGTCCCATTGTCCATATCTTCACTAGCTGCTGCATATTATTTCCCCATATTATTTCCCCAATCTATGTAATCTGCTTTTTTTAATTTAGTTTTAGTTTACCTATGTTTTCTTGGTTAGCTCTTTCTATTAATTCTTTGAATGAGACATGCATTTTATTTAAAAACTATTAAAGATAAGGAAAAAAAATATTATTCACTTTCCCTCTGTTCAACTGTTCTCCCATGTCTGAAAAAGGAAAACTATAGAAATGATTAGTGATATACAAATATTTATATATATATATTAGCAGGTAGTACAAGTAATTCTCTGTATTGGACACATTTGGTTTTTTTATTATTTAGACAATTGACCCACTACTGTGCTGGCAATCAAATTTGCTGACAAATTTATTTATATGGGTGCCAGTGAGCAAAATGAGATCAATAGGGCATGTGAAATAACCCATTGACCCCCAAACCACATATGATTGACTTAACTTTTGATAAAACAATTTGATTGATGAATATTTATTATTTATTAACAACTGACATGTTCCTGACCTGAGTTTAAATATAAAAGTTCACTACTTCATTTTTACTAAGCATGAGGTTTTCATACACACAAAAAAATGTCAAAATTAATATTACACAAGAACTTTTATTTGTTGATATCATTTTTAATCTTGCTAGCATAAAAGCGTGTAAACCATTTAAGCATTTTGCCAACTGCATCTGGCTGCTTGGTGTACACAAAAGGTCTTCACCTGCTTTGAGGTTACTCTAGAAATTATTGTCATTAAAGCGTAATGTCACACTGCATCGGACCACTTGACAGATAATAATAATAATAATTAAGTTAGGGTTTCTCTGGAAATAGTGTATATATGAAGTTGAAATGTCACATGTGCTTTATGAATTGCTTGACAAATATATGTTTTTAATATATCTATGGTCGAGATGTTAGTCTGACGTTTGGACTAATGGTTGATTATGATTGAGTTGGAAGCATGATATTACTCATTGTAAGCTTCAGTTATTTCCTATTCAGTTACATATAATCTGAGTTATTTACTTAATTATATAATAGTTTAGAATGCACTTTATGTAAAAAAGTGAAGCTTGTCTCAATCTTATTAAAAGTTATATGGCTTAGTGCTTTCAGAGAACTTGTGTCTCCATAATCATAGCCTACTTTTAACTGAAGTTTAGTTTTGTTTATGTAAAATTTTATGCAAATTTTATAACGACCATTTTCTGGAGATTGCAAAGCACGATTCTCTCCAGTTTATTGCACAATTGTCATTTGCAATAAAGCACGCCTCTTTAATTTTTCATTTTATATCATTGCATTCTGTGAATAGTGCCCTTGCCATAGTGGGTTCGATCACAGGACCTGTTGTTTTTTGGTGCTCGAAGAATATGGATCTGTTTTCATCATTATTTATAGCTTTCCTGTACAAATAATGATGTTGAGATGTTCTTGTAATGTTGGCATGGGTCTCCCATAATATGCCACTCTACATCCATTGGTTGGGCATGAAATTTTATAAACTTCTTGAGCTATTTGATCAGAAGGTATTTTGTCTTTGCCACTCTACATCCATTGGTTGGGCATGAAATTTTATAAACTTCTTGAGCTATTTGATCAGAAGGTATTTTGTCTTTGGTATTATTTATCATTCTGTTTGTTGATGGTGGGGTGTGGAATCCCAACCAATGGATGTAGAGCGGCATATTATGGGGAGTCCCATGCCAACATTACAACAAGAACATCTCAACATCCTTATTTGTACAGGAAAGCTATAAATAATGATGAAAACAGATCCATATTCTTCGAGCACCAAAAAACAACAGGCCATGTGTTCGAACCCACTATGGCAAGGGCACTATGCACAGAACGCAATGATATAAAATGAAAAATTAAAGAGGCATGCTTTATTGCAAATGACAATTGTGCAATAAACTGGAGAGAATCATGCTTTGCAATCTCCAGAAAATGGTCGTTATGAAATTTGCATAAAATTTTACATAAACCAAAACTAAACTTCAGTTAAAAGTAGGCTATGATTATGGAGACACAAGGTCTCTGAAAACATTAAGCCATATAACTTTGAATAAGATTGAGACAAGCTTCACTTTTTTGCGTAAAGCGCAATCTAAACTATTAACTAATCGAAGGTGAAGTAGAAAACTAGTATTTTATTTTAATTATATAATATGTTTAACAAATCAAAAATAAAATAAAATAAATAAATTTGTAAAAAATGAAAAGTTTGCTTTTAAAATTTGATTTGAAAATAAAGTTAATTGTTTGCAGAAAAAATAACGGTTAATAAAAAAAATAATGTAGAAATATTAATAAAAAAATAATGTGGAATGCAGGTTAATTTTCAGACAATGGGATATTATTCTATTGTTATAATAGTTGCAGTGAAAATTTTGACTGTTACTAATCAACAAGAAAAAAGAAGTGTTCCTGTCAACCATAGCTGATATGTTTACCAGTTGTTTAGCTCATAAATTACGTCTAAAGATGACATTTATTCAGTTTAATTTGTACTTATTTACCATGGCTGAATAAAAATTTAGTCAGGATATTTGGTCACCTTTCTAAAAGTAGTCTTTGTGAATATGAAATGTCCATGTACTGAATATAAAATATCTAAATACCTAATATTGTCATATTTATCTGCTGTTGCTGGATTAAAATACAAATTTAATAAAATAACGAAGTCAAGAAGAAATAAGCAATGGATTACAAGAGGAAAGTATCAAGAAAGAAAAACTTGCATACATACTGAAACATTTATTAAGCACAATTAAAAGAAATTGTGTCAGAAAAAAACTGATAGCTTCAATTGTGTATATATGAAGTCATTAAAATATATGAATAATGACTAGAGGGAGATCTTAATGGAAATTTGACAAACACATTAAACATGGAAGAAAAGAAACAAAAAAAATTGCATATATTTGAAGCTTTATAGGTTATTTTATGACTATAATAAATAAATATTTTGCAAAAGATTTATTTTCCTCTTGCATCAAAAATTAAACATGATATTTTTCTTAATTCTATATTTAAAGCAAAATAATGTAAAAGAATGATAACATTTATTTTAAATATTATAAAATGTATTATTATTAACCTTGGGACTGGAAATCAGATAAGTTTAGGAAAATTAAAGTTATATGCTTGATTGATTTCTCAGATATCATATGAAATAGTTTTTCTTTTTGCAGTATACATTTCATTTTATTGATTATGTAAATATAAAAGTTGTTAATTTTTTATATTTTACTGTTATTGCTGTAAATAAATTGATTATTATTTAAAAGTATTGTTTCTTGTCAGTTTTCTTATCTGACAGCCAAGTATTTTATTTAAATATCTTGAGTAAAATATATTTTGATTTAGCCTATGTGGAGTGAATAATGATCAATAAATGTAACTGGATCTGCATGAAGACTTGTACTTGATGTAAGCTTCAGTCTAGTCATTATCCATGCTATATTCAAATAGGATAAAATTTTAGGTTACAATCACTTCATCTTGTACATATTCACCTTCTGATCATTGACAAACAAATAATCATTCCTTAGAGTAATATTCAAAATAATCAAGTGAGCAGTCCCACAATTTCATTACAATATATATATATATATATATATAAACACAGACAAAAATTTTAGTAGATATTTTCTACATTTTCTGGAATAATATTAATCCTATAAAGGGTTAAATAATTCTAAATGTAAAATAAAATTTCATTATGAAATAAATAGTTAAAAAGATCTAATAAATATTATTTGTAATTTTGATTTTAATTTAATTGTAAAAATTTCTATTATTTATTTTTGAAGTCTTTTAATTAATGCTCTATCTAAGTAAAAACTTGTAGATGACACTTTAGCAGAAATCTAAAAGTAGTTTTTGGTTAAAATTGTTTTTAATTAAAATAAATATTAGATTAGTTTTTAATCAAGAAGAAAACAGTTTTAAAATGTGTTATCACCTCAGATGACTCTATAAAAGGGTTGGATAAAAAGATTGCTTTAGTTTGGATAGTAATTTTTTTGAAAACAGTCTGGTTATATATATCTTGCAGTTTGTTAGCTAGCCAGAGAGATGGCTGACAGAATTATAGAGAAAACTGCCATGAAGATGTAAGAATTCAAGGAAGTAAAAGGGAAAAGTCCAGCTGAAATCTACTACTAATTTACTATTCTGGAGTTTTGAATCATGAAGCCTGATCCACTTTTGTATTCACTAGCCTGCTTAAATGTGAACAAGACAGCTTCCTGCTTAGAACAATCCTGGACAGAAAAGACCCATTTCTCTGTTTCTATAACCTTAAATGTAGACAAGACAGTTGTCTGACCTGAAGGATATGTGGAATCAAATCAATGCCAACATAAATCTGATTATGACAATCCTGGACTATACTTTCCTGATGAATCAAAAACTAAGCTTACCAAGAGAATGCCAGCTTGCTGAAAAACTGATATATGTATGCTATTTCAGCTATATGCTGAGAAGCACATATAAATGTATATATATAGCTGGTAAATTAGTTTAAAATTTTTAAAATGATTTTTAAATTTATAACTTAATAACTTAAAGTAAAATAAATAAGTAATTTATTTGAGTCATACATCTAAAAGAAAGGAGCAATCCACAGATGATTATATATATATTATTGAAGAAATTATTTTTAGTAATTCTTAAAAAAAATGATATTTAAAAATACAACTTAATGCAAGTAATAATTTTGCATAAATTACAATTTTTAAAGTGACATATATAGAACAATAGTATGTTAAATCATTTTAAAAACCCTTATAACTAAAAGTCAACCTGTGATTGTGCAACATATATAGAACATTATTTTAAAATTTATATTAAAAAAAAACATTTCAAAAATCTTCTTAGATTAAAAATAAAAAAAGGAAAGAAGCTTCTGGAATATTGTTAAAGATGTTTATAAAAAGAAAGTTTTATTATGGACCCTCAAAGAATTAAATAATATGATTTATATTTTTTATAAACTTTCAATATTGGATTAATTATGAAAATATAATAGTATTGTGTTAAATGAAGTATGTGATGTAGATGTTAGTGTGTGCCTGCAATTCAATACACATATGCATGTATGTTAAATATGTTATTGCATATTATAAAAATTAATGTCATTTATTATTTTGACAATTTGAAAGTGATAACTAAAAATGTTTATTTTGTAACAAGTCAAATATGTTCAGAAATTATATGCATACACATGTATGTGTGTATATGTAACAATGCTTGTAAAATAGAACATATATAAAAAACATAATGTAATAACTAGAATATTGTAAATCATACATATGTAAATCACAATGTGATATTTTTTATTATTGTATGTTAATCAAAATCAGAAGGCAAATCACAATGTGATATTTTTTTTATTGTATGTTAATCAAAATCAGAAGGCTTCTAATTCTAGAGCCATATTCTAAAAACCTTGATATCATTTTTTATTGTTGTTAATAAACTTGAATTTAATTATTAAAAATTGTACTGCATCATCTCTTGGTCATTATAACAGTACTTGAGCTTGTGTTCTTCTGAGCTAGATTCATGCATAATGGTTTGATATATAAATGGGGATGTATTTAGTGCTTAAAGGGAATTCAGTATAATTGATATATCCTAGTTGGTACATAAGATTATATTTTTAAAGCCCCTGCACTATATTTTATTTTAGACTTATTAAAAATTAAGTTTATAGTTGGCCAGTATATTAATAGTACTAAGTAACAAGAGCATTGATGATGATCAGCATGTTTTAATATCCAACATTATTGCTTTTATGGTCATATGTTTTTATGGATGAGCACTTTAGTTGGTACATTCAAATTAATGTTTAAATAATTGCCCTAAGCTGGCAAAGGTTCAATAATTAGCCTGGGCTACAGTAGACCCATTTTAAATCCAGCTACAAGATGGACTGTTGATTTATATTATTATGATTATTCGGGATGACTGGCGGTTACTGATGAGTGCTTATACTTATTTTTAATTATTGGTAATGCTGGATAATGTATGGTTAATGATACTTATAACATATCTCTTCTGATCTAACTGGGCTGATCTCACACAGAGACTTCTCTCTCATGCTATTTTAATATATATACAATTTCTTATATATTTTTTTGATGTTAAACATTACTTTAATACTTGTATTTTAAATTTATATTAAATTTCATATATTGGAATATTTTTTTTGAACTGGGTTAATGATAATACTCCATCACCCAGGTTGCTAACAGTTTACCATCTCTCCAGAGGTTCACCCAAGATACCCCATCCCATTACAATATATATGGGTTGATGGAAAATCATCATCAACCCCAAGTCAATACAAAATGAAATATCAATAATTTACAAAAGTATATAAAAGTATAAAATATTTTAGAGGGGCATGAGATCAATAGATCTCTGAAAGAGCAGCCAGTTACTCCTCAGAGCAACCATAATAATTAACTATACATCAACCATCCTTATAAAGTAAAGTAATTATAAGTAAGTACTCAAAATAAACCATACATCATCATGAATGATCCACAATAAAATATAATAAAATCAACAGTCCATCTTGTAGCTGGATTTGAACAATAAAAAATATAAATCAACAGTCAACCTTGTGACTGAATCAGAAAAGAGTCTTCTGTAGACCAAGCTAACTATTGAATCTTTGCCAGCTTGGATCAATTGTTTAAACATAACTTAGATGCACCATTTAAGTGCTCATCCATCAGAATACATAAGAATCAAACAATAATGCTGGGATATTAAACATGCTGATCATCATCAATGCTCAGGCCATTTAAGTACCATTAATGTACTGGCCAACTATAAACTTAAATTTTAATAAGACTAAACTAAAATCAAATGTAGTGCATGGGCTTTAAAGAGTATTCTCTTTTGGGCCAACCAGGATGATGATTGATCATCTCTGGATGCCCATTAGCACTAAATACACATCTCCATTTATATATTCATCCCATGCATGAATCTAGATCAGAGAACACAAGCTCTATTACTGCATGTGACCAAGAGATGATTTAATACAATTTTAAACAATGTTTATTATTAACAAAAAATAAATAAATATTAAGGTCTGCAGAA
Organism: Epiperipatus broadwayi; assembly: GCA_028023455.1. NCBI lineage: Eukaryota > Metazoa > Onychophora > Udeonychophora > Euonychophora > Peripatidae > Epiperipatus > Epiperipatus broadwayi. The sequence continues at coordinate 9,606,577 of JAQFVV010012404.1, forward strand.
TAAGGATTCTGATTTTGAAAAGTATACAAAATTATATACACACTAAATTTTTTACATTGATTTACATGATTAATACATTAGATTTACTTAAAACCCATTCAGCACACAGGCATGTTTGAATTGACATTCAATTTTTTAAAAAATGATCAAAATTTTATATATAAGTATCTATCTGACATACATTGTTATTTACAATACAATTGACATATATACGCACACATACATGCATGTGCATGAAATTTCTGAACATATTCAACTTGTTAAAAAATAATTATCAAAATCTTGAGTTACACAAAAATACAATAAATGATTAAAGTTTCAGTTAAATGCTATACAATTTACATACTAGGTTTACTGAAACACATATAATATATTTAATTTGCACAGATGTGTGATATATTAATTTATCTGCATAACATTTGTATTTATCACAATAGATTGTTTTCCCAATTTAATTCTCTTTGCTGAATATAGTCTTTTTCTTTAAAATAAGAGCTACCAAATTTTTGACAGTTGATTATTAATTGATTTAAAATGTCTTTTTTTTTAGTCTAAAAGATTTTTGGGAAATCTTTTTCTTGCCTGTTAATTATAATGTTTTTTTTTATTTATTTATTATAAATATAAATTTAAACCCCTTTTTTTTTTCTTTAATAAACGATTTTAAACTAATATCATTTTGTATGTATTTATCAGTTACAAAATATTTTACTAAGGAAATCATTTGAAATTTCATTATCATAGATAATGCTACTGACCATAAGTCTATCTGTGCTTCTCTGTCTCTAGATATATCAGCGTATATAAAATTACTTCTTCAGCAAGCTGGAGTTCCCTGGGCAAGCTAGAAGATTTTTCTTGGTGAGTTTGTTGATTTTTTCAGTAGTATATTCCAGTTAAGGGTTGTTCTGCAGTTGGTTTCACTTAGACTAGGATTTGGTAAACTTCAGGTCAGCAAGCTATTTTGTCCTCTTTTTTTCAGGTTATTGATTCAGAAGTGACCCAGCTTCAAGTAAATCAAAACTCCTATGAAGAAAAATGGTATCAGATCCTGGATCTACTGTCCTGCCTTCAGCTACATCAGTTCATGGTAGCTCTTCTGCCAACTCTCTGCTACAGCCAAAAACAAACTGCAGCTATCTATTTTGGTCTGCTAATTGCTGCCATTTACTCAAAAACATTAAAGCCAAAATTTTGCAGTTGGCCTAGTTGGCCACTGCTTAAAATATTTAAACCAGAATCTTCTGGTTAATTCTTACAAAACTGCAAGCAAAAACTGATATTTTTTATCAGTCCTTTTATAATCTTGGTTGGGTCAGGTGATAAAACCATAATGTCTGTTTTCAATCTGTCTAATCCTTCTAAAAACAAGCTTGGAATTTTTATCAAAGTGTGATTGGAAAACTTGATTTCAATTGACTTTAATCCTTTGGAATCTATTATACATGTTTTTACTCAGATAATAGAATTAATTAAAAGATTTCAAAAATAGACATTTTTACAATTATCAGAAACATGCTTATTTTAAAATTTTCAAAATCAGAATAAAAATATTAATTTGTCAGACCTTTTTTAAATATGGAATTTTATAATAAAATATTATCTTAAACCCAGTTATTTAACCTTTTGTTTATTTTTATTCCCAGTAAATGTAGAAAATATCTACAAAAATTTATGTCTGTATTTATTTCTACTTTTCCTTTCAACTTTATATATATATTTATGCACACACACTATATTATTGTGTGCTATGTAACCCAACTGGTTACAATATATATATATAGTACTGTCTACCTTTCTTTGTAAACAAAAAAATGAGGAAAATCTATTCTTTTAGATTTATTTATTTCTACCCTTTTTTTTAATCTCTATCACTATCTTTGAAGGCTTCTGGTCGATCAGGTAGAGATAATAATATCACTGGTAGCAAGTACCAATAATATCAACTCTCTGCTACTAAATTATAACACTGGTCATCCAAGCACTTTATTTTAAGGAAACACTTTTAGGTGCCAGTTAATTACTATGTAATTAACGTGCTTGCTCAACCAGCTACGAATTTATGTACCTGATCTCCCCCTAGCTAGCTCATTGGACTCTAACTATTCCCAATTCTCTGCCTACTTTATGAATCTCTATTTTTACACATTTATATCACAAATATTTGATTAATTAAAATATGAAAAATATATGACTAATAGAATACTTATGCGTTATTTAATTCTTCTGCATAAAACCCTCTCTTACTTTTATCATTACCTCAAATTATCTACCTAATGATAATTAAAATATTTTATATCCAGCTTTCTTTAAATATTCACTCTTGCCTTATAATGTAAATGCATACACACATTCTATTAAAATATACATTTTAATATGTTTCAAATCACACATATATACATTTAAATATTAAATAAAATAAACACATATTAATCATATGACACACACACAATTAATAAGATATTTGATTTCAAAGTCTTGTTACGAAAGCTAATGCATGTAGTTATATCATGGAAATTAATTGTTCTATACTAGATGAAAGTTAACTGACTGTTCTTGAGATGTTTAAAAGTTTCTCTCACTTATTTATGACTATGAATCAAGATTTTGGAGACAAAAATGAATGATTTACCTAGGATTTAAACACCTTCATATGCATATAAGGCAAAGTAGTTTCTGCTGATTCTTCTGATTCCTTGTAGGCCTTTTGTATTTATTTTATGATGTGTAGGTGAATAACTTGTGGATCTTGGCACGGACACTTCAATGTTTCTCAGTTTTCACACAAACATGATTTCTTCCTTGAACTAACTGCTGATGTTACTGCAGAGAAGGTTCAGGCCGTCCACATGATACAATGGGTTCAGCCACACAAACTACATGATAGGACATTCATTCATTCTTAGTTATTTCAATATTTTTTGGGATCAAATTTTGATGAATTCTGATTAATTATTAATTAATGATTTTTTTTCAATGATTGCTTATAACAATACAAAATCTCCCTTATATAGACAGTGTTCCTTATCTGAGGATCGATCAAGCAATCTGCTGCAATCCTATTGAGTTTTTATTCCTTTTATTTAAGAGTTTAAGATTCGTTATAGTCTTTCCATTGGTTTTTTATTTTAATCAAACAGTAGTACTTAATCCTTTGTTTGTTAAACATTAATCTTTTGTTTTGATTTTAAGTTTTCAGTCCTTTTAGTTGCATTGCATTAGCTTTCAACTTTATCATTTTAAGAAAATTCCTTTTTTTTTTTAATTTTATTTATAGATGAACACATTCCATATTATATGACAAAAATAAGATATTTATGTTATACATTAATTTTTAAAAATAAGTGTTAATCATTTTCCCCTTTAATTATTATTCATTACCGAAATCTTTTCCTTTCCCTTTTCTTTTGTTCTTTTCTTTTTCTCAAACTTTCATGAAAATCTTTCAATATTTTTTTTAACTTTAAAAATAATATTTTCTTAAAATTTTCTTTCAATAAAATTCACTCTTGATAAATATCAACAAATTAAAAATCCTTCTCCTTTTTCTTTTTAAAAACTTTATTTTTTAATATCAATACTGAACTTATATATATGTATAATACAAAACTCTGTTTCATTTTTTTTAATCTTCATACAGTCATTTTCAAGGATCTGCAACAACAATATGAAATACATTTTTATAAATAAACCTCAATTACATAAATACCTTCATCTTAAATTAACATAAACAGTAACAAACATATTAAACATACATAATTATATTTTACTTACATCTCTCTTCACTGCTATTTTTTATTATTCTTTTTCATTATTTAATTACAAATCTGTCTTAAAATCATCCAAGAAACTTTTTATACAAATTTAAAATCAACCCTAATTTCAAATAACCTCCCCCCTTTTTTAAATCTTATCTAAAATCCATCTCAAAATTACATCCCTTAACTATAGCTTTAAATGAATATAAAACAAATATAAACATCTTTTTTTATACAAAAAAAAGTTTTTAACAAACCTATTTAAACATTCATTTTTTCTCATGGGTCAGAGCATAGGCTGGGAAGCGAACTCGCAAACCCGGAACAACTGTTTGTAAGGCTGCTGTGCTGACCTCTCGATCACCAACACTTGACATTCATTTTAATTATACATTATTTTAGATGCCTTATCTACTCCATTAATTCTATTTAAAATAGGATTATATTGTTTTATGTAAAAAAAATTCATTTACCATCCTTTCCCTGTAATTTTTAACCCTTTCCAACATTTTAATATTAAATTCTTTATGACATAAAACTTTACAATGTATGTAAATATTTGAATTTTTGTCATATAAATGTTGTCTAAGTCTAGTTTTTAATGTATTCTTTGTTGTACCAATATATGAAATCTTTTTTCCTCCCTCTTACAATTTAAACATTCAATTAAATAAATTCCATTCATTTTGTCAATTTCTATATTTTTTTTTTGTATCATTAATTAAATTTCCTAAATTCAATTTCTTTTCATATACAGGTTTAATAACTAACCTACTTTCTTCCTTGTATTTATTATTTATACCTTTTATAATCTTTTTAATCTTCATAAAAGTATCTCTAGAAACATTATAACTAATATATATAAAATTATTTACATCTTTTCCATTGTTTCTCTTCTTTATTATTCTTTTAATATTTTTTTTTATTACATAATTTATCAATAACTTTAACTGGATAACTATTTTTAATACCTTTCTCTTTTATATTACTAATTTCTTTTATAAATAATTTTTATTCAGAACATAAATTAATTGCTCTATTTATCCTATTATTAATAATATTAATTTTATGTTTATATTCAATATCTGAATCCCAATTACTTAACAAACCATAAAAAGTTTCTTTTCAGAATACACTTCTTTATTATAACATCCATATAAGTAATTACATTATTTTTCTCTTTTTCCATAGTAAAACCAATGTCATCATCAATTGAATTACTTTATAAAACATTCAGATTTTCTATAATTGCCATTGAACAGTAAAAAATAATTATCAACATACCTAACCCAAAAAACAGGTTTATATTTTGTAGTACAAAAATATTTATCTTCATAATCATCTTCATATCCACTCATACTATTCCCCATACTCAATCCTTTACATTGTTTATAATATACCTCATTATATTTAAATACCACATCTTTACAACAAATATTTAACATATACAATTGATTACATTCCATTTTTATACTCTTATTATTATCTTTAATATACCTATTCAATATTATATCAAATGCCTTATGTGGTACAATATTTGTGTACATACTACATATATCAAGTTTAACAAAAAACATATTTTTATACTTATTTCCCTCTAAAAAAACATTTAAAGTCTTTACAAAATCATATGAATTACTTATATTATTTTCTTTTTTTATTTCACCATATTTTTTAAAAATTTTATTATATAACCATTTAGACAAATTTTCATAATATGTATCCACATTACCAATAATATGTCTTAATGGTATTCCTAATTTATGTATCTTAGGTATCCCATATATACTTGCATCTTTAAAATCCATTCGTTTCAACCTAAATACATCCACTTTATTAATATAGGTTTTATTATACATATTAGTTATAATCCTATTAATCATTTTATTTTTTTCTATACCATCATATGAAAAATAAAAACTGCTGCATGGTTCATATGCACAGATAAGCACTGTACAGATATTTTTAATGGCAAACTGACTGCTTTTCTTGGTTTTTATTTTCACCTTGGTCCCAATGGAATGGGGCAAAAAAATTCAAAACATATTAAAGAAAGATGTTGAAAAAATCACAATCTCACTTGAAAAATCATACCTATCAATTTCCACAAAGGTTGCACTATATAATCAACTTATAATTAAAAACATTACCTATTACATACCTATAATCAAATTCGCTAAAACATTCATATTTGAAAACTCATCACTTTGTAGCAAACTAATATAAAAGAGAACAGTGGCTATCTCATTAAAAAAACCTGAGCAAACCGCTATTTCACAACAGACTCAGAGTCCATGCTATCAATGTTTTTCATACACAGAAATCAATAAATCTATTAGCAGTCACCACAAAAAGGTTTCCACACCTGGAGTGTATAATTGATTTAGAACCACAGACCAACAACCCCATCATATGGATTCCTATCCACACTGACTGAAGAACTCAAGCGAATATATAACCAAGTATCACTCAATAATGACAACAAGTATACATACTGGGATATTTATAATATTCTAAACCCAAGTCAAACACCTAATCCATATTCTTCAGCTCTTCGAATAGACAACAGGAAACTGCTGCAACAATTCAGAAAGTGATCACTAAAACCAAAGCCATTGGATTTCCTGCTTAATATTAATCTAAATGCACTACCCACAACACCTTTCCTTGGATTTCATAGATTCTATACTAATGTAGACCCTTTTTGTGGATTCTGTCATAGAAAAAAAGAGATACAAAATCATTTTCTTCATTCCTGTACTGCACTGGAAACATTACATCACATAATGTTTATAATATAGAGAAAGGTTCAAGTTCAAATTGATGAAATAATAAACAATTTTAAAAGAGGTAACATTACTACAACATACAGCCTTTATGCCTATTGGTGTATCAGATGCTCTTTTGCTTTTTCTAATAATCCTCAACAGCACCCAGCAACATACTCAATAAAACTAGAATTGTTCAGAAAAAAAGACAGCTCCCTATCTCAACCAGATGTGTTTGCAGCCATGTGGTCACACTTGAAACCAAGATGTAGTCTATAAAAAATAAATCCAATATGATAGATGTGACACATCCAATATCATAAATTTCAATGTTAAAACCCAACAGTGAAATGCAAGCACAAACTGAGCTAAAATCAATATTGAAAAACCAGACTCTAAAACAAATAAAGAAGTCTGTAGAATGGATAAAGAGGTGGAAAAGTAATAACTAAACAGCCATATGTTTCCTCAATGGTAAAAACTTGTGTAATGAATTTTTGTCATACATGGTTTTCTTGCTTAGTTATAAATTTTTTTTGCTATTACTAATATTGACAATTGTAACATAAATCGATGTATGATTAGATGTGACTCTGTAACATTTTAGACTCAATAAAGATTTGTTTTGAAACATCATCATCATAATAATATCACCACCACCTCCAACAACAATAACAACAATAATAATAACAACAACATTAGCAGTAGCAGCAATACTCTAAGTTCATTTTATTTTTATCTAATTGATCTGCATTTAACAATAAAAGATTTTAGCTATTATTTTCATAAACTGTGTTGACTCTATTTTTAATAGTTACAATATAGATGAAAAAGAATGTATTTATTTTGAGCATAATTAATCATAAATATGACAATAAGAAATACAGTTTCTAAAAGAATAATGCTGAAGAACTATTAAATTGTAAAAAGAACTAGTAAAAACAAAATTGTTGGTTTAATTAGATTTTTCTACTATTTAATTGGAGATGATGTTATTGCTTTTATTACTCCCTCTATATTTTGAGAACATTAGATTAATATAACATATGCAAAGATAACTAATCTGTCCTTTGTGTTTATTGACTGCCTCAATATTCTAGGTAGTTTTGTAATATAAACTATTAGTTTTCTCTCAATAAGAAAAGATGGACCTTATTTTTATTTGAATAATCATTTTTTATTGGAGAACAAATATTCAATACTCTCTTTTCCATCTACACATAAACTATACTTACAATCCAAATCCTTATTTAATTTTTGCCTTCTTTTCCTAATATCTAAAACTTCTGATCTAGCACGAAATAAGTTCCTTTTAGGGTTATCATACATCCTTTCATAATTTATATAATTTTTATTTTTAAATTATATCCATTTTTCATAAATCTAATTCTTTTTCTTTAATCAGATTATTTATCCTCTTTTCCCATTCCCCGTAATTATGTATCTGTAAACATATTTTCTACACATTTATCTTATTTCTTATATTGAGACAGTAAATGAAAATAAATTGGCTATCTATTAGGTTTGCATATTGCAAATCTTTCCATGTCTTAAGTGTTTGTCATTCTCTCCATATAATTCATTTAAACATATTTTTCATATTTCATCCAAACTGCTTCAGATAAATTAATAATTTGTATGAGTCATTCATTAGACAAAAGTTCATTCAATAATGAATAATATTTCTGTGGTGTAATTTTCACTACACCACTCTCATGCAAGATAGGAATTGGTTTCTATCCATTTTTAACATCTTGTGGATGAGTGTAATCATAAACACATGACAAATATATATTATTATTATTAATAATAATAATAATAATAATAATAATAATAATAGTAATAATAATAATAATAATAATAATAATAATAATAATAATAATAATAATAATAATAATAATAATAATAATAATAATAATAATAATAATAATAATAATAATAATAATAATAATAATAATAATAATAATAATAATAATAATAATAATAATAATAATAATAATAATAATAATAATAATTCAATTCTTTATTTATTTAATGTACATATCAACAGCATTTAGCCAATTATAGATTGCACAGTAATGTAATTATTAGATACAAATTTAAATAAGCATTAAAAAAAAAATAATAATAATAATAATAAAAATAATACCAATAAAATAGAAAAACAATAAAATGCACAAATAAATAAAAAGGCAATATATCAAATGAAATCAAGGATAATATTTTTTTATGAGGACTTTAGTGAATTATTTAAAATCCAAATTAAAAACATGATCATTACCAAAATCTTTGTTATAAGTTCTAGGTAAATGAAATAAAAGGGGAAATCTTAATACATCAGATTTACAAATTTTCAGTTCAAAAACATTGTGAGTACGAGTGTTATAATTCTGTTTTTTAATACCTAAGTTAGAAAGCAAATTAGATCAGAAATATTCTGGGAGATGAATTTATGAAGAAGTTTGAGATCTCTTGTTTTTCATCTCAGCAGTAAATCTATATAGTGTTCACTACCTAAACTACTTAATTTTGCAAATTTGTCAAAAACAGACTGAATTCTTATGATATCTGTCCTGTTATGAGGATTCCATATAATTGAACCATACTCCAATATGGGAAGAACTAAAGATATAAAAAGTTTAATCTTTGTAAATTTATTAAATACTTTTCCATATCTGTAAATAGCTCCTACAATTTTAAGAGATTTATTCATAAAATTAATGTGATTATGAAAAGATCCATTATTGGAAAATATTATTCCTAGATCTCTTTGATGATCATTTGTTATAATTTTAGAGTCCACAATATAGTAGGAAAACCTTAAGACTTCAGATTTTCTAGAGTAAGAGACAATGGAGCACTTATCCATATTTATATCTATATAATTATATTCACACCAATTCAAGAAATTATCTATATCACTTTGAAGTAAAAAACAGTCATTAATAGAATAAATATGCCTAAAAATTTTGCAATCATCTGCATAACATAGAAAATGTAAAAATTTAATGCATGTTTTTAGGTCATCAATGTATACATTAAATAATAAAGGTGCAAGAACATTGCCTTGAGGCATCCCAGTGAAACAATAATATGGTAATGACAATTTACTATTAAACCTCACACAAGACATTCTATCCCTAAGAAAAGAGTCAACCCAACTAATTAATAATTTAGAAAAACCTAACCTACAAAGCTTCTGAAAAAGAATTTTATGATTAATTCTAACAAAAGCCTTGGACATATCAAAATAAACAACATCTAGCCTAGATTGATTCTCAATTGAATTTGAAATGTGATCAAAAATAGTTAGTAAATTTGTTTCAATGGACTTATTAGGCAAAAATCCATGCTGCTCTGGTTCCAAAACCTTAGAGACCTCCAAGATAATTTTATTATATAAACATCTTTCAAAAATTTGAGCAACAGTGTGTAGAATTGAAATAGGCCTATAGTCACTTACCAAATTTCTAGATCCTTTCTTAAAAATAGGAACAACTTTAGCAATTTTAAGTGATGTAGGAAAAGTACCATTTTCCAAAGAGCAATTAAAAATATGCAAAAGAGGAGAAGCAATGTATTCAGCACATCCTTTATAAATGAAAGCTGGAATATTGTCAAGGCCCACACTAGAATGTAATTTAAGCTGCCCAATAGCAAAAATAACATCAGATTCAATAAATGAATCAAATGTTATCCTTTCTTCAACTGGATCATTATTTTCAGTTAAATCAGTAAAAGAATTAGATTGTTTAAAAAGCTCTGAGAAATAATGAGAAAAATAATCAGCGACTAGATTAGAATTATTACCCTGTAATTTTTTTTTGTAATACCTAAATCCTTAACTAGAGACCAAAATTGCAAAGGATTGTCAGAAATATGACTTTCAGTATAATAATAATAATAATAATAATAATAATAATAATAATAATAATAATAATAATAATAACAACAACAACATCTGTCTTTTACTCACCGTCGCTGCATCACCTCATGGAAGTAAAATTGGTCCCGACCACCTTTTCTGATCATTCTGCCCAGCTAATCACTATCAATCTAGGAAAACTGCAAGCAGTTAATCACAACTTAACAAAAACAATAAGAGTACTTATCCCAACAAATGCGACAGAATTCCTCTTCTCAGAGACCTATATTCTGTTGCAGAAGGTTAAAGGGATGAGCCTCCATCCTATAAAGCAATACCTGACTTTTATACATATCTTGTCTTTCAATGTTGATCATGTAACAATAAATCAACCACCATCATCAAGGCTTCTGCAATATGCTGATCAGCCTCATCAGAGACTAATGATGATGACTCCAACACACAACACCCAAATACACATAAAAAAGCTGACTGGTGCTTATAACAATGCCTGTGAATCACTGAAAGAATATCTGAAGATAAAAAAAAGTAAGCTTTGCATGGCACAACAGCACACATGGACCCGCAAGTTTATCAAGTGGGTTTTGGGTTATGTACCAGACATAAAAGTGCCAATGGCCATACAGACTCATGATTGTATGTTCACTGGCCATAACATGATTATACCATTGTTCAAATATTTTCAAGATAAGTTAAGTGCGGAGCCTCACCTTTTTTTTCAGCCAAAAATGTTTGGAGAGATTGAGGGTGAATTACCAGTTAGTGAAAATGATATAATAGAAAAAATGAGAACTATCAGCAATGCTTGTCACTCAGGTGGACATGGGATACCACTGTTCATTTTCAAGCACTTACGTTTTTTTACAGCTAAATACCTCAAGGATTTAGCAAACCATCTTGCTCAAGAAATTAAACCAACCATAGGGATATATCCCATGGCAATAGTGCCATATAATAAAAAAAAGAAAGGCATACCAATGCCAAATGAACTTAGACCAATATCTATGGGGCCACTTCCTATTAAAATATTGGAAAAAATTATAAAAGATAAGATTGAGCCCTACATTTTACCAACCTTCAGTGAATCACAATTTGCAAAGAAGACATCATCAACAGGGCAAGCAGCATTGTTATTCAAGACCACAATGATAGCCATCAGGATGAGAAAGAAATACAGGACAGTAATGGTGCAAATAGATATTGCTTCAGCTTTCAATTCAGTGAGAATCCCTGTGTTACTGGATATGCTCAAGCAGACTAAAATACCCAAAGGTCTGCTATATTTGACTGCAAACTTGATACTGAGCAGAAAACTGTATGTTACTATGAATGACCAAAATTCACCCTCATTCATCCCAATGCAATCATTATCCCAAGGGTCTCCTCTGAGTGCATTAATGTTTATTTATTATATCAATCCTTTTATTGAAAAAATCAATAGCACCTTCATTGGAGTTCAAATACCTGGTACAACACAGAAGATTGCATGTCTTACATACATGGACGATATCACAGTCTTCTTGACATCAAAGAAGCAAATACCACAGCTTCAGGCAGTGCTTGAACAATTCTCAAAGCAATATGGATTGAGCAAAAAACCCAGAAAAGTCTGCAGCCGGACACTACTCACTGGAAAGCCATGTGGACCAATGTATCACGCAAAACCAGCTCCATTCCCAGGCTTTCCTTTTTTTCTAGGAGCCACTGGAATGAGATGTCAGATTCAAGTCAAGCTTAAAGAGGAAGTCAAAAACATAGCTGAATCACTCTCAAAGGCATCTTTGTCCATATATGCAAATGCACAACTGATTAACAAACTTATAATAACCAAGATAACATATTACATGCCTGTAGTTGAATTTTCAAAAAAATTTATGGCATGCATTAATTCCATATGTTGCAAGCTCATCTGGGGAAAAAAGACGGTGGCAATTTCAATGGCAAAACTGAATCGCCCTCTTATAGCAAATGGATTGGGATTGCATAGCTTACAAACATTTCAAACATCCAAAACAATGAATGCTATAAATGCTATACTCGCTCAGTTTCCTAAATTCATTCATCCCAACGCAATCATTATCCCAAGGATCTCCTCTGAGTGCATTAATGTTTATTTATTATATCAATCCTTTTATTGAAAAAATCAATAGCAGATAACACCTACAGATAGACCTCCTCCAAAAGATTGTTTTTTGGCAATCACCATCTGCCAATGCAGGAGAACAATTCCAGATCAATTGGACCAAAAATATAAATATTGGGAAATATATAAGTTTATACATCAAAATAATTATAATCAGGAGATTCCATCAATACTAGAAATAGGAAACAAATATCTGATCAAGCAATACAAAAAATGGCAACTAGAACCTAAGTTCCTAGATTTTATAATCAAGATGAATTTGAATGCTTTACCTACTAAATATTTTTTACATCACAGAAGAATGTACAGGTCAGTTGATCCATTCTGTGGCCTTTGCCATATGGCTGAGGAGACTTTACAGCATATAATTTTCAACTGCAAGGCCTTGGAGCAGACTAGATTCATTTTGCAGGGCAAATACAGAAAAACAAATACTACAATGATGCAATTATGTCAAATTACAAAGGTAGATCTATACCAGCCATAAGGGCCTCAACATTTGTCTTATATGCACTTTGGTACACTAGATATGTATTCATATTGGGTGATAACCCCAGAAGGCATCCAGTCACATTTTAGAATAACTTGAATAAAATTCAAGTTAGAGACAAGCAGATCACCAGTCTGGATATTTATGCAGCTACTTGGTCCCTGCTCAGACAAACAGCAAAGCTATAAAGAACAAAAATTAAAAAAAGCATTGTCCAGATTATGCTCCTATTGGACAATAATGTGATTAATTAACATTGCTAAAGTGAATAGAATCATGTAAACTTACCTGTATAGATATGTACTTTTAAAAAAATGAATATTGTAGCACTTGAAATTGAACTGACAATAATAAGATTCAACATGTATCTTGCTATGGCATGGTAATACTATGTAACTATTGGATCAATAAAGTTTACTATTGTTGAAACATCATCATCATCATCATCATAATAATAATAATAATAATAATAATAATGATAATAAAAATAATAATAATAATAATAATAATAATAATAATAATAATAATAATTTATTTTATTTATTCATTATTTATTTATTTATTCATTGTGAAACAAACAATAAATGTATAATACAGTGAGATAAATTCCAAGCAAGAAAAATCTTGAGTGAGGAATTTAAATGTAACAACTAAAAACACTAATAAAATACAAAAAAAAAAAGTATAAATATAACATAAAATATTAAAATGACACAGATATTACATTTGGCAATTCAATCACAGTAGTAAATAATTACTATATAACATACAGTATAAACAAAAAAATAAAATGAAATAAAATAAACAAATAAAATAAAACTAATGCTTAGCGTAATATAACCAGTCCCATAAATGCTTTTTAAAAATCAAATAACTAGTGTTCATTATATTCACAGAACAATCTCTTATAAACATATTAAATAATTTAGGACCATTATAACTAAATTGCTTCCTACTAGATGTTTTAAAAAAATTAGGTAAAGCTAGCTGATATTTAGTAAATAAACGAGTATTTACAACAGAAGATTTAGTATCCAAATGAAGTTTCCTACAATAAATATCAAGAATCACTCTATATTTATACAAATGGAAAACATCTAGTATATTAAACATGGCATAAATATATTTAACAGATGTGGTATGTGATCTATCAAAAATGATACGCATTGTATAATTCTGTAAAACAGATAAAGTAGTCATTGCAAAAGTACAACAGTTCCCCCAAATTGATATATTATCACATAATAAGCTTTGTTAAGAAGAAATATATAAAGTAATCAAAGCTGACTGAGGAAAAAATTTAGATAAGTAGAAAAACATATAATTTAATTTACATAAATGAGAACAAAGAAAGCCAATATGGTTTGACCAGGATAGTCTGGAGTCAATAAAAACACCTAGATAGCAAATATTATCAACAAATAAAATGTTAGCACAAGTATAAGTGCTATTACAATGCCAAAAATACTTATTACAAATAGTAATGATAAGCAAATGAATATTTGACTTATAAGAAAAATTAATAGCTTTTGTTTTACTCAGATTACTTGATAAATTATTAAATGCTAACCATTTATTAATTAGGATTAAATCATCATTAATTATTTTTTCAACAAAATTATATGAAACTGCAGCATAAGATAAAGCAATATCAGCTGCAAAAACATAAATCTTACATTCTGAAGATATAAATTATAAATAAAATGGGACCCAAAACTGATTGTGGTACTACCATGGTTAACTGTTATAAAAGAGCTTACAACACCAGAAATATTTGTTGCTTGTTTTCTATCCTTTAAGTAACTCGCAAACCATGCAATAAATCCACCACGAAAACCATATGACTATAAACACTTAAGTAAAATTTTGTGAGATACACAGTCAAATGCTTTAGACAAGTCTAAATAAATAGCAACAGTTTTAAAATCCTTACCTAGTGAAGTTGTCAAATTGTTTACATGACTATAGAAAGTATCCAAGGTACTTCTACCAGAAATAAATCCATATTGATGATCAGATAAAATATTATTTTTAGATAAAAATGACATCATTTTCTCTTTAACCACCAGCTCTAACAATTTGGATATTACAGATATAATAGAAATCGGTTTATAATTATCAAGCTGTGCAGGATCATCCTTTTTAAAAACAAATGTAATAAAACCAACTTTCAAACAGGTAGGAAACAAACCAGCATTTAAGGAAAGATTAAACAAATAAACAAGAACAGATATGAAAGCTGACTTATTGTCCTTAAGAATCTTTGGTGTTAACCTATCTAGACCAGCTGAATGAACATTCTTTAAGAGATCAATTTTACCAGACAAATCCAAATCAGTAACATCTGTACACAAAAAAGAATTTAGACAAGAATCAGCAAAAGACAATTCTTGTAATGGTGTTCTATCTATTGACAGATCTGAAAAAAAAAAAAAAAAAAATTAAACAAGTCAGCAACACATTTTTCATTATTTTCTACTTCAATCAAATTATCAATGTGTTTTATAAATTTAAATTGATTTGACAAAGGTTTCTTTACAAGAGAATTTATCAATTTCCATTTTAAAGAAATATGTTTATCATTAAAATATTTTTGATAATATTGAAATTTTAATTTCCGAATATCAGATTTGATCTCAGTATTTAATTTCTTCAGACTCATCAAATCTCCACCCAAACATTTTAAATGATTTCTTTGATTAATTTTTTCAATCAAATCATTCATTATCCAGACTGAGCGTTTGCTGTTTTTGCTAGTCAATTTAAAACTAACTATAGATTTTGTAATTAAAGATTTAAAAATATCTTGAAAATTTAAAAATGCTGAATCAACATCATGCAGAGCAAAAACATAATCCCAATTCTGATCAGATAATAACAATTTTAGTTTATTATGTGATAACTTATTAACATATAAATGAGTATTTACATGTTGTCTACAATTTAACAACTTCAACACAGTTGCAAAATGATCCGAAATAAAAATATTTAGTACAGACGATTCATAACTTTGATTCTGGTTTAATCTGACAAATATATGATACAAAATGGATTGACATGATTTAGTAATACGAGTAGGTGAAAAAATAGCTTCATTAAAACCATAACTATAAAGCAAATTCAAATACCGTACAGTAGGCCCATGTAGATTATTATATAAATCTATATTCAAATCTCCCATAAGAATTACTGAAGTAGTATGTAAATCAGACAATAACACACCAAGTTCAGCTATAAAATCCAAAATGATACTTGTACACGATCTATATAAAGTAATAATAGTTAAGACAAAACAAGGTAAATTCAAATGAATTAAAACACATTCTGCAGAGGCAAGAAATGGATTATGATACGTAAATTTAATGTTTTCTTTCACAAAAACTAATACACCACCTGAACGTGATGATGATAATAATAACAATAATAACAGCAGCAACAACAACAACCACCAACACCACAACAATAATAATAATAACAGCAACAATAATAATAACAACACAAAAAACGGTAAATCTACTTATAGCCATATTGACATTTTCCAGAAATACAGGTAATAATAGAAATCACACCCACTGATCAGCCTTCCCCCACATATAACTATATCTCTACTCTGATTGCGAGTTGTGAACCCATAAGAAACAATATAACATTGAAAAACACAATTAAATGCACATATTGGCAAATACAAAATCTACTATTTCCAGACCAACAAGTGAATAATCAGCCCACAGTACTGGGAATAAATAATGGTCAACTGTTAAGAAAGTTCAAAATGATGATACTTGGAATCCAAATTTTATGATTTTATTATCAAACTTAACGTGAGTGTTTTATCAACAACACACTTTATTTGGTACAGGAGATTTTACACAAATGTTGATCCACTGTGTATTCTATGTCACAGAAATGAAGAAACACAAACCCATTTCCTATATGATTGTCTAGCTCTAGAAAAAGTATGACTAATGATGCTGAACAACTACAGGCAAAAATACCAATAATACATGCAGCCACATTTAGCTTATATGCATATTGGTGCACTTGTTGCACATTCACATTTGAAAACAGTCCAAGAAGACATTCCAACACCTACTACAACAAACTTTAAAAAAATTAAGGGTAGAGACAGTATTCTTGTACCACAAGACATTTTTGTGGCAATATGGTCTCTCTTCAAAATATGCTCAGCATTATGACAAGGGCAGGAATTAGTACTAAAAATAATGAATTTTTTTACCTGGTTAAAGAAGATAACTTTCAGAGGCAAGGACTAAATCAAAATTAAAAATAACTTATTCATATAAGTACATGTAACCCTAGTATAACCTATTTTGATGTAATCAATTGATACTAAATAAAGTTTTTTTTTGTAGAAGAAAAAGATGATGATGATCACTACTACTACTACTACCACTACTACTACTACTACCACTATTATTATTATTATTATTATCATCATCATCATGGGTAAAAAAAATTAAACGGTAAAATAAAAGTTAGGTAAATTATATAAAAGGAGTTCAGTATGTATGTTTTTAAAGACAAATATATAGTTATGAATCGTTTCAATAGTTAGATATTTATTCAGATTGTTTATTAAATCCTTAATCTGAAACAGAAATGTTTTATTAGAACTATTCATAACTGCTTACAAAGCATAGGTAAGTATATATAGTTTTCTAATAAGTGTTCACAAAAGTAGCTGAACCCATTTACTTATGGGAGAGACTCAATATTTTCGAATAAAAATAGATTATTATATAGTATAAAATTCGACTTAATGACATATTATCAAACATATAGATTAAGATGTTATCGATTTATTTGTAAAAAATAAAAATTGTTATTAAAGACTTACTATACAAATAATTTTAAAATATTTGCATTATAAACAAAAATATTTTATAAAGTACATAAATAAATGATTAAATTATTTAATAAATAAGGTCAAAAAAGGAAAAGTATTTAGATAATAATATCCTGGTTGTTGAGAAGGTTGGGTTTGAGTTTTTGGTAAATATGTTTTTTGACCAATAGATAGTTCATTTATAAAAGAGGAATGAATGTGATTTTCAAATAATTGATGTTAAGTTAGTTGATTGATTGAACTAAAAGACTAAAAGGAAGAATTCTACAGCAGAGAACCCTCATGGCTAAATCGACCATAAGATTGGCAATTGGCATTGGGAAAAGTATTTCTTAATATTATAATCACTAATGTTGGTGCTGCCATAGTCTTTAAAATGCATTGCCAAAAATTGTTTAAAATATACCAATTATGGCAGTTCCATGGAAGTCAATGGATTGTCTCAGAATGATAAGCTACTGCCATATGATTATCTGAAATATTTAGTTGGATTCTGAAAAATTACCTGACTAAAATGTAAATAAAGAAATATAACATTATAGCTGATTTATGGAATAATGCTCAATTCAAGGAACAAATTAAATAAAAATTACAGATAACCTTGCCAAAGACTTGAAAAATATTAGGCTGATTTGGAATATGTCAATTGAAGAAAAAAAATCAGCTTTCTGATATACTACAAAATGTTTTAATAATATAGTCATATAAGATGCTTTCAAGTATTTGCAAAAAAAACTAAGTTAATTTATCATTAAAAATATTTAAAGTAAAACATGCCTAAATTAATTTAAAACTTTTTTTAATATTCTAAGCAATCAACAATTGTATACAGTATTCAAATCCTTAACAATGGTCAAACATAAAAAAGAAAAGAAAATATTTATTATTATATAGTTGTTTTATTTCAATTGTGTTAGAATCATTATATAATATCCAAATATAAGCATAGGGGATTTGAACTCAGAATTTTCAAGCACTCTCTATCTATCCACACTATCTCATACAATGAATACACATGACCACACACATGTAGAAAAAATAAATAATCACCATGGTAAACCAGCACTCATTAGTTGGTCTAGATTATCTTCTTCCATACATATATATATAATCAGTTCTCAGTTTATATTAAGATAGCAAATCTTCATACTCTAATGGACAGGCTTCAATCTACTCCAACATCCAACTTTTCAGCCATCCATATCATTGAAAATCTGATGATGAAAATCCAAATTCCATGCCGATACCAATATTATTGCCACATCCATGTTGAACTCAAGTCATTCTGACCCCTTATGTATAAGACCTTATCCATTTATATCCAAATATGTTTTTTCTTATTCAAATTCATTTTTAATCTTAGAGTCAGAGATTAATATAAAGTTTTTTTTTCTTGTAAATTTTTGAGACAAAATTTAGATTTTTTTTCTAACATCTTGCAAAGAGAATGTGAAGGGTATTGTGAGGAGAAAAGATTTGATGTTTTTTCTTTTTATTTCTACTCCAGAAAATTATTCTTATTATTTTTATTTTATCATGTAAGTGTTATAATACATTCAGCACATATTTCAAACTGCCAAATGCATCTATTTAATCTCTGTTATTATTAGTAATATTGTAGTATGCATTAACATTGGTGATATGATAGTAATAAAATTATTTAATAAATTGTTATTATTAGTAGTGAAGTCTATTTTTAATTTTCACTCTTTAATCATTTACTGTCAATAAAGATTGGTTTATTTTAAAAAATAAGTTCTGATGGAAGAATGTGTATTAATTCTGTAGAATGAGTGAAGAGTAATTTCCTTCCACAATATTACAGATATATAAATCACTATATTATTATTAAATACAATTATGTATGTGGGATTATTATTGAAAGTGACGGTGCTTGACACTTATTTAAAAAATAAAAATGCTAACAAAGCAAGGAAGTTTAGTGAAATATAGAAAAGTTAAAATGTTTCTATAAAAATGATAGGACTTAAACTAGTTAAGTCTAAATAAACTGATCTTTATCCATGACCTTTTGACTGATCAAGATAGAGGTGATTCATAGATGGATGGATTGATTCTGAAAATATAAACATTAGCATTAAATGATAGTTATAGCATATTTCTAAAGTAAAATAGTACATGGTTTGATCATAATCATCATCATTATTTTGTGGCTGCGTAAAACCTGTAAAATATATAAAACATCAATGTTTCAGCTAATATCAATTGCTTTTTATTAAATAACATATAAATTTTATAACGGCATGGAAATAATAGGGTTAAGGTGGGGTGATGACATCTTCCCCAAAATACAAAAATATTTCAAATAATGACATTTAATATAAATTTAAAATACATAAGTATAAAATATCAAAATAATGTTTAATATCAAAAAATATATATGTAATGCTATATATTATGAGAGCATGAGAGATCTTGATATCTCTCTGAAAGATCAGCCCAGTTAACTCACTAAAGTAACTATAAATACAATTAAATAAATTTACCAGCATTATAAATTAAATAATACTTATCCTTATGAATAATTAACAATCAAAATAAATCAACAGTAAATCTTGTGACTGGATTTGAAATGGGTCTACTGTAGACAAGGCTAACTATTGAGCCATTGTCAGCTTGGGGGAATTATTTAAACATGAATTTGAATGCACAAACTAAATACTCATCCATCAGAATACATAATAATCAAAACAATAATGCTGTGATATTAAAACACTTATCATGATCAATGCTCTGGCTACTTAGTACCATTATTGTACTGGCCAACTATAACTTTTATAAATACTAATTTAAATAAAATTTAATGCATTGACTTTAAAGAATATACTTTTCATGCCAACCAGGATGTCATCATAATCATTGATGGGAATATCATCATCACCACTAGATGCCCATACACTAATATACATCCCCTTTTATATATCAGACCATTATGCATGAATCTAGCTTAAAGAAGATAAGCTCTATAACTGTTACTATGATCAAGATTTGATGCAACATATAATCTAAAAAACATTTAGAATCAAGTTCACTAGAATAATTTTAACAATGAAATACAAGTTTATTAACAACAATAAAAAATGAAATTAAAGTCTCTAGAATATGGTTATACACATACAGATCTTCTGATTTTGATTAATATACAAAATTCAAGTTATTACATTGTGGTTTATGTGTATGTTCTAATAAAACACCTATATATATATATGCACATGGACATGTGGTATAATTTCTGGACATATTTAAATCATCATACAATATAATAAATGATTAAAATTTATCTATACTAGGTTTACATAAAATACATACATATATACCTGTGTACATACATGTAGTATAATAATTTATTAACATATTTTAATTGTCATATACAAATAAAATAAATAATTAAAATTTTTAAGTTATATTTTAATGATACAAATACCTTATGCTAGGTTTACATAAAATACATATTTATATCTGTGCAGATATGTGTGGTATGCTATAAATGAACATATTTGAATTGTCATAAAATGATACAATAAATGATTAAATTTTTAAGTTATCACATTTTAACTGATATACATATGTATATATCTGCACACAGACATGTGGTATACTATAAAATAATATATTTGAATGATCATTTAACAAAAATTAAAAAAATGATTAAAATTTTAAGTTATCACATTTTTTTGTTGAAAGTATATAAAATCCATTCATTATTTTATTAGTAAGTTTTTCTCTTTACTGTTTAGTTTTCTTTTTACTTTTAAAAAAATAAAATCAATTTTTGACAGGTAATTGTTGATTGATTAATTTATAAATGTCTTTATATTTAAAATATAGATTTTAAATATCCCTTTTTTTCAACAAATGATTTAAATTATCATTCTCTCTCTATATATATATTTATCACTCACAAGTCGCTTTTAACTAATTATAATGTCTTCAAATTTAAAATATATATTTTAAAGGTATTTTGTTCTTAAATAAATGATTTAGAATAATATCATTCTATATACATCTATCTCTCTTAAAATTTGAATGAATTATTTGAAATAACTCACCAGTTGCACTTTATATAAAAATGATGCTGTACATTTATCTGTAGTTCTTTGCAAATAGACACAGCAGCACAATTTTTCTGCAAGATGTTGGGCTCTTTGGGTAAGTGCCATTATCAGGAAAGATATGATTCAGGTAACTGTTGGTTTGAAGTGATCTCCCATCTGTCTAGGATTGTATAGACTTAAGGTAAGCAGCTATCTTGTCCACATTTAAGGCTATAGAGAATGAAGAAGTTGGGTCTTTCTTCTAGGTGCAACTAAACTCCAGCATAGAAAACTAGTAGCAGTTGCCTTTTTGCCTTCACTTATTTCATGGTCATTCTCTAACTCTGCAAAAACACTACTGCAGTTGGAAAAACTATTCTGGCCAACTAATGCTTGAAACCAACAAACTACTGGAAAAACTAACTAATTTAATCTTTTTATCAACCCTTTTTATACCTAGATTGGGTGACAAAAATACATTAATTAAAAACTTTTTTATATCTCTTGATTGTAAAAAGTTAATGCTTTAAACTCCTTTTAATTAAAAAGCTACTTTTAGAATTTTATCACAAGTATGATCTACAAGCTTTATTTAAAAAAAGATTTCCAAAATAGATAGTAGACATTCTATAATTACCAGGCTATCTACTGTCACAAAATATGCTTGCTCTTAATTTCAAAATCAAAATTCATAATAATTAGATTTTTAACTGTTTAATTTATAATAAAATTTTATTTTAAATTCAAAATTATTTAACCCTTTATTGTAATACATTAAAGATCAGCCTTACAAGCTACTGTGCATGCACATTTTTTATGAGTGTTAATAATAAATGAATACTTTCACTCCAACACAAGATATAGTATTTAAGAAAGAATAAAATGAATCTTTAATGTATTACAGTTTATAAACATGCACTATATAAAATAAATGCTTATTAACCCTTTATTGTGATTTTATTCCAGGAAAATGTAGAAAATACCTACAAAATTTTTGTGTTACTTTCTACTTTTTTTTACAACTTTATATATATATGCACACACTGTTATTGTGTCCATGTAATACAACTGTTACAATATATATATTGCCTAAATAGAATAAAATAAAAATAGTAGAAAAATCAAAATTATCCAAAATTTTCTTTATTATGACTATGGTTTTGCTTATTAAATAAATTGATTTTCTCAAATAAAAATTACAAAGAAAAATAATGAATATATGCATGCATATAAACTATCCATAATTCAAAGACAACTGTCAATAACATCTAACATTAAAAGAAGTTCTCATAAGATTGATATAACCTTCCATTCAAAACAATTAATCAAAATAATCTTTTTAAGCCTTCTTTTCATTTCATTATGTTCATAAAAGACAACCCTTATATCACATAATAGCATAAGGCTAGCAATATTTTAAATTCTTTTATAAATTTTAACTCTTTCATAGAGATTCAATTTACTTACACCAATATATATATATACCTTAAAAGAACTGCATGGAATTTTATCAACTATTTGTACAATATTTTTACATCTATTAGACCTTGGAATTCTTTTTTTTATATTAATTGATCTACAAATTGATAACTTCAAAAGTAAAAAAAAAATATCATTACTACCAAGCTACATTCTTCAAATCACCATTATAATTATATTATTAATTTTTATTAGTCATTAATTAGACTAGAGATTATCCAATAATAAATAATATTTCTGTAGTGTAATTTTTACTATATCATTCTCAAGCAATGTAGAAACTGGTTTCTATTCACTTTTAACACCTTATTCTTATTAAATAAAATGTTTTAATAAATTTATGAAAATAAACTAATGTAAATATTGTCAAATTATTTTATTTGAACAATTCTTTGCTTTTTAAATCATCAATTTGTAGATTGATTAATAAAAATAATTCTTTGTTGGGGGAAGGAGATATGAGGAGTTGCTTGGGAAAAGATTTTATTTTAAACTTATTAACAAACTATTCTAAAGAATTGCTAGGTAATAAACGTATTCCAGTAATTAATTAAAATTGCACTTTATGCAAAAAAAGTGAAGCTTGTCTAAAATATTAAAGAGTTATATGGCTAAGCTTTCAGAGAACTTAAGTCTCCATATTCATAGCCTACTTTAACTGAAGTTTAGCGGTGAATTATGCAAAATTTATGCAAAGTTGTTATCTTTCATACAGACCATTTTTTGGAGATTGCAAAGCACAATTCTTTTTGGTTTATTGCACAGTTGTCATTTGCAATAAAGCATGCCTCCTTTTCCATGTAAGTTGTTTTAAAAATATATAGGTGAAATTAAACCAAGTCATTATGAAAGAGTTAAAACTCATCAAAGAAGTGTTAAAAATAGATATCGTAACTGAACTTTCCAACATTGATGAATATAATACTGATCATAATATAATGTTTGATGAAGCAAAAATTATATTTTAAGGACATAATGAAATAACAATGAAGAAACTTTTTTGACTAATCATTTTAAATATAATGCCAACAATCTTACATTTCTTTTCATGTTAGAGGTAATCGCTGCTATTTTTGAATTGTTAGTAGTTAAATATGTATATGCATTTGTTGCTTTTGTTTGTAATTTTTATATTTTTATTTCTATTTTATTCAATTTTGATTTTATTTGGTTAGTTTTAGGCAGTTTAAAATTACAGAGGCAAAACTCTCCATACAGTAGCGTCACTCAATGCAAGCCGAATAATCAATGGATACTGGAAGGTTTGTATATAAAATTCTCTATCCTCAGACTAATTTCTAGCTTGTGGCTTTCACCAGTGAAGAGCCTCGGATCTGAGAGATTTGCATCTAGATCTTAGGATCTAATGCAACTCCTCCAGCAACCACCTTTTACTTTTTCAGATAACTATAAAGCTTTAAGCCTAAAATGAAAACACAATAAGGTTTTCAAGCCAAGTTCATTCCTTCCTGCATTCATTGATTACTCTGGCTTGCAATGAATGGTGCTACTGTATGGAGAGTTTTGCCTCTGTGAAAAACAGCTTGTGTATGCATAAAGAATGGTGATCATGTGATATTTAACAGTTTAAAATTACATTAACTTATAACACTGATGCATCACAAATATTTTCTTGTTCACTTAAATCATATATCTTTGCAAATGGAAGATTAATGACATTATTTTAATTAATAGACTATCGTTATCCTGATACCAATTGCTCTGCAGTGTTTAACTAATCATATTAAACTTCACTAAAATCAAAATAAACTTGTTTTCTATCAAATAAAGAACTTACAGATCTTTTTTTTTTATGTACATCTTTATATACACTTTACTGTCATACTTTTTGTGTTTTTTTTTCAAGAGCATTAGTAACTGATTAAATACTTGCTGAACATAGCATTTATTTGGAATGGGAGAGAACTAAATATATATTTTTTAAAAAGGAATGTACTTGATATTTCCTTCTTGATTTATGCTTGGAATTATATTTATTAAAGAAAACAAACAAACAAATAGTAGTAACTAGAATTTTTTTTTGTGGATTTAAGGGATGTGAAGAACTCATTAGTTTATGATGCAGTTTTAAGTATTGTGAACTGTAACAGATTACATTAAAGCAATGACAAATTATCATCAATGATGAAGTGTTATAGTACCGTATTGTCTTATTCTATCTGATTTCAAGTGAAGGTCTAAATATTCATTATAAATTAGTAAGTTGATGAATATATCATTTTCAATAAATGTTAATAATAGAAGCATTGCCATCATTATTTTATTCACCACTATTATGTATTAGTGATGAATGGGTTAATATTTAATATCAATATGTTAGTAAATAAAGTTATCATAACCAATTTTGTTCAAACAGGATATTACATGCTGGATTTTTTTTTATATACCAAAATTATGAAAATCTGCATATTGATTTCAATTTCTTTTTTTCTAAATAAGGTCAATACAGTTAATGAATTTATCAAAGTCAATTGTTTAATTATGCATCATTAATAGCTCATCAAAATTTATTACATGTAAGTGTATAACTTATACACAACCTTAATAGCAATTATTATATTTATAAAAATGATAGATTAATGTTACTGATACTGAATTATTAGACTACACAGAGACAAAACTTTTCATATAGTAGTGCTACCAGTCTAAGCCAGAATATTCAATAGATGCAGGAAGGTTTGTGCATAAAATCTGTAATTAGTGCCTACTCATCCAATATCCCCAGACTAGTTTCAACTTATGGTTTTCATCAGTGAGGAGTTTTGAATTTGAGAACACTGAATCTAGATCTTAGGATCTAATGGAACCTTCCAGTAGTCACCTTTTACCTTTTTAGTTAACTATAAAACTGAGTCCAAAATGAAAACACAATAATGTTTTCAATCACCATCATCCAATGAGATTGATCAGTGTTAAACCACTAAACATCACATGACCATCATTTCCTATGAGTTTACAAGCTATTTAAATAGTAATGTGATGTGCTGCACTGTAACTTCTCATTGAACAAAGTCACGAATCTCTCAGCAACTATATCCAGAGAAACCTGTTAGCCATTTTATAGTAGCAAACTCTCCATTTAGTAGTGCCACCTAGTGCAAGTCATAATAATCAATTAATGCAAGAATATTTGGGCATAAATTCTCTATCTAGTGCCTACTCATCCAATATCCCCAGACTAGTTTCTACCTTCTGGCTTTTATCAATGAGAGTCTTGGATCTGAAAGCACTCGAGTTAGATTTTAGGATATAATACAACTCTCCAGCAGATACCTTTGACTTTTTTAGGATTGCATTAGATCTTAAGATGTATGTGCAGTACTTTCAAATCCAAAGCTCCTCACTGAAGAAAGCAACAAGTTAGAAACTAGTCTGGGGATATTGGATTAGGCTTTAGATAGGGTACAAAACTTTATGAATTCATTGTTTACTCTGGCTTGCACTGAGTGGTGCTACTGTATGAAGAGTTTTGCTTTTGTGTTAAGAGCTTATGTAAGCATAAAAAAATGTTGATTAATGTGATGTTTAGTAGACTAAAGATTGTTATATCATTATTAAGGGAAATATCGACTTTAAACTTAATTAAAGACTGACATATATCTTTTTATAAATTAAATAGTGCATGCTTTTATTTTAGTGGCACCATCTTTGAACATTTGTGTAGACATGCCAAAATTAAAAAAATGAAAACGTAATGGTAAATATTATCATTTATCAAAGTTATTGTACATGTATTCCAGCAAAAAACTTAATGTGTATACACAAGATATTTAATTAATTATTCCAAAGAATAATTCCTGTTGTTAATAGCAGGAAATGAAGCAGTTAACATGGGAGATAAAATATGGGTCAGAGATGACCTACGTAAAACATTGATCAAGGGAGAAGTCACCAATCTTAACATCCAAATTCATAGTAGCCACACGAACTGATGACAATAATAAAAGACTCATTAATCACATACATCCCCACAGCTCTGGAAGCTTGTAAAACATAAGTTTCGGTGGAAGCAGAAGTAGTAACATAACTAAGACAAAATTAGAGAAAGAGAAAGTGCAAACCCAGACAACATGAAACTCAAGAAAGACAGGCGATAGAAGAAAAACACACAACAGAAAAAAAAAAAAGGGAATGTAGTGGTTGTAGTAAACGGAAAAGAAAACACAGCAGATGAAGATCAATGTGAAGAAACAATGTTGAGACTCTAAAAGAAGAAAAACATACCCAGGTTTTTGAAAGTCTATGTTTTCTAAAAATTTAGGAATTGTATAAAGATAAGTAAATCCTTATAAGGCAATTTTTAATTCTGTGTAGTGGGGAAGATGTGCGATATACTTAGAAAGCAGTCGACAAACAGAAAATACTATGAATTTAATTCATCCTATATTGAGAAGTCCTACACAGAATGAAAGAAGAAAAAATAACCAGTAAGTTATGAGTGCTTGCAAAATTCGGATTCATATGAATTAATAAAAAGTTGTATATGCGCAGCATTAATCTCGCTCTTTCATAAGTTATAATTTGTTTTTTATTTATATATTACTAACTGTATCTGTTGTAAATAATAAATATTGCTTATCATATAACTTGTATGCTCCAGTCATTCCGTGGATCAAAAGGAAAAGCCAAACCACTCAGACATCAACAATAAGGAACAACTAGAAGCTGTTCTGTAACGTTCAGTGCTATATATATATATATCTTTCGTGTAACATTATAACTGTATATTGTATATTTTTATTATACATGCAATTTAGAATCTGGTTGTTTTTATTCACACGCTCAATCTATCAAGTTAATAATAATAAATTCAAAAAGTATAACACAATAGAATGATGGTCTCAAGAGTTACAAGTTCTAAACTGATTCTTTGCTGAGTAACAGTGGGGAAAAAAATATCTCAATTTGGTTGATTGATAGAAATTGTTACGTGTAGTTCACCACTTTGAATCCTACCAATAGATCAAACGATTATTTTTATGAATAAACGCAAGTAATTTATTTTTTCAATTTATTATTTTATTAGAATAAATAAAATTATCCAATATAAATATACTTTCGTTCAACAGAATAGTATTAATTATATATATATAAATAACAGATTTATAAAATTTTCACAGCTTTACTAAAAGAAAAGCTTTTTATAAAGAGGTCAGAATTTTTTTTATCTATATATTTTCTTTTTATTTACTTAGCACTATTTAATGCTAGGCAAGCGAACGCTTTGGTCGATTCCCGGAAGTCACCTTTCGACGCCGAGAAAACGAGCGCGGCAAAAGTTTTAGATCTACCTGCAGGTTAAAGTGTCTTATATTAATTTTTTTAATAATATTTATTAAAACTGTATGAATAGTTTAATGGAGGTAATTTCTTAGCAATTATCATGAAAAATGTGTTTCTAATATATACTTCGAAGAAATATATATACATTGCATATGCCTTGCTATGTTTGTTTTTTTTAAAACTAATTTAAATGGATTGATAAAAAAAATGCGCCATAACAGGTCTTGCTGGATTTTTTTTTTGGCAGAAGTGTATTTGATATTAGTTAATTATCACAAAACTCAATATTTGTTGGAATTAATTTAAAATCTGCTCTAATTACGCTTTCGATAAATATCATGGCTGGAGTAGACATTTCATTCGAAGATTTACCGGTTTTAAACTATAAGTCAAACGATAACGCGATGGCCCAAAGTATTTTAACCAAAAGTTTAACCGGATTAGAGAAGACCGAATCTCATGAATCGCGCGCTCGTGTAATAAACTGGAATGTAAATAACAGTAGAATTAAAACTGATGGTTCTATAGTGAGTTTTGGAAAAGTACTACTGAATAAAATAGCAACTTTTTTTGGTATTCGTGATAATGAGTCTGATATGCAATTATGGAAAGACAAGATTACCGCCAGGGCCAAGGTAAGTTAAAATCTGTCATTTGTAGCCTGAATAATTAAATAAAAACTTTTCAAAATGATTCATAAATATGAAATGTGACTAATAAAATGATAATATATATATATATATTTGCTTCTAAGATAAGATAAAAATTATCCTAGTATTATTAAAATTCAGAAATACATGTTTTATTCGTATTACGTGTACGGTACATTTGTACTATATAGAGAGATTACTGAGGCATAATGTGGAAAACTTTGAAATATGAGATATGACATAATATTAATCCTATGAAGAATGGAAATCAAATATAGTAAGTATTAACATTATAAAGTAATGACATTGAATAAAATAACGACAACATTTGAACTATTTTTAATAATAATATGGCCATAATTTGGAACCATTGACTTTATAATGGAATTATATAATATTTAACTTTTTCCAAAGAAATCCTAAACCATTTCTCTTGGGAAATGGTCGTTTATTGGTTGGGCTTATCTTTTCACTTGTTATTTATTTTTTTGTGTAGCTATTGATTTTTTTTAGTTAGTTTATTTCTTACCAAAATATAATGTTTAAAGATTGTAGCCAGGGGGTAGATTGACCAGTAGCTTTAGTCATAGATTCAACAGTCATTAATTATATGATTTTATCGTTTGAGTTTATCCATATCAACATAGATTCATCATCATCATCATTGTCAACCATTATCAATCCACTGCAGGGTAAAGGTGTCTCCAAGTTTAATTCATCTCCAATTTCTAGCTTCTCTTCTCCACATTACCCCTGCACTCTTTCTTATTTCATCCAGCCATCTTACATGTGGTCTCTTTCTGGGTCTTTTACAATTTCTTGGATTCCCATTTAAGATTTCAATTGCCCCTCTGTTATCTCTTTTAGCAATATGTCCATCCCAATATCACTTCAGTCTTAATTCTTTCAATGATGTCAGTAATACCCGTTTGTTCTCTTAGCCATATATTGCATTTTTCGATCTTTTGTTACTCCTAACATACATCTCTCCATATTTTTTGGAATGGTGTGAAGTGTATTGCTCTTCTATTAAGTATCCAAATCTCAGATTCATAAGTAAAAACTGGTAAAACACATTTATTAAAAACCTTCCTTTTCAAACAGATAAGCATATTTCCTTTTAGTATTAAGTTATTTCTACCAAAAACACTCCAACCATGTTTAATTCTATGATTAATTTTATCCATTATGTTTCCATCTGTGATAATAATCTGACCAAGGTATTTGTAGTTGTTAACCTCTTCTAACTCATCATAATCAATCTTTATTTTCATGTTTTGAGACAAGCCATTGAACATTACTTTAGACTTTTTAATGTTTACTTTTAGTCCTACTTTCTTACTTTCATATAATAACTCTTGCAACATTTCATGAAGCTCTGAAGCATTATTTGCAAAAACAACTACATCATCTGAAAAATCTAAATGACTTGAATAATCTCCATTTACCTTTGCTCCTTTAGCTTCTCATTTTATTCCATAAAATACTTCTTGCAGCATTGCTGTAAAAAGTTTTGGAGATATAGAGTCACCTGTCTTATAACCTTCTCAATATTAACCTTCCTAGTATTATTATGTAATGTAATTGTTGCTGTTGCATTTTTATAAATATTCTTCAGAATATAACAATATCCTGAGTCTATACCTTAATTCCATTCTTTAATCACCAAAGAAATACTTGAAGAACCAGATGCCTTTTCATAATCTACAAATCTAAAGCATAATAGCAACTCATATTCATTGATGCTTTCTATAACTTCTCTCAATAATTGGATATAATCTATTGTACTAAAATCACTTTTAAATCCAGTTTGTTCTCTTGGCTGTTTGAAATCTAATGTTCTCTGTAGACGAATTGTAATTATCTTGGTAAAAAATTTGTATAAAAATAATGTCTGTAATTTCTAATATCTTCTTTATCATCTTTTTTAAATATTAATATTGTGTTTTTCCAATCTTCTGGCATATTTTTATCATTTAGACATTTGATATATAATTTTGCGAATTTTTTTTCTATTTCTTCATCTGCTTTTAATATATTGATTATAATTCCATCATGACCTGGAGCTTTTTTTTTCTTCATAAATTTAATTGCATGTTTTGGGCAATTCAGAAGGTATAATAGATGTAGGAGGTACTAGTTTTTTATTACAGTATAATTCTTGATAGAACCCTTCTACCCATTTCATGATGTTATCTCTCTTTTTAGTAAAAATTCCATCTTTTTTTATGGCAGATATAAATTTCCTACAATACCAAAATGTATTATACTCATGAGACTTGATTCTCTTCTACAACTTTTCTTACTAGTTCACAATTATACTTTTTTATATCATTATCAACTCTTTTTCATACCATTTTACAAAATTCAGAATATTCAATCCTTTTTAATGCATCAATTTTATATATCTTCATATTCCTTCTTTTCTTCATAAATTCTCTAGTCTCAGTAGAAATTTTATTGGTCAATTTCTGCTTTTTACCACCAGCTAACTTTGTTGCAGTTTTTAAAAGAATATCAGTTATTTTCTTATTAATTTCATGAAAATCTGAATCATGTTCCACATCTACTAGTACTTGAACCCAATTTGTAAGTTCTAATTTAAATTCATTAGAATGTTTCTGAAGATTAGGAATATCAACTGTAAATATAGTTTTTCTTAATAATTTTTCTCTCTCTATTTTTGCATTAACATGTATCTTATATCTTACTAATTAATGATCTTCCTGTGTAGAATTTATTAAGAACATTACAATCTTGAAATATGTATTTTCTGTTAATCAAAATATAATTCTGGATGCTTCCATGTTCACTTCCTTTTAACATTTTTCTTAAAAAAAAAATCATAATATAAAGTTATTCTTTTTCTGCAAACTCTACAAGTCTATATCCTCTCTCATTTCTATTACCATACCCAAATTTATCTATAGCATTTTCATTTTTCATTTATTTACCAATTCTAGCATTAAAGTTTCCCATAACAATTTTTAAATGTTATTTAGTTTGATCAAAAGCCTTTTGTACATCTATATAAAAATCTTTTACTACTTCATCATTATGAGAACTTGTTGGGGCATAAACCTGAATTATCTGCATTTAGTATCTGCTATTAAATTAAATAACTAATCTTACCATTCTGTCTGATACACCATCAATCTCCACAATGTTGTTCTTCGACTTTTTTATTTATAATAAATTCTATTCAGTTTGTTTTTCCAATATTCGTGTCTTTGTAGTAGAGTACATGTCCACTTTTTAAATCATCTCTTCACCTTTTCTTTTAATTTCACAAAGTCCAATAATAACCTATTTAATATAAACAAATTCCATTTATAAAGTAGATAAGCATAACAACCATGAGTGGCTCGAATCCATTGATGAGATTACACTTGCATCTTTATTGTTGTATCTAGAAAAATAAATTTGTTTGGAACCTTTTAGAATTCCATTTTTTATGTTATAATTCTTTAGTTATAGACTTTTTGAGTGAATATTCAAAAAAGGAATCTGTCTTTAGTTCTTGGTAAATCCAATCTACTCAATAATTTCTTATATATTTTATGTGAGGCAATTTCTGATATATGACAAAGAAATATGTGAAAGTTTACAAAGTTTCTGTAAAGAAATGGGCTTGAGTGTCCCAGTAATATTTTTTCATGTTATTTAATAAACATTCAGAAGTTTTATATGGAAAGATGTATTCTCCAGCATAATATGCTGGTATTAAGGAAGTGGTTCACAATTCCAAATAGTATCAGCCACCTTTTCAAAGAAATTATTTTTAGAAAATTTAATTTTAGAAATAATTGGGTAATAAAAAGTAAATGAGTTAGGCTAGGTTACAATCCAAAGTTTTCATTATCATATGATAGAATTCAAATTAATGAAGTGTTTTCTTGTTGCTTAGATAAAAAATTAAGCATTCTTATCTTTATTAAATTAAAAATAAAACCCCAGTCTTTCTGGGAAAGTCACTGATGAATATATGAAAAAAAATAGGTGAGATAATTGAACCATGTGTGGATACTCACTGTTAAAGATTGAGTCAGAGATGCTCACTAATATTTAAGTAGGGTGATTAGGAATGTCATGCAAGATATTTTAAAATCAATATTTGTTCATGTGGATGATTGTAATTATTGAAGCATTTGTCTATAAACAACTTTAGCACCATGGAATCAATCTAATTTCCTACAATGTTTTAATGTGCTTATGCAATATAATTTCATGATATGGTTTTCAGATCATGACAGTTTCATCACCATGCTTCACAATTCATAGAAAAATTCTGATTGATAAGTTTTTTTGGTTATCGCCCTTTATAAACTTTTTTATTGTTGAAAAAGTGTAAATAATGATTTGTTTGGAAAATATAAGCTTCTAAAAATCCATTATCTACTTTTTGTTGTTGTTTTGCTTTTCATACTGTTTTACTATTAATTAATTAAAAAATACTTATTTTGAAATGGCAGATTCAAGCATAATTGTTCAGCTTTTGAAACCTATGAGAAATTGATTTGATATACACTAACCAATTTATATATTAGCTGCTATAGTGATTTATTTCATTGTTACATTTTTATTTACCATTGTCAAACTCACTCCACTCACAACTTTCATACCATCCATCTCAGATACGTACAATAATGATTATTACTAATCACTTTCTAAATTAGAGATTATCTCTAGCACAGATATAAACTTTAAATCTCAGTCAAAGATTAATATATCTGATTTTTTAATTTTAAACATACACACACTTGGATTTCATATTGTTACTACTTCCTCACAATAAGATTCAATCACCCATTTTAGTAAAATGTAATCATATCCTTGAAAAATGATACTGATGACCTTGTTAATTAAAATGAGCATCAATAAGTTTATTTCTTTTGAACTAATAGAGATTATTACATCATTTTCCTATTAGATACTTTTTACTACTTTCTTAAGATATTACAGTACTATGTATTTCCACTAGTATATGATATCATAAAAATGTAGTACTAATATGGCAAGTGTTCCAATTATTTTTTCTAATCCTGTACATATATATATATATTTTATTATATAGTCTGAAATAATTAGGAGCATAGTAAGTATGTGATTGATTTCATTTTATAAATGATGGAAGTTAATTGATCCTGACTCCTAAAAATTTCTTATCAAAGAGTATTGTAGTCTAACATTTAAAAATGCTTGATTTTATCAGTGATAATTAATCATTCACTTTCCAAGTAAGTTTTAATTTTGAAAATTTTAATAATAAAGCATCTTTTGATTAAAAAATATTCTAATTCCTATAAAGGGAAGAGTTTATATATAATAAATTATATCATAAAATTTTGTATTTTTATTTATATTGTATCTTTCTGATGTAACAAATATTATAACTATACAATACATAAATCATCACCATTTTCAAACATCTATTCATTGCAGGAATGAAAATTTCTCCCAAGTTTAATTCAGTTTCTCTGATCTCTAGCTTCTCTTCTCTACAACTGCAAACTTCCTTATTTCATCCATCATCACATATATGGGCTCTTTCTAGGTCTTTTACAATTTTTTTAAGACTTTTTTATTTTAATAATATGTTGAGTCAGTTCCATTTCACTTTCTTAATTCTTTTAGTTATACTAATGATAATTTATGCTTTTGTTCTTACCCTGACATAATCCCTCCATATTTCATTGAGTGTTCTGAAATCTCTGTATTAATCTTTTATTAAGTGTTCAATTTTCAGATTCATAAGTAAGAATTGGTAAAACACATCTATTAAAAATCTTTTCAAATACATAGCATATTTCCTTTTAATATTATGTTATTTCAGCACTCCAAGTTTAATTCTATGATTAATTTCATCTATTATGTTTCCATCTGTATTAATGATATGATCAAGATAATTGCAGTTGTTGACTTCTTATAATTCATGATTATCAATCTTTATCATCTGAGAAATTCCATTGGAGCATTGCTTTAATGTATTTAAATTTTTCCAAGACCACTCGTCATTAACTTGGTTGTGAAGTTTTTCATTCATAATCCTCTCTTTATTAGCATAATCTAAATGAGTTAAATAAACTAAGGTTCCCCTCATATTTTTATACATATTAATGGAATCTGTATCTTTCATAAATTCTCTATTTCTCTTTGTTCATTTTCAGCAACTAAAACTTTTTTAGGTTTTTCCATTTTACCAACCATTGTATATCAAACGTTTGATAAAACAGGTTGATAAAGTTGCTGCCTTAAAGGAACAGGAGATGTTGTCATAGGATATAGACTCTACAATGCATTCCAGTATTTTAAACAAATTTTGAAAATTTATCTTTCCTCAACTTCAGATATTATTAAAAAATGTAAAGCCTCTAATAAAATTTTATGCAATTCTGGTTTCTTTTCAACTGAAAATCTATGTTCTATTAAAAATGGACCCAAAAACAAATTGAGATTTTGGATAAAATTTTGTTCATCATCATGCCCATTAGCATAAGCTCGCTTGATATCAGTATTCAAAGGCAGCATCTGTTTCATCTGGGCTATCATTTGAGTAAACAACAGAATAAACATATCTTCATATTGTGACACAAATAGCAAACATTTTAAAGTAATATTTCTGAACATAAGTGCACTTAGAAACTTAAATATTAATGTACTAATAAGTTTTATCTCAAATATATAGCCAATAATAATGTTTCTAGTGTGGCTCCTACAAGAGGCACATTTTGAGAATTGTTCATAAAAACTGGCACAGTGTGAAGGTTTGTGAAAGCTCACTACACATAGTATTTTTTGTATGTTTAGCTTGTATCATTTGATTACTAGAAAAATCAAAACTTCTTCACTTAATAATTTTAAAGTAGCCATATTAGTTTGACAAAGAGCCTCATTGGTTTTACTTGCTTCAACAATATCATTGATGAATGTAGGCCAATTTTTTGGCCATTCACATTTTAAAATCTGTACTAGAATCATATTCAATTTATTTGAATAAACTTTTTCTAATGTTTCAGGATCTGAAGATGTTTTAATAATTAAACCAGCTATATATTTTTTAATATCATCACATTGATTTCATGGTAAAATTTTCCACTGTATCTTGATTATATTTTCTAATATTTGAAGAACATAGTATTTTGTTTGTTGGTTTTGTGAAAATTCTAAAATTGTATCTATTTGTGTCCATGAATCTGTATTAATGTGGCAAGAACATCCTCTGCTGGGGTCCTTCACCAGAATACATATAACCAATTACATTATTGAGTAAGTTAATGTTAAGCTTTTGACTGAAATCTAATAGTCATGAGACTTGTGCTTCAATTGTGGCCATCACTATGAAAGCAGATTAGTGTAGTTACACAAACTATTATATATAAAATTATAATTATTTCAACAATAAAAATCCCCAACTCATACCAATTCAAATATGAACCTTCACGTGGATGTTATTACTAACATCCAAAATAGCGATGACCGTGTAAATGTGGAAATTATGCGAATTACAGTTCCACAAATTTATTTTACAGAATTATATTGCTTTAATCAAATTACCAACAAAAATAAAATTTTATCACTGCATCTCAAGTTGCTATTCTTTTTCCAATACAGCATTTTTTGCTCAATTTAATCACTTTTTAACTAGTTGAAACTGGTTACAGTACACCATATTGAGAAATTTCGACAAATTTCATTTGCATGCAGTCAAATTAGAAAATTTAAAAATATCTATGAAAGAATCTTTTGATATTGAAGAAGAAAAACTTTGACTTGAATTAATAGCTAAATATGAGTCAAAAACTACTCTGTTGAATGCCTGTCACTGTGAGGAAATAGAAAATTTGAGAAGTAAATTTGCTGATATGGAAAAATAAATTGCTAAAGTATGAATTGAATGTGCTTCTAAAACTGCTAAAGAGGTAGAATTTGAAACAAATGAAATATGATCTGAGCTTAAGCTATAACATCAGCTAGAATTAGATAGGCTATGACCTGAGTTAGAAAATAAAAAAGTGATCTTGATTCTTTAAAATAATTTAATATTCAGAAAGTGGACAAGGTAAAAAAGTTCCCTTAAAATTAATTCAAAAGTATGAAAAAGAATTGGAAAATCTCAGAACAAAGTTAGAGGTAGAATATATTGAAAATTTATCAGTTGAATTTAAA
The DNA here is from genome assembly GCA_028023455.1 of Epiperipatus broadwayi. Classification (NCBI taxonomy): domain Eukaryota; kingdom Metazoa; phylum Onychophora; class Udeonychophora; order Euonychophora; family Peripatidae; genus Epiperipatus; species Epiperipatus broadwayi. The sequence goes on from JAQFVV010012404.1 coordinate 9,644,143, forward strand.
AATGTTAGAAGTGAAATGGGAGTACAAATTCAAGAAGCAGTTAGGGAAATGGAAATAAATTCAACAGAAAAATTTAATTTTGAAAATAAAATAAAAAATTGGAGGAACTAAAATCAGAATGTGAACAAAAATACATAATGTTAAAGAAGAAAGTTGACAAGAATTAATTAAAAATCAAGTAACATTTTGAAAAGTGAACTTGGTGATCTTCATGTTAAATAGACATCATTTAATTAATGAAGAGAATAATATTCTGGAATTGAAAAAATCTTTAGATATACTTTTTTTTTTTTTTATCTAATAATTCTTGTAACATTTCTTGAAGTTTGAAAGCATTCTTTACAAAAACAATCACATTATTCTGCAAAATCTAGATAACTTAAGTAATCTCTTATTTTTATTCTCTTAGCTTTTCATTTTAATGCACAAAATACTTCATGTAAAACTGCTGTAAAAAGTTTGAGATATGGAATCATCCTGCCACATCCTTCTTAATGCTAATAATCTTAGTATCATAAGGTAATCTGATCATTGTTGCTGCATTCTGATAAATATTCTTTAGAATATATCATTATCTTTAGTCTACATTATGATGATCCAATGCTTTAATCATGGTGGAAATAGACATAATGGCAACTCATTCATTGGCCATTTCTATAACTTCTCTCAATATCTGAATGTAATTCATTGTGCTAACAGCTTGTTTTTTTTTAATTGAAGATCTAAAGTTTGCTGTAGACAATTTGTAATTATCTTAATAAAGGTTTTGTATCAAATTGATAAGACTAATAGGTTTATAATTTCTAATATTGTCTTTGTCGAATATCAATATTAGTACATTTTTTTAATCATCTGATGTATCTTTATCATTTAAATATTTGGTATATAACTTTGCCAACAGTTTTTCTTTTTTCATCAGCTTTTTTTAAGATATCAGTTATAATTCTATTAATTTCTGGAATTATAATTCTATTATTTTCTGGAGTTTTCCATCTCTTCATAGATTTAATCTTTATTTAAAATGCTGGGCAATTCAGATGATGTAATAACTAGGGTATACTTTGTTTTCTTGTTTTTATTACTATATAATTTTTTATACTTTCACATATTTCATGATATCATCTCTTTTTAATATTAGCTCCACCTTTTCTTCTTATTGCTGAAATAATCTTTCTTTCAAAAAGTTGTACATTTTTAAGCCCTTTATTCTCTTATAGCTTTCCCTGCCAATTTGCAATTATATTTTCTTTTATTGTTAAGTGTATAAGAAGGTTGGAAATGGTATCATATGTAAATATAGAAATCAATACATAAAGAAAGGAGGAACAAAAAAATTTGTATCATCATTGTTGGAAATAACTATTAAAATTATATTAATATTATTGATAATATTACCTTATAAGGCAAATTATTAAAGTGATTCAAGATTTCTTCTCATATATATTTTATAAATACAGTGTTTTCGAATATGTGTATCAAAATTTTTTTTTATCGTGGTTTATATTTAGTTATAAAAAACACACAAAATTAATTATAAAAGCACATTATTAGAATAAAAAGGTATAGCATTAACAATTATAAGAATGAACTATTTAAAAATAGTATTAGTATTGTAACACTCAGATTCATATAGTCAGCTAAACCAATCCTAGGAACCAAGCAATGACCACTAACTCACATGTCTGTATGTAACATTGATAAACATTACCACAAACAGTACAAAGTCAAACCCCATTACCTACGCCCCTAGAACAATTCCCATGTCATAAACACGTGATGTCAACATGTATGCTCTTATATCCTGCTAGGTCATGAAGATATAAAAAACTCTTAAAACTATATTAAATAATTGTGGTAAATATGACATGATGCCAGAGGTAGTGTATACAGATTTATTATAACAATAATAAAGGAATAAAAAAAAAACTAAAGTGAAGTAAAATTTTATATATTTCAAATTTAAATCTAATATTATATTGCGCTTCTTGCATGCTAAAAGAAAATTTTAATTAGCGACTAAGCAGATTAATTTTTTCCAATTTATTAATAGAGGGACTATAAGCTTTATATGTCTTAGTAATCTCTAGAATGGACATTATATGGTGTTTTAACAATTAATTAACAAATAATCAAGCAAGGTTATGATAGAAGTATGTAGTTAACTATATCAAAGTTACAATCATGAATAGATGACTGCCATATACTCAGAATTATGGCGGACTGCATGCTCGGAATCTAGCTTTAAAATACATTAAGAATATGAAGAGTGGTGCTAGGTTATAAATAACAAAAGATTATATCTGATGATGAAGATATGGAGCATGCCTTCCTTGGAAAAGTCCTACCCAAGAATTTATTGGATTAAAGGATCATATGGAGCAAGAATGAACATCTGCTGATCATATGGAGCAAGAATGAACATCTGCTCCTATAACCAGTAATGAACTGATTATCACCAACAAGGAATGAGCATCTTCATTGATAATAATACAAATCATGGAAAAGATTCTCTGAGTATAAAATTATGAGAGATATGTCTGCCTTTAGCCTGACCATATCTAGGAATACCCCGAAAATCCATTTCCCCACAGCAGGAATGAATGTCTGCTTGAAGAACAAAATATATGAATTAATAAAAATTATATATATAAATAACCAGCAATGCAAATGTAATTAAAATAAGAGCAATAAATAAACTCTTTAACCACAAAAGCCTGAAATTAAAAGTTCAACAAAGATAAGCATGTCTGTCCACATTATAATTTTAAATAAGCAGTCATATATTACTTTACTGCCAAATTAAGGCTTAATACAGCAAAAAAAAAAAAAAAGATTGAAATACCCTGCTTATTTAATTGGTCTACTCTATAGATATTATATCTACATATTAAGAAATACATTATAGCTTGAGAGGTCTATGATTTATAAATCTAATTATAATGAAACATTTATGATAACTAATCTTAACTTATCTCTGCTAACAAATCAAATGCTATATTTGTCTCTTCAAATAAATTGAAAAGCAATCCCAGTTGTAACATTTTCAAAACTAATTCTCCTTTTATAATTGTGTATAAAATACCTGGTTTCCTAATTGTAAAAGTAAAATCTATAATTGAAATGCATGACAGATTATATTTTAGAAAAACAATCTTTGGCAGGTGAAAGAGGGGGTTTAAAATGTCTTTGCTAGTTTGTTTTTATAAGATGATTCTCAGAATAAAATGTGTTTACAAAATAGTCTGATTTTTAGAATAATAAATCCAACATATACATAAACTTTAAGAATGATTGCATCTAGTAATATATTTGATTATTCTTAATAATATAAGTTATTAGTTAAAATAAGATTAAAGAAAATGAACAAAATTAAATTATACAAATAAAAAAGATGCAGATTCTTATGCATAGAGTTCAAATGTTCTCGCTTTTATTACCTTCACAAAGGATTTGAAAATATGGAAAAATATGAAGAACATGAGATATAATGGCAAGACATAGTTTTCATGGAGTAATTCACATGGTCATAGGTAGCCCTTTTCTCAATATTAATAGCTGCTTGAAGACAGGTTGGTTCTTCGGAAAGCATTTGATTGAAGGTGGCTTAATTGACTAGGTGGTTTCTTATTTCTAGAAGGACGGCACTGTACATCAGTCAGCAGGCTGACTTCTTTGATGATGACAAGAACATTGGCACAGAAACACTGTGGCAGACTTCAGATGAGAAGTTCACAAACTCCATTCGGATTCCAAATTCATGCTCCCCAGAGATGGCAAAGGGGAAGCAGACACCAACTCTTTACTCACTAGTTAACATAGTAGGCCAAATAATAAAATATTCTTGATAATTACGATCTTGAAGAATCTTCTCAGAAGAACAAAGAATCAGAATAAGAATGAACTATCTTTAAATTTTCTGAGATATTTATACAACTTTAGACAAAAGACATCCAGATGAATTTTAATTAATTAAAATATATTTTTGCTGATAATAATTTTGATCAGTTTAATAACAATTTAATCCTATATCTATTTTATTAATTAGTAAAGTTTTCCAAATTCCTAATACCTTTTATTTATGGCATTTTTGGAAGTAAGTAAACATACATTAATACCATGTACTGCAAAATAAAATATTGAAAACATTCTTGTAAAATTTCTATACCAATTATAAATGTACTTATGTTCTATAATTAATCAGCTTTTACCTAAAATGTTCATGAATTTTATTAGCCAAATTTTAAATTAATTGTATCTTAGAATTTTCTAGAATTGGATATATAATTGGAACATTAATTATTTATTTAGCCTCAGCTGTCTTTATGCCCCCCCTCCTCACTGTCACTACTGCTACACATAATACATGTCCTTTAATAAATTTTTATGAATAAAATGTTTTTACTAAATAAATTTCCCATAAAATTATTTAATTATAAATTGAGTCACCAGTTAAAAATTGTTTATTTATATTGTTTATTCAATTATAGTTGTGATATTGATACTTGTATAAATATTATTGTTTAGTTGAATTAAACTGTCAGTATGTACAGAATGTGAGCTTGTTAAGCTTGTTATGAAATTCCACCAGTATCTATTGGAATCAAATTAATTAAAGTCATACTTTAAGAATATTATAAATTGGGTTAATGTGTTTGCTCTTGTATAAAATGACTAAGTTTATCAATTAGATACTTAGAAGAAATATATTTTATTATTTAATTAAAGATACAATAAAACTTTTGTTTTGTTCATTATTTATAATTAAGTGTTCTGAATAGATCTTGACAACTATCTCCAGTAAAGTATTTTGTTTTACATCACATTAAAATACACCACACATCTAGTTATTTATAAAATAGGAGTTATTTTTTAATTAAAGACATTGCAAGAATACTTATAATCATTGCAGAGAACTTGTTATTATTATTTCGTTTATTTAATTTTTTTTATTATTTATTGTTAATAAATTAATCATATATTTTGTTAATTATTCAGTCTTTGTCATAATATTCATCATCTATTCATTTTGTAAATAAATATAGTCACATGATTTTATAATTATACATTATTTTAAAGGCATACTGTTTTATACAATAATTTATCCAAACCAATTCGAACACTTTTTAGCAAAACTCTTTATTTGTACATATATACATACACGTACGTTTCGACTGAACAAAATAAAATAAAATACATAACTATATAATAATATCATTAAAAAATATAAACAAAAAAAAAACAACTAAAAACAACAAAATATATAAAAAAAACTAATAAAACTGAAATAAACAAACCCAAATAAATATAAATTATACATCTGTATTTCTAACTTTATATATATTCAAGGACAATTATTAATCTAAATATATTATCTATTTTTATTATTATTAACAATCTCTTAATTATTTCTATTCTTTATAAAATTAAACTTTATGGTCATTAACTAATATTCTTTTAATTTTAAATCATATGATATCTATTATTTCCTTACTCATTCATCTGTTAAAAATATTTTATATTTATTATTATTTTTTAATATCTAAAACCTATAAAATTATAATCTTTGAACATAACCAGTTCACTTTAATCTCTTAAACACCTTTTTTTTCAAAAAAGTATCTTATACCCTGGCTCCCTTTATTACATATTATTTAAACCAAATATCTATATTTCCTACAACTCTTTATTTATATATTTATATTATACACTTTAACTTTTATTATTATTATATAATTCTCATAAATTTATATTATATTGCTTTATATGTAAATATTATGCTAAGTTTTTTTATTTTATTTTTAATATGTAATATCTATAAATATACCCATGTTTATACTCCTAATTAATTTAACCATTTTTTACAACCCACAATTCACTTATAAACAATTTTTTCTATATATTTATTTCTAAACATCTTATTTAATAACTACATTTATACCAATCTCATCCTAATATCAGAATCCCTATTAAATTTGGTTTTATCTTTCTTATTAATATAACTTCTTTTATTTTCCTTTCTTTAATATTTTTTGTACGTAACCTCATTTTTATTGAACTTTGTGTAACTTTGTGTCCTGTTTCTTTCATATGTATATACATCGGTGATTTATTATCTGACATGTTGTTTTAATCTTGTTTTTATAGAATTTTTTGTTTCTCCCACATATTTGTTATCATTCCCATTATCTAGATATTGTTTGCATTTTATAACATATATTCCACTAATTATTTCTTTATTATCTTTATTATGTCCTATGTATATGTTATCTAGTAAATTTAATAGGTTTTCTTTTTTTTTATTAACTATTTTATAGTAATTATTCTTTTGCATTTTTTATTAATCTTCTTTATAATTAACCTATTCACTATATTATTATTTGTTTTTATTCCTATATATCTATTTTCATCTTTCTTTTTTCCTTCACTCTTTTCATTTTTATTTATCTTATGCTCTATTTTTTCAATACTTCTTTTAATTATATGTACAGGGAAACCACTCATTTTTAACTCATTGATTATTAAATCATTTTTGTTTAATATAGTCTTCTTTCCTTGAACAATACATTGTAGCCCTGTATATTCTTGAATATATACACCTAATTTTATATTTTTTATCAGTGTTGGAAAAACAACTTGTTGTTTTGTTACCAATATTGTTCTTCTTATATTTGTCTGAATACACCATTTTTTATCTATCAATTTCTTTTGAAAGATTATATCCAGATATGCAATTTCATTATTTTTTTCCTTCTCAACCATAAACTTTATATTCTTTTTCATTTTATTAATATTATTAATAAACCAGCTTATTTGTCTTTGTCTTTTATTAAAAATTATTAAATAATCATCTACATATCTGTTAAAAAAACAAAGGAGCATTTTTATTTTCTGTTATATTTTTATTAAACTCATTCATATAAATATTGCTTATAATTGCACTTAGAGCTCCTCCCATTAATAATCCTTCTCTTTACTTATAAAATTCCTTATATTCTAAAGTTACTACATCCTTATATCTGATTGGCTGTCAGATAAGTAGTATAATTATAATAAGCATGAGAGGTTTGCAGCCTTTCAATTTAATTTCAACTGTCTGCACTTTATAAAATAAATATTATTTACTTACATTACTGCAATTTATAACATCTAAAAACTACTGCATAGTAAATTGTAGGATGGATTTCATGCTGTATGTTTATAATTTAGACTCAGTGAGTTAAATGTGAAGATATTTAAAGCTTCACGCTTTCAAACCTAAATGCTTCAGACTGGCTTAGATATATAGAAAGACAAGGAGAGAAGAGGGTGGACTACCCTTGTAAAATTATTTGTCATGTGTTTTCAGTTTGATCGCTATTTAGACAGCCATAATAACATCTGATTGGCTCTCAGATAAGTATTATAATTATAATAAGTGTGGGAGGTTTGCAGCCTTTCAGTTTAATTCTTACAACATAACTCCATTTTTTATTTTTATCCTTAATATATTTTTCTATAACTAAATTTAATGAGTTGTTTCCCGGTACATATAATTAAAAGAAGTATTGAAAAAATAGAGTATAAGATAAATAAAAGTGAAAAGAGTGAAAGAAAAAAGAAAGGTGAAAGTAGATATATAAGAATAAAAACAAATAATAATATTATAGTGAATAAGTTTAACAAAATTATAAAGAAGATTAATAAAAAATGCAAAAGAAATTACTACAAAAATAGTTCATAAAAAAATAGAAAATCTATTAAATTTAATAGATAACAAATACATCGGTTATAATAAAGATAATAAAGAAATAATTAATGGAGTATATGTGATAAAATGCAAATAATGTCTAGATAGTGGGATTGATAACAAATATGTTAGAGAAATAAAAAATTCTATAAAAATAAAATTAAAACAACATATGTCAAATAATAAATCACCAATTATATACATATGAAAGAAACATGACACAAATTTACACAAAGTTCAATAAAAATGAACTTACATACAGAAAATATTAAAAAAGGGAAAATAAAAGAAGCTATATTAATAAGAAAGATAAAACAAAAATTTAATAGAGATTCTGGGATTAGAATGAGATTTGTGTAGATATAGTTATTAAATAAGATATATAGAGGTAAATATATAAAGAGAAAATTACCGAAAATTGTTTATAAATGAATTGTGGGTTGTAAAAAATAGAAGTATAAACATGGTTATATTTATAGACATTACATATTAAAAATTAAAAAAAACTTAGCTTAATATTTACATATAAAGCAGTGTAATATAAATTTATGAGAATTATATAATAATTATAAAAGTTAAGGTGTATAAAATATATAAATAAAGAAATATATGGAATGTATATATTTGGTTTAAATAATCTGTAATAGAGGGAGCTAGCACATAGCATAATTTTTGGGGCATAATTGCTCAGATATTCTTGACTTCGTTTAAGGAGAAGCCACAGTACATCACATCACATCACATTGGTCAAGATGCATTATGTGTTAGTAAAGGGGTATTAGATTATTTAGAAAAAGTTCAAAGGGAAGTAGGAAGACATGCATTGGATACAGATGTATGGACAGCAATGGAGGCAATTCAAGGAGAAATGGGATGGTCAAGTTTTCATATGAGAGATGCAAAAAGTAAAATGAAAATGTTTGGTAGATTGCAGTTTTATGGATAATAAAAGAATAGCCTAAATAGTATTTAATTGGGTTATGAGTAAAGGGCAGGTAACAAAACGGGTGAGAAAAATTATGTGGTATATAAAAGATTTGGATAAAAGAATTTATATCAGTATATTTGTACAAAAGATGGGATGATTGTGTTAAGAGGATTGTTGAGTGTTACAGAAGTAAGAAATGGGATAAAAGAATAGATTTGTTAATAAAGAATGGGGAGTTAGAGAGATGGAGAAATAGTATGGGATGTAAAAAGAATTTAAATATATATAGAAATAAACAGAATATTAGGTGCAAGTTAATATATGATAATAGTAAGGAAAGTAGTTTATTGTTTAAGGCTCAAATGGGATCTTTAGCAACAAGAGAATATACATGTAAATGGAAAAATATGGGTGATTTATTTTGTAAATTATGTCAGGAAGGAATAGAAAATATTAGGCATTTGTTAATTGACTGTAAATGCTTGAAAACAGAAAGGTTCCATATAATGAAGTTATGGAAGAATAAATATGAAAAAAATGATTATACAGAAAGTGAATTGTTGGTTTTTATGCTGGGTTTGGGAAAAGATAAGAGGATTTAGATATAAAGGCCATAGAGTTGACAAATATTATGTTGTGGAAATGAGATGGAGCAGAATATGGGGAAACTTAGAGTGGGGAATAGAAAATTAAGTGGCTAACAGGTTTATCTGAGCATAATTGCTGAGATATTCTTGACTTTGTTTAAGGAGAAGCCACAGTACATCACATCACATTGAAAAAATATATTTTTTTAAGAGATTAAAGTGAACTGGGTAATTTCAAAGATTATAATGTTTATAGGTTTTAGATATTATTTTTAACAGATGAATGAGTAAGGAAATAATAGATATCATATGATTTAAAATTAAAAGAATATTAGTTAATAACCATAAAGTTTAAGTTTATAAAAAATAGAAATAATTAGGGGATTGTTTATAATAATAAAAATAGATAATATATTTAGATTAACAATTGTCCTTGAATATATATATGTATGCAGTTAGGAATACACATGTATAATTTATATTTATTTTCTATTTATGTTGTATATTTTATTTTATATTAACTGGATTATTTTATTTGGGTTTGTTTATTTCAGTTTTATTAGTTTTTATATATTTTATGTTGTTTTTAGTTTTTTTTTATTGTTTACATTTTTTATGGTATTATTATATAGTTATGTATTTTATTTTGTTCATTATATCACAACTCTGAAGAAGACTGCAGGACAGTCGAAATGTAGGTGTATGTATACATGTACAAATAAAAAGTTTTACTAAAAAGTGTTCAAAGTGGTTTGGATAAATAGTATTTATAGGATACAGCAAAATAAAAGTGTGATTTTGTTCATACTGTTTTATAAGAAATGTTGTTCATTATTTTTATATGCTTAACTATCTTCATTTCCACTCTGATATTTAGTTGCTTATGATATGAAATTAACTACAATAAAATACCCTTTGCTATATTTTTAAAGATTTAACATTTTATGAATAGTATTTACTATACTTTAACTTAAAATTGAATTTATGCAATAAAAAGCTTAAGACAAACTTACTAACCCAAATATATGAATGTTATAAGATTTATTTATTCTTGTAAGTCTACAGTTATACTTTAAGTTATCTTAGAAGCCTGAGATATTATTGTGATTAGTTATAAATACATATCTGTAAGTGCTTCCTTAAAATAAATATTTGTTTATTATAAAGATTTTCGTAAAGTGACCATCCATGTGTTGAATAGTATTAAGCTTGCCCTTATTCAATCATTAAAGTGACAATCCAAGTGTTTAAAAGAGTTAAGCTTGCCCTTATTCAATCAATATAAATGGCCTGAGTCATTTTAGCATACATTAAATCAATTACAATATGTATGTAAATCTGTTCTCATATTTGTATGAAATTTTGATGTTCATTCTTTAAAAATATCTATGCTAAATTTCAGCATTGCTCATTTGGATTTTCATGCTTGATTTGTTATTGGGGCTTGAAATTCTTTTGAGGAGTTTGTTGTGAATATTGATAAGTTTATTATTCTTAAATTTACTAAAAATAAGAATCCAAATTGGTTTTCTATCTATCATTTTATTACTATTAATGGCTTCATTAAAAGAAAACGACATTTTTTGCTTGGCAGAATAATAAAGTGAATATGGAACTTCATAAGTAAGAAATTCAACAACTAACCAGAAAGCTTAAAAAACCTATGCATTAAAACTATAAACTGGATAATTAAATCTATATATGGCATTTTTGAAATAAATTAGTGATGGTATTTTTGAACAGAAGGAGGGGATATTTTTATATTTGCTTAATTATACTAGAATTGATATATCCCACTTTTAGATAAAGATAACCATAGAAAAATCAAAACAGTTATTTGTAAATGTAAAGGTGGGAAATACCATTAAGAGATAATTGGAGAAATTAAATTCAAAACCTGATAAATTTTTAGGACTATGTGAATGCATGAGATTATGTGATATTTAAGGCTATATCTAAGGTTCAAATTTATAAAAAAACAGAAGAGGATAGAAAAAAGTGCAGTATCATTTTGTCCTCTTTACAAAAGTATTTTCAAGAATTTTGATGAATAGTTGCTTCTGGTCATAGATAAATAACTACTAGTGATTTTAGAGAATAGAGGATTATTATAGACTTGCATTTTATTACTGTACAAATGCAAGAAAAGATATCAGAAACAAAGGCTTGATTTATATATTGCTTTTCTTGATTTGATCATTTGATTCAATGTGAAATTTTTTTTAGCAATGTTCAAAATTAGTTGAATCTCTTCTCCAAAAAACACAAGGAATCATTATTATTAATAGTGGAAAGTCTAAGGTTTGAATTTGAATTAGTGTTTAAATAAGCTTCAACACTGTTTTCTGTTTTTATAATAGTAACCTTAGAAAATGTTTATAGCCAACTTCAGGAACTAGAGATTAAGGTGTGATGCAATTTCATAGTTGAGTTTTTAATTTGAACTCATTACAAACAAAAACATGAACATCAGATTTTGGCTTCTAGAATTCCAGCATGATGTTGATTGTCCTATCATTGCCAATTGATATAATGTACAAAATGTTCTTAATTTTTTAAATGTAATTTGTAAAGATTTTAATTTAATAATTAATGTTCAAAAAAAAAAAATAAAACTTTTCATCCTTCTGCCAACAAGTCTGAGTAATCAAAGCAGACTAGATTATAGAGATATATAATGTGTACATTACAGATCAGTTTTGTTATAAAACTTGAATCCCTTTCAACCAATGATGGAAAAAAATATATAATTTTTGCTTGGCTAATTATCAACTTAAGAATATGAATCAATTTAAATATTTTTATAGTTTTTTTAAGTAGAAAGATGAACTATACAGAGTGTATAGTTGCATATATTTTGCTCAATTAAATAAAAATAATCGACTGGCTTTATAATAATTTTGAACACTAGAAAAGTCAGAACTGTAATTGATACAAGGATTTTATGCCCCAGAGTCAGACACTCTACTATTGCACTAAATCATGCAGGACTTTTGTCCAATTTATTATATCCAAATGAGATCTGGATTCTCTATTAATATAAAATAAAAGGATTATAATTTTTTTTAAAATTTAAGAATGCTTCATAAGATGATAAAAATATATCATAAGCTTGCAAGATGTGATACTATACTATTATAAAATTATGTCTTCATTGGATTGGATTTATAAAGGAAATGAATATAACAGGTGGTGAACTTGAATATGTTTGTTTTATCAGAGATTCTGTTGATGTTATAAAGTTATCTCAAAGATATTCAAAGAAATGTAAAACTGATTAATTTCACTGGGAAGATATGGCTGATAAGTCTTGCATTGGTGGTTGAGAGGTCAGCGTGACTGCCTTACAAGCAGTTGCCCAGGTTGTGGGTTTGCATCCTGGCCGATGCTATGACACTTGAAAAAAAAAAAGATATGGCTGATAATAAAATACAGTGGAAAGCTACAATTATGCAAGATGTTGAAATATTTCCAAAGAATAATAATTGACGCAGAAATAAGAAGCATCACAAGATATTGAACAAATAAAAGATCAGTATGTGGTATATGTGGAAAGATTGATTTGTATAGTCATTGCAAAGTTCATCTGTGATGTATTATTATGTATAAATATTTGCTTTTTCTACCTTTGTTTTTTTTTCTTTTTGAATTAGAATGGTTATTACTTAGGGGTGGTACTAGAAATGATATTAATTCATATTTTCTCATAATTATATTTTCATAACTTTACAGAGTGTTCAATATTTATAAATTATTCTAAAAGGAATTGATTTTGTTTCTTGTCTTTTTATAGCCTTTTAAAGTTCTTTGCCTATTTTTGCACATTATCCAATTTTGTTTTATATTATATTAATTTTGCATCACTTAATATTTTTATTATTTGCCCATGCAATTTATAACCTTTTAATCTTTTATGTATTGTACTATATTTGTATATTTTTTGAGAATGTAGGACTTTTATTCGTTTTTTTTTTGTTACTATTTGTATTATTTTTATGTTATTATATTTATTGTTATTAAACATTTATAACATTAATTTAGGATTATCATCATATTATTTATATATAATATGTACTGATGCATTAAGGGCCAACCCAGAAGTCCAGGAAAAAGATTTAATTGGTCTCACAGTAAATAAATAATTATGTTTATATTTTCCTGTTTTATTAATATGCTGTAAATTAATATCAGATTATATCAGATTAGAAAAATCAAAATGAAAATTGTGCTTACAAAATTTATAATATAAAAGCAATTAATATTTATTTTTAGAAAAAGTGTGATCAATTTTACTATGTCACAAATTATTGCATGATTATATTGGAGTTTTCCAGAACCTAGGCTATTGACATGATTTTGGCGTATTGTAGATTTTAATATATTCTTAATTCTTAGTAATATATCAAATAGCATTTGGTTATAATTGCAGGTAGCATGTGATACATTCTGAAAGAGGCAAAAATGTTGAGAAACTATATTTTTTATTTAATAATTGAAACTAGCTGTATGGGTGATATTTAAATAGATTATTTCATTTGAAAATTTTTTTGGAACTAACTACTATTGTAGATATATTTGCCCTTAAACATTACATGCTTCTAAAGATCAAGGTATCTTATTCATCTTTTTCTTTTTCTTGACAAGTCTTAGAATGTATAATACAAAGTAAAATATCTTTTTTTTTTGGTTAAAATTCTTAGTAGTTGTTAATTTTTTGAATACTGTTCTGCTAGATATTTCTTACTATACATGTATATTATTATATCACATAAATTTATAGAATTTATAAATTCTCCCTTGGTAAATTTAGTTTTGAAATTATTATTTAATTTTTAAATTAGATTGCAAAACATTTTTCATGTCTGTGACACAGAATGATTTTTTTTCCTTTTTGCAATTTAGACATGGCTGAGTGCACTTTCTATGAGATTCATCAGAATCATAACTCTTGTAGATCAAATAAAAAAAGAAAACCTCTTTTAAATAGACAATCATATTTTTCTGCATAAATTATTTGCAGCTAATTATGCTTTTATTTCAAATTAAATTGTTTAGTTTATCTAGAATCGAACCTAGAGTGTGGGTCACTTCCTTAAAGACATTGTCCTTGTTAGCATTATTCTCAAATTTAACCTTAAAGTCTGGATTATCTCCAAATGAGGATTTTTCTTCATGCACACACAAGATGTGTGCTTATATATGCCACTTGTATTTCAAATACCATTGTGTGTCAAATAAACACATATATGTAAATTTTAATCATTTTTAATGTTAAATATCAATTCAAAATTGTTCATTTTATATTAAACCACATGTCTGTGTGCTATCTGGTTGAAATAAACCTATATGGAACATATATGTAAATCAGTATAACTTGATTTTTGTAAATCACACATATGTAAATCAATGTAATAACTTGAACTTTGTAAATCATATGTAAATCAACATAATTTGAATTTTGTAAATCCCATATAGGTAAATCACAATCTGATGATTTTTATTATTATTGTATGTTAATCCAAATCAGGTTTCTAATTTTAGAGCCATATTCTAAAAACATTTATTTCATTAATTTTTATTGTTGTTCGTAAACTTGAATTCAATTGTTAAAATTGTATTAAATCATCATTACTTGGTTACCATAACATTTATATAGCTTGTGTTCTTCTGAGCTATATTTATGTATAATGGCTGATGTATAAATGGGGATGTTTATTTAGTGCTTCCAGGGCATTCCAGTTTGACATTGCCCTAGTTTTGGCAAGAGGATTATATTCTTCAAAGCCCCTGGACTACATTTAATTTTAGTTTAGTCTTAGAAATGAAGTTTATAGTTGAACAATGCATTAATGGCACTAAGTGGCCAGAGCATTGATGATGATCAGCATATTTTAATATCCTGGCATTATTGTTTAGATTTTTCTAGTTATGTATTCTGATGGATTAGCACTTTAGTGGTGCATCCAAATTAAGCTTTAAATAATTGTCAAGCTGGTAAAGGCTCAATAGTTAGCTTGGTCTACAGAAGGCCCCTTTCCATCCAATCATCAGATTGACTGTTGATTTTACTGTGATGTAGTTTGATTGATTGACTGTTCATGATGAGGAATGCTTATTTTCAGTATTACTGAGTACTTATAATTACTTATACTTAATAATAATGCTATAATTATAGTTGTTCTAAGGAGTTAACTGATCTCTTCTGATCTAACTAATTTTAGCTAGTGGCTGATCTCACAGAGATATCAAGATCTCTCATGCTCATGTGATAATATTTAATATATAAAATTTAATAAATATTTTTGATTATTAAACATTACTTTAATAGTTAATTTCATATTTTAATTAACTGGAGTTGATGGTGATTTTACCACCACTCCACTTTGTATTTCCCCCCATCTTTTCTTAACCCCCCATCCCATTACAATATATATATAAAGCAAATTTTGCTTTCTGATGAAAACCAGTCTGCTGGTTGAAATATTAAAGCAGTTTTATAGAGAAGTAATTCTGTGTTTTTATTATATTTTTATTTTTCCTTTAGTTAGTTTGTATATTTATATATATATTAATGTTTGAAATTAAGTTACTTATTACTTTGATATTTTATATGCTACTAATCAAGACTTGGATAGAATATACCGAATTTTGATTTACTGATATGTTGTCTAGGGTCTGGGAGTTTACTTGATTGAAAATTTCTTGAACAATTTCATTAAATGGTAGCTTTTATATTTATGAAATTAAATTTGTTGTTATGTGAACAATTTATACACTTTATTATCTATTATTAAATTAACTTACAATATCATTATCCTTATAAAGACTCTAAATTATAGGTCTATAATAATGTTTCTTTGTATTAATGAGAGATTATACGTATACCATTAAGCCATTATATATAATTCTCACTATTACCATATTTTCCATTTGTTTTAGCAAATCTTCTATCTTATCATCACTTCATTATATCTATTATTTTTCATTATAATTTTTTTATTTTTTTATTTTTTTTTCAAAGTTTTTTTAATATAATAGTTTTGAATATATCACAATTTTTAAATAAAGACTTGATACAAACATTGATGATTTAATCAAAATAATGTTTTTCAAACTGTTTTTACAATTATAGCTTTGACTTAGATCAGTTTACTATACTTTTCCATATACCTTTATACTGTTTTTACATTATATGTTATTGCTCTTTTTTTGTTCATTATTATTATAATTATCATTAGCAGCAGCATTCTTCTCTTCCTCTTTTATTCTAAAGATTTTTATTCTAATTGTAATGTGGATTTAGACTCTACTACTATATTGTATTACTTATCAAATTCAATTTTTCAACAGATTGTAGATAAATTACAATTATTACCAATAATTCATAAGGCCTTATAGGAATTTATATAAACTGTTTTGACAATGCAAACTAATTTTACACCAAAATGTTGACTGGAATAATGAGATTACTCATTTGTTTAGTACTTGTAATATATATGATAATGACATATCTTTCATGAAAATATACATTTGAAATTTTGGAAAGATTTCAAATGAATTATGAAATTAAATTACAAGGTTTTTTTTATAAAAGTATGAAAGTAATCAAAATTTTATTGCAAATCATTTCTGAACTGGTGGATAAGCTTGAAGTTAAACATTTTTTTGATTTAAGAAATGTATTTCATACAAGATTAATTCAAATAAATCTTGTAGTTGTTCATTTTGCTTTTTGTAACATGGCTAGATTGATTTTTATATAAAAGAAAATTCATTGTAAAGTAACAACTAGCATATTTACATTACTCATTGGATTTCTTTCGATACTCAATATCTTTTTTGGATGACAAAGCAAAAAATGTGTAATCCACACTGTGTAGCATTTATTTAAAATGGTTTGGCCCATTAATTTACTCTGTGTCCTAATTGAAAATGAAGTGGAATTAATATTTTCTGAATTTTATTTCCAAGTATACAATCTGTTTCTTAATTGTAGAGATTTTAAAATTTTTCATCCAAATATTCTTAGTATTCATATTCATTTTGATGAATTAAATATCTATTTTAGTGATCCTCCATTAGGATTTTATGACATTATTGTTTTATGTAAGTCATAATGTCCAATGAGACATAACAATTATACAAATTGGATAGTTATAAGTGGTCCTGCCGCTGCATGTGTATTCTTGTTCAGAAAGTGTGATTATTTATTATGTAAAAACTGAATTAAATTTTATTTATTATATTCCAATACTTACTACCGCTAAATTTATATTAGTTGTTTAATTTTCCTAATGAAGGTCTTCATAATTGTAATATATAGATCATGTACTAGTTTGTTATATCTTTTATTGGTAAATTTGATACATTATCTAATTTACATTCATCTTATGTCATAGTAATTGGTGATATAAATATTGATTTACTAATTGAGGAATATAATTCTATTTGTAGATACCTGCATCTATTATATAGCTACAATTTTAGTTAAGTAAATGTTTTACCTGTCCATATAACACCATTTCTACTTGATCATATATTTGTTAGATTTGATTAACATTTTAATTATGAATTATGGCTTATGATAGTCCAGGCATCTATTTATATATTAATAAATTATCACATGTTTAGTTAAATAATTTATTATTCAATAAGAGCTGGATATAGGTTTTTGGCTTGAATAATGTAATTATGGCCTTCTTACAACTTCAAAGTATTTGTTCTTCGTTAATTGATAATTATTCTTATTAAATTGATTAGTAAAAATAGGAAGCATTCTCCAAAAATAACGAATGAAAAAATTACTTTGAAAGAGCATATAAAATATTCTGATGATAATGTTTTAGCTTTAAAGCACCCAAATAAGAACTTTAAGTCTGATATTTAAAAAGCTAAATCGTTATTATGTGTATTTTTTTTTTTTTTTTTGAATAACAATACTTCTCTGGAATGGAAAACAATTAATTCTTTGATTAAAAAATCTTATCAAATTAATTTCATTAAAAATACATTAGAAATACATGGAAATGAATATTATTGCTGATTTTTTAAATAATTTTTTTACATATATACCACAGGTGAAGCCTTCCATTAGTGATTTGGCATTTGAGTCTATTTTTTGATTATTTCTTTTGTTCAAATGCTTCTGATACTCACTCATCACCCTTGATTAATTATTTACAAAATGTTCTTATTTAATCTTTATCTCCTAAATGTTTAAAAGTTGGTATCATTATGCCCATTTTTAAAAAGATGATTTTTTATTTATTAGTAATTATAGGTTCATTTCAATCACCTTTGTTATTGTTAAGCTATTTGAGATGATAATCAAAGATAAGATGATGCCATTCTTGAATATGTATAATGTGTTTTTTTTTTTGTTGATGGAAAAATATTTTGGTGCTCTTTATAGCTGTTTTGCACAATTTAGCATCTTCAATGAATAATGGTTTTATAACTTGTGTTATTTATTTGGATTTATGTAAAGCATTTCACTCTGATTATCATATAATTTTTCTACATTATTTATATTTATATGGTTTTCAAGATCATTTTGTTTATGGATAAAAAATTATTTAAATTTCAGAAAAGGCAAACAAAATTCATTGTATTATTAGTGAGTTTGAATTGGTTAATTATGGATTTGTATAGGGGTCTGTATTTGGTCATATATTATTTTTGATTTATATAAATTATATTTTTGCTTTGCCTTTGTATTCATTGACATATAGTTTTGCTGATGATATTGCTCTGTCTTGTAATACTGTTTTATATGATTTCGAATAAATCATTAATAAGAATTTGGCTTTAATTAGTAACTGGATTTTACAAAATTATCTAATAGAGTAGACAATCATAATAAAATAAGATATTCTTTTTTCTTATAAATACTCTTTATATTTCTTTAATATCTCCATTTGCAATCAATATAAGGTCCATTGCAATAGTACTTGTTCTTATGATAATATTGTTTTTGTTGATAACTATTGTTATATGGAATTTTTTTTATTGATTTTAGATTATCCTGGTCAAGTTATATTGCTTATGCCAGATTAATTGTTTATTTTAGTGAAATTCTTGCCTAGATCTGTTTTATTGACTATTCCTCTTGCTGTTGTACTATTTACACACTTTCATCATTGTGCAGCTTATAAAATTACATTGTGTATATTATTTTTTGTAGACTTATATTGACTTCTGTGCATGATATTTACAATATTTCTAGTATAATGTCTATTGTTAAACTTTATAAATATATTGATTATTGATATATATTATCATCATTCCTTATTATATTGTAAAATGTTTGCTTGTAACAATTGACATTACCAGTCTTTCATTTGGGCAGCAGTCATAGACAATTCAGTTACAATGATAGCAAATTATTTAATCCTTTAGTTACTGCTTATTCAGCTAGATGTTGCTTTCATGTTCTATATTTAAAAAAATATTTGCAACTTTGGTTATCATATTGCATGTAACTATTTTCATTTATTATTATTGTTTATTATTATTTTTTGTATTAACCTGTGTAAATTTATTTACTATTATGTTTTGCACATGATTAATGTGTTATTATAATATTAGCTTGGCTAACTCTATCATTGTTATATATTACAAGCTTCCTAAATCAATCAAGCTTAAATCAAGAGATAAATCAGTAATAGTATGAAAACTGAACCCTACTGATTGATGGCACTCTTTTTCACAAAACGCACATCAATATACCATTTTAGCAGCCTTAACTTATGGCTGACAGTACAAGAGGTGTTTTTTGAGCTGTAACAGACTGCTGAGAGCGATGTATTGTACAATTACGTAACGAAATACTACGCCCATTGCATTGCAATGGTATTCGTCAAGTGAATGCTCTTGAACTCTCACTATGGTCTGATTTGATGGTGGCCATATTTAAAAGAGACAAAATTCTGCAAAAATTCATTATCGGAAATTTTTTAGAAAGCATAGTGGAATTAGTATTCCATATTAAGAATTGTCATGTCATTACACACGCTTCCCTACACTTTTGAACTGCACATAACTTGAAAAGGTTCTTCTTTTCAGCAGGGTTTTTTTCTGATTTCACGCACAAATGCCCATTTGCGCGTGAATCCATGTGAGAACTGTCAAATGTCGTCTGCAAGTTGTCTGAATTGGTCGAAGCTGAGTGAATTGCCGGCCAGCCACACAAGTGGACGCACAATATTGTTTTTACCAGAAAGAGAAACTCCTGCAAGCATACCTATGTAGGTCTGCGTAAGGGAAGTTGTTGGTTTGAAGGCTCCAAAATCCCGTTGCAGCTTTGAGGCTTCCCTGTTATTTTATTTGCATGTTACTTTTGGCAGCTGTTTTTTATGCCCCTGTAAATGGTGGTGTGTTTTTTTACTTGTTTTGGTTCACAACTTATCCAAAGTTTCGTTTCTTTTTAATTCAATAAATTATTTTATGGGAAACTTGTTGTTGTTCACATGATTATAAAGTAGGTAGGTAATATTTGATAAGTTTCATTAACAGTTAAAGTAGGTAATATTTTATTATACCAAAAAAAAAAAATTGTTTTTGATTCAAAAGGCCCCACCAAAAAAAAAAATAATAATAAAGAATTGTGCCGTAACATAAAAAAATGTTCAAAAAGAAAATCCAAAAAAAGAGTTGATAATTAAAAATCAAAACAAACCTTCCCCCCACCCCACCTCCTCCAGCTTAAAAAAAAGTGTTCTTTAAAAAACGAACTGTTTATGTCTTTTTTTTAAATTAAAGGCCAAAAAAAAATAAGGAAGAACTTTTCACTGTCATATAAACCTTTCTGTAGCGTAAAGATTTGAAACAAAAAAAAAGCCTCATAATAATTTAACAAAAAAAAAAAAAGATGACAATTCAAAATCAAAACAACCCCTCTCCCCTCCACCTCTAAAAAAACAAATGTTGGTTTTTTCAAAAGTACTGAATTGTTGAAATCTTTCAGCAAATCAAAACATCAACCAAAAAAAAAAAAAAAGAAGATAAGTTAAAAGCAAACAACCTATCCCTCTCCATCATTTAAAAACAACAAAGTGTTTGTTACTACAGTATTTTTCTGTAAACAAACTGAGAGAGCATTAATCGATAATTTCAGAGCAAACCAACATCCCTAACACCATCTAAAAACAAAGTGTTTTAACATCCCTAACACCATCTAAAAACAAAGTGTATGTTTCTTTAAAAAAACGAACAAATAAAAAAACCGTGTGAAAAAAAAACCTTTGGTTTACCGTAAGTAATATTATGTAAAGAAACCTATGGACAGTAGTTAGTTGTTAATTTACAAACAAACCAACATCCTTAGGCCATCTAAAAACAAAGTATTTGTTTATTAAAAACAAAAAAAACCCGGGTGGAGTTAAAAAAAAAAAACTTTGGTGATTTACTGTCGCCGATGAAAAAATAATAAAAACCGATTGAAAAAAAATTTTTTTTTACCGTAATATTATACAAACAACTAGGCGGCCCGTGAATCGGTATATTGATGAGAATTGGGCGAAAAAGAGTGCCATCAGATGGTAGGGTTCAGTATTCCTACTATTACTAATAAATCAAACATTTAAAATAAAATGCTAGAAAAAAAAAGATTCTCTTTATTAATGTTTTATACTCATCTGAATATATAATTTAAATAAAATAATCTTATTTATAAAATTTTTAAATCTGCTGCACATCTTATAAATAATACACATAATTGTGAAGAAGTCCTTTGTATTCTCTTTTCATTAAATATTGATCTAGGAGGTTATAAACAAATAATTTATTGTTTCCTACAGATCAGATAAGGAGAATATCTGAAATGAATTTTCTTGTGTATAAAAAAAATAAAATCTTTGTGAAATAATTGAATCAAGGTTAAACATTCTATCAAAAAGAAGAAGAAAAAACAAGAACTAACTAAAGACAAATATAAAGTTTATTAAAATTAAATTCCAATAAAAAACAGAAACTAATTAAGAGTAATTACAGGATAAAGAAGAAAAAACCAATAGCTAGTGGTAATTACTTAGAAAAAGTAAAAACAAGAAAGAAAACAAACTAAGGCTTATGACAAGGGTTACCCTTCAGGCATATGTAAACAGAAAGAAGAAGAGGAGAAAACGATGTATGTGGTTATTCAAAGTGCATATTTCCAACATCATATAGCTCAAAACAATTTCAATTCTAGCTTTGTAAGCATTATACATCATCTTAGAAGACAACTGTTATAGTACTTTTCAGTATGAATAAAACAATTGGAATTGTGAAATCATAATGAAAAAGAAATGCTAAGCTCACCAGATATGTGCCAGCCAAAGCCTGAATAATTTTGCTCTTTGAAAAAATGCCTAAAAGGAGTCCAGGGATGAAGATGTGAAATATAGGTTATTTGAACATAGAAGATCAGTTTCTCATTACCTGCATTTCTATATGCCTGCATCATTAAGCAGCAGACTACCAAAGCTAAGAAGAGTTCAACCTGAATCAACCAATAGAATTTTTCTGTGATATTTCAAACATGGTCTTATGAATCTGTATAGCCTTTTAAATTATTTAAAGAAGCCATGATAAGACTTTTTAAATTTATATAAGATGCTCCATAATTTATAAATTTCACACATATGTTTTATTACATGTATTTTTGGATATAAGCACTGATAAATTTTTTTCTTAATATATATTCCTAGTATAGCCATAAATTAATACATATTTTATGTAAACATAAATGTATGTTTAATGTTGACATTTATACTTAACCTTTTAATATTATTTTTTTAATTGTTTTTTGGTTTACTATTTTATTTATAAAAATCAAAAAGAGCAAGTCATATATAACGTGACATTACTTTTATAAGCTTGTATTTACAAAAATGTAATACAGAGAGCATACCAATAGCTCAAACAAGCTCTTAATTGATAAGTGCGGTATGAGAAAATATTTAAAATTTTTATCCAGAACCTTCCATCTCCAGAACAACTGGTTTGAGCTTATGGCTCACATCAGTGGAGAGCTAGAATATTCGGACACTAGATCTAAAATATCAACTCAAAAAACAGCACTTATTTCATATGTAATATTTAAGTAGAAACTCTGAAATTTTTGGATATGAAAATGTCTTTAAATCCAGCTATCTAACTTAAATAGCTATGTGGGACTGAATTAAATTCAGATCTACCATATTTTAATAGCCTCAGCATAGCCAAAGCCTTAAAGGTAAAATTATAATAATCAAAAAAGCAAGTCATATATAGCTTGTTTGAGCTATTGGTATGCTCTCTGTATTACATTTTTATACATTAATCAAGATTATCTGATGTAAATAATGTTATTTTTTTTTTTAATTGCCTGTGCATTGTTCTCTCAATAGTCTCATCTCCAATGTGTACATAGCAACCCTCCACTAATCTTGAGCAATCATATTGGTGCTGCCAGAGAGTCATAAATGTTCTTTTTTTAGATGAAAACAGTTCCCCACATTAGGGTCAGGAGAATCCAAATACTATATATACAAATAAATATTAAATGAGATCATTTGAGAGATGATTTGATATATGATGATTAGCAAATGTAACCAGGATGGATACCTTATATAAATGTTTATATAAGAGGCATAAGGATTGATCATCATTGTCAATATCCATTGTAATTAAATTTAATTAATTGAAGTTCAAATTTCAATTAATATTTGTCAAACTGATGAATTTTAGTTATTTGCGTTATATGCCAGAAGTGTATATCTGTATGTTAAGGTATGTGCATATATGAATCATTGTAGAGGCACCATCATTATCACCATATGGTTAAGTTCCTGATACAGTATATATATTGTTGTTGTTGTTTTTTTGTAATTAATTTGGGAATTTGATAGCTATTAACTTCTTACACAAGTCTTTCCTTGTTTGGAGTTATTACATTTTATTTTGTATATTGGATAATTAATAAATAAAAAATATTATTTTAAAGTATTATCTCATGAGTGTTTACATTCCTTAATTACTCTATATAATTGGAATGTAATTTTTGAAATTAATAATGTAAATGTGCTTTTTCATTGTTTGTCGATAAGATTAAAGATTTTATTAAAAGTTTTTTTTTTTTTTACATTACGTATAAAAAATAAAGATTTAAAAAGAGATGGTTGGATAACCAATGAATTAATATCAAAAGTGATTTTTTACAGCTCACCTAAAATTTTGTTTTTATAAAAAAGATGTAATTAAAATTAAAATAGTCTTCTATTCTGCTCACATTAATTTTTTAAAATCGTTCAAATTAAACAACTTTTGTCTGTTATTAAAATATTTTAAGATTTTCATAGGTTTCTAGATTAAATTATCAATGATTCATTTTGTTCGTTGGTGTGGAATTGTTAAGGAACAATTTTACTAATAATTGTAGATTTTTTATGTCTCTGATTATGAAAAAGCTATCACAAATTCTTTATTTTAAAGAGATTGAAGAAATTGAAATTTTAGATTCTCTATATAAAATAAGACATAAGAAATATGTTCAAAATAAGAGTCATAGATCACATTACCCAATTCTCTTAAGCTTGTAAGATATAAGCAATGAGCATTGCCAATTGCTCAACAAGCTTTGTGATAAAAGCTTAGCCAGAGAAAGCATTAAAAATATCTCTGTCAGGAACCCCCCCTCCCCAAACCTCTGACCATGGTTTTGTTCTCTTGGCACTCATCAGAGAGGTGCTAGGGTAGCTTCAGACACTAGATCTAAAAAAAACCAGCCCAAAGCCAGCATTTATCTAAAAGTTATCTATTGAGTGGAAAATCTGAAATTTTCAGACACTCCATGTCTTCAAACCCAGCTATCCAACTCAAATAGCTATATGGGACTGAGAGATCTTCAGCCATACCATATATTAGTAGTCTTAGCAATATAACATCGCATAAGACTTAAAGCAGAGTCTATAAATAATCAAAATAAGAACCATAGATCACATGACCCAATTCTCTTAAGCTTGTAAGATATAAGCAATGAGCATTGTCAATTGCTCAACAAGCTTTGTGACAAATGCTTAGCCAGAGAAAACATTTAAAATATCTCTGTCAGGAACTCCCCTACCAGCCCTGATCATGGTTTTATGCTTTGGAACTCCTCAGAGACAGTAGATCTAAAAATACCAACCCAAAAACAGCATTTATCTCAAAGTGTCTGAAGCTACTCTAACACTTCTCTGAGGAGTGCCACGCACAAAACTGTGGTACCATATAGCTATTTGAGTTGGATAGCTGGGTTTAAAGATATGTAGGTGTCTGAAAATTTTAGATTTTCCACTCAATAGATAACTTTTAGATAAATGCTGGCAATGGGTTGGTATTTTTAGATCTAATGCCTGAAGCTAACCTAGTGCCTCTCTGAGGAGTGCCAAAGCATGAAACCATGGTCAGAGGTTTTGGAAGGTGGGGTTTCCTGACAAATATTTTTAATGCTTTCTCTGGCTAAGCATTTATCACAAAGCTTGTTGAGCAATTGGCAATGCTCATTGCTTATAAGAAATGTATTGGTTTGAATGGTATCTCTATCAAAATATTAATTGAAAATAGTTCCATTCTATTACCAGTATTATATTTTTTGCTTTATTTTCTGTACATTTAAGAATATTTTCAGATTGTTTAAAATCTTCTGTTATTACACCTATTTATATGAATGGAGATAATAAATGTTTGGAAATACAGGCAGATTTCTGTTTTATCAATATTCAAATTTTGGAAATATATACTAAAAATAGACTTGTTTTGTTTTTTTTAAAATATAATTTTTCAAATAAGCAATTTGATGTTTTATCAGGAAAATCTACATAATTGGCCTTATTTAAATATCATTCAGTTGTTAGTGAATCTCTATTAAAAAGTCACAAGAAACTATAGGTATATATTTGGATTTATAAAAAGCATTTGATTATGTTTCTCATGCTTTATTATTAATTAAATTATTTGGATATAGGGAATAATATGCTTGAATTGTTTAAATCTTATTTAAGCAATAGAATCCAGTTTGTTAAAATTAATAATATTGTAATTGGAAATAATCAGGTTCATTGGATCTTTGTTGTTCACTATTTACTTAATGATATACTGAATTTTTCAACATTATTTATTTTGCACATGATACTGCTTTGGTTACTTCAATAATTTCATATTGTCTATTGGAGAAACTTACAAATGAGAATTTGATAAAAATATCACATTAGCCAAATAAAAATAGATTACTTTTAAATGTTAATAAATATAAATACTATATATTATACTTTTTAAGAAATATTTTGATAAAAGATATTTTAAATAAAATAGCTTATCTGGATCCACCCACATGTCAAAAAGTTATTAGAACTACAACAGTACTTTACTTTGATTTGGTTTTGGATTGAACATCTACTTTGGGATAACATATTTCTTTCCTTCAAGTGAAATTTTAAAAATGTGATTTTCTCTTATATAGAATCAGAATTTTTAAAATATAATTTTATATTGTTAAATGTATATAAAACGATATGTTTAAGCAGGTTATGATATGAAATAATAATATTGGGTGATACTGCAACATATATTTCAAAACGGTACTTACGGATAATTCAACTGATGTCGTATTTGACTTGCCGATTTCCCTTCCGGTAGACATCGATGGTTTTTTGCATGACAATGTTGTCATGGCAACCAAGTGACTGGCATGATTAATCCATCAGAGAGACAGTTTTTTTTTTAACCCGCGAGATTTAAAATTTGGAGAGAGGTTTGGGAAATTTTTTGATTTTTCTGTCTATTGTGATTTTGCTATCCATGGTATCACAGTGACTTTTTTGAGCTCTTCTACTTTGAGATATTTGCGTTATTTGTGTTTATGATGACTGAAGCTACAACAACCTTATTTAATTTACTGAGTATGGAGGAAGAAGCAATCATCTTCTTACAAGACTGCAGACTTCTCCCCAAAAGGAAATTGTGTCAAAATGATCATGAAATGAAAAAGTATGTTCACAATTCGGGTCCCAATTCGGTGAAACAATGGCGTCACATTTTTGTCTATTTTTTATGTTTTTTATGTTTTTATCACGTGATCAACCAATGATATATTACCCTGAAGGCATGTCAGTCTAATCTTGCGATTTTTAACGTACCGTGTTCACGTGATCTGCAGACACATTTTAGCGACTAAATGTGTCTGCAGATCACTTGGAGACATTATCTTAAAAATTGCAACATTAGACTGATATGCCATCAGGGTAATACGTCATCAGTTGAATTATCCGCAAGTACCTTAAAAACTTTACATTAAAAATTATTTTGTTTTAAATCTTTGGACTTGGAAAATATTTGAATTATATAAATGTGCTGGAGTTTTAACAGTCAACTAATTATTTATTTTGAACATTTTATGTAACAAAATAGCGTAAGCTTGTGGTTAAAACACCTGTAGAGGTCCCTACCATCGTATTTTATATGCATATTATCGAGGTTATAGCCTCAGTAAATATTACTTACGTAATCAATGTGCGTTTAATAAATTTATAATTACAACTTTAAAAATAAAGAAAACATTAATGTTAACCAGATTCATTAAATCAATATTTTTTAAAACATATTAAAATGTTACCTTGGTCCAAAATATTTTAGCGTATATATGAGGAACATTAAAATTAATGTTAGTGACTGACTTATCAAGAAAAAAATTTAGAAAATTACTAAGGATTGGATAATAATTAATAATAATGAAAAACTTTATGTGTTATTAATTATTTTATTATACATTAATATTTTATGTTTGAAATTATTATTATGATGATGATAATGTTTCAAAGGAATTTTATTGAAACATCTGAGAAAGAAAACTCTGTATTTTGGTGCCAAAACTAATTTTATAAGTATATACAATAATATATATATACAATATATGATAAGAGGATAGGTAATGATTAACTTACATTTTAATCACAAATTATAAAAGGAGTGATATCGATTTAAAGAATAGAAAATCAAAACATGATTTTTGAGCATTAGTTTGTTTAGCTGTACTTTCAGTACTGATGATGGATGAAGTGTTTGTCATTGGCTTGGGGATGCAATATTTTTATGGAATTCCATGGTGTGTTCTATTTCAACATTATACCAATTCACTTTCAAAATTTGTTTTATGTTATCATGGTAAGTTAATGTAGTTCTGCCATGATCTCCCAGCCTATAAGACTCAAAAAAGCAAGGCACAGTTTTGAAGTTTTATATTTACCAGCCATAAGGTTCAAAGGAGAAGACAGTTTTGTATTTATGAACCTCTAAGACTCAAGGAACAGGGATTTACAATGGTTTTTATACTACTATTTCTATTTGGGTTGTAGGTAGCATATAATGTCTAAATTGAGATAAACCTATAGAGTACTTATAGTCCAATGGCTGGATTCTGTATCTATCCTAGGATTGCAGGTCATTACGCATTCTGTTGCTGTCAAAAGTTGGTCAGATCTTTGAGAAAAGTTTTGTCAAATGGTTTGTTACATGAATTTGTTTCTATTGAAACAGTAAGATATGCTCTGCAAATCTTAGTTTCACTTTGACTTCCTCTTACCTACCCTCATACCCTATTTCAAATCCTAATTTTATCATAGTGTGTGCGTACTGCATATATTTATCGAAATCCTGCCCAAATTTATATTTCTAATGGGATATCTGTGAGTTTTATAACAATTAAATTTTCTTAATGGTTTTATTTTCAAACCGTCTAGTATATTTACGCATATATTCGTACAACAAAAGTAAGTCACATATTCTCATTTACCCACATACTGTGATAATAGATTTAAAACTTTAAGTAAAATAATATATTTTAAAACTTTGAGTAAAATAATGTTTTAGTTATGAAGTTGTTGTTTGGATTTGTTTACTTAAGGGATATTATCTTCGTTTGATGTAGATTTTCATTTAATAAAAGATTTGTTACCATTTAATAAAATATCACTTGTAAACAGACTTAAACATTAAGATTTTGAAAGTAAGTTTTAAGTAGGGTTTATATTTTAGAATTTAGGCATTTTCTTTTTAAAAAAAAATTAATGAGGGTAGGGAAAGAGAACAATAGTGGCTAATTTTCAACTGTTTACACCAGTTGCACTAGTGGATTTTTTTATATTAATTATAAGATAAAAGTTTAGCAAGCAAATTTTAATTAAATAAATTGGATCAGAATAGAATGTGCACATAATAAATTTTAATTAAAGGTGCATTCATCAGTATCTGATTTAATTAATAAATTTTAAGTAAAGAATTTCTTTACCGCAGGGCAAAAGTGATTGTTTAATGCAGGAGTATAAATAAGGCTGATTTTGTGAAAAGATATATATGTTGTAGTTATCCAAAAGACAAGTTTTAAACATATTAATATAGAGTTTAGTTATTTAAAATCTAAGTTATAGGTTTGAAATGTTTTAAAGTTTGGAATAACAAGTTTGAAGAAAGAAAAGAAAAAGAAGTTGGTCAAAGAAATCACCTTATTGGATTCTCTATGAGAAGTGAACTATATCCAGAAATTCCCATGGTGGTCAACTTTAGAATGATGGGATAAAAGGCAGTGGGCCATCTTTTCTCAGAATGGCTTTCTTGCCACTGTCATTCTCCATCTGAAGTCCTGTTATTGTGTTTAAAATGCCGACTAAACCATCAGAAGTAATGCTTCTCATGGAAGCTGTATTTTGAAACATCCTGAATTATGCAGCTTGTTCAAGAACTCCATTTAAATTTTGGAAAATGCTTACGGACTGCCCTTGCAAAGTGAGGTAATTACAAATGTAATCTGAGATCTTGTAAACTTAAGCTATAGCTATCTTTAATAATGTACTTTATATTATGTATTTATCGTGTGTATTCATTTAATCCTTCCTTAATGCATGTTATACTTCTTCTACTTGGGTTACCTTTTGTTTTATATATGTATAATTGTACCTGTATAATGTTTTATTTTAAATACCTTATTATAATATGATTTGAAATTTATTCTTTCAAGCCTGTGTGAGTTGTGTCAAGAAAATTTTATAAATGCTTGGTTGCCATATTAATTACTAAATCGCAAGCACACATTCCTCCTCCCTTTTATTAACTGTTTTAAGATAATTATTTTATGTATCACGTAAATGATTTTAAAATAGTTTTTCATTTAAATTTTTGTTTTTGAGAGAGGCTGGCCATAAAATAAATTTAGGAGCGAGTTATTCTTCCTTTTTGTGAACCGCTTTATATATATATATATTATTTTAAAATTAAATTGTGTTGCTGGTGAATGTGCTGAAGTATTAAATTCACTTTAATTTTCCCAAGGTCATCTACAGCTGAGTCCCTGTCCCTGTTTTACTCCACAATTCCCATTAGAGTGTGACATAAATGCATCACTGGGGAATTTATTCACGTTCATAGCCATGAAGCTCCTGGGTGTGGGACAGGCTTGGGCTGTGTAAGGACAAGGGATGTCTCAGATAAATGGTGAAATCCCTATCCAAACCCAAAGTTAATTTTATTTACTTGTTTTCTGGTAAAGCTGCTGTTTCAACTGATCATACTCCATCCTTCACACTTTATCTCACTAGCACCACCACATATTCCCATATTAGATGAATCCCAGTAATTTGCAGTATAGCTTTATCTTAAAATTAGAATCAACATTCACGCGAGCTTCACTCTTATTAATTTAAGATTCCCTTTTCATGTTTAATTAGTCGTTTAAATTGCTTTCATACTTTGCATAGCTCGCACATACTTACCTTGTAATATAAGACACATTATAATATAAAGTAACTCAAGTAAGAAGTACAAATACATATGTTGATTTATTTTGCTATCAAATCTGGAGGGCATACTTTATAACTTTATATGTTTCAATAAATAGTGTAGTAATTAAATAGTTGCTTTTGTTTACTTATCCGGGGTATAATCTAAGTTACATATCCATATTAGGCTTATCTTTGACACATCTATAAGTTATTGTTAGACGAAACTAGAACTATGTTAATTTTAGTCTCTTGTTTCTTCCTGACCACCGGCACCAGCAAGAAATTATACTATTAGTAACATCAGATGTGTTATCATGTAGATGGCATTGTGGAGCTTAGAATTTGGGTTTGAACTTGGAATTTCTAGGAGGCAACCCTTCTTAGTGTTGAGTTCCATGCCTGGAGTTTAAATTCTGCAGTGTGTTAGCAAGATAGATGAATTTTGACTGTTAGACTATTTATGCACATTCTCTAAAAATAAATAAATAATAGTAAAAATATTAGTGAATAGGAATGTACAACTGAACAGGATATCATTGGAAAATAAAGCAGCAGAAATAAATTAGATAAATTAAAGTCAGTTATTGATACAATAAGGCTTAAAAAGGCAGATTTGGGGTCATAATAATAATAATAATAATAATAGTAGTATTAGTTATGGTGGAAGGTTGCATAGAAGGGGAGGTGATGTTAAGCTTATTTTATAATACATTTAAAAAGTTAATATTTATATTTCCAGTGTGTAAAACTAACTTAACACAGTTTTTTTAAAGATTAAAAAAGGTCTATAATATAAAAATATATATGGTCAAGAGCAAATTGAAAAAGATGAAGGAAGAACATGATCAGAAAGAGAATGATCAACCAATGAAAGGAACCCAAAGAGTAGAGGATGCTTCCATGTTAGCACAATTATTAGAAATGTTTAAACAAGTGAATCAACTAAGTGAAGAAGATAATAAAAAGAGATCAATAAAGAGAAGAAGATAATAAAAAATATGAATGTAGAGAAGATAATAAAAAGAAAGAAGAGGATATTAAAAAGAAGAACAAAGAGAAGAGGAAAGTAGGACAATTCCTGATCCAGCTGTTGAAGAGGATAGTCAATTCCTGACCCAGTTGTTGAAGAGAGCAGTTATTCCCAACTCATCTGCTAAAGAAGAAAGCACATGCAGAAACTCAATTGTTTAAAAATGTTTTCTACAATAAAAACTATGCCAAGTTTAGCTAAAATCTAAACATCTTCCTCCATGTAATTTTCCTCACTAGAAAAATGTAAAAGAGAAGAAAAATGCACCTGAAGTAATCTGCAACAAAACCTTATCTCCAGCCAAGAACATGAGTGACTCTATGTGCTAGCCTGAACTGGAAATTTATTGGAAAGAAAATGGATAAATCCTGGTTGTGTTCTAGCCTAAATATTATATTGCAAAATGGAGCAAAAAGGAACTGTATATTATCTGAAAGTGAAGAGCCTACATGGGAAAGCTGGTAATTATAAATGCAAAGAAGGACTCCCAAAAGAAAGTAAAACCATGGTGAAATATATTTTTTAACGTGCACATTATATCTAAATTTATAGTTTTAAAATTAATTAACAATTGATATTTTTTAAAATTAAAACAATTTTTTTATTCATGTGATTTTTTTCTTTCAAAATTATAGAAAAAGTTTTAAGTAACTTGATTTTTATTAAATTTGGCCATGCTTTTTATTTTTCTCCCAAAATTATACAAAGGAAAGCTAACTTAATTTTTTATCTCTAATTAAAAAGTATTTTTTCAATTTTACTTATTGAAAAGAAAACAATTTGATGATAAAAACATTATTTTAAGTAATTAATGAAAATCAAATGGTTATTTTTATTTTAATATGAAACTATACTTTTAATAAAAATGTATAAATTTAAATTTTCATATATCATTTTTTAATTTTTCATTATCAATCAGTTAGTTTATTAAATAATTGTTTAAAATATATTTATTGTTAATGTCTATTCCCCCAGCTATCTGTTACATGAATTGGCAGTGTGTGTGACTTGATTTTGTTACATCTTAGTGTTTTAAGAATTTTTAAATTATTCTTGTAAAATTATTTAAAAATATATTAGAGTTAACCATTATATTTAATTATCTCTTATTCACAGTCACAATCCTGCAAGTTCTTACTTCCTGAGCTAGTTTAAAGCATAATGGTTAGTTTTATGAATGTAGGTATTTATGTTGATGTTTGGACATCTAGATTATAATCACCCCTAATGGTACAAAGGTATCACCTTTAATGTACATGCACTATATTTTTATATTTTTTATATTAGAAATCAAGTTTATAATTGACCATTACATTAATAGTACTATGTAGTCAGGGCATTGATGATAATCAGCATTTCAGCATAATGTTTTTATTATTTTAAGTGATGGATTAGCATTTAAATGTCCAAATAATTTTTAATTCTAAAAAAAAAGCAGTTTCATGGTAATGAGTACTGTATTTTTTTCTGACATAACAGCCTCGTACAGAATGATTTTATATTAAGATGCAAAAAAAAATTATATATTGTGTAATGTAGCAAATTTTTCCACACAGTAATGCCACCTAGTACGAGCTTTAATAATTAATAAATATCAGAAAGTTATTCATTATAATACACACTCATCCAATAACCCCAGATTAGTTTCTAGTGTTTGATTTTCATCACTGAGGAGTCTTGGATCTGGGAGAACTGCAACTGTATCTGTGGATCCAATGCACCCCTCCAGGATCTTTTAACTATAAAATTATTAGGCAAACTGAAAACACAATAATGTTTTTAATCTCAATAGTGTTATAGATCTGAATCCAGTTCAATGTCTATATATTGGTATCTTAGTCACTACCCTTTGGTTAGGATTGGTATTAAACCATTAAAACATCATATGATCCCCTTAAGCAAAATTGATCATGCAATGATTTAATTGTATAATGGGTATATAATGAATCTAATGAAAGATAGAGAGGAAACTAGTTTTTTAATCTCTTGTTTAAATCTTTCTTCTATCTTTAGCCTCATACTTTTAAAAATTAAATAAAAATGGAAACTAAGTAATGTTGAAAATTTGTATGGAGTAATTTATCTGCACAAATCATCTATGCTGATGTGCTATCCATATTGTCTATATATTCTTGCAAATTTAAGCACTTAATACAAAATTAGTCACTAAATATGGCATAAATCAATATATTGATGTATGTGCAGATGCCCCTATATCCTATTGAAGTGAAATTGGACTATATTTGTTTGAATTGTGTTTAAAATTGTTCTGTATTGTAACCGGTTGGGTTACATAGTACACCAATAATATATATATATATTATACTTATAATGCACATACATATTTTTTTTTATATATCCTATGCTTAATTGATTTTTGATAGTTAATTATCACCTATATAGAGATGCAATAACTACTATTAGTGTGATCTCCTTCCCTGATAAGAGAGCTCAGGCAATTACTCCCTGAGTTTGAATACTGTGGTATAACGCGGCTATATAGGGGTAAGAATTGGATGAACTGACCCAAATTGTATCTAAGTTAATAAAAATAGGTAGAGCTAGTCTATTGGAAGTAGGTACAATCATAGGTTATGTATCTCATCGTGTAATCACTTGCATCCTATCCGAAGACCCAAAGTCCGACCATAGTAAGATGCAAAACCCCTATCTCTCCAGGAATCCGACCAGCCCATTACAATATATATATATATATTAGCACGCTCTTAATTTTACATATTTGTAAGTGCAAGCTATATATAAGTCATGTGACATCTGACTTGTTATTATATAGTAAAGGAAAAGTAGAAATAAACACAATAAATTTTTGTAGATATTTTTTTATATTTCCTAAAATAAAATAATAATAAGTAAAAAGTTAAATAACTCTGGGCTTAATGTAAAATTTCATTATGAAATTAATATTTTAAAAAGGTCTGAATAAATATAAATATTGCATTATTATTAATTATTACTCTGATTTTGAAATTTAAAAACACCCTATTGTATTTTTGAAATTTTAATTAATTAAACAAAATTGTTATCTATTAGAAATCCCCTAAGTAAAAACATGCATATGTTTTCAAAGGGATTAGTGAGATAAAAATAAAAACTCTGTTTTTAATCACGCTGCTGTTATCACCTTAGATGAGTCTATAAAAAGGTGATAACAAATTAGCTCCAGTCTGGATAGTGATTTTGAAGAGAACAGTTCTGCTTGCAGTTTTGTAAGAGTTGGTCAGAAGAGTTTTTAATATTTTAAGCAGTGACCATCTAGGTCAACTGCAATGTCTGGATAGTGATTTTGAAGAGAACAGTTTGGCTTGCAGTTTTGTAAGAGTTGGTCAGAAGAGTTTTTAATATTTTAAGCAGTGACCAACTAGGCCAACTGCAATGTCTGGATAGTGATTTTGAAGAGAACAGTTTGGCTTGCAGTTTTGTAAGAGTTGGTCAGAAGAGTTTAATATTTTAAGCAGTGACCATCTAGGCCAACTGCAATGTCTGGATAGTGATTTTGAAGATAACAGTTTGGCTTGCAGTTTTGTAAGAGTTGGTCAGAAGAGTTTTTAATATTTTAAGCAGTGACCAACTAGGCCAACTGCAAAATCTGGTAATGATTTTTGAAGAGAGCAGTTTGGATTGTAGTTTTGGCAGGAATTAGCTGACCAAAATGGATAGCTGCAGTTTGTTGTTGGCTGTAGCAGAGTTGGCAGTCAGTTATCATAAACTGATGTCACTGAAGGCAAGATAGTTGACTGTTTTCTTTAGCAGGAGTTTGAATTCACATGGAGAAAATGACCCACTTTTTATGCTGAAATTTATAGCCTGAAATCTATCAAACCAAGACAGCTAATTGCCTGGAATAATCCTAGATAGAGCAGAGACCAACTACAAATTAAGATTTTACATGGATTGCATGCTTTTACCTGATGATGACAACAAACATGGATTATATTTTTTTACTGGACCAAAAGAACCAGCTTGCTAAATGAATAATTATATATATGCTGACATATGAACAGATAAAAATGTATACAACTGTGGTGAGTAAAGTTATATATTGTAACAGTCAGAATCGTCTATTTCGTTAACACACTGCAGAATTCAAACCCCAGACATGAAACTGAACATTCTAGGAGGGGTTGCCTTCTAGATATACTAAGTTCAAATCTAAAGTCCAAATTTCACAGTGCCATCTACGTGACAACGCATCTGATGCCACTACTAGTATGACCTTTGACCGGTGCCTGGTGGTCAGGGAGAAACAAAAGACTCTATACTAAAAGAAGTTTGGGTGGCTAATTAACGTCTATGGATTTACAAAAGAAATGCAGAAAATATATATATAGACCGAGACAGTGATAGGAATCAAATAAAATAAGAGATCAAATTTAGTTTTAAATAATTTCACAAAATTTATTCATATAAATTATATATATAACGCCACTGTCTGCTTATATGAGACAGGGACGCGTATTAAATAATTGTTGGCATTATATTCCCACAACTGACAAAAAGACTTTAAAACAAAATGATGTATTCTATTCCTCGGGCTAATAGCATTACGATAATGTGCTTGACGAGATAGGAACATGTGCGAGGTGCTTTGAGCAATTATGCAAGTTTAAGAAAATATTTGAAATTAAGTGTTATAAAATATTTATTGATTTCGAGAATAGCACGGACAAAAGCTTACTAAGCAACAAAGTGGGAATGTGATCAAGGCATTTATTTGAGAATAATAATAATAGAGTTACATTGGGAGGTCAGTATTGCTGATAATGAATTTATTAAAGTTGGAGGGTGTGACACGTTTAAGTCACGGATGCTTTGTAAAATAAATATAAAATAAAACAATATTGAAGATCCGGAATAATTACGGAGGGCATCTCGCCGCTAACCCGTAGGAAAGTATTTTATGAACAGCCGAAACTTAGCGACTGTGTGACGATTGTGTTTAATTCCCAGGGGTGTCATTTGGGACACCCTCTGCCTGGAAACTTGCAATAAGCGAAAAGAACGGACTTTGCCGTGTAAAGAATCCTTGGAAAAATAAAACAAAGCGGTCTCAACAACCAATTCATTTACCAGCAATACGAGACTAGTGTATATAAAAACATACTAAATGGGTTTTACTCGGATTAAGAGAAATGCCCAATCAAATTCCCCAAAATTCATTTAAAAGGGTCCGCACATTCTCGACGTCAATGATGAACTTTATAATTAAAGTAGAACACGGTAATTAAAATAGGAAAATGCATGCTTGCGGGTTTGAAAAGTAAGTATAGATTTATATACGCAATCATGCATTTGGGGACACATTTAAATCATTGACCTCGCACATACTCTCATGGTAGATTAAAATCAATAACATGTAGATTTTAAACTATGTGATTATATTATATTAAAGAAAAGAATCGCCCTCGAACGAGTGATTTGCAAGATAATAAAATTGGAAAATTATAAATTTAAAATATGCCTTAATAGCGGCGTCTTACTTTCAATAAAGGGAATAGTTCACT
This sequence comes from Epiperipatus broadwayi, assembly GCA_028023455.1. Taxonomy (NCBI): domain Eukaryota; kingdom Metazoa; phylum Onychophora; class Udeonychophora; order Euonychophora; family Peripatidae; genus Epiperipatus; species Epiperipatus broadwayi. Next base: position 9,681,706 of record JAQFVV010012404.1, read on the forward strand.
CGGTCAAAGATGATTCTGACACATTATCATAATAAAATAAAAGAAAGCTTTATAAATAGAAAATATTAACCCAAGGATAGAGAGCAAAATGTTGAGTATATTTAAACACGTTAAAGAAATACATAATGAAGTTATGTGAAATATAAGAAAACAATGTTAAATAGCTATAGCATGTTAGTTAGGAATCACAAGAGCTCTTGGGTTAATTTAGGGTTACCTCTGGAGAAGCATTTAGGTAGATTGATGGTCGGCAGGTTTTTATATAATTTAACAGCAAAATCTGGAAATGTTCATATTTTTGGCAGCAGCAGCAGCAGTTCCGGGGTTCCCTGTGTGATAACTTCCGATGGTCTATGGCAGCAGATGACCATTCTGGAGAGAAATAGCCTTCTCGCGCTCTACTCTGTCATGTCAAGATTTACAAATTACTAGAATAGAACTCAGAATGATTTCTCTTAGAAACATTAGAAGAAAAACTGGAGAACAAAAGAAAACCCTTCTTTTTATAGTAGACGTTAACAATAGAACTGCCCTGGAGCATTACAAAAATATATCGGACTTATCAGCTGTAATTAAATCTATCCGAATGTCTAAAGGAATTCAACATTAATTAATTTCTTTTGTTAATTTCCCTGTCGACATTCGGATTACAAACTAGATTTAATTAAAAATTACTTTTATTAATTAAAGAAAACCTTAAGTGGACATCTGCTGTTTTTAGATAAACTTATATAATATTAACTAATTAAACTATTGTCCCTCATTTATTTTAACAGAAATATTTGGAATAACTTTTATTAAATTAAAGAAAATGATTTTACTTTTAAATTGCAATATTTGAATCTATTTACTAAACGAATATTTACTAAATGAATTTTATTTTAAATCAAAATATATTACGACAGTAATATATTTGTAAATAGATTCAAACAAAATAACTTTAACAATTTATAATTTTGATATGTTTTAAAATGCATATCATAGTGTGTGCGCAATTATGACTTATATAACCTACTTTTTAATAAATCAAAATTATGTGAACATATACATAATCTATAATCTTTTATTTATTTGGGAATGACTTATATATATAATACGAGCATTGTACTCGTGGTTTAAAATTAGGCGGGATTTTCGGTATATAAGCGTATTGCAGACACACTATGATAGATTGGGGTTCAAACTAAGGTATGAGGGTAGGAAATAGGTGAGAAAAGGTGAAACGAAGATCTGCAAAGCAGACCTTACTGTTTCACATTCCCTTAGTGACGGAACAAAAAAAATTGTTAAAAAAAAAAAGATCTTACAACAGGTGTCCACCTATGAAGCCTGCATAAACAAAATTTACAAGATAACCCATAATGTACAGGATATAAATATAATGAAGAAACGAAACTGAATTATATACCCGGATCATATTAATAAATCTACCATCTAGCGAACATTTTGTCTATTATTTTCCCCTTTCAACAAATTTTATTTAACGTTTTACAAGTTTAATATTGGTTATATCCTATCTCCTTGCTCATTTATCCTGTGACGTGTCCATTTTTATTTTATTTTTTTTTTGTTTAAAAAAAAACTACTATAATCCTGGGTCTGGTGGGTAATCACTGCTTTTATAATTTGATGACTGCAGTCTCAGATTATCAGGTCTCTTTACCTTGTCTGGCGGTTCTTTGGCCCAGGGACTGAAATCCAGAGTGGTTGTTAATAACTGAAGCTTTAGGCTGTTGCAATTATTTGCCTTATCTGGTGGCTCCTTGGCCCATGGGCTGAAATCCAGTGCCATCATTGTTTTCACTATTTCCTTTATTCGATATATTCTTGCTATATCAGGTGGGATATTTTCCTGGTTTTCTTTAAGTACTTTGATGTTGGTGGTAAGCATGGTTAGCTGGGTTTGAATCCGTAAGTCCCGTACATTCTTGGCTGGAAATATCTCATCTAAATACAGTTGTGGACATTTTTTGACTTCGTGAAAAATTTTTATGTGACGAAGCTTGGTTAGCTGGGTTTGATGTCCTGTGTCCCGGACATCATTTAATGGAAGTACTCTTTCCAAAGAAAGTTCAGGACATTTTTTTACTTCATGGAATTTTCTCGTGTACAGCTTATTCTAGTGTTGAGCTTGGTTGGCTGAGTTCGAGGTCCCAGGTCTGGTGTATCAGTCTTCTTTGCGGAATCATTTGTCTCAACTTTCTGGTTCAGGAGTTTATCTGCCATCTCTTGCCATCCAGGGAGGAGTCTGTACAGCACTCTAAGTTCCTCACCTCTCCTTCGGCTTTCTTCTGCCCATCTTTTCGCTCTTTCTTCACCTTGCTTAAACAATTCTATAATAGTCCGGAAATGGACCTCATTAGTATCCGTATTTTCCATGGCCTTGGATGATTACCGTGATCGATAATGATGATGACTTTTCCCATTTTATTTTATTGCTAACTATTTAATATATCCTAAAAAAAATTTTTTTAACGAATAGGTGTACTCTTAAAACACAATGTATAGCACTGATAAAGAAAATTTTTAAACTGTTTTACGTTGAGCTTACTAAAACTAATACGGTTAAAAAAATACTATTATTATTTTTCCTTGTTTGATTCTCTGCGATTATTACGTTTGACTTCAAATTTTATTAATGGCTAATAGGCTATCTCCCTCTCGGTTCTGTTGGCCTAATTGCTGCTTTTACATTTATCACTAAAACCCCAACTACTGCCCTCTTACTACTGCTAAAATTTCTCGCTTAAATCTGCTGCCAACATATATATTTTTAACTGCCCGTATATATAAAAATCTCTTAAATTCTACCTGTCAAAATATTTCGCTAACATATATATTTTTAAACTCAAGCAATTTTATTTATATACGTTAACATTCGCTAGATCCGGGTATACTTATTTCGTTCCTTCTTATTTAAGACTAGCATACATATAATTTTATTTACATAATTATTGATCCGATTCACGTCTCATTATTTGGTCTAGGAAAAATTTACACACGTTGGAAAAAACAAATTACATATAAAGAATTTAGCCTGGTGACAAAATTTATTTTAGAAGTAACTCCATTTAGTGAAATTACCCTTGGGCGCCATGTCACCAGTTAAAAATATCCATAGACTGTTAGCTTCCCAAAATTAATTTTAAATAATTCCATTTAACTACGGGCACTCGTTAAAACATTCACATTTTTTTTATTGATTACAACATTTGATTTATAATTATTTCTGAATTCCATACGATAGCCTATTATATCTAGGTCATTACCGTACAAAATTATTATTATGCTATCTTGCGCATTGAGCCGATAAAACTTTATTTTGAGAGTAAAATACAATATTTGAAATATTCATAGATTGTCACAATATTCACTTGGGACAATATTTAAGTAATTTACGCTATGCGTACATAGCGTGATTTAAGTGAAACAATATATACAGATAAATACAGATGGCTCGTATCGCACTATAGCAAGTTTGGACAAGTTCTGATTATATAGAATAAGTAATTGAATGCCCGAGTCAAACAAAATACATGAAATATACACGCAAATAGATAATATAGAGTTTGAAAAATATTATATATCAAAAATATAAAGGATTTGAGTGATTACATACGAAACAAAATGCTAAAATTAAGCTACAGGGATGTGGGTGTTTAAATAATTAAGATCTACAGGGATGTGGGTGTTTAAATATTCGAGGCTCCACGTTTGGGCAAGCCATGGACCCGGAAAAAAAAATTTACTATGTAACAGTCAGAATCGTCTATCTCGCTAACACACTGCAGAATTCAAACCCCAGACACGAAACTGAACATTCTAGGAGGGGTTGCCTTCTAGATATACTAAGTTCGAATCTAAAGCCCAAATTTCACAGCGCCATCTATGTGACAACGCATCTGATGCCACTACTAGTATGACCTTTGACCGGTGCCTGGTGGTCAGGGAGAAACAAAAGACTCTATACTAAAAGAAGTTTGGGTGGCTAATTAACGTCTATGGATTTACAAAAGAAATGCAGAAAATATATATATATAGACCGAGACAGTGATAGGAATCAAATAAAATAAGAGATCAAATTTAGTTTTAAATAATTTCACAAAATTTATTCATATAAATTATATATATAATGCCACTGTCTGCTTATATGAGACAGGGACGCGTATTAAATAATTGTTGGCATTATATTCCCACAACTGACAAAAAGACTTTAAAACAAAGTGATGTATTCTATTCCTCGGGCTAATAGCATTACGATAATGTGCTTGACGAGATAGGAACATGTGCGAGGTGCTTTGAGCAATTATGCAAGTTTAAGAAAATATTTGAAATTAAGTGTTATAAAATATTTATTGATTTCGAGAATAGCACGGACAAAAGCTTACTAAGCAACAAAGTGGGAATGTGATCAAGGCATTTATTTGAGAATAATAATAATAGAGTTACATTGGGAGGTCAGTATTGCTGATAATGAATTTATTAAAGTTGGAGGGTGTGACACGTTTAAGTCACGGATGCTTTGTAAAATAAATATAAAATAAAACAATATTGAAGATCCGGAATAATTACGGAGGGCATCTCGCCGCTAACCCGTAGGAAAGTATTTTATGAACAGCCGAAACTTAGCGACTGTGTGACGATTGCGTTTAATTCCCAGGGGTGTCATTTGGGACACCCTCTGCCTGGAAACTTGCAATAAGCGAAAAGAACGGACTTTGCCGTGTAAAGAATCCTTGGAAAAATAAAACAAAGCGGTCTCAACAACCAATTCATTTACCAGCAATACGAGACTAGTGTATATAAAAACATACTAAATGGGTTTTACTCGGATTAAGAGAAATGCCCAATCAAATTCCCCAAAATTCATTTAAAAGGGTCCGCACATTCTCGACGTCAATGATGAACTTTATAATTAAAGTAGAACACGGTAATTAAAATAGGAAAATGCATGCTTGCGGGTTTGAAAAGTAAGTATAGATTTATATACGCAATCATGCATTTGGGGACACATTTAAATCACTGACCTCGCACATACTCTCATGGTAGATTAAAATCAATAACATGTAGATTTTAAACTATGTGATTATATTATATTAAAGAAAAGAATCGCCCTCGAACGAGTGATTTGCAAGATAATAAAATTGGAAAATTATAAATTTAAAATATGCCTTAATAGCGGCGTCTTACTTTCAATAAAGGGAATAGTTCACTCGGTCAAAGACGATTCTGACACATTATCATAATAAAATAAAAGAAAGCTTTATAAATAGAAAATATTAACCCAAGGATAGAGAGCAAAATGTTGAGTATATTTAAACACGTTAAAGAAATACATAATGAAGTTATGTGAAATATAAGAAAACAATGTTAAATAGCTATAGCATGTTAGTTAGGAATCACAAGAGCTCTTGGGTTAATTTAGGGTTACCTCTGGAGAAGCATTTAGGTAGATTGATGGTCGGCAGGTTTTTATATAATTTAACAGCAAAATCTGGAAATGTTCATATTTTGGCAGCAGCAGCAGCAGTTCCGGGGTTTGTGTGATAACTTCCGATGGTCTACGGCAGCAGATGACCATTCCGGAGAGAAATAGCCTTCTCGCGCTCTACTCTGTCATGTCAAGATTTACAAATTACTAGAATAGAACTCAGAATGATTTCTCTTAGAAACATTAGAAGAAAAACTCTGGAGAACAAAAGAAAACCCTTCTTTTTATAGTAGACGTTAACAATAGAACTGCCCTGGAGCATTACAAAAATATATCGGACTTATCAGCTGTAATTAAATCTATCCGAATGTCTAAAGGAATTCAACATTAATTAATTTCTTTTGTTAATTTCCCTGTCGACATTCGGATTACAAACTAGATTTAATTAAAAATTACTTTTATTAATTAAAGAAAACCTTAAGTGGACATCTGCTGTTTTTAGATAAACTTATATAATATTAACTAATTAAACTATTGTCCCTCATTTATTTTAACAGAAATATTTGGAATAACTTTTATTAAATTAAACAAAAATTATTTTACTTTTTAAATTGCAATATTGGAATCTATTTACTAAACGAATATTTACTAAATGAATTTTATTTTAAATCAAAATATATTACGACGGTAATATATTTGTAAATAGATTCAAACAAAATAACTTTAACAATTTATAATTTTGATATGTTTTAAAATGCATATCATAGTGTGTGCGCAATTACGACTTATATAACCTACTTTTTAATAAATCAAAATTATGTGAACATATACATAATCTATAATCTTTTATTTATTTGGGAATGACTTATATATATATAATACGAGCATTGTACTCGTGGTTTAAAATTAGGCGGGATTTTCGGTATATAAGCGTATTGCAGACACACTACGATAGATTGGGGTTCAAACTAAGGTATGAGGTAGGAAATAGGTGAGAAAAGGTGAAACGAAGATCTGCAAAGTAGACCTTACTGTTTCAATATGATAACAAACTTTTAAATAATTTCTTTAGTAAAATTGCATTTTGAAAGTGATGCATGAATTTGTACTTTTTATGTTTATGGTGGGTGTATAATTGAACAGGGATATCTGGATGCGGTGTATTAATGATGCTCCGAAGTATAGGCTCGGCACTGTCTAGACCTAGATGTGAAGTCCCAGAGTAGTCCAGTGGTGAATATATATGTAGGCCTCATGAATAGGCCTGGGTCTCATGAATAGACCTCATTTATACCCCTAAGTCTCACATAGATGAGCAGGGTTGGCTCAATGCCTTTTAATTTTTTTTTCTGGATACTACTCTTTGAGGATGATCTGTCTGGGTACTTAGAAGGGGCAGTGCTAAAAATGAGGTATTTTCTTGCGACATCATGGAGCATTGTGTGTTTGATAGTCGATGCTTGGGTATCTACTTATCATGGCGTGGGGAGCTGCTGTTCACGTATTCACTTTTCCTACCTCACCCTGCCTACTTCATCAGCATTAACTAATCAAGCAGAATGACATTTTAAAAAATATAAATATATTTTTTGATTCTATAAAACGATATTATCTTTTGTTTATTAAAAAAAAAAACGATAACTTTTAAATTGAAACTAATTTTAAATTATATCTATATTTTGTTTATACACACATATGTGTGAAATTTATGTTTTCCAAATGGATTATGAAAAAAAAAAATTATTGTAGCAAGTTTAAATAAGTAAAACCCAGTGTGCGTATACACGCACACTCATATATGTAAATTTTAATCATTTTTTGTTATTATTGAATATTAATTGTATAATAGAAATCGCGCACCTGTACACTTATATATGTAAACCATAGTAATAACATGAATTGTCAATTGTAATATTTGTAAATTAATGTAACAATCTAAATTTTGAATAGTAATTATGCAAATCACAAATGTAATAATTATTTTATGTTTAATTGAAATGTCTTCTTCATATATTATAAAATGCACGTCTGTGTACAGATATATATGTGCGTTTGTAGATACCCATTAAGAAATAATGCAGTTAATGTGATAACTTGAATTTTGTAGTAATATTGTAAATTACAGTGTAATGACTTTTATTATTGAATACTTTTCAAAATCAGAACCCTTATAAGACCTTAAATATCATTTTTTTATTTTATTGTTATTAATAAACTTGTATTTAATTGTTAAAAATTGTTTTCATCATCTCTTGTTCACATACAGTAATAGAGCTTTATGTTCTCTGAGCTAGATTCGAGCACGAGATGAATATATAAATGGGGATGTGTATTTAGTGCTTTGGGGCATCTAGAGATGATCAATCATCATCCTGGTTGGCGCAAAAGAGGATATTCTTTAAAGCCCATGCACTATATTTTATTTTAGTTCAGTCTTGTTAAAATTTTAAGTTTATAGTTGGCCAGTACATTAATGGTACTAAGTGGCCAGAGCATTTATGATGATCACCATGTTTTAATGTCCCAGCATTATTATTTCAATTTCTGATTATTGTGTATTTTAATGGATGGGCACCAAACTGGTGCATGCAAATTATGTTTAAATAATTGCCCAAGCTGGCAAAGGCTCAATAGTTAGCCCGGTCTAAAGAAGACCCATTTCCAATGCAGTCACAAGGTTGACTGTTGATTTATATTTTTTATAGTTCAAATCCAGCCACAAGATTGACTGTTGATTTTATTCTGATTTATTGTACTGACTTATTTATTCCCATCAATGATGATGATGGATGGTTCTCTTACATATTTACTTATACTTACCTTGACTTTTGATAATGCTGGTTGATATATGATTGATAGTTCTTTTAGTTGCTCTTCTGAGTTAGCTGGCTGATCTCTCAATGATCTCTCAGAAATTCTTTAATCTCATACTCTTATATTTTTTAAATATCACATTCTTGTAAATTTTGTATTAAATCATTTTATTTGAAATATTGTTTACTTGAGGTTGATGATGATTTTGCCATCACCCCAGATTCACTCCATTTTTTCCTACCACTATCACCCACCCCATCCCATTATAATATGTTAAGGCTGTCTATCCAGTAGATAAGCCTTTTTTTTGCAAATTGATATAAGACATGAATGGTAATAGATAGAGTTGTTTTTTTCTTTCAATACTGATTCCAGTATTTTAATTTATACAGGCTTAATATAGATAGGGAACAAATTCGTGGGAATGTTGCTATAGGTTGTTTTTTTTTTTTTTTTATTAAAGAAAACCATTGATTAATGGGTTTAATCCCTATATTTTATATAAATTTCTTTGATAGAAAGTTAGTAAGTTAGTGAGAGAGATTGTGATTGGCTCAAGTGGGTAAATACAAACTGAAGTGTATTGTTTTTGTTTGAATTGAAAGAATCTGACATAGTTGCCAATTTTAATGCAAAATCATTTAAATGAAAGACTGTGTCTTTTTTTTTTTTTACCCAGAAAATCTGGTCTAAGTTGAAAAGCTGGTATACTGTTGCAATTTTTCTTAAGATCTTTGTTCCATCAATATTGAGGACTTGGATGGGTTAATTATTTTATTTATTCATGGCCAAAGAGTCTTTAAATATATTATATATTGCACCGTAGAGCTTAATTGATTTTTAATGTGTGTATTTTTATTTTAAACTTCATTAATTATATGTAATAAATTTTCCATATGTGTATAATTCTTCTTTCTTCAATGTGTTTATTTTTTTTTCCTTTCAGCTTAATGCATTTTCAGTGCTATGCACCATATTCATAGATGTTTTACTTCATTCTGTATGCTGTTTTATAGTGACTGTTATTAATATTAAAAGTCAATCTGATATTCAGATTGCACTTCACAGCCCACCCCAATCTCCCACCACCAAACCAAATTCAAATTCCATCCTTACATGTATATACACACTTATTAACATATTGTTTTTGCTTTAATTATTAATATAACCATGACATAGATATTTACTAATATATTAATTTAAATATCTTAAATAAATAAAGATTTTATATTATTTCAATTCTTATGTGTGCGTATGGATATGCATATATAATAGGTAATGGGAGTTTAATTATAAAATAATTATGGTATCAAAATATACTATATTTAAAATTTTATATAAAATATTTTTTATTTTAGTAATGGCGGTCAGAAAAATCTGATGCAATCCTGCCGAATATCCTCGAATGCAATTAAATCAATTAACAGGAAATCCATTAGTCCAAGTTAAGAATATTATAATTTTATAAAAATAATATAAGATCCATTAGTGGAAAATTTATCCATTTCAAATTAGTTTTAAAATCTAAGAGTATATTTTAAAACAATAATTCGAGAAATTTTGGCAGGATTATATTGTCTTATAACTTACAGGAAAAAAAGTGTGCATCCGGTCTGCAAATTGCAGATCGATAAAGTAATTATATTGCCTCAGGATGATTACTAAAAGTATTCCAAAATAACTTGCGAAAAGATATAAATAATGCTGGATTTAAATACCCCAGGAGAATAGTTATTTTTATAAAAGCATGGCAAGACAAATCCATGCTCATTTTATCTTTAAATCAGTGTGCCGTGAGTAGAGGAAACTTCACCTTCCTCTCTGTTCAAAAAATGCAGTCTCTTTCAAAATCATTGCCCAGTACCTACAGACCCATAAATTATAGTTATATACTTAAATGTTAGATAATGAAATGCTACCTGCCTGACAAACCAGAATAAAAACTAGATCTAGTCTACAATGGACATAACAAATAATTAAGGACCACTACTACTAATGGATTGAGGTAATAAATTCATGCTGCCACTTATAACTCATAAACTCTCATTAAATCACTTCTACCTTAATTTGAATTTCTTGCTTAACTATTTATTAAATGTATTGCAACTCTTTTAGCTGATCAAGAGATCAGAACTTAATTATCAATTTAAAAGGGTTTGTAAATGCTTACATGATATTAAAAATGTCTTTAACTCTCTATAAACTCTATTAAAATTTCTCCTATCATTGAGCCGCTATTAAATAATAAAATTATTTCTTATTTCACTCTCGTGCGACAACAATATTTTGTAATTTTTATTATATTTTATATTTTTGTGTTTTAAAATAATATGCCAATAATCTCCTAAATTCGCAAATATGTTCACTCTCTCTTCTAACCCCCCCCCCCCTTCTTCTCATGTGGAGATCAATTAAGTTTTTAGTTAAAAACAAGTTTTGTTATTTTCATTACAGTGGATGCTTGCCAGTTTCAGAGAAAACAATTTAATTAGGTTATAATGTTATAGTCAGAAAACAGAGTAAAATTCTGTTTTTTTTTTTTTTAAGAAATGTTTTTCCACAGTAAAATAATAGTGCTGTTTTTAAAATCATAAAATGTGTTTCTTTAAATTTAAATATTTTTCTCGATGAATAACCACCACCTAATTCCTATATATTGTAACGGTCAGAATCGTCTATTTCACTAACACATTGAGAATTCAAACCCCAAACACGAAACTGAACATTCTAGGAGAGGTTGCCTTCTAGATATACTAAGTTTGAATCTAAAGTTCAAATTTCACAGTGCCACCTACATGATAATGCATCTGATGCTACTACTAGTATAACCTTTTACCGGTGCCTGGTGGTCAGGGAGAAACAAAAGACTCTATCCTAAGTTTGGGTTGCTAATTAACGTCTATGGATGTACAAAAGAAATGTAGAAAATAGATATATAGACTGAGACAGTGATAGGAATCAATAAAATAAAAGATCAAAATGAGTTTTAAATGATTTTAAAGATTTATTTATATAGAAATATATATATATAATGCCACTGTCTGCTTATATGAGACAGGGACGCTTATTAAATAAATGTTAGCATTCCATTCCATAAAATTACAAAAGGATTTAAAGAAAATATATTCTATCCCTCGGGCTAATAGTATTATGATAATGTGCTTAAAATAGATGGGAACATGTGCGAGGTGCTTTGAGAAATTATAAAAGTTTAATAAAGTATTTGAAAATTGATTGTTATAGAATATTTATTGATTTCGAGAATAGCACGGACAAAAGCTTACTAAGCAATAAAATGGGGATGTGATCAAGCATTTATTTTATAGTGATAATTAAAGTTACATTGGGAGGTCGGTATTGTTAATAATGAATTTATTAAAGGATGGAGGTTGTGATACATTTAAATCACGGATGCTTTGTAAAAATAAATATATAAATAAAACAGTAGTGAATATTTGAAATGACTATGGAGGGCATCTCGCCGCTGACCTGTAAGAATGTGTTGTCACGGACAGCCGAAGTTTGAACTCGTCCACAACTTAGCGGCTGGGTGACAGCTGCATCTAATTCCCAGGTGTGACATTCGAGTACACACTCTGCCTGGGAACCGCAGGAAGCGAAAAGGGAACGGACTTGCCATTTAAAATCCTTGGCGAAAAACAAAGCGGTCTCAACAACCAATTCATTTACCAGAAATACTAGACTAATGTATATAAAACATATGAAATGGACTCACTTAGATTAGGAAAATGCCCAATCAAATTCCCAGAAATTTATTTAAGAGGGGTCTGCCCATTCTCGATGTCAAATATGAAAATTTAAGTGGAATATTTTAAAATGGGAAAATGCATGCTTGCGGGTTTGAAAAGAAAGCATAGGTTTATTTATGCAATCATGCATTTGGGACACATTTAATCATTGACCTCGTACATACTCTCATATTAGGTTAAAATCGATAAATGTAAATTTTAAACTATTTAATGATTACACATATTAACGAAGATTAGAACAGCACTCGAACGAGTGATTTGTGAGATAATAAAATGGGAACTATTATAAATTTAAGATGCCTTAATATCGGTGTCTTGCTTTCAAAAGGAAATAACTCACTCAGTCAAAGACTATTTGAACACACTATGATAATAAAATAAAAGAAAGCTTAATAAATAAAAAATATTAACCCAAGGATAGAGAGCAAAACTATTGATTATATTAGAACACGTTAAAGGAATACATAATAAAGTCAAGTAAAATAAAAGAAAAACAATTTAAAATAGCTATAGCATGTTAGTTCGGAATCACAAGAGCTCTTGGGTTAATTTGGGTTACCTCTGGAGAAGCATTTGCCGGTAGATTGATGGTTGGCAGGTTTTATGCGATTCAGCAGCAAAATCTGGTATTGTTCATATTTTTGGCAGAAGCAGCAGTTTGGGATTTCTTATGTGATACCTTTCAATGGTATAGAGCAGCGGCCAGCCATTTCCAAGGGGAAAATAGCCTTCTTGCCGGCTCTACTCCATCATTTCAAGGTTAGCAATTTTGAAGGTTAGGTGATTCATAGGTGAAACTGTAAACATGGTCAATTAATTTGGAGATTAAAACTTGGCTTCAAATTTAAGTTCGCAGGCATGTAGCTAAAAATCTCAGGAAAATATACTTTTGAAATCTTGCTCGAAGAATATTTTTACTAGAATATTTTCACTAGAATAATTTCACTAGAATCATTTTCACTAGAAACATTTGCTGAAATCTCACTAGAATATTTCACTAGAATCATTTCATTAGCAAATTACTAGAATGGAGAACAAAAGAAAACCCTCCTTTTTATAATGGAATTATTTCGGACTTTGCTTACTTATCAGCTGTAATTAATCCTATCCGAATGTCTAAAGGAATTAAACAAAATTTTAATTAATTTCTATTGTTAATTTCCTTGTCGACATTCGAATTACAAACTTGATTTAATTAAAATAACCTTTACTAATTGAAAGAAAACCTTAAGTGGACATCTGTTGTATTTTTAGATAATAATTAAAACTATTGTTTTTACCAGCCCTCATTTATTCTAACAGAAAATATATGGCATGATTTTAAATTCAAAAGAAAATTATTTTACTTTTTAAATTTCAATATTTGAATCTATCTACTAAACGAATATGAATTTTATTTTAAATCAAAAATATATTACAACTGTAATCTATTTTTGTAAATAGATTCAAACAAAATAATTTTAACTAACAATTTATAATTTTATCATAAGTTTTAAAATACATATCACAGTGTGTGCGCAATTACGACTTATATAACCTACTTTTTAAATAAATCTAAATTATGTGAACATACACATAATCCATAACATTTTATTGATTTGGGAATGAGTTATACTTATATATAACACGAGCGTTGTACTCGTGGTTTAAAATTGGGTGGGATTTTCGGAAGATCTGCAAAGCAGATCTTAAAGCAGATCTTACTGTTTCAATATGTATAATTATTTGTAAAAATCAAGAAAAGCACTTAGAACTGAATATTCATATTTTGTTTCAATGTTTGTGGAAAGTTATATATGTAAATTAATAGAATAAGGGGATGGGGATTCTCGGTTCTTGATAGAGTAATATCTTTTCATTTAATTTAATCTGTCCATACTGTTTAGTAACTTAATCATACCATTATGTGGATTTTTCAAAATATATAGGTATTGATTAATTAAATCGTATTTTAAAAGTTTTATATGTATGTTACTCCAAGCGTTGCATGCATATAGGCTCCCTCATTCATGTTTATATATATATTGTGCTTCGTTCCCTGGGCATATTGGAAAGTTGAACTCCGCCTTGTATATTCAAGTCCAAGAACAAGGCTCTTAAATCCCCCTTGGGACTTATTTTGTTACTTAACCCTTAGAGACCCAAAACCGCTTTTTTCTGCAAAAAAAAACTTTGCAATTTCGACCACAATAGCGTGCAAACCGTATACGTCACAGTTACGAGTCTCTTTTCTTTCTCTCCGCCATTTTTCTATCTTTTTGTACGTCTAAAAAATTTTTCTGTGCGATGAAAATTCGATTTTTTTATAGCAATTTTTGTAAAGTGCGTTATTAAAATTTTATAAATTTTTTTTTCTTTCTAGATTTTATCAACGTATAAACAAAATAATTGCACAAATGGCTTCTTTCACCGCTGAACGTAATTTTGATTGATTCTGACGAAGACTTTTTTGTTTGTGTTTGATTCTGAGGTTTCGTCATATTTCACCATTAGCCGTGAGTATTCAATTCCTGATCTATTTCATTTATTTTTTATACAAAATTATATATTTGCAGCTGATCTATTTCATTTATTTTTTATACAAAATTATATATTTGCACTGAAAGCAATAGGTATGTTTCAGAGTGGAAGGCATTACTGAAGTGAGTTGGTCTGTCACCCGCTGAGTTGAATGCATTTTTTGGTATGATTATTCATGTTTGTCCTATATCACGAATAACAAAACTAAAATTTATTTGGTCTAAAAATGAATATTTGCATCAACCGGTACTTGCTAACTTGCTAGAGTTATGACCCGAGATCGATTTTTTGGTATTCTAAATAATTTACAATGCCTCCCAATGCTGAATCAACAGTCGTCATCATCATCTCCCACTGATATATAATAATTGATTGTAATTCCTTTGGGTTATTTATTTTATTTACTGTTTTTATTCATTTCATTGTAGATAAGTTTTTAATTACTTTGAAACATACTTTGCTATTATGGCTCCTGTGAAATAATGCATAATTTAACTCACCCTCATGATATTTCAATAATATAGTAATTATTTTTTACACCCATAACTTAGAATTTACTATGTTTTTATTCATTTTATTTTAGAACCAAATTTTTAATTTATTTCATCACATACTATGTTTTTATTCATTTCATTGTAGATAAGTTTTTAATTACTTTGAAGCATACTTTTCTATTATGGTCTCCTATGAAATAATGCATAATTTAGCTCACCCTCCCTCCCATGATATTCCAATAATATAGTAATTATTTTTTACACTCATAACTTAGAATTTACTATGTTTTTATTCATTTCATTGTAGATAAGTTTTTAATTACTTTGAAGCATACTTTGCTATTATGGTCTCCTATGAAATAATGCATAATTTAGTTCGCTCTCCCTCCCATGATATTCCAATAATATAGTAATTATTTTTTACACTCATAACTTAGAATTTACTATGTTTTTATTCATTTCATTGTAGATAAGTTTTTAATTACTTTGTAGCATACTTTGCTATTATGGTCTCCTATGAAATAATTCATAATTTAGCTCGCCCTTTCTCCCATGATATTCCAATAATATAGTAAGTATTTTTTACATTCATAACTTAGAATTTACTATGTTTTTATTCATTTCATTGTAGATAAGTTTTTAATTACTTTGAAGCATACTTTGCTATTATGGTCTCCTATGAAATCATGCATAATTTAGCTTGCCCTTTCTCCCATGATATTCCAATAATATAGTAAGTATTTTTTACCCCCATAACTTACACTTTACTAAAGTTATTACTGTTATTTTTTTTTTATCCACACTAAAACCTTGCATTTCTAATAGATATCCTACATAAAGGGCCTAGAAAAACAACTGCTTGCAAAAATTGAACATATAGGCTGGTTAGTAAAAAAGTGAAACTGAAACTGTCACCTTTTGCCACATTACACCAACAAACTGTAACTCAGGTAGGTCATGTTATATATATTTTTTTTCTGCATTTTATGATGAATGTGATGAAGCTGTCTATGAAATTATAATTTTAGGTTATACATTTCAGAATTGAGAGTTTGTGAACCAATATAAAAATAAAAATTTTAAAAATGTGAAAAATATCCTTTTTTTTATTATTTTTTTGTGGTAATGACTACTTTATCAGCTTTATTACATTCTTTCATATTTGCACTTTATAAAAATGTATATATATATATTTTTATTTATTGTAATAAATTAGACATTTCATTTAAAATTGTATGTCCTGTAATTTTTTCTGGGAATTCAAAATGGCCGTTCAGGCCTCTAAGGGTAACTGCATGGGAGCGCTCTGGAAAAATCGACCTATTGCACCTCTCAGAAGACTGTTCGTCATTCAGTGAACCGATTCTGCCAAAGTAGAATAAAGATATCAGTCACCAATCTTCATTTCCTTCATGAAAATTCTGAAGCATCTTCTAGGATCCGAGACTGGATCACATAAATATGCCACCATGCATGCATCACTCTCTTAGCTCTAGTTCCAAATAAAACCTATGAATATCCCTAACTCATAATGTTCTGATTCTACTAAACAGATTTTTTTATCATTTATTAATATTTTCATGTGTGTGCCATTTTGTGACACAATTATATATACTATAAATTAGCTCTCCCACATATGTTTTCTTGCTCAGCATAAGCTGAGATTATTTCATTTATTAATGTTAATCATAATTTTATAATAAATTCAATAATCCTAAATAATCAGTCAACTGCTAGTTTTCTCTAGGGATGGACTAAAGATTCATTTATATACTCGTATGCACCGCTATTAAAATTGTATTTATAGATATTGTCAGTTATCGATTAATTAGTTGCACTAAGATAAAGCAATGAATACATTTGTAATTTTTTAAGTTATAAAAGATAAATCTCATGCTATATAAAATGTAAGAGGCCAATGATAATTAATGAGTCATTATAATCAAATTACTTATAATTATGTTATTTACATTAATAAATCATATATATATATAACTAAATTTTCAGACTCATTGTTTCATTTCTTTAGAAAATATTATATCTTGATTATATAAATTGTGTAATATGATTATATGATACCCCACTAATCTGATATAAATAATATGAAAAGTCACAAGTGTTAGATATGTTAATTTATGTTATTACTATACTAAAAAGGGTTTCACTATATTATTTTCAATTAAAGTCTCTTTGTGCCTCTGCTTTGTGATGCCAGTGGAGAGAGATAAAATTAGATCGGTATCATCGGATTTGTTGCTCATAAGTTTGTAGATCTGGAAAATAAGCAAATAGGGCAGAGTTCATGAGTGTTCCTGACTTATGTATCTTGCACATGATTGGGCTTAAGGTACTTTTGCCTAGATGTTAGATCTTGTTATATGAACAGACAAAAACCATTGATACAATATGTAGGTGAGCTGATTTATATATTGCAACAAGTCAATAATTGGATGCTATGAATTTTTATTTATTATGCTATGAGCTTTTTTATTTATTATGTTGATATTGTTTACAATATATCAAGCCTCCTTCCCCTTTCTATCATCATATACATACATATATGTGTATATATCTGATATAAGATTGCACAAGGTAATTTTTTATGCATGGCTGAATTATATGATTTATTGTTGGTAAAATATTTGTGAGAATAATTCATTTCTTTATAGCATCCACTTTCATGTATTTTTATTTTGAAAAGCATTACATAGATTTCAGTAAAAAGTAATTCCTTGTTTGAGATCATAATAGTAATCCTATTGTTTTATCAAAGTATGAAGTAGATATTACGTTAGATTTAATTCTAACATTACCATAACTGATGAGTGACTGGAAAAAGATGATGAATTTCATAATAAATTAAAAGGCAAATGGAACATGTTGAAATAGAAAAAGAGATTTTTAAGTGAAGTGTCTCTAAAGAAGTAGAGCTTAAGGGAATAAAATCACTTCCAAGATGGAAGTTAAGATAGTGCAATCATTTGGTTATGAATGTATGGTATTGTCATGTTAAAGTTTCTAAGAAGGATAATTGGATATTGGATGGAGGAAAGCAAAGAGTTTAAGAGAAGGATAAATCTGTAATAATTATAAGAATTTAATGGCTTAGACAAATACTATATTAAGAGTCGTAACATGGTGTTAAACTGAAACTATTAATAAACTTGTCTATTTCATTATTATGAATCATTTTTAAACATTATTGATTCACTAGAATGAAGGTCTCTCCACATTTAATCCACTTTCTCTGATCTCTAGCCTGTCTTCTCAACATCACCCCAGCACACTTCATTATTTCATCCATCTGTTTTACATATGGTTTCTTTCTAGATTTTTATAATTTCTTGGAACTCAATTTAAGAGTTTAACTGCCATTTACTATATATATTTTTTAGCAATATGTCCAGTCTTACTCCACTTCAGTTTCTTAATTCTTTCAATGATGTAAATAACATCTGTTTGTTCTCTCATCCATATATTTCATTTTGTGATCCTTAACATATATTCTTTCATATTTTGTTGAATGGTCTGAAATCTCTGTATTGCTCTTTTGCTAAATGTCCAAGTCTCAGATTCATAAATAAGAACTGATAAAACATTTATTAAAAACCTTCCTTCTCAAACATATAGCATATTTCCTTTTAATATTATTATTTCTACCAAAAGCACTTCATCCAAGTGTAATTCTATGATTAATTTCATCTATTATGTTTCCATCTGTATTAATAATTTCACCAGGGTATCTAATTCATCATTATCTTGAGAAAATCTGTTAAACATTACTTTAGTCTTTTTAAAATTTACCTTTCATTTGATAACTTGCAACATTTTCTGAAGCTTTGAAGTGTTATTTACAAAAATAATTATATAATTTGCAAAATCTAGATAGCAAATAATATTCATTTATTTCTAATCTCTTAACTTTCCATTATATATATATATAGTGAGAGTACGTGAAACTATCACATAAGTATATACGTTATTTTTTTATATATATATAGTTGTTTTAATAAAATTAAAACAATTAAAAATAATTATTTTTTATTCATTTGTATAAAACTATTGTTTAAATTAATAAAATTCATTAACCAAGATGTTGTTATAGAGATAACCTTAAGGTGAAGTCACAGCCTAGCAACTAATACAAACGAAATGAAATTAAATTCAATTATTGATTATTAATATAATAAACAATTATAGAATGTAAAAATCATGAAAACCAAATGATATATGCAAAACATGCTACTGGAAGTTGATTCTACTATAAATAATGAATTAGATAATTCAGTAAGGATTCTATCTTTTGCCGATGTACTAGCCACTACGTACAATAATTTTACTGTGTTCGAATATAGAATACTTTTAAAAGATAGATTAATAATTTGAACGATTTGCTTATTGATAAAAGTTTTATTAGTAAACAAATTCTAATATCACTCAGATTGAAGAATAAATAAATTATTCTTTATTAATATTATTCATATTTTCAAAATGAAATTGTATATGTTTTATTAATTAGAAAAGCTTATAAAATTAATCTAATTTGGAATTCTGAAATAGATAAATTTCTTTAGAAAACATTTATATATTTAAACCAAAATTAATTTAAGAAGATTATACCTATAAAAAATGCATTGTGAGTAAATAAATACCACTTCTCATAGGATATCCTACTGAAATGCCTAAAACTATTTCATCTATATAATTTAAATGAAATTTCGTTTGTCATCTGATCCTTCGTGTCAGTTGCTAGAGGCGCTATTTCTAGCTAAATTTCTAGAAATATGCCGTTTCTGCAGCCGCACCCAAGCCTTTAAGCATTCTTTCTAAAATAAATCCTAGAAAGATTGTTAACTCGGAATTAAGTCTACTTTCTACGCTAAAAGGTAGAGTGTTAACTCGGAGTTAAGTCTTCTTTCTATGATAAAATCTAGAAAGAGTGTTAACTCGGGTTAGCGGCTAACGGTTTGGCTTTTTCCGATGCTAAAAGCAGAGGAAAATGCCATAGTTGTTTGTTTCATGCACTATATCATAATGCTGTGTTATGTATTTTATGTAACAATATTGTACGAGGGTGTGTTAATGTGATCGTGTCAAAATTATTTAAATTTTCATTGGTGCCTTTTTTTTTAAAGACGAATTGATGTACTGTTACATTTTATCAATTTTAACAGTAGTGATTGTTCTTCATAAATTTGTATTCCTCCTGGTGGGGTAGCATAAAATTTTAAAAATCATGCTTTGAGTCACGTTTTAGTGAGAAATTTTCTGAGACAAAAAGTATGGCTAATTCCCACAACAGAAAACTTGAAAAAAAGGGAATTGCCAGACACGGAAGCTGGCGCTGAAATATGTCTACAGCAGAAAAAAATAAAAAAACATCCTGCTGCTGAAAGAAAAGATTGGATTGTGCGCCAAATATATGCAGATTTGAGATTCAAAAACATCTGCCGACGGAAATGTTCACTTTGTAAAGGCAAGCTTGTTTGAGGGATTCAAAATGGCCTTCGTCAAATGTCAAAAATAAAAGAAGTAACTTCAATTTTTATTTAAACGTACATCCCTCTTCTCCTGATAATTGTTGTCATCGGCAATCAAATGTAAAATAAAAGAAGTAACTAAAATTTTTATTTAAACATAGCCCCAAAAACCCCTCTTCTTCCAATAATTGTTGTCGTCGGCAATCAAACTGTCAAATAAAAGGAACGTCAATTATTCTTTAATTGTATAGAAAAAAAAACAAAAAACCCTCCCACTAATTGTTGTTGGCAATCAAATGTAAACCAATCAAAGTAAGACAGTAAATTATTAGTTAAACTTAACCCAAATTACTATTTGAACGTACACTGAAAAAGACCCGCTCTTGTCAATCAAAATTAAAGAAACCTAGACTATTATTGTCCCATTGTCAAATCGAATATTATTTGGGAAAACCTAAATAATTTATAAATGAAAAAAAAAAAAAAGAAAGTCAAATCGGTTTTCAATCAAATGGTAACCGATAAAAGTCACTTAAATTTTGATTTAAACATACACACACAAAAAAAAATCCGCAAAACCCTTTCTCCCAATAATTGTTGTCGGCAATCAAATGTAAAAAATAAAAGGAACATACAATTATTCTTTAATCGTAAACAAAAACACCCCTCCCACTAATTGTTGTCGGCAATCAAATGTAAAGCACTAAAAATAAGGTAAACCGATTATTTTTTAAACGTAACCCAAATTACTATTTGAACATACACCAAAAAAAGACCCGCTCTTGTCAATAAAAATGAAATAAAACTACAACATCTATTATTATCCCATTGTCAAAAATATTAGGTTTTGGGTAAACCAAAACCATAATTTATAAACGAAAAAAAAAAAAAGTCAAAACTGTTGTCAATCAAATATAATCGATAAAAGTAACTTCAATTTTGATTTAAACATACACACACAAAAAAAAAAACCTCTTTAGCTCCCAATAATTGTTGTCGGCAATCAAATGTAAAATAAAAGGAAGGTAAATTAGTATTTAATCATCACCCAAAAACACCTACCCCTCTCACTAATTATTGTCAGCAATCAAATATACACCACTATTAAAAGTAACGTAAACTACTATTCTTTAAACGGTTACACTCCTTCTCCCAATAACTAGTGTCAGCAATAAAATGTAAACCAATCAAAGTAAGACCGCAACTTATTATTTAAACGTAACCCAAATTACTATTTGAATCTACACCAAAAAAACACCCGCTCTTGTCAATAAAAATTAAACAAACAACAAATATTATTGTCCCATTGTCAAAAATATTTATTTGTAGAACTAAAACCATAATTTATAAACGAAAGGAAGTCAAATCGGTCGTCAATCAAATGTAAATCGATAAAAGTAAAGGTGTTAATTTTTATTTAAACATACACACACACGAAAAAAAACAAACAACAACACTTCTTCCAATAATTATTGTCGGCAATCAAATGTAAACCTATCAAAGTAACGTAAATTATTTAATCGTACACAAAAAAAACCCTCCCACTAATTTGTTGTCGGCAATCAAATGTAAACCTATCAAAGTAACGTAAATTATTATTTAAAGAGCCATCAAAAAAACCCGTTCTCTCTTGAATTTTGTCAATCCAATTTTACAAAACAGTAATACTATTTAAAAAAAACACACAAATTACTGTTTGAACACACACCAAAAAAGACCCTTTGGTAAAAAAAAAAATTAAAAAAAACAACTATTATTATCCCATCGTCAAAAATATTATTTGGGAAAAATAATTCAGAAACGAAAGAAAGTAAACTTTGTAAACAAACAAAAAAAAAGTCAATATTAATAGAGAATCGCTAGCCTGGGAACATTATATTAATGTGTTTTTTTCTTAGAAATCGCGCCTCTAGCAGCTGACACGAAGGATCAGATGACAACCGAAATTTCAATTGGTAGGGAAATCATTTATGGAAGGTGTCAAAATCATGCAAGAAGAATGTTTTGGAACAATTGGATGTCTTGATTACTTCTGCACAGGTTAATGACCAAGAAATAAAGAACTTTACTTTTAATGAACATTACTCCACAAATATGAGAATGAATAGGACATTAATATAAACTTTTATGATATCGCATCATCTTTGTGAATCATCATCTAAAAATATTTAATTTTATTTTCTTTGTTACTAAAATCTGTTTGTCATTGGAATAATTCATTTAAAAAAGACTAAATAAAGAGGAATAGAAGATCATGAAATCAAATATTTTTTGTTATATATTTAATAAAATTTTGGTCTTCTATGAAAGTGACCTGATTGAGATACAAACTGAGATATGAACTGAGGTATAAAAGTAAACTTAATATGAAGGTAAGATTTTGCTATTCTTCATATTGGATTTATTCATGACATGACGGAACTTTGTTGTTACTAACTTAATTAATATGATAACGTTTGTTTGTTATTAGTTGTGTAAATGACTAATATCTTGTATGAAAGATCTTATATTTTTTAATGATGATTTTACATAGGAATGGTCCCATGAAGTCCAAATTCTCTCATATGAATTGCATAATATAATATTATTTATTTGTATATGAATTAAATCAAGATTAGCTAGTTTAGCATTTTTATAACAAATATTTGTAAATTATAAAAATTTCTTTATTATGTTATAAATTATAATCTGCTCATGTTATGAGATCCATATCTACTATGGGAATATGAGAATGTATTAATTATTTAATATTATAAAATAGTAGAGATGTAAGTAAAGCACTTATGATTTTTTTGTTATATTAAATAAATTTGAATTGTTATTCATTAATAAATATTGTTAAAGTTTATTTTAAATTTAAAGAAGTTTCTAATTTATTTAATTTATATATCCATTTTACTAAACAAAATAAAGTTAATTACATATATACACACATACATATTATATTTATTTTATATCCTAATAACTGGGTTGAAATAAATTTTAAAAATTTTATATCCTAATAACTGGGTTGAAATAAATTTTAAAAATATATTGAGATTATATTGAGTATTGTTATTGCTGTAGAATTGATGGAAACCCCTGAAGAGAGTTAATTGTAAAAACTACCCTGAGTTTGAATTCTGAGCATAATGGAACAAGTAATAAAGGTGAAGATTGAATGATTTAATCTACATTGTGTCTATATTAAATATTTGATATTAAATTATCCTGTTTGAAATTAATTCAATTTTGGATTAAAGTTAAATCATTTTATCCATCGCATCCTATATGAAGACCTCAAATCTGATTATAGTGAGATGCAACCACCTTGTTTTTTCCTTAGGAAATTTGTACTATTACAATATATATAGTTTTAAGTGAGAGAAAAAGATATGTCTCTGTAATAACAATTCCAATATCCCCAATGGTGAGGAGGAATCTTAAAAGAAAGCAGAAAAATCTTTTGGGTATTAAGTATACTAATGTATATGTTTGTAAACAACTATATATTTTTGGGTCTAACAGTTCCAGTGTATGTGGATTTGTTATTTTCATCCTCTTTAACTGATAATTTTTCCAATAGATTTTAAAGTCCATATTTTCAAAGACTATCTTTATTTTTATAATAAGACCTCTTTTTTAAAAAATGAAATTCTATGGATAATTATGTTATTGTATGATAAATGATTATGATGTGTGGACTGAGATCTCTCAACTGTAAGATTTTAACCCTTTAACCTCCATTATAAAATAAAATTGATATACCTACTAATTCTATATTGTCTGCATCATTTTTAGAGGTATCAACAAGGGTTTGTATTCAAAATTTTAATTTGGTGCTTTCATTTGCTATTAAGTTCTTCTCTTCTCACTAGTGTTCTGTAAATATGACATTGTTTCCTCCCTCTTTTCTTGCATGGGGATCAGTCTAGCTTCTTTTTTTTTTCAGTTATATTGCTCAACTTAATTTTAATCAGTGGGAGATTTGGAATTAATCCATAAACAACTTTTATAAAAATTTTATTTATGGTAATTGTCATTATGCTATATAAAACTGAGCAATTTTCTGGCTCTTTTAATTGGTCTTTTTACACATTTTATCTTGTATTATATTTTATTGATATTTTGCTTATTACCCTTGTCTAAAAGGGTAACCATTATATTATCCATATTTTTTTGTGATTTATTACCCTGTGTGATTTAGTGTAGTAGTAGTGTCTGTCAGATTAAGATATAAAATTATTAAATCAGTTTCACTTTTGGCACTTCTAGTGCTCAACTTTCTTTTGAATTCCTGAGAAATAAAGTCATTTGATTATTTTTCCTGCTGGTTTAGCAAAGTTGGTAAAAGAATATCAGACTCTGGAAAGTAAGATCCTCTTTCAGATTGATTTCAGTTCTGGCACTTAATTTTTTATGAACTCTCAAGTAATAAAACCATTCAATTTTTTAAGGCATTGATTTCTGTATGTGATTACCATATTACAGTGTTTACAATGCACATTAACACAAAGGTTTTCCAAATGTCAAAGTGACTTAAGGACAATATGGGTATGACAATAATATTGGTATTTACCAAATGTCAGAGTGACTTAAGGACAATATAGGTATGACAATAAATATTGGTATCAACAAAGACTTTGAGCATTCCATCATCAGATATTCTATGATATGGATGGCTAAAAAGATAGAGAGTGGAAAGGATTGAAGATTATCCATTAAAATTTGTAGATTTGCTATCTTATATAAACTGAGCACTGATTATCTATGTGTGGGAGGTGATGATTCAGACCAACTGATGAGTGCTAGGTTAGCATGAAATACATATGTTGGAGATCATTTATCTTTTTCACGCATGAAATCATGTGAATCAATTGCATAGAGTGAATGACTGAATCTTGAAAGTCCAAATTGCCTTTAATTACATCTATATTTGTAATACATTCAGCCTGTATTCTGCCTATCTCTCTTCTGTGTATTTAAATGGACATATTAAGGTCCTACATCAAAATGATTTAAGGTCAGCATGGGTATGACAATAATGTTGGCATCAACAAAGGCTTTGAGCATTCCACCATCAGATTTTCAATGATGTGAATGGCTGAAGAGTTGGAGAGTGGAAAGGATTGAAGCCTGTCCGTTAAAATTTTGTAGATGTGCTATCTTACTATAAACTGAGCACTGATTGTATATTTGTGTGGGAGATGATGATTCAGACCAACTGATGAGTGTTGGTTCAGCTGTGTATAATTCTCATTCTATTTGTGTATGATTTATATTTATTTACTCTTAACAATTAGGATCAAAAACTAAAAAAAAAAAAAAAGGTGCAATTGCAGTTGTAAATGAATTGTGTAATTAATAAGTATAATGATTTTAATGCAAATAATGTCACAATATCCATTGTACATAGCACAAGTAGAATTTTTTTATATTATATGTGATTGGGATGATAAATGGAAAATAGCAGCTCTCTTGAGTTTTTCAGGAAAGAGGTTAATTGAAATAAACAGATTGTGCAAAACTATTACAACTGATGAGGTATCATATGATGAATTAATAAAGAAATTAAATGATCATTTTAACCCTCATTCAATCTACCCCATGGCCTGATTAGAACTGAGGAATAGACAGTAAAGAGCAAAAAAAAAATAAAAATTATAAAACTGGCCTTAGAAAATTAGCTAAAGACTGTGGATATAGGGATTATATTGAGGAGATCCTTATCAATCAGTTACTAAGGGGGATGTATGAGGTCTGTTAACAGACCTCATGTTGATTTATGAGATGGCAATTCAAAAAAAAATTGCTTACAAACTTATTTAAGAACAGTCATAAGCATATAAAGAAAATGAGAATAAAAAATACTGTGATCTATAAAACTATGAAACAGTTTGAACATCCATGTGTCACCATAACTAGATAATATCATTTGCTATTGTTGTGGAAAAGTAGATTCCTGAACTATGACTTGCAAAAGGATAGAAAAACGTTACTATAAATGTGGGTGGGGGGGGGAGGAGCACAACATATTGTACCAGTCAAAACATGTTTATCCATCTAACATGAGCTGGAACTCAATGAAACGTATTTTAAACCCAGGCAAGCCTGAGATTTAGATCAGGACCAATCTGGATTCGAACCCATTCCTTAAGCCCCAGATCAAACACCTAATGGTTAACATAACAATGATGGCACATGAGAATTAATTCTTAAGTCCAGCCCACTAGCATAGTGGAGATGACAATGAGACATCTATTAACTATGACTTAACTAAAATATGTATTTGCATGTGGCTGTACATTTGGAAGTGGAGAAAAATAAATTCGAACTACTCAAATAAGTTAGATAATAAAAATAGTTTAATATGATAACAAATTATTATATATATTATGAATTAAGTGTATACATTAGTATGTGCGTGAATGAGCAAGTGGTCTACTAAATGGTATTTAATTACATAGTGAAATTCATGCTAATGGTTCTCATATGCTCTTTTATCAATTAAATAAGAGATATACATTAACACACATCTTTGGTGGGTATGGTATTAAAATGCCAATCATTTATTAAAAGAATTACATAATATTGCCATTAATGCTTTGATTTATGGTTCTGAAACATGGTGACTAACATATTATTTTAGGGAGCATTCTGAGATTCATTACAGATATAATATAAACTACGGTCATGAAAATAAGTAAAACATATTTGAAAATTACATTTAGTTATATGACAAAATATTTATTGAAAATTCTTTTAATTAACAATAGTAAGAAAAACGCTTTGTTTTCCCCAAGGCATATACACTTAAATACAGAACTAACAAATTATGATGGTGGGATTGTATATTACGACTGAAATAACATTGTAATTAACAAAACTAGTAATATTTGGCATTTATATATATATTTTGAGCAGAGCACAATTGTAATATTACAGCACTAAAATTAGGTCATAAGCAAAATAAATAATAATATGAAAAAGTGGCGGTACTGACAATGGTGCACAGCAATAACAGGAAAAGTCATGCTTTTGGATGAAAGACAAAGTCTAAGACCCCCTTCTTGTGCAGTGCTTAGAGAAAAGTGAATAGGCATGCTGTGGAAGTCACCACACGCAGGCCTTTTATACAAAGAAAGTGGATAAGCATAGCATGTGCCAGGCCTACTGGAATCACTGCCAGAGGCCTTTTTATATGAATAAGTGGATATAAGGAGAAAATCTATGGGTTTGATCTTGTCGCAACCCCCAGATTAGAAGCACAGAATATATATATAAATTCTCGAAGATGAGCTGAATGTCAGTAACGCAGTATGACTGAATGTCCCTAATGACATAAAAAAAAAGATTTACTGCTTTAATAATAAATGACCCCTGTTTAAATGCCATAATTTAGATAAATAATATGCTATGCTGCTGTAATATATATATATATATATACGTTTACAAGATTTTATTTAATAACTGAAATAGTAAAATACACATTAAGATTTGACCCCCTCCTTTTCTGCTATTTAATATAATTCAATCTCACCTTCATGGATTTTACAACAACTGAAAATATTTAAGCATATGATATTTTAAGAGTATGGAAAAATAATATAAAAACTATCAGTTATATATAGAAAACAAATAATAAGTCCCCCTTTCAGAATTGAATAACATTTATAAAATAAATAAGGTTTCAGAGCATTAATTAGTTCAAGTTCTGGATTCACCCAGGTAGAATCCAGAGTTAAACAAACAAAATTTTATACTAAAGCATAAAATATTGACTCGTAAAAACAATCCGGCTAGCATATTAATTAATAATACATTATATTTTAAAGGAGAGTTAATAACCTTAATTCATGGAGGTTTTAATTAAAAGGAAAGATTTTGAGAAATTCAGCTCATCAGATTGCTTGAGATTGGCATATTATTAATAAAAGCATACATATAAAATCAAGAAGTAAATACATATAAATAAATGACTGCACCAAAGTTAAAGTTAGAGCATATGAGAGAGAATAAGATTCATAAAAATTCTTTGAGAGCAATTTACATTTACATTTTAGTAAGACACAAAGTTAATAAATAATACATCAGGAGAAATCTTAATAGAGTTTGAGATTAGTTAGGCAAGTTAGATTTAGTTTCAATGGTGGCAGTTTGAAATAATTTACCTTGCACCATTTTAAGAGTCCATTTTTTCAAAGTACGGCATTTAATGGATCCATGTGAATTTTTCTTGGTGACTCAGCTTCCATTTCAGCATTCCAGAGTTCTTTTCTTAGGCTTTCCTTCATTTCAGGGCAGCAGGATATTATGGCAGTGGAAGATGACCCACAAAGGTCAGGAAGGTGATTGCTTTTACCCAATCATCATTTTAATATTTCAAAGCAGCATGAGTTATAACAGCACAGTTCTCTCAATAGTAGCTAATCTGTTGGTTGTTAAAATTGGCCCATTTTATATACTGCTCAGGTATTTCTGGAATGCTTTTAATTTATTATCTAGCTCTAAATCTAATCTTTGATCTAAAAAAATCTTATTTTTTCTTTGTCCATTGTTTTTGAAGATGCAATCGTAAGATAATGTCCAAAAATAAATTCAAATCTATTTCCAGATCTGGAAATAGATTTGACAAAAATGTTTATAACAAAAGTACAATCGTTAATCTTAATTCCCATTTTATTTTAAGTAAAAACTTTAATTAAAAATTCCTTCCCAAGATTAAAACAATATTATATTTCCAACCCTTTAATTAATTTTGGACAATTAACGGTTGCATCTTCCATCTTGGATTTTATAAAAATATACAGTTTAATAAAAAAAACAATTTAAAAAAAAAGTTTTAAAATGACAAAATATTTTTTAAAAAAAAATCAATATTTTGTTAGTATTTTTGCTCCTATATTACATATATATCTGAGCCGCACCTATGCATTTTCAATGTGAAGAAAAGAATTAATAAAGAAAAAAAATTAATAATAATACATATTGAAAAGTTAAACTTTATAAATTTTAGGTGCACATCTCAAATATATACATAAAATATATATACATGACTAAAGGAGCAGGATGGGATATAGGGTTTAAACACAGGTTAATAGATGATATCATGAATCTCAATCTTAAGCTAAGATTGACTGCTTCAATATATACATATTGA
Organism: Epiperipatus broadwayi; assembly: GCA_028023455.1. NCBI lineage: Eukaryota > Metazoa > Onychophora > Udeonychophora > Euonychophora > Peripatidae > Epiperipatus > Epiperipatus broadwayi. The sequence continues at coordinate 9,711,354 of JAQFVV010012404.1, forward strand.
AAAGTTAAACTTTATACATTTTAGATGCACATATCAAATATATACATAAAATATATATACATGACTAAAGGAGCGGGATGGGATATAGGGTTTAAACACAGGTTAATAGATTATATCATGAAGCTCAATCTTGAGCTAAGATTGACTGCTTCAATATATTCATAAGAAAACTGTTAACTTTATCAAAAAAGTTAATGTGAAATCACAAAAAATAGGGAAGATAAATATCCTATGAAATAATTTGTGAAAAATACAAACATTCAATAATCTATGGAATACAAATTTATGATAAAAAATGTTAGTATTGGAAATAGACAGCAACTCAGGAATATCTCTAATATCTAATTACTATTAGAGTACACTGTCAACTAATTGTGGGAAAATATGCCTAAAATAATTAGTAAAATTCAATAACCAGTTAAAAGTAGTAATAAAAAAGACCCTTTACTGCTGTATAGAGTAAAAAAAAAAATGAATTCGATAATAAATAGAAGTGCTGTGGAAAAAATATTATTGGAACAAGAAAAATAAATACCTGATATTGTTCAACAATCAATAGGATATTATATTAATAAGCCCTGTAGAAAGAGAAATTTCTGGAAATACTCATATGATATTATGTAGGCCAAGAAGTTGTGCCATTCGCTCTGGGACAAAAAGTTGAGAAAAGTTCAAAGCTTGATCACCAAGGACTACATCAGATAGGGCAATGTCCATTGTTATACTAACAAGGGCAAATGATCAAATCAGCTTATGCAGTGATTACAAAGTCACTGTCAATACTTAAACAATGGATTATACCCAGTGAAAAATGTGAGAGAAGTATTAGTTACACTTCAAAAACTACCTCAGTTTGTCATGTCTTTTTTCATCAAATATAAGTCACTGATATAGGTTAATGGGAATTTTTGACAATTTATGACTCGTATTATTTTAATGTAATCAGTTACCATACAAAATAATAATTATCCCCAAGTATATTTCAATCAAAAGTGGATATGTTATTGCAACAACTAGAGGACATTATTCCATATTTTAATGATATTCTTATTTGTGCAATATCTGAGAAAATGCTGCTATAGATGCTGTCAAATGTATGTAATAAACTGTAAAAATTTAGAATAAAATAGACAAAAAAGTGTATATAGTGTAAAAGAAATAACAATTAAAATTGTAGGGCCTATCATTTCTAAAAACTGAAGTATCCAGACTTAGAGTAAGTAGAAGCTGTGAAAAATACAGACCCAAAAATGTTAAAAGAGCTTCAGATTTCCCACACTCTGGTCAATTATTTTGAGTTTTTTTCAAATAAGGTACAGATTACAAAATCACTTTACGAACTGCTATAGAAAAAAAAACAAAAATAGAGCTGGTCACAACAACTCTTAAGAGGTGTTCGAAGTAACTAAAGAGTTATCAGTTCTAGAATTTTTTTGCCTATCTATCAGTATACAGTTTTTCTGTTAAATTCTCTTGGTTTGTCCAAAACTCCATAGTTAAGCATTATGGTTTTGAGTTTGGCCAGTCTTTTCAAATCCAGTTGATTGGGAAATGATAGCCTTATCTTCATTTCTTCATCTTTCTACTGTTTTGTTGTTAATTATTTTCATTGTGTTAATATGTGATTCTTCTCTATTGGGATTAATAGGCAAGAAATTGACATGTTTAATTTCTTTACTTTTTTATTATGTGTGAGGCTATAATTGTATGTAGTAACTTATTCCTCTACCTATCTGGTGCTAGTTTGTCACTTACTAATATTCTTAATAGAGGCTTATAATTGATCACTATTTGGAAGGTTCAACCAAAAATTTATTGATGTTATTGATGAAATCTTTTGTGGCTGAATATTAGGGCTAGTTCTTCTTTATCTATTGGGCTGTAATTTTTTTCAGCCTTTGCTAGCATTCATAATGCATACATGACAGGTCATTCATTATTGTTACTGGATCATAAATAACCATCCCTGCTTCTCACTTTGAAACATCTGTTGTTAATATACATCTAAGTTGTTGTAAAAATGAAAGAGTAGTTTTTCTGATGACAACAAACAAGGGACATCAAGGTAACATCAGCTATGGGACAAACATCATAAATAATATTGAAAGATATATTCCAAATGCACAGCCTACCTATCAAACCAAAATATGCTACCAAAAATATGTATAACCTGATCAGAGGCAAAGAGTCTATGGCAAATGGTCTACATCAGGGGTCCCCAACCTTTTTGCACTTAAGAGCACATTCTATAATACCGGACAGGTGGGGGGCACCATTTATTTTTTCAACCAGTTGGCGGGCACTATTTATTTTTTCAATGTAAATTTATAGTTAGATATTGTTAATAATACACAATGTACAAAAAAATATTTATTTCAAAAATAAAATTTTAACATATAATTAATTTGATTACAATATAATACAATAATTTATAAGAAATTTTAAAAATTAAATTTATTTGTATCAGATAAATAATTTTTTCTCATGATCGGATAGCGGCGGGCACACGTAAAATGGTCTGCGGGTGCCATGATGCCCGCGGGCATAGGGTTGGAAACCCCTGGTCTACATGAACCAAGAAGATCCAATTAATGGTTAAATACTACTGGTACTTATTGATGCATACTCTTAAGTGGCAGACTATCACATTATTAAAAGCACAAGTACCAATGAGATCATTGAAAAATTGAACAAAATCTTTTCATATCTTGGATTATCAGAAGTGATGGTAACAAATAATGCTATGGGCTTCATGACACACAAAATAGAATATTTTAGAAAACGAGGCATTAAACATATTTGCACATATCCTTATGACCACTCAGAATCAAATGGTTAGCAAAGAATGTTATTCAATAACTTAAAAAAAAATATTTAAGAAAGTTGACTGCACAAAAATAAAAGAAACTTTATATGAAACTTTACTTTGTCAACATATGCCATTGGTGCTTATAAATAAATATATGGCAGAGTTGATGATGGAAAAAAAATTGAGAATTGAACTAAGACCACATAATCAAACAAGGTGAACAAGAAGTTAAGATTTTAATAGACAAAAAAAAACATCTGGGTGTGAGATCAATATAAATAATCATAGATAGATTATCCAAATAAAAAATTACAGTGCATTTTGAAAATGAAGTTGAATATTGGTAACATTTAAACCATGTTCACCAACAGCAGATCAAGAGAATGCTGTATTCCATTCTGGAAATAATCAATGAAGATCTCGTAAAAGACCTCTGAAAATCATGATGAGGCTAATGTGAAACCAGATGAAATAAAGCAACATACAGATCTAATCAATGTTGAAAACTAATACATTCAAACAACAGAAAATAAACCCCATAGGACTTACAGAGCAGTTAAAGGAAGAAACAAACCAAAGAAACAAATTAATAATACTAAGAAGTAGCAATTTCTGAAAAAATTGGATAATTATATATGTATATATAAAAATGAGTAATTATTTTCTAGAGTAAAGGAAAGAATGTACAATATGAAGAAATCAAATACAGTAATGAATAATAATTATAGAAAAATTAACAATAAAGTAGCATGAATATTTTATATTGTGAATAATTATTGAAGAAACTATCTTCCTTCTTTGAAAATGAAAACAAATTATGCATGAAGTATTTGAAATAAAAGGAAAGTAACTAGTTTATTTTTAAAATGAACAATAACTTTTTAGCAAACTTTAACATTCCATTTAGACATAATATGTTTAAATGTTAATAGAATTCAAGATTACAGATTCATATTATAAGTATTTTACTATAATAAACATAATAAAGATAAAGCTAATAGATAAGTGACAGAGAAAATGAGATATCTTTCTTTTTCCATTATGTGACTCAGATGCAAGATTATCAAGACCTTGGAGGCAAAGTGAATATAAATTAGAAAAAGCAAAGAATTAACTTCTGTAGATTAATGAGTCATAGCAGATCTCAATAGGTCATATCAACCTTACTTTGTTTTAATAAACCTAGAGGACTGCATAGATCATAATTTTATTAGAAATAAAATTACTTGTATAAGATTATATATTAATAACTTTATGAATAGTAGTACAACAAAATGCATTAGGTGTAGAAATATTAGATCTTATATATGATATTGGTATACAATTTTGTATTTGTGTATTCAATCATATATATGGATATTTAATCTCAATATATGTATTACCCCTCCCCCCTTCTTTTTTTTTTTACAAGCAATTGTTTGCATTAAATCAGTATTAAATTACTTCTTTTACTATTAAATGTATTGTGTATGCAATTCTTATTGTGTAAGATATATATTTTTTGATCTTAACACCCAGGAACAAAAAATAATATAAAGCAATATGAAAGAACCTACCCTGGTACCTCTCTGAGGAGTGCCAAAGCACAAAACCATGGTTAGGGGTTTGGGGGGGGGGTCCTGATAGAGATATTTTAAATGCCTTCTCTGGCTAAGCATTTAACACAAAGCTTGTTGAGGAATTGGCAATCCTCATTGTTTATAATTTACAAGCTTAAGAGAATAGGGTCATATGATCTATGACTCTTATTTTGATTATCAATATGAAAGAACCTTTACTAATTTATCTAATTTAGTATCCTTTGAAAAAAACAGTTTTCTGGTTTAATTTTTCCATTTCTTTCAAAAAATTGTATAGTCTTTCTCTTAAATTTACCATGCACAGTAGTATTATGACTACATTTTCCTGGTCCCATACAATCATTTGATGACTATTTTTGGAAGATTACACACATAAGCTTGTGTGGATTATTATATAGAAGATACACATCCATATTTCAAGTAAGAAGAATTATATTTACAAAATTTTTCATATGATATTTTCTGCTTCTTGTCAATTAGCTGTTGAAAGTGATGTGGATTGTTTTGGTTCTCATAAAATATGAGATATTGTTGTGACTCGGATTCTTTGATATCTTCATTGTCTTTGACTGGCTGAACTCTACAAATACTTATCAATCTCAGTGTTAAATTTTTAATGAAGAATTATTAAATACATTAGTAACAATGATACTCCTTATAATGACAAAACAAGTAAACTGTGCAAGTAAGGTTATTTTCCAGTGTTTATAATGTTAATGTATATAAATTGTAAATAGAGTGATTATATCATACTACATAGTGTACTGTGTACATTTTCACATTAAAAGTTAACAAACTATATCTATGTAAAAATTAATTATCTATCCTTTTATTTAATTTGAAAATTTGAAATTTATTCTCTTTGATAAGATATGCTGTCCTAATTTGAGAAGCTCTGATCTAGATAACTAGTTTTTATTTTAAAAAATGATAATTTTGATATACAGTATTTATTTTACTCAAAGAGAGTATTGTATCCTTTTCTGTTATCTTATAAGACATACTCCAGTCTCTTTAATTTCGCAGTTTTATTTATCTAAGTCATTTCTATTGGACTTTTTTTTTTGGCTAAATCAGGATTTTATTTCTCTACAACATGGCTTATATTGTATTGTGTGACTACAGGTTACTTACAATGTACTCTATTTCTTTAAAAAAAAATTTCCACTGATCTCATAACAAAAGTTAATGCTAATGGACCTAATTTATATATCTTTTACATATGTACATAATTTATATTTCGTTAGTCATTAATATTATATTACAATGTAATTAAAACAATTATAATGTAACAATCTCAAAACACAATTTTTTAAAATAATATTGCTCAAGCTTTGCCTTAAAAAACAAAACAAAATGAAGGGTGATGGGTTTATTTTTCTAATTGCAAATTATTCCATCAAAATTATAATTTTATTTTTTTATTAATCTTTTAACGGACTCTTAAAAATATGGAAAAATTATTTTACAAGTTTCAAATTTATCAATGAATTCCATAATATTAAATTCAGTTTTTATTTTCTAACAATTTTCTTTATACTAATGCAGTATATATGTATATATACATGGATCAAGTATCCAATATAAAAATTATTTGTCCACAATGTTGTTATACACATATACTTAATATAATAATCAATCTAAATAAGATTGAAACAAACAACTAATTATAATTATATATTATTTAATTATCAAACCAGCTTTCATCTCTTATTGAGACCTTTTGAAGATAAAAAGTTTTATATATCACATGATCTATTAATTACATTTACTTTACCTATTGGGCATTATTAGAATATTTATTTATTCATATAGGTATGTAAAAAATATATGAATTTGTATAGTTTTAAAATTTACGTGTTTTTGTTTTATTTATTTATAGGTTTATATATATTGTAACCAGTTGGATTACATAGACACACTAATATAGTGTGTGTGCATAAATATATACGTAAAATTGAAAGGAAAACTAGAAATAAACACAGACAAAAATTATAGTAGATATATTCTACATTCATTGAAATAAAAAAATAAATAAATAATAACTCTGATTTAAAATATTGTAAATAAATTAAACTTTTAAAAGGTCTGAATAAATATAAATATTGTATTATTATTATTATTCTGATTGTGAAATGTAAAAACACAATGTTGTTTTCAAATTTTTTTTAAAATTAATTAAAACATGTATATGTTTTTAAAGAGATTAGAGAGCTAAAAATAAAAACTCTGTTTTTAATCAAAGTGTTGTTAACACCTCAGATGAGTTTTTAAAAGACTGATTAAAAAAATATCAGTTAGTCTGGTTAGTGATTTTTGAAGAGAACAGGTCAGCTGCAGAGTTGGTTACAATATTTTGTTGCAACTTGATGAAATTTGCAGCAGTTGGTTTTAGCTGACCGGATAGTTAACAAAATAGCTACTATGAAGTTACATGGCTGAAGGCAGAACAGTAAATTCAGGAACCACTACTGTTTTCCTGGTAGGAGTTTGAATTTCACATCAAGAAAATGACACACTTCTTTGTGCTGTAATTCATAGCCTTAAACATGGAAAGGACAGCTGCTTGCCTGGAACAGTTCTACACAGACGGGAGGCCAACTATGGACCAACATTATACATGGATTATACTTTTACCTGATAATGACAATCACTAAAACCAAACTCACCAAGAAAAAAATCTAGCTTGCTGAAAAGTTAATTACGCATATGCTGCGTCAGAAATATGCAGAAAATCATGGATAAACGTATATATAGCTGGTGAGTTGTTTTAAAATAAATCATATATATAGAACAATATTATTTTTAAGTCGGTTAAAAATCTATATATTTAAAAGAATATAAAGTAATTTTGCTGGAATTATAATTAAGAGTCAAGAATAATTCATTGACCATCTCGTTTTAAAGGCAAAATAGATGTTTTTGAACAATAATTCTCTGGACATTATTTTGAAAAAAATTATTTATAAAAAAAAGTAAAGAATCAATGATTCAATAATTTAATTTAAAAAACGTTGATAATTAATCAACAAATACCTGTCAAAAATTGACTATACTTTTTTTTAAGAAAAAAAAAGAGAGAATTTATAAATTGAGACTAATTTTAAATTATATCTATATTTCGTTTATACACACACGTATATGTATGAAATTTGTGCATATTTTCCAAAGAATTTAATAATGAAAATATAATATTATTGCTGTTAAGTTAAAATATGATGTAAACGTCATATGTAAAATTATATTTTGAAAATGATGCGTGAATTTGTACTTTTTATGCTCATGGTGAGTATATAGTTAGACAGGACTGTTTGGATGCAGAGTATTCATGATGCTCCGAAGTATATGCTGTCTAGACCTAGATATTGAGCTCCCAGGGTAGTCCAGTGGTGAATATATATAAGCCTCATGAATAGGCTTTGGTCTCATGAATAGACCACATTTATACCCCTAAGTCTCACAGAGATGAGCAGGGTTAGCGCAATGCCTTTTTATTTTTTTTCTGGATACTACTCTTTGAGGATGATCTGTTTAGGTACTTAGAAGGGCAGTGCTTAAAAATGAGTATTTTCTCGCGACGTCATGGAGCTTTGTGTACTGATAGTCCAGCTTGGCTCTCTGCTTATCATGGCGTGGAAGGCTGCAGTTCACGTATTCATTTTTACTATCTCACCTTGCCTACTTAATCAGCATTAACTAATCAAGCAAAAAGACCTTTCAAAATTTATATATTTTTTTGGATGCTATAAAAGGATATTATCTTTCATTTATTAAAAAGAGAAAAAGAGACATTTTTAAAGTAAAGCAAACAAGCAAATAACTTCACGTATTAAAAGAAAGAAAAAAGTTGATAGAAACTAATCGATAAATAGTGGAACTTACTATAAAATAAGAAAAGCAATTTATACATTTTCAACAACAAGTAATTGTGAAAATAACTTTTATTGTCATAACAAGTGTGTAAATTTTATGAAATTATTAATTATAAAAGTATTGTGTGACAAAATTAAATTTGTTAATAATCTGTGCAATTCTATATACGTGTTGTAGTAAACCTAGCATAAGCATTTGTATTACTTAAAACATATTTTAAAAGCTTAATCATGTATTATTTTATGTAAAAATTAAATGTGTTCAGAAATCACACGCATGTATGTATGCGTATATCTGTCAATTGTATTGCGGATACCAATGCTTATCAATTGTAACACATATGTAAAATTTAATCTTTTTTTTTTTTTATAATTATTTTATGTCAATTGTATTGTAAATAACAATGCGTGTCAGATAGACACTTATGTATAAATTTTTTGATCATTTTTCTAAATTAAATGTTAATTCAAACATGTTTATTTTGTATCAAGCCACATGCCTGTGTGCTGAATGGGTTTTAAATAAATCTAATTTATTAATCATGTAACACAGTGTATATCATTCAAAATCAGAACCCTTATAAGACTTTAAATATCATTTATTTTTTTATTATTAATAAAATTGAATTTAATTGTTAAAATTGTATTCCATCATAAACAGTGAGGATTGCCAATTCCTCTACAAGCTTTATGATAAATGCTTAGCCAGAGCCAGCACTTAAAATATCTTTGTCAGGAACCCCTATGACTACTACTATATGGCATGGCTGAAGATCTATCAGCCCCATATAGCTATTTGAGTTGGATAGCTGGGTTTGAAGACATGTACATGTCTGAAAATTTCAGATTTTCCACTCAATAGATAACTTTTAGCTAAATGCTTAGCTTTGGGTTGGTATTTTTAGATGCAATTTTATATTGCTATGACTACTACTATATGGCATGGCTGAAGATCTATCAGCCCCATATAGCTATTTGAGTTGGATAGCTGGGTTTGAAGACATGTACATGTCTGAAAATTTCAGATTTTCCACTCAATAGATAACTTTTAGCTAAGTGCTTAGCTTTGGGTTGGTATTTTTAGATAGGGGTTTGGGGAGGGGTTCCTGACAGAGATATTTTAAGTGCTGGCTCTGGCTAAGCATTTATCATAAAGCTTGTAGAGGAATTGGCAATCCTCACTGTTTATAACTTACAAGCTTAAGAGATAGGGTCATGTGATCTATGAATTGATCTATGACTTTTATTTTGTGTATTCCATCATCTCTTGTTCACATACAGTAATAGAGCTTTATGTTCTCTGAGCTAGATTTCGGACACGGATAAATGGGGATGTGCTTAGTGCTTTGGGCATCCAGTGATGATCAATCATCATCCTGGTTGGCGCAAAAGAGGATACTCTTTAAAGCCCATGCACAATTATTTTTTTAATTTTACTTTAGTCTTATTAAAATTTTAATTTTATAGTTGGTCAGTACATTAATGGTACTAAGTGGCCAGAGCATTGATGATGATCAGCATGTTTTAAATGTCCCAGCATTATTGTTCTATTTCTGATTATTGTGTATTTTAATGGATGGGCACTAAACTGGTGCATCCAAGTTCTGTTTATATAATTGCCCAAGCTGGCAAAGGCTCAATAGTTAGCCTGGTCTACAGAAGACCCATTTCCAATCCAGCCACAAGATGGACTGTTAATATGTTGTACTGATTTGTTTATTCTCATCAATGATGATGATGGATGGTTTTTTCTCTCAAGTATTTACTTATACTGATATTTACTTTATAATGCTGGTTGATAATAATTATGCTTATAGTTGCTCTTCTGAGTTAGCTTCTGATCTCTCAATGTTCAGAGATTCTATAATCTCATTTTATTATTAAATATATCTTACCTAAATATACTTTTCATAAATATTTCATTTTAAATGGACTGGGAATGATGATGTTTTGCCATCACCCAGATTCATTTACTTTCCACCAACTTATCACCCACCCCATTCCGTTACAATATATATATATAATGTTAATTACATCGTTTAAGGTGAGCAGTGTCTTATAGGTGGCATAAATGTAATTAATAGATCATGTGATGTATAAAACTAAGATGAATGCCGGTTTGATAATTAAATAATTGTAATTATATAATTAGTTGTTTGTTTTAAACTTATTTAGATCGATTATTATATTAAATGCAGTAAATATTTATTTATGACAGTTAAAATTACAGAGGGAAAATAAATGAGTAAATAAAATACACTTTTCTAGCAAATACACACACACATACAAACACAAAATCCACATATGAAAGTTTTGAGTATATGTTGCAATTTAAATAAAATAGCTTGTCTTTCTTTAGCAGTTCTTGATGTTCCTAAGATAATTTTACATATTTTTCATGTATTTGCATTAAAATTGTATATAATACAATGAAATGAATAATTGAATTGTTTGAAGAGTGAGAAATTTGAAGCCTGTCCATTAAAGTTTGAATTACTATATTAATATAAGCCGAGCACTGACTATATATATGTGTGAGGTATTATCTGGTTCAACTGATGAAAGCTGGTTCTGCACGAAATACATACATTGGGGATCATTTCACTATTTCGCATGTGTTTGGTTATGTAATTGGTTGTTTGAGATAGAGTGAAGAATGAATATAGACTGAAAATTCTAAGGTCAATCTCTCTATTTAATGTAATACCTTTTGTAAGTACTTTGAATTATCTATGTCTAGATTTTGATTTAATTAAATTCCATATACGTTATTATTACATCAGTAAATTTCAAATATATTTAATTGGTTCACTGATAATATTATCAGTTTCTTTAAAATAAATTGCTTTTAGAATTAGAACAGTCTATTAACTTTGACTATTCTTTGAACACTAACAAAGTGCTATCATATTATCCTTAATCAGGATCATTATTAATTAAACATTAATTATGTTAATTATGCTTATGATCACCAGGTTTTTTATTGAATAGCATAAATAGTCATTAAAAAACAAACTAGATTCACTTGATAATTTTTATGTTATAATTCCATCAGAATGAAATACTAATTTTCATATTCTTTACATACAAATCAATATTACTATTTACTGAAAGTCTACTTTAGACCAGAAGCAGAACAAAAAAAAAAAGACCCAGCAAATGATGAGCCAGATTCATAAATGATTGCTTTAAAGAAAAAAAAGGCCATCTAGTTGTTAATTTAATATTGCTATATATCTAAGTGCTTTATAATAATAATATTAAATTTAAAAGAAATACCAACAAAATCTTTTATAACAAACTTCATTAATTAAAAATAAAAATTATTCACATAATATACTGAATATAGAGAGTATACATATTTTTTCCCTGATGTAAAACAATTTTCTTAAAAAAAAAAAGAATTAAAACATTAAAATATTGCAAATAATATACAACTTTCATTATTTTAATTCATAAAATATCCAATTCTTGGTGATTAATGCTTAAGCGCACAGTAACATACCATGCACAACAGATTTTCATATAAATATAATTCTAGTATTTACACCAGATCCTTTTTATCATGAAATTTTGATGACTGAGGTTATATGCAAATAATCAAATGATTTATTGCTTGGGAGTTCATAAGAAATTTGAGCATCAGAAGTCACGCAGTTGGATTGTGATCTGTGGACCTTGGACTCCAGAATTTATAATTCTACCCACTGCACTAAACCATGCAAAGCAAGTTATATTCAAACAATTTTAGCTGCCATTAAATATAAGTGGTGCAACCTTCCATATTCACAAATTTTCTGTCTAACAAATATAACTTTTGATACGGCATAGAATAAGTAATGCAATTATCTTAAATATTTTCTTAGTTTCTCATGGATGAAGAACTTCTTTTTATATTTATTTTGTTTATATTATAAGCTGATTGGGAATAATATTCCTGATCATTTAAGAATAACACAATTTTGAAAATAAATATTAAAATATTTATTAAATGTATTTTCAATACAAAGTATGCATATGGTATTATCTAGAGTATATACAAATGTTTAGCTATAATAATGATTCCCTCCATTATGATTGGTGAACTATACAAATCTAACTATTAGTGATAAAGTTAATGTTTGGGACAGATGCTATGACCTTATTGGACCCTGACATTTTCAGTCTGCAGGTGACTTGCCTTATGCTGCTACGGTAATGATTATAATTAATAGCTTCCTGCTCCAGGATTGAGCATATGCCACTGCATTCTACAATATTGTGGACAATATAGTACTGCCATTCATTGTCAGATATTTGTCTGCTGTCTCCTTTTATAGTGAGATTCCTGACCTTATTGGAAACAAGCGGATTCACTGATCTAACTTTCCAATTGACCTGATTATGTTATTGGCTATTTATTTCTTTTTATTGTTACATCATTGGTCACTTTTATTATAACCTGAATCCGATTTTGATAAGGACAAGTCCATTATTTGAGAGTCTACTTCTGAGTTAGGATGAGTTCACAACAGTTTAATATGTTTATACAAATGGAAGTTGATAGAAAAGTATAAAAAATTATTTCCTCTTTTGTAAATATTTCTTATATATATATAATTTCTGTAAAGAATAAACTCAAAAAGTTTTACTTAAAATAAATTAGCACTAACAATATGATTCTTTTATAATTCAAATTAGATTGTATTTCTTCTCTCAAACATAATAAACTGTCTTTAGTTTAAAGATTTTAAATGACCTTAATTTCTTAAGAGTTAGTAAGAAGTTGAACCTTTTCATACGTTTCTTAGTACCTCTTATGGTTCTATATATATATGTTAGTTTGGTATTAATTTTTATGTCTATTATATATCAAAAATTTAATGCTATGTGACACATCATTATTTGTCCAACCTCTGAATAATCATTTTTATTTTTTACAGGTAATTAATTACCATATTCCCCTTCCCTTCTATTAATAATTTTAAATATTAATGTAGACCACTGTCTTATGCTATTCTTGAGCGATGATCCCCATCCCCCACGATATTGATATTCTCATTTGAATAATTCAGGTAGAATTTAATTTTACATATATTTAAAAAGACCTACAGAAAAATAAATCTCAATTTATCTGATAATTATTAAGTTATGTGAAAAGAAAACAAAACTCTTGAAATATTAAGCCAAAATAAGAGTATAGTATTGCTCTTAATGTTTTGTTAGGATGCTGATAGCAATTAATAAAGATGAAATAGTTGTCTATGGCTATTAATAAATAATAATTAATAACAGCTGTTCAAAAATGAGGTATAGCCATTCCAACTCCTCCCCCCCCCCAAAAAAAAAAAAATAATAATAAAAAAGAAAGGAAAGAGAGAGGGAGAAAGGAAAAAAAAAAGTACTTTAGAAATGAGTTTTGCAATGACTACAAACCAATTTGTGAACTATAAATACATCCACATATAGAACATGCTGGTCAATTTTTCTGTTTTCTTGATATTTTATGATTTTTGTCTTTTAGTTTGCTCTGTAGAAAATTTTCATTTCTGAAATTCTTCAACCCTACATCTAATTGTAGATTTCCAATGTATTCTATTCTCTGCCATATCTTCCCAAATGAAACAATTGGCATTGTGCTTTAGAATGTTGAGATAATCCTTATAATGTAGATGGGACTTTTTCTTGTACAAAATTATGTTCAAGTTCACCATAAAGCACCCTTTTAGGAAGTCTTTCATTGTTCATTTATAAGGTGTGATTTTACAATAGTGGATTCAGTAGCATCACATCCAGTAAGTAGAAAAACATTGATTGTTTTCATGATCTTGCCATTGTATTTTTAAATTTTTACAGAACATTCTTAAATGAAACTTTTTTAATGTCTTTGTTTAATGTCTTTGTATTGCGGAGTCTGTTGTACCTCAACATCTAAGTACACTTTCAAGTTGATAACCACTTAAACTAAAGTTGCTGAGGATTTTTTTTTCTGTCATTTTTTGAACATTGATTAATAAAATGAGGTCTTTATAAGTTGCATTCAAAATATTAAGATCATTCTGTAAATCGTCTTTTGAACTAACAAAATTAGCACAATGGTTGCATACTATAGATCCAGAATCCAAAAAGTTGTTTTTGCTTTTAACTGATTTATATTAAAAATTCCATCATCAAAACTATTTTGTATCTTTATAAACAACATAAATCCATCACTATTATTATTTATTACAATATTACTTTGCTACTATTAATAATTATCAAATTAAATTTTCTAAACAATTTGAATAGTGTGTGTGTGTGCGTGTTTTAAGTAAAAAGTACAGTATTTGTCGTAAATTGAATACTTTAAAGGGAAATCCTGAAACTCATTGTCATTTTCAATTCTATTATAACTGTTGGTTGACTACTGCTCTTCTATTTGTCTTGAATAGGATTGACAAACTTATTAAAAAGTCTTGTCTTCTTTTCATTATCGAAACTTTTTACTAGATCAAACGTAAAATTACGATAATTAAAGTTACAGTAATAAATTATACATAAATATTATGTTTTTATAATTAAGGAAAAAAAAGCAAAAGGTTCCAAATTTTATTCTTTTTTTGTTGACTAAGCATGCTCGGCAGAGAGTGGGAGGGCAATTTTTAGTAGGTGTTCTGATCTATATTACAATCTTGTATTTTCATTTAAAGAAATAAAAACTTGTTTTAATGTCACATGCCTTTATGTAATATCCTTTTAAAAACCATAGCAACAGCCGGATATCCTGGCTGTGAAGTGGCAAAGTTTCGAAAAGTTTCTGAAGTTTCGATTAGCTTTCAGAATTACAGTAAAGGATTAGGACCAGGGAAACTAAAAGTCAATTGCATAAGATAAGTATCACCGCCGACAACTCAAGTAAGAAGATGCTTCTCACTCACAAAATAGTTAACTTAGATGTGATAATGATCGATTTACACATTTTATTTAGTATAAAATTAGGATATTTTTTAAACATATATAGTATACATAAACGAATATACCCATATAGTCTTTAGAAATATTTTTTAATTTACATATATCTATATGTTTTCATGTATTTGTAAAGTTGTTTATCTGTATATAGTACATATATCCAGTTATCACCACTGGTTTGGATTCTAAGTTAAACTTGAAAAAAGAGTAGATACCAATTAAGCGTAAGATATTTATTGTATCTAGTCGGCTTATAGCCGGTATAGTTAACTGTCCAATATTGATATATAAATTAGTATCTAGCTATTCCTAGCTACAGGATAAAATGAGGATGAAAAAATAATGTAAACTTTTATCTCTAGGCTGAGATAAAACTCTAGACAATTGGAAAGTTGGTAAATGTTGTCTTTATTGCGTTTGAACTTATTGTGAGTTAAAGGCCGTTTTCTTTCTTTTATGTATTCTATAATAAAATAAAATCATAATAAGATTCAGTAGTGACAGATACTGATTTAATAAAAGCGGAAAGATATGTATAAAATTAATCACAGCTTCTTTCTATTTCCATTTATAAATACATGTTTAGTGTGTTTTACATATCCAACTTATAATACCTAATCCACAATATAGGTTTAATGTAAAATAGACTTCTTTTTGTACATAAATATAAAGAAGTTTGTTGTGAATAACAATGAGGAATAGAAAAGAAATGTAATGGATTTTAATCTAAACCGATAGATTAAAAACAGATGCGCTGAATAATCAACATCAAGAAAAATATATAAATAGACAAGGACAATTTTTACATAAATGCTAAGAGATAAGTGCCCCCGAGAAGATTTAGATGGAACAGTGAAATCAAAAGTATGTTTATGAAAACTTTTAAAATGAAGCACATCAGTAAATAGATCTCTGACCTGTCTGATAATATACATATGCAGGAACAGTATACTATTTATTTATATGTTTAGTTTTATGGTCTATTTGGTTCAAATATCATTTCTATATATATATTGATATATGAATAAACACTTATTTTTGTAGATTGTCTACTTTATTTACTTGAAGATGTAAGTGGATTTTGTGTTATAAAATGATTTATTATGATTTTAGTATTTAATTGCTTTTTTCTTCATCTGCCATTGCATTAAATCTTAAATAAATATACTGAACCAAGATCAATATTAATTAATTTTTTTGAGAAGGAGAGAGCTGTGTTAAAATAATAATGAAAAATGTTTTTTTTTTTTGTTTTTTTATGCTTGGGTTAAGAGAATTCTTTGTTAAACGTTTTTTTCAGTTGATGATTATATTTAAAAGTATTTTTTGTTGTTGTATGGATGCACTTAAGTGACAGTAATGTGTAGGTGTTAATGATGGAAAGGGGTATATAGATTTATTTATTTTTTGTACAGATTAGAATGTAGGAATTAGTCATACATCCTGATGGAATGATAATGAGTTGAACAAAATTATTAAAAATCTTTCAACTACAACTTATTTGTCTTTTGATGATTTTTTTTTTTTTTTTTGTTGCCCAGTCATAATGAAGTAGCAGCATTGCATAGTGTATTATGATTAGGGACCTTATTAATAATGGTTATCTCTATTATACAGATAGCTTGCAATTGTGGATCATCAAAGTTTCTCTAGGACAATATAGAGAAAAGAGTTTGAACTTAGATTTTGAATGCAAGTTGTCAATAGAAGTTTGATTTTAGAAGAAAGATAATCTTCAAGACCTTGATTAAGAAATTAATGCAATTCATACAATCTGAATAAGAGTTATGTCTAAGAATGGAGCTGATGAAATTTTTATGAGGTAGATTTATAGAAAAATGGATTCTTTACTTACCATACAACTTTTTTAATGACAGATTCCAGAGTCAAACCATGTACAACCTAAAGAAGTTGCTAATTTTGTGAGTATGATCATTCCAACTGAAATATATAACCCTGAGACAAGATAAAAGTGAAGATATGCCCTCAACATTGACTATTAAGTTAAGTAAATAGTATTTGCAGACTCCAGCATATTCTTCTATTGCATTTATTTGGAAAAAGAAAGAAAGAAATAGTAGACAACCTAATAAAGGATTTTATTATCGGTAATTGTTGTGTATTGACTGGTTTGTTTAATGAATAAAACTGTGTGTATAACTACTCAATATAAAAAAACCTGTACAGTTATTCTAGAAATAATGAAAACGCGTAATAAGTAAAATTATATAAATTACCAATTTAACCTGGATTTACTAATTTGCTTTGCAAATTATTAGAACTGTAATGTTTTACAGTTAGAGAGATTGAGATCAGTTTATTGCTAAGTATCATGTGAGCAATAAGGTACTTGTGAAACCTGCAATCTATGAGCAATGGAAAATGCTGATTAAAGGTGTTATAAGTGAAAAGTTAACAAACAAGAGTTAACTGAATGAAATAAAGAAATGTGCTTATATGATTAAGATTGATTTCATGTATAGACTTCTACCAGTAAGCCACCAGTTGAAAATATTAACAAATTGCTAATAATATATAATAAACTCATTGTTAAGTTATTAAAATCTTTTGTGTATTATTTGTAAAATAATGAATGTACAGTTACCTTAATCTAAATCTGGCCTATATACATTAAATGGAACAGTCTCCAGAATCTGTGTTACTAATGTGGACATACAACATAACAATGCAAAATAGTGTTATAACACAATCCGGGACAATGATAAATATATGTTAATCATGTTAAAAAGTACATGTTAATTAATAATATTACTAATGATAACAAGTTAAAAGTTGCTAACTTATTATGAATATCAAGAAGGTTGTATTGCAACTAATAAATCAGAAGATATTCCATGCAAGGAATTGCTGCAAAAGTTAAATTTTTATTTCAAACCAACAACTTCGTAATACATAGTGTGACTTCACTTTTATAACAAAATGCAGTTATCAAATGAAAATGTATGGGAGTATGATATAGCACTGTGGCAATTAGTAAAGAAATGCAAATTTAGAGACAATTTAGGAGAGATGCTCTTAGATCAATTATTATGGTAGCATGTGAGACAGAAAACAGACAAATATTGTTGAGCAACTCTATATAATAAGTTATAATGCTGCCTTTATAGCATTCGAAACTGTTTTTGAACACATGCTAGAATTTAAAAATATGGCAAAATTAAACCAAAGACATGTGTAAACAAGATGAAGGCATAGATGATGGAGAAGAATAGTAAACTAGAACCCAGCATTTGTTATTGCAGTGTAAAGACAGGATACATAAAAAGAATGTGTAAATTTAAGACCCAATTGCTTTAATTGTGGATTGATAGGTCATTTGTCAAAGGTTGGAACACACAAATGACTAAAGTAGATTTACCTGCCATTAGTAAATTGAGAGTAGTAGTAGTTATGAATGTTATGTATCTAAAAATAAAGGAAAATAAGGATATGTTGAATCTTTTAGATGTCAGAATGTGTAATCAAATCATAAAAATGGAAATAGATAGTGGAGCAGGTATATCACACATTTCTTTTAAAGATTGGACAGCTATTAATAGAAAATAATACAATAAGATACAAATTAAAAAGACTAATATAGTAGGTACAGACATAAATGGAATCCTATTAATACCAGAGAAATAGTGTGAATGCTGGTAAAAATAAATAGCCACATAAAGAATTACAGCTGTATGTAGTAACTAAGATTATTAATACTATATTAGGTCATAATTGATTCCAATCTTTTGGAATAGGTATTAAAAATATCAAGAAAGGTGTAAAATGAAAACTAAGATCTGGAACAAATTTCCACCACTTTACAAGTCAAGTCTAAAGTGACTAAATGGTAAACTTATAGTAGAGCGGACAAGAAATGATATGGGATTCCAACTAGTTGAAGATTGGATTAAACAAGGATAGCTCCAAAAGTGACCAAACTATGGGTTTTTATGACAGACTGAATGTTAATTCCAACTGAGAAGAGGAAATATGTGCTACAGTTGCTACATGAAGGATGCCTTTGAATAGTACACATGAAATAATTTATTTATTCGTATATTTGGTGGGTGGACATGAATAGTGATGTAAAAGACACAATTATAATTTATAATTAATGTGTGCATATTTAATTCTAACATATTAAAGACACAATAAAGAAAATGTCAAGCTTGATAAGAAGTTGTGAAGTTATCTACTAAATCATTTTATCATTGGTCTAAAGCTACAAATTCATGAGAAAGTGTTCATCTAGATCATGCTGGGCCTTTCCATGATATATATTCCTAGAAATCTTTTATTTATATTCCAAATGGATAGAATACCAAATAGAAAAAAACACACCTTGCACAGAATTTTTTTTATAAAAGTATTAAAATTTTTGCTGTACACAGTTATCCTGAACTTATAGTTATTGACGACAGTACAGAAGAATTCTGCTCAGTCCAATTAAAGGATTTTCTTGCTCAAAAGGAGTTATGGTATGTTTTAACACTATCATCACTCAATTCAAATGAACTGATAGAAAACACCATTCAACATCTTAAGTGCACTCTGAATAGAATGGAGTACATCGATATTCACAAAGCATTAACAACAGTGATGTTTTATTAGCTTCACACTGAGCTCAGTTACAAAGAAAACTGTCAGAATTATTAGTGAAGCATCATCAGAGAATGCATATGCTAATTGTAGCAAGACTTTTTTGGAAGGAGGTAAAAATTTGAAAATGTCAAATTCAATATACCTGAATAAAGGATATACTGAAGAAAAAATGGTTAATTGGTGTTCTATCTATTCAAATTGCAATTTTTAATTGCAGAATGATACAGAAGTAAGATAGCACATTAACCATATTAAGAAATGTTATATTGAGCCAACAGAGATAATGAATGAGAGTGTATAAGTTCGCTACTGCTTGTGTTAAATATTCTTTGGAGAAGAATGAGAATAATAAAACAGATATGTCTACTAATATAAAATAGGTTCAGAAGAAAATTCTTTGAATAAAAATATATCTATGAAATTAGGTAGTGAATTACAGACTCAACAAGAAGAAGAAATAACTGAGCAGAAGGGGGAAAAAATCCAATATTAATAAGACCTGCCAGAGGTAGATATATGCCAAAATATTTACAGGGTAAATCACATGTATTCATACCATTGTATGATTTATTACATAAGAGAAAATGCTGGAAATGGAATGAAGAGCACAAAAGATTTATCATTGGCTAGAAATACAGTTAAAGAAAGAATTCTGCAAATGGCAGTTCAAATTTTTTACTGGCATGTGAACTATGCATATATCATAATTTTTTTTCAGCTGATAACATTCTGAAGGCAAACTATTGATTGCGTGGAATGCTATTCTTGAAACATTTAATTGTTTAAAAAAATTAGTGGACCTCTATATTATCAGTTTTCTCCTTAACATATGCAGATGAATCATTGTTTTCTAAATAAGCTAAATACAAGTGAACGATATTTATTTAGAAGAGCACAAGTTGAATAAAATGTAATAGTAATTAAAACAAAATTTTGGAAATAAATATATAAAATAAACATAAATAGATATTACTTAATGAGATTTTTGTTGTAAAAGATTTACTAGCTTTTCTGGGTATAAAATAAATTTTATTTACACACAATTTATTTCCATCCTTCCACTAGTATAAATAAAAAGACTAAGTGATATATTTGGACAGATTTGTATTTCATGAATAGTTAAAAATTCTCAACGCATAAATGTTTACAATATACAAATTTATTGATTTCATCCAATCTACAATCAGATAGTTAATAATGTTAGAATATTATTATATTTCACAATGTGCTGATGTAAATAAGTTCAGCTAGCTCTTTTTTTCATATATGTCAAATGATTCCAATAAAAGGAGAAAGTAAACTCAGTAAAATATTTTATAATTCTTTGAAGTAAATTTTTTCAATTTAAAAAAATAAAAATTATCAAGCAGTAGAGAATTTCAAAATTGGTGGGCTGATGAGTATAGAATGATTAATAAAGGCACTAAGATATGTGTTTTATATTCTGGACCAGTTGTATTGAAAATATCAGTAAAGCAGCATTACGAGACCAGTCATAAATTGATCCGTGAAAAAGTAAAGATGAACAAAAATAATATATTGCCCAAGCATTTAAAAATATAAATATTCAATCAACATCCATAACAGTATTGATGGAATTTCTTTATTGCAAATATTATAGCCAGGGCTTCCTTATCTAATTGACTATAATTTTTGTGTTTGAGAAAATGTTTATAATACAAAAAGAATTTCTTACTCTTGCAATAATCAAGCTCAAGATCATAAAATCCTTTTTTTTTTTAATAAATGTGCTAATATATCTCCATTCAATCCAACAAAGATATTCTCTTACAATTATAAATGTAATATTCTAACATATCAGACCATTTACAACTTTCTTAAACATTTTAACAATACTATTTTTTATATCAAAACTTTATTCTAACACTTTTGACTGTCCTGCAGTCATCATCAGAGCTACAATATCCAAATATATAATGATATAATTAATACATTTTATACACATAATCATATACATAATTAAATACATAAAATATACATTTTAATCTGACCATTATAAACAAACATTTCCCATTTTATTACTTTACTCTTAATTAATTCTATCCACATTTATTATATATTACTTTATTTTATTTTTAAAATTATTTATTATAATTTTAATTTAAAAAAAAACTTTACCTCTTTATTCTACTATTTAATACATATTATTGTCTTTTTACTTTTATAAATAATTTGTAATGTGATAAAAGTTAATAGATAATTATAAAATATTTAATAAGAAAAGGTTAGAAATTGATTAAAAATATAAGTAAAAAGACAATATGTATTAAATAGTAGAATAAAAAGTTTTAAGTTTTTTTAAAATTAAAATTATAATAAATAATTTTAAAAATAAAATAAAGTAATATAAAATAAATGTAGATAGAATTTGTTGTGTATTCGAAATGCAAGCACTCCAAATACCAACAAATTAAACAATAAATAATAATAGTGAAAACTTATTGCTATATACACAACACAGTCACTTTTGGTTCACTTCCCACAATGTACTTCACAACTGGCTGCTTTCCAGATGGTTTCCTCCAGCCTTGATTTCCCAAACTTTTTGACCCTGTTCAGCTGCTGCTCGCAAACACGTTGACTTCACAATAGAGGACTGCATTGTCATTTAAGCTTCTTTCAGCTACTGTCACTTAAATCTCACTGCAACTGTTCACTTGGTACATTCACTGGAAATAGAACAATACACTTTGTTGCTCAAACTATTTATAGTCTCCTCAGTTGGCCTTCAGCAATCCAAGGTTCATCCTTGGTGTTATCAGTCTGGTTTCCTCTTTGCATTTTTAATTAGTATTGTATCAAGAAATATTTGTAATTAGCAAATATCTCTTGGCATTATTAAATGCAATGTTCTTATCACAAATATATAAATTTAATGACTAATTAAATCCTTATCAGTTAACGATCTAAAAGAATTAATTATGAGTAAAGTAATGATTATTTATAATGATCAGGTTAAAATGTATGTTTTATTTTGTGTATTTAATTATGTATATGATTATGTGTATAAAATGTATTAATTATATAATTATATATTTGGATATTATAGTTCTGATGATGACTGCAGGACAGTCGAAACTGTTAAAATAAAGTTTTGATATAAAAAATAATATTGTTAAAGTGTTTGAAAAAGTTGTAAATGGTACAATATGTAAAAATAGAAATCAATACACAGAAAAAGGAAGAAGAAAAAAATTCTAACATACTAAAAATTGAAGAACATATTGATCTTAAGATTTTGCATCTTAATTTCAGAATATTATTGAAAATTCTAAAATAAAATTTTTGCAATAATCTTTACATTACATTAATAGAAAAATCCATGTCTCATACCTATATAATAAATTTTCATTATAATAGTCCTATATTCAACTAGTTTATTTGAAGTAATTAAATCACTCTTATGAAATATTCTAGATTTTTTTCCTCTTTTTACATGCAACAGCAGCACACTAACATTTGTTCTGCATCTCAATGAAAACATTTAAATTGATGCACATTCTCAAGCTGATTAACTAATCAATTCAAAAAATTTTTTGTCCATCACTAAAGACCTGAGTTTTTGAACTTTAATTATTAAACTAAATTCTTTTTAGGTTGCATATAATATTGTAAGCATATTAAAAATTTAGGAGTTGTGAGAATGAAATTTGTTTTTGCTTTTAATTGGATTAAATTTAAAAACTTTGCCATCACATCTAAATCATATCTTGAGATATGCTTTATGAAACTGTTTACAAACTGATTTGAAGATTAATGTCATAAAAATAAAAAACAAAATCAAAACTAGTATACATTTTCATTTAACATCAGTTTTCATTTCAAATATCTCAGATTTTTCCCAATCAGTAATAAGTTTCTACTAACACTATGCTGAAGCAGATGAACAATATAAGTAAACTTTCTTAGATAACTGCTTATTTCAAACATTACCCTAAATTTTATCAATTAACTGAATTAGGTGTCTATCAAATCAATAAAAGATATCAATTACAACTTTGCCTATTAACTTTCTTGCATTTTTCTGGCAACAAAAATTCTATTGTTTATTGTTATCTTTAGCAACAATTGTACCTATGATTAAAAAGAAAAAGCATAAAATATAGGTTTAGTATTCACAGGAGTATGAAATATTCCCTTTACATCAGTGATGAAGACCACATAGTATATATATACTTCTTGTCTTTTTACAGTCAGTGCAGAATCACCCAACAAAACAATCCAGATAAAAGGGGGAGTATTATTCTCCAACTAAAATTAATAAATACAATACTCATTTACTGATTAATACAAATGTAGCATGAAAATTTTGCAGATGCATGAGAAAAGCATAATGAAGATGAGAATCAGATTAAATTAGATGATCAGTCATTTAGTGTAAGTGCAATATTAGGCAATGATGATGAAGATGTAAAATGAAAGAAAGAAGTATCAGATAAGGATCAACCTGTTAAGAAAACTTATCTATGACCAAGATAGAAAAATAAAATAAAAGAAAAAAATCACTGGGAGGTGCATCTACTAACTACAATAATAGATAATAGTAAATAATTTTAAATAAGTTGAATAATTTTCTTAAAAAATATGAAAATTTCCTTACAGTTTAATAGATTAATAATAATTTTTTTTTTACCCTATCCAAGGGGGAGTTGAAATAGATTGCCTATCTCAATTTATAATTATAAAAATAGAAATTGGCAATAATGAGTTGGATTCATATTTCACAAATTAGACTTAGATTTTTTCATTAAATTTAGGTTTCTGCTATAGGTACACACATCATGTTTGCAAATATATATTTTAATGAAAAAATTTTTTTGTAGGGATTAAGCTGTAAACATCTTATTATCTAAGGAATTTTGTAAATATAGGTGATTAAAATAATTACTAGCTTGTTTAATTATATCAGAAAAATGTTTTGTAAAATTGATAACTGCATAAAAGGGCAGACTCAGAAAATAATTTTGTCTTTGGTCTTTGCTTGCTCATCATTTGCCAGGATTTTTTTGCTGTTACCACGAATACAAGGAATCTGTACATGCAGTTGAACTAATCAGCATGTGCTGCTAGAAGCAACTAAATAACTTCATTCTGGGCATGGATCTCATAATCATCTGGATATTTAATTCTAATTGCTGAATTAAATCACATCCATGCCAACCATCTTCGTATATTATTTCACAGCTGAAACAGAACAGTAAAAGTGAAAATTTTCATAAAAACTATTTTGAAATGTGAAAATCCAATTGTGATTAATTTTTGAAAACCATCAACAGAAAAAATATTTCGATACTGAGATGCCAAAAAAACTATCTTTTTAGCATGTCCATAGGAAAATTTTTGTATGTAAATGTAATCTGATCTTTATGCAGAAACAATCTCTTGTCAACATATCTTGAACTTAAGATAACCAGTTTATTTAGTTTATGAACAATTTAATAAACTTAAATAAAAAACTCTTCTTACCACAAGCCAACAAATCATATACATGTAGCAATTAATTTATAATTTAATTCATATAATTTTGTATATTTTATTTATTTTTCAATGTTAACTTACTTTAATTGTCATGCTTTATATTTTATTTAGTTCAGAATATTTGACATATATCATGGTAGCTTCTGAAGATGTAGACACTACTTAAAAGTTTCATTATCTTTGACAAATTTCTTTTTAAATTTAATTGTACATAATTGTTGGTTTTTTTAATGTTCAAGATGAACAAAAAATAATAAAAAAAATCAATCTTCCATCATGAATCTTTCTCTTAAAGACTTTTAAAATAAAAAAGGTTTAATTTAGTTTTCATAAAAAGAATTGATATTTAGTTAACATTTTATGTATGAAAATATTTAAATTTAAGTTATTTTATTAATGTATTTATAAATGAATAGAATCAAGAAATGTGTGGGCCAAAACTGTTATGCATGTATATACATAGTAGTTGAATAAGATTGTTATCTAGAATGTTTAGCAGGTCATTATTTTATTTATATCACACATCTGAAATGAAGGATTAATAAACATATGTGTACATTTTATATAATGAACCTATAGATATTTTATCCACTATCCTTGAATTTGATTTTGTGTGTAACCACCCAGGTTTACATAAACTTATATCTCCCTGTGAATTTGATTTTAATTTATATTCTAGGTTATTAAGAGGTTTATTATGTGGTTTTACTTTTAGTGCAGTATAGGACTGAATGCATATTGTATTGTGCTGATTTTATAATTGCCTTCATGTTGTGAATATTTAAATCTAATTTAGTCTGATTTTTATTATTGCCTATTTTTTTAATTGATAAAAAAATAAATGCACTCATTTTAACTTGGCTAATATATATCTAGATAAAAGAATTAGATGGTCACTGTCATTATTGGATGATGAATAATCTTCAGAGGTAATACTGTTTTTATAATTGTACAAAGTTTTTTTTATTGTAATATTCATGGGTTATCCTATGTCAAATGAACTAGGCAAACTTAAAAGAGTCATTTTATTTATACTGAATTGTTAATAAAATTTGTTTTGTTTATTAGATCAATCCTAGCATTTGTGTGTGACTATGTATGTATTTATAGTTTCATATTCTCATCAGTAAAATTTTAATATGATGCCTCTTGTAAAAATATTCTAGAGTATAAATATAGAAACACTCTCTGGTGTTGGGTATTGAACAGCTTATAACAGGAGGTTTTGAATTACAACATAAATTAATTTCATTATTGGATTTGTGGAATTCCATGAAAAATAATAATAGACAAAACTTCTTACTGCAGGGATTTCTATTAATTTGAAATTTATTAACATATGTATGTACATATTAATTAATAAAAAAAGATAATGTAATAAATTTTGAATTTTTGATCTCTCCTTTTTTAAAGATTAAATCATAATTTTTTAAATTTTACTTTATATTTACTTTTCATTAATTAATTTTGCTAATTTTTTTATTGTACAAAACTTCGATAAAGTAACCATTATTTTTCATTATCTATATACAGTATATGAAAAATGAATGATGTAATGTTTAATGCATCTGCTTATCATGCCCATGACATAGAGTTCAAATTAGGACTGGATATATTTTGAATATTTTTTCAGATTCCTGTAGGTTAATATTTTTTATTCAGGTAGTTATTTAAATTCAACTCAGCTTGCCACTGAATTATTAATGAATAAAACCAAACCTTACTATTTTTAGCTAGAGAATAAAACAATAAAGAAAAAATATAAACTTTCATTATCAGCCATTTGACTAGTCTGATGCATATTGTTTTTTTTTTTTTTAACTGTTTTTCTATAGAAGGATGGTGAATACATCTTAACTTTGCAATAGCTACTTATTAAGACTTTTATTTTATGACTTTGGATTCTTTAAAATTTATGATGAAACTTTAAAATTGATGTATATTAGAACAATGTTTTTTAATCTTTTTTATATGGTGAACCAATGATAAATCAAATAATTTTTTATGTTCCTGTAATGAATGAATACATAAATAAATTGAACTTTGTACAAGTATAAAATGTATTATATTTATATAAGTTTTATAGAATGTGATTTCCATTTCACGAATTAAATAAGTAAATACATATTAAAAATTTAATGTGATTTTTTTGTTGTTGTTACTGTTATAAAAATTAAAATATTTTTCACAGGCTGATCAAAAACATTGTGTTAGAATAAATTATACTTAGAGAATGGCAAGCAAGAACAAATTACTATTGACAATGATCAAGTATTATTACTAGATCATAAAATAGTTAATTTAATCTGTCCTCAAACTGAGAATTTAACCTACCTATAGAAACAAATAAACTTTCTCAAATAAAAACTTAATTATTTACACAGTTTAGTGTATACAACATAAAACTACAATTCAAAGATAAAATCCAATTATTTTTTTTAAGATCTCAGATTCAAAATAATCAATCAGAAGATTATTTTTGATACTTTTTGATTTCATTGATTTTATAAAAAAACCATTTTTACATTTTTGAACAATATTATTTTATGGCAAGTACAATATTGTATATTATTTTTTCATTAATATCATTATTTGCTTATTTTTTTATGTTTATATAATAAATGTTTAACACTAAATTTTTAACAAAAGTAATAAATAAAAATGCTACTAATAATATTGTTTCAATTTGACCTTGTAAAATCTTGATCATCTTATCTAAGTAATAAAAAATTTATTCAATAGATTAGTGAAACAAAAAACATTAATTTTAACAATATAAAGCTGTTTCTACAGGTTTGTCTTGGAAAAGTTAAATATTATATTATTTGTTTTAAATACAATTACTGTGTGCTAAATTAATTTTATAATGTCATTTCTATTTATCCAGTATCAAGATAAGAAATTATAAAGGAAAACAGATTTGATCAATACATTTACACAATTTTTTTTATGAAAATAATTTTCTTTACAGATTATAATGTTCTTAATTTATGGCATTGCATGTACCTTATAAGAGGAGAAAAGCAAGGAATTTAAAATTTCATCACCAAAAAGTAAATGACTTTATTTGGAATAAATATCTATAACTTATATTTCTGTTTTATTTTTAATAGATAAAAGATGAAAGTGCATCCCACAGTCCTTTGTCTTTAATGTTTCATTAAGAATCCTTTAACAGTATCTTTTATCTCTCTCAGTCTTAAATCTTTCAACTTTTAAAGCTCTTATATGCTATATATTTAAATGTAATTATAAATTTAAATATAATTAATAATTATTTTAAAACATATTGCATATAAATAAATTTCTTTTTATTTAATAAAAAAAATGCTGATTAGATTCTTATCATACCCAAGTCTACTATCTTTAAAAATTATTGCAAATTTTATGCCAACTGACATAGAAATAAGTTTTTCTCTCCAACTGATACTTGTTTTGAAAAAAGTTTTTACTGCAAATTTTTTTCCCACTATGGGAAAAAAAAAGTTAAATAAATATATGACAATCATGTTGATTAGTCTTATTAGTTTACATATATACATTTACATAAGTGTTGATTTTTTTTTTAAATTTTATTTTAAAATGTATATATGAATTACTTATTGTTCAATGCTTATTATTGTTCACTATTTACTATTATTATTTTTTAATATATGAATATTCAAGATTATATGAAGGTAACTTAGGTAAATCTTAACATATGCTAAAATAATAATTTAATGGTCATGAAAATTCAAAGAGCTTTCTCAAAATTTTGTCTAGACAGTAAAAATTTTCAAACTATATGAAGTTGAATATTGTCATCTTTCTGTATTCTATTAGAGATAAAAATAATAATTGGAAATAAAATAGAAAAACTAGAAATTTATATTTTTATGGAATTGAGCTAATTGATATCAGTGTGTTAGGATACTGTTAGTTAATTAAAGTTTTTATTGAAATTGGTGGGATGGGGATGGTATGTAAAACAACAAAGTTAGATTTAATAATAAGAGTAGCAATCTTTCCATGTGACTGTTTTGAAGATTAAATTTATTAATAGTGTAAATAGGATCATTACAGAAAAAATGAAAAGATTTGGAAGCAAAATGGAAGTACTAAGTTGAATAGAGAAGATTAAATATATTAAAATATTGAAAATTTAAAAATAATGTATTGGTCATTTACATATAGATAGTACTGAATTTATTGTTAAATAGTTCCCCAAGAGTCATTATAATTATGAAATATTTATTCTTTTAGCTTTGGCAATTTAATACATTTTGTAATTGTTTAAAAATAATGAAATTATAATCTGTACATCAAAAATAATATTTATAAAAAGTGAGTAATACTAAAAAGAAAAATAAAGCAAAATTGAATAAATACAATTTTTAAGGTATTAATGATGATGGAAAAAATTTGAAAAGGTCAATAATGTACTTAAAATTTCAAAATAGTAGTAATAATAATGTGTAAATGTGATGTACAACATTATTTAAATCATTTCTCCAGTTTTATTTATTAATAAATATTATAATCTTGTGTATCAAGAGTTAAAACTTTCTGTATTAATGGCAATATATCTAAATTTTATAGAAATTTAGATTATTGTTGCATGAAAATGATTTTAAGAAGCTTTTTAAAATGTTAAGGTATCTTAATGTTATGACACTTTTGAATGCAAGATAACATAATTGTGTATTTTTTCTGGAAATTTAGTAATATGTTTTAAATAATATATTAGAATCATAATGGGAAAAAGAGAAAAGATAATTCTAAGGAATAGTGTGATATTATATAATAGTTAATATATTCTGCTGAGACAACTTTATTTGGGATTAGTTAATAAATTTACTTTTCCCCAATCTGAGAATACTTTAATAACAATGTTTTTAGGAATTTTATGCAGAGTTTAAAGAAACTTTGTAAAAGTGATCCTTAAAATTTGTATGGATCATGTGTGAGAATATATGATTTCATCATAATAATTAAATAAATGTATGAAAGTATGTTCACAATATATATATACACACACATACATTAAAATATTACAAATATTAGAATTGTTCCTGATATATTACTATAAGATATGTATTGTCATTATTTTTTCATTATTAAATAGTTCTATTTCTCTTATTTGATCACTCAGAATTTACATTACATATAAATACTTCACAGATAAAATTATTAGTGATTTAACTTAAACTCCCTCCTCACCACCCCCAGAAAGGGAGAAAGGGTTATTTTGTGTAAGAAGTTTATTTTTTATCTTTAAAAATTCTTATAATCGTACTCGAAAATATTAAATAATTTATCAATAAATAAATCATTAAAAAATATTTTTCAAATGGCATGCAAAAAAGACAAAAATAAAAATTTTAGTGAACAGAAAAAAAATCAGAATTTTGTAATGTAATAAATTATAAATGACTAATGCCAAAAAAAAAAAAAAAGTGTTTTTAGTGTTTAAACATAGATTAGTTATATTATTGCTAAGACAAAGGATATCCGTGTATGAGAAAATAATATATTCAAATGATATGAATCCCTGTTATATGCTAAATTTCTATGTTGTAAATTAAATAATCATGAAACAAACAGCTATGAGATTATTTTTTCTTTTATTATTGAAATATGATATAAACAACATTATTTTATTCATTTGTGTGCATGAAGAATAAATAGGAATTTTTTTTAAAGATAATAAGATTACTATAATCAAGTGTTAATATTTGATTGTCATTAATAATAATTTGCCATTTTTTCCATATTAATATATGCATATAAAATGTTTATATCTATGTAACTATCTATATATGTAACTTTTTTTTTTTTGTTAATTGTGTTGCTTCAAACTCTTATTTTGATTTGTTTTAGAATGGTCAACTTGGCATTACAACAAAAGACATAATACCAATTTCAATAGATTGCAAATCTAATCATCACCATCCTAGTGACAGAATTTTGATAGATAATATTATAGAAATGGAAATACAATCTCCTCACAAGAAAATTATCAACCAAGAAAGCTCTCCTCTTTTACCAAATTCTCTAAATAATGGTTCTGACATATTATCATCTATTAACCGTTCTGAATCAGATTCTAGTGTTAATAAAACCTCATTATTAAACAAAACTTCATTTTCTACTCTTTCTTTACCTAAAAATGAAGAATGTAGAAAAACTTTTTATCCAACTAATCATTCTAGGAACTCACATATTTTGAGGAATAATAATTGTGAATCAGATGCTGGTTCTGAAAGTGAAGTCTTTTCACCAGCATTTAAATCTCCTAAAATTCCAGGAGTTGAACATTTTAAATTTATTGATGAACCAGCTCGCCGCCTTTCTTCACGCTCTAGTGCTTTACCCATTTTAGGTAGTCGAAATAAGGAATATAAAAGAAAACCATTTATTCCTATAAGTGGAGAAGTTACTTCAAGAATGCTCAGTAATACAACATTAGAGCTCCAGGCTGAACCTGTAAATTTAACGGCTAGTTACAGGTCTCGAAGTCAAGAGGTTCTTAATAAATCCAAATCTGAAGAGGACTTAGAGGCTCATAGCCATTTATTTTCTTTAAAGTCTGGAGGATCATACAGAGAACTTCAAAATATTGAGGTATTTTTTTAAAAAACTTCATATTAATTATTTTAATCTCTTTCATTAAATATTTATTACAAAAAGAAATTCATTATTAATAATTGTTTATTATGTTTTTTTTAATATTTACTATTATTTTTGTTAATAAAAATAATGTTCTATTTCTAAAAGTAGCACAAAAAGTATTGAGCATAGAGCTACACTTAAATATAAAAATTTAAAAAATGTTATTTAACAATAATTTTGATTTGGTAAACAAATTTAATAATAAATAATAAGTTATATATAGAATATATAAGCAGCATTTCTCTGTAAGTAGTATAAAAACATTTTTTTGTTAGAATTCCATGATTTTTGCTTATATTTTTAATAAGGTTATAGAAACTCATAGAATGTCATGTTGTCCACATATTAAAAAAATAGTTCTAAGATTTCAGTTTAAAGGAAAAATTGAAGTTAAGCAATATTACTTTCTAAAAATAGATAACCGTATGATTTTTTTTTTTTTCAAAAATACTTTTTCATAATCCTCTGTGAAATTTTTTTTTATTATTTTGAAAATTAAAATTTGGGCCAAATACAGAAGTATTGTATCTGATTTTAAGAATTTAAAGTGTTTTCTTTATAGTAAAGAAAGCATTTCAAAATATCAAATAAACACATTAAACAAGCAGCATATGATATACATAAACATATTTAGAATTGTTTAGT
Organism: Epiperipatus broadwayi; assembly: GCA_028023455.1. Classification (NCBI taxonomy): domain Eukaryota; kingdom Metazoa; phylum Onychophora; class Udeonychophora; order Euonychophora; family Peripatidae; genus Epiperipatus; species Epiperipatus broadwayi. The sequence continues at coordinate 9,743,942 of JAQFVV010012404.1, forward strand.
CTTTGTTTTCTGTTCTTTATTATTAGAGTAAATATAGCCATATTTATTTACAAGTGGTTGTTAATAATAATGAAATGAATCAAAAAATATAAAACTCTTTATAGTTATTCTATGGAATGGTTTCTCTAATGCATTATGCATCTCTCTGATTACAAATCTATGTAAACCTATATCTAATATTAAAGACCTGGACTCATCTGTAAATCAATGAATTTCTATTGCTGTTGAATTTTTTTGTTGTAATTGAATTTTCTATTTTTTTGTATTTATAAATATATTAAATATTGCCTAATGCTATACTAGCAATTAAAAATAAATATTAGCCAAAACAACAAAATTTTACTAAAATTTTTAACACAATCATGGTTTCATCTATTAATAAAGACCTTCTCAAGTGAAATTTAACTAAACATTAAACATACACATACAAAACAAAATAGTCTTCCCATCATTCATTTCAACAAACAACTTTCTTTAACATCAGAGGATGTTTTCATGAGATTGATGGCCTCAGATTCAAAATTTTTTATCATCATTCATTTACTCTTCTTTTCAATTCATTTCTTTTATAAGATAACCTCTGCATTGTCAAATAATATTTTATGACCTGCATTCAGTTCATGAATATACAAAGCTGAGTTTTGCTATCTATTTTTAACTCTACTCTTATGAATTTTAACTCTTTCATTAAGACTTAAGTTACTCTGATTTATATATATATATATATATATATATTATGACAACTAGAAGGTATTTTATAAACTACTCCATGAATAGATCTGCAATCAATTGACTGTTTTGAACTATTTAATAATGAATTTAAATTCAGGCCATTCTTCCATACCACCCAATAAAAAACTATTCTTATAAATCAAGTTACTAATTGATTCCTTATAGGGCAAAGAAATAAACTCTTTATTCATACTATCAATTGATTCTTTATTTCTTTGTCCTATAAAGCATCAATTAGTAAATTGATTTATAAGAATAGTTTTTTATTGGGTGGTATGAAAGTGGCTTGGAAGAAAGGCCTGAATTTAAATTCATTAGTTAAATAGTTCAAAAGAGTCACTTGATTGCAAATCTTTATAAGATAACTTATAGTTGTCATAAAATTTATATAGGTCAGAGTAAATTAAATCTTAATGAAAGAAAGGTAAAGTTTATAAGAGTAAAGTTAAAAATTGTATATTCATGAACTGAATACAGGTCATAAAATATTTGACAAGAGGTTATCTTTATGAAAGAAGTGAATTGAAAAGAAGAGTTAACGAAACTCTGGTAATAAAATGTTTTAAATTTGTGGCCATCAATCTCATGAAGACATCCTTTGATGTTAAAGGAAGTTGGTTATTGAAGTGAATGATGGGAAGACTTTTGTTTTGTGTATATATATATATATGTTATATGTTTAATTGAATTTCACTTGAGAAGGTCTGAAACCATAGTTGTGTAAGAATTTTAGTAAAATTTTGTTGTTTTAGCTAGTAGTGTAGTGTTATATGAATCTCTATTTTATAAATATATATATATACTATATATTTTATATTCAGTAGTAATGCATTCAGTTGCCTTGTATATGATACAAGTTCAAATTTGGGCAGCTATTTTTAACTAGATTACTGTTCAAACTCTTAATATCCAGAAATTGCAAGTCTGCTTTATTAATATTTCTTTAGTGTTATAGCTATTTAAGGATTGTTTAATTCCACTTTCTTTTATATCTTAAAAGGTATTGTATAGAGGTCAAATTTAGATTTATTTATTTTTTTGCATATTGATACAATATAGATATATTTGCTTAGATGATACTGAAGTCTTCTTTTTAGCTTTTCAGTTGAAGAAGGTTTTTTTTGTCTGATTCATTTTTTTAACCGCTTGTAAATGTTTCTTCATCTTTAAATATCGTTGAAATCTGAGCTAAATGTCTAGCATTAAGATATCTTTTTATTTTTGCATATAGAGCTATCTTCAAAATTTTTTGTGGTGCTCCATTTTATATTACGAGTAACAAGACTGTTGATCTATTCTAAAAGAAATCTATTTTAAACAATTCTAAATATATCTTATCTATGTATATTTTAGATTATTCGTTTAAATACTTTGTTCAAATTTGGATCTTAGAATTAAAGGGGGTTAATTTAAATCAAAACAGTCAAAAATATGTAGACTACTTTCCTTCTCTTTATCAGTATTAAGAAATTAAATTATCATTAATTTTTTTTCCAAAATAATTTTATTTTCATAGTTACAGAACACTTGCTTCCTAATGTACTAATATTTCATATGATGTTTAGAATATTTTCTAAGTTTTTGCATTAGTAGTAGTAACTCTTTTTATAATATTTGCTCCAGAACTATTTATTGAAAGCTTAGTTAATTATTATTATTAGTTATTTTATTATTTCAGTTTTAGCCAATAAATAATATATTGATTTGATAATTGACAATGTGTGAAATAGCAATAAAAGTATAATAATATTTGATTTAAAAATAAATCTATTATGCAGTAATAATATAAAATTTTTTACAGTTAAAATATATATTCACATAATTCTATTTTGCTTAGAATTATACAATCAATTATTTTATAAAATTCTTTTGGTAAATAATTGCTATTCTACTTTCAACATAATTCTTCTTTGCATTTGATGCTGATAATTTTAAAATCTTTTATTATGCTTCATATTTCAGTTAAGTAAATATAATGTGGTGTATTTATTTCAGATTTTTTTTTTTTGTAATTTTTTTTAACTTGTAAAAATATCTGTTTTACAATACTTGTAAGTTGTAATTGATATTATACATTGAGTGAATACTTTTTAAAGATGATATAAATATATAGGAAAGTTTTCTTCTTCTTTTAATTATAGAATTTCCATTTTTAAAAGCATTTTACATTAATTTTATTCTTCTATTAATTTTGATTACTAAAACAATTTTTTAATGTAAAAATTTAAAAAGACTAAATCTTTTATTTATTTAAAATTCAATTTTTTTATATTTTTTCATCCACCACAGACATATTATTGAATGTGTATTATTAATAAGTAAGAAATATTAGAAAGAGTAAGTTAAATGCTGCAAAAAAAAAAATCAAGTCATAATTTGAAATGGAAAGATTAAAATATTTTTATTGGATCTTTGTTGAAAAAGAAATACTGTGATGAAAATTTATGGAAAAGGATTATCTCTATAGACCGTTATTCTCCACACTTATGGATTAAAACAAGCAAAACTCATTATACGTATTGCCACACACAGCAAATGATGATCATGTGATATTTGTTGGTACACTTATGGATAATAGTAAAATTATATTATGATTTTATTTAGATTTAGTCCGTAAATGACTTTTTTTGTTTCTAAATCATTTAGATATGATATATATATATTTTGTTTCTGTCACTTCATCGGATTTTCCAATGGAATTTTAAAATTTAAATCAGATAGTTTTAATTTAAAAAATACATTAGTTATAATTTGATATTGAAGTTTTTTTTCCTTCCTCTAGTCACGTAATAGGTTTTTTATTAATAACTTAAGTTTTTAAAAATTATTTTAAGCATTTATGAGTAGAACTTTTTCAAAAATGGTAATACTTTTTCTTAATTCAATTTTAATTAATAAGCGAAGTTTTGCTAATGTAAAAAAAGTAGTAAATTGAAATTAAACTTTAAAAAAAAATTGTTTTTTTTATTTTTATTCATTATAAATATTTAAAAGTTAATGCAGGCAAAACCAACTATATCCTGACTGGTAAAAAATATTTTTTAAAAAATATATATTAAGGAAGAAAAAGTGTTAAATATTTATTATATATATATATTTGTTTCTTCATAGTTAATGATTATCAAATTACAAAAACTTTTTTTATTTAAAAGAATGCCTTTTTTAAAAAAAAAAAAACTTACGTAAATATGTTTATTATAAAGTGTTTGCAAGATGATGGGTATACAATTTAAATACTAAGAATATGCAATTAGTGGAATATAAATAATCAGAAATGTCCAAATAAATTTTAGAATGCTTTCTTTTAATTATTTCAATTCAGGGTATTCAAACTTCATCATTTAAATAACATTATTTAGTTATTTTATATTTCTGAGAATTCTTTCACATACTTAATTTTTATATTTGATTTAACATTGGTACTTCATATAATTTTTTGTAAACATGCCACTTTCATTCTAGATTTTTTTTCTAAATATTGCATAAAACCCTTTATTAACTTTTATAATAATATTCTTTTTAGAGAAGTAAAAAAAATAATAAATTTTTGTAATCTCTTGTTTTTCTTTGTGTACATACATTGATTATATTACTAAATATAAGCAAGTATATCCTTTTTCTTAGTCACTTATTTAGTACACTATCTTGTACATATTGCTTTATTTGCTTACAGTTTCAACTGTGCAACAGTCTTTCTTTAATATAATCAATACATATATAAATTAAAGAAGAAAAGAGATTCCAAGTGTTGCTTCAAGAAGAAATTCACATACACTATTGGATTAAATCAACAAACAAGAAAAAAAAATTAATTAACCCTATTGGACAGTCAAAATTGTAAGACAAATAAAACAATAATATGAATAAGATGTTACATTAAATAGAGTATAAGAAAGGGATATAATTGCTTATATATGTAATAAATTTATAAGTTAACAATTATATGTTGATGTTGTTTTTTAACTTATATTTTAAACAGTATAATTCATTGTTGAAGTGATTTGTGATTATCTCAATAAAATTAAACATACATATACATTATATAGTAAAGATAAGTGAGTGTTAAAAGAAAACAAGTATACATATAACCATTTTACTGTAATAGATTTTTTTAAAACTTCAACTTATAGCATTGAAAGTTTATAAGTAACATTATTTTTCATACAAAGCTAGCCAAAACACTGGATTACCATCACAACATGAAAGCAGATAATTTGTTCTTAACCTAATATATAATCCTTAGTCTTCTTCAAACTGATAGGAATTTTCCTATGGAATTCCTTTTATCTTACTGAATTTTATTTATTAAAACCAAACTCTTTTTATTGTTATTAATTTCACTGGGGATAAATGACATCAAATTATTAAATTCCACCCATAGTTTTATGGTCATTTGAAGATATGAATAATGCTGAATTTAGAAATTTTCTAGCCAAAATCTTTTATTATTTTGTAGTTGAAATTATTGCACATTTTTTTATCTGTAATATTGTAGTTTTGTTACGTAAATTGAAAAATATAGTTATGTAAGTAAATTTTCAGCTTGTAAATAAATATTTTTGTATACAATCCACTGCATTAATTCTTTTTCAATTTAATTTTCTCTCAACTTATTGTATATAAATAATTACTTTAGCAAATTTTTAATTTGGATTATAAAACATTTTCCTATCAGTATGAAGATTATAATTTGTTCATTCTGCTTTATGAATTATCAACTGATAAAAAAATTCCTAGCATTATACTATATTTGATAAAAGTAAAATTTGAATTGATTTGCTTTAAGTTAATCAAATCATTCAAAGTTATTTAACTTTAAAGAAAATAATAATTTTATTAATATTTGTATCACTATCCTTAATATATATATATATATATCAAAATTGGAAAAGAATAAAAATCTTTATGCTGTACTTCCATAAAATAATAATCAGAAAATAATACATTTTTTACAACAGTTATATAAATATCAATAATAATTTATATGTATACATTAAAAGTCTTTTTTCAGTACTTTGTTGATGCCCTTTTCAAATGTTAATGATTTATTTATCATTAACGAACAATTTCAGACATAAATCATCTAGTATTGAATAATGGAATTAAAATAAATAATAACAATATAAATCATTAAAATAAATCAAAACCCTCATATATAAATCCAGTAATTACAAAATAATTAATTATATCATAACAATACAATTAATTACATCAAAGATCCAAAAAGAAGCCAAATATATGAAACATATTATATTAAAAATAATTTGAATAATTGTATGAATATTTACAAGACTTCTATAAATTTGGTTAATAATTGGTTAATTAAAAATGAATGAAAAATTGTATAAAATGACATATATATAATTGGAAAAAAAATTCACGAAATTTATTTATTGTATTGTTATGATATAGTCAATTATTTTGTAATTACTGGATTTATATATGAGGGTTTTGATTTATTTTAATGATTTATATAGTTATTATTTGTTTTAATTCTAGTATTGAACATTAGATCATTTTATGTCTGAAATATCCATTAACGATAAATAGATTATTAACATTTGAAAAAGGCACCAAAGCAAATGCTTAAAAAAGGCTTTTAATGTATATATATAAAAAAATTATTATTGATATTTATATAGCTGTTGTAAAGAATTTATTTTTTGATTAATATATATATTGAATGTAAATTGATAACAATAAAAAGAACAGTTTTACATCATGTTCATATACGTACAATTTCAATATATTCCTAAATGAATAAATAATCAAATGACTTTGTTGCTTGGGACTTCATAAGAAGAACAAGCACTGGAAATAACAGAGCAAGTGTGATGCATGGACCTTAAATTCCAAAGCCATTCATTCCACCACTGCACCAAACCACAAAGTATAAAATTAAAATCTATACCTAGTAAAAGCATTTGCAGCTTCTCACTTGATTATTGCCTTTCTCAATATATAAAACAAAACAAAAAATACTGGAATTAACTATATAATTTTTAATATCCAATATATAAATAAAGAACAATTACCGCTAGCTTATAGTATGACTGCTATATTGAATAACATATATATATAAAACTTAAAAGTAATTCTTACTTTTAACAAAAAGTATATAATTTTTTTTTAATTATAAACTTTTCAAATATAATGAAAAATATTAGTTTTTTGGTATCTTTTATTTTTTGAAAGTATGCAATCTAAATTTATCCAAAACAATACCCCACCTCCCATTTGTTTTGTTTTTTAAAAAGCTTTATTTTATATCAAACATATTTACAAAGTTGGGTTTATTAGCAAGAAAGGATTTAATGAATAATATTTTTGTAGTGTAATTTTCATTACACCTCTCTCCTGCAAGATGGGACTAGTTTCTATTCACTTTTAACACTGTGGAAGAGTATAATCATAAACATATGAGCTGAAAAAGATGATATAGTGAAAATTATATTACAAAAATATTATTCATTAACCTATATAATTTCTAATCTAATGAATGAGTAATAAAAATTATTAATAAGAGAGGATTTCTTTTTTTACATGAAGTATCACACACTTACAGTTTCTGAAATTATTTTTTTTCTCACCAAAAATCAGTCCAGAAAACATTGTATCAGCATTAAAAACTTCAAAAAATATGAAAAGTGTTTGATAATCAATGTTGAAAATACTTTTCTTACTTCAGCCATAATTAAACTGAATCTTCTTATTCAATAGGCAACATATAATCATTGAACCAATGGTTCAGAGCTAATGTCTCTTTAAATGTGATAGCAAAAATGATCGTATTCTTCAATTCGTGTTGTTTCTTTTATTTATTTATTTTCCACTTCATGCTTAAAGTCATTATAATGATTTTGTATTGATTAAAAATTTTAATTTTGATAAACTAAAATATTTTTTGAAAGGATAAAAATTTTAATTTTATTTTTTGTCAGATATACTTGACAACAAATAAGAGTCACTTCTTGTATTAAATTTTTGATATTCTAAAATATTTTTATAAATAGTATCAATTTTACATTTGTTTACCATGCCGTTAGACTACTTGTTTATACAAAGCAAAAATGTATCTATATCATTTGGTTTCAAGGTTTTCTATGGAAAATGTAACTTGAATTGTATCGAACATTGTATAATATACACATATAGTAAACATTCTACATACATATATATAGATAAACACCAACTATTGTTTGAAATTTAGCTGAAAGAATGCTGGAGTCAAAATGCTACAAAATTAAATCAATTTATTATTTGCTTAATAGTTGTTTAATTAAGTTGATTGCCACCAGAACCTGAAAGATGATTGAAACTATATGTAACACCAATCTTCCTTAATATGCATCTTTAATTCTGGATTTAGGCAGTGTATTTTGTAAAATAATACAATAATATTATTTATAAAATTACAAAACAAATAACCAATGAACTATTTTACTATACTTCTTTTCTTTCTCAGATCCATCATTACTTGTGTTTTTCCATTTTCTTCTCATTATCATTATTATACATAGCAAGTTATTTCCAGTGTATAAACCTCTCTGACGTGCATATTAAATGAAAGTATTACTAGAAAATACGTATAAAAGAATATTAGTTTAATATTAGTTTAACAACAGGTTTATTATATACAAGCTATATGCATTTTTACTATCTATTGATGCTTTAATATACTCCCTTTTGATTTATATACAAAGATCTGTTAATTTACAAGATGTTATTTGCATTGTTATATCAGCATATTAACAAAGATTTTGAGTTTGCGAGGTTATTATTTATTTGTGTGGCATCTAGTTTTAAATGAACTTGACTTCTTAGACAGTTCTGCTTACATATTATTTCGCTTCTCTGAATAATTCACTTTCGAAGTATAATTATCTGATTTTTATTGGTATTTAATTTGTTTTGTTTAAGTGTTAACTCCTAATTAATTAAACCAATTACAACTTTATAAGTTACCTAGTTGTTCTTTCCAAATATCAAAATTATTTTTTGACCCTAATGTAATACTGACAATGTTGTATAGACTATATGTATACAGAGTTCTCTGTTTTCAAACACATCATTCTTTTAAATTTAGCATGTATATGTTCATAAGTTTGGATATAATGTTTTGGAATGATTTCTTTTGATACTTCATGAACTCTTACAATAATCTAATATCATATTTCATGGTTTTAATTCTTCTTAATCAAATATTTAAAATAATCATCTTGATTGTATATTATTCATATTGTTATGACTAAATTTAAATGTGTCATAATTAAAATACTTCACACATAAAATTAATTAATAAAATTACTAAGTAGATATGATCTTGTTATTAAACAATATCTATTAAATAAAACCAAATACATAAGAAAATTTTTTATGATCTTTATTCAACATTCAAGTCATAATATGTAAAATAATAGCATCTCAAAACAAAACAGGGTTATATTAATTGTATATGTCAAAATATTAATATATCATTATCTAAATACTTATAATAAGCATCAATTCATTATTTCAAATATTTCATTATAGCTCATGGCACATTAGCTATCCATCACAAAAATATGAATAAATTCCACAATAAATTCTCCATTATGCTCATATGAATGGACAATGGCTAATAAGTAAATATACTTTATAACATCAAATGATAGATAGTTACATTATAATCAATATTATTCTACAACATAAATGTTCTTTTGGTCTATATTTTGTCTCTTAAATCATCCTATTATTCAACACTGATTAATCTCTAGTGCATACAATACTTCCTTTTTTCAATATTAATTAAAAATAAATTCTCAATATTCAGTATTTTCTTTATCTGTTTTGATTCTATGCTATTTAAATAAAATGGGATTATAAGCAATTTCATATATTTTAAATATCGATTTCAAAAAAATTAGTAACTTATAATATTTATCTCACATCTAAATAATGATCATAAGTATATATACACATCTCCTTATTCATATACTAATGTTAAATAATTTTATTTTATTAGTTAAAAAATCGAATTAATTTACAGTTTTAGTTTTATCGTTTATAAAATTATATATTATTTAGCAAACTTTTTATTTTGAGGTATTTCCCCCTCTATTAAATCTTACTGTGTTTGAAATAAAAATATAGCATAAAAAAATTGTCATAGAATTAAATAAATACTTCAACAAAATTAATAAAAAAAAGGAAAATTACTCTCCTGAGTAATTCCTTGCCAATTCACAATTTAATTTTATTATATCAATATTAATTCTTTTTTGAACCATTTTACAAAACTCTAGTTATTCAACTGATTTTAATGAATCATTCTTTACTTCTCATTTCAATAGAAAATTTACTTATAATTGCTCTTTTTTTGTGTTATCTTTTTTGCAGTTCTGAATATAGAATCAGTTATCTTATTGATTTCAATCAAATTTGAAAGTCTTCAAAATTAATTAATATTTTAAAATGACTTACTAGTTCTAATTTAAATTAACTGGAATGTTTTGAAGATTAGGAATATCAAAATACTGACTTTCTTAGCAGTTTTTGTCTCTCTATGTTGAACTATTAAGAACATTAGAATTCTGAAATACTGTACATATTTTCTGATAGTCAAAATATAATCCAATTCTGCTGTACTTTCATTTGGATGCTTTTATGTCTTTATCTAGCATTTTTCTAAAAAAATAAAATAAATTATAATATATAGGTTTTTTTTTGTATGTGAGGTCCACAAATCTATGGCCACTCACATTTCTATCATAAATTACCCACAACATTTTTATTTTTCAATAGTTTGCCAATTCTAGCATCTCCTATGATAATTTAAAAATATTGCTTGATCTGCTCAAAAACATTTTGTACATAGATATAAAAATCCATATAAAAATATTAAGAAAATGCTTTTATTATATGCAAGTGTAGACAAACTGATCAATTGCATCTCTATAGTACTCCAAGATTTTATCAATGTTTTAAATATGCAAACTTAAACAAAATATCATTAAGTATATTTAATTATATAAACTAAAATAAAGTTCGGCTAATATCTAGTATATTGTATTTGTCCAGAAATCCCCTTCTCATTAAAAATTTACTTACATACACACACACACATATATATAATAACACCATATTACCTTCCGCAAAATTTTAATTAGCCTTTGGTGTATTATAACTATATTTATTAGCATTTAATCCAAATTATTATTCCCTTTATTTATTTAATAGATCTAATATTGAATTAACGGTTATTTTTACATTATTATGATTTCCGAAAAATCATTTGATGTATTGTAACATACAACTATATAAATTAGAACTCGAATATCTATTACATATATTTATATCTTTTACTTTTTTCTTACATAATTTAATAGTTACATTCAATTCTGTACATGAATTTCTTTCCAATTTGTTAGCCCTCTAAATATTTACCTCAATCGAGTTTAGCATAATTTGAATTCTGAGTAACTTAAAGATTCTCATAAGGTAAATCTCTCTTATAACTAAATAAGAAAACGAATTCTCCTGACTGAAGTTCAGCAAACTTAATTAAGTAAAGAATTAGTTTGTTTTTATTCCATAACTTTTTATTCTTAAGTAAATTATTTCATATGGATTAATGCAGAACAAATCACCTTCTCTGATATATATATCCGCTAATAAAATAATGCATAATAAAAAGTGCATATATGAAACGGAAATGTGTTAATATTACTGAAATTATTTGCCCAATTACGTGAACTTAACGTGCGACGCATAGTTTTTGATTTTGTAGCTACTACGTTTATATATTTCTCGACATCTCTAGATACTCATTATTATTATTTTACATAAATTTTAGTAAATAATATTTCGGTTTTACGGAACTACTAATTTCGCTATTTGGTAGTGCTGACCGTATTATACTGTAGTTGCAATATTTGGCTGACCATTTTTAAAATGGAAAGTAATATTTGAATGCAAGTATAATATATATATATACTAACTTTAGATGGAATTAGAGGGGATTTGAACACATACTTTCAAGCTCTCTTCAGCTATGTGAAAAAGATAAATGACCTCCAATATACATATTTTTTACTGAACCAGCACTCATCAGTTGGTTCAGATCATCATGCACTGATTATATATGGGTGTGGGAGATGATGATCTGGACGAACTGATGAGTGTTGGTTCAGCACGAAATACATATGTTGGAGATCATTTATCTTTTTCATATATGTCTGTGTGGTAATGTATATAGGTTATATAAGATGGAATGATTAGTTGAAGGGAGTTTGAAAGTCTGTATTCAAATCCCCTCTTATTATATCTGAAGTTCAGTTTATACATTAAACTTGTATTCAAATATTACAGATTCAGCCTGAATTCTGCCCCATTCCTCTTCTGTGTATTTAAATGGACATATTAAGGTACTACATATGAGGGGTCAGAGTAACTTGAAGTCAACATGGATATGACAACAATATTGGCAACAACAAGGGTTTTGAGCATTCCGTCATCAGATTTTCAATAATATGTATAGTTGAAGGGTTGAGAGAGGAGAAGATTGAAGTCTGTCCATTAAAGTTTGAAGATGTCATTGATTATATATGTGTGTAGGAGACGATGATCTGAACAAACTGATAAATGCTTGTTCAGCACGAAATACTTTTATTGGATATCACTTATCTTTTTTTACATGATCACGTGTATCCGTTATATAAGATAGAATAAATAGATGAAGGAAGCTTGAAAGTCTGTGTTCAAATCTCTAATTAAAAAGGAATGATAAATCTCTTGTGGCGTTTTTCTTTTTAGAGGAGGTTCATAATTGAAGAATAAATTTTTTTTTTGACCCAACATTATTTTCAACTTACTTTATCTTGTGATTGAATTCAGTAAATCATAAAAGAATTTGTAAATGTGGAGACTTTTTTTGGTTTCTAATGAGTTTCTTCTTCTTGCATGGAGGAATCTGGACCACAGATTAATTTTTTTTTTTTTTTCAAAAACAATTAAGTATAATTAAATATATGTATAATACATTAATTTAAAATAATGCAATAAAAGATTTTATTTTACTAAACTGACTTATATTCATTAAGATTACTTTCGTTAAGTCCTAATTTTTTATAAATTTGAAAACACTATTTTTTATTTTTTATTTTTAATAATTACTATGGTGTGAGGGACTACTTTATATTGTTTTATTTGTATTTAATGCCTGTCTATCTATTCAAGTTATTTCTATAAGGAGTCTGATTTACCTTTCTTTAATATTATTCAAGAAAACGATTAACTTTTTGATTTAATTAAAATTGAAAAAAATATATATGAAAAGAATTAAATTCTCTAAAGTTATCAAATCCTATTAGAGAGGGGATATTACATTGCGTGAACTTCTAAAATAATCCTCATATATATATACCCACACACAAATATTCATTTCTTTTTTTAAACTAATAATATTCACTTATGAACCTTCTCTTCTTATCAACTGATTTTACTATCCTTTTCTCTTAAGTGCAGTATTTGGGTTGGAAAGAATAAGTAGATTCATTTTATTCTTTCATAAATACTATATCTCATGTTGGGAATGAAAGTATTCATTTATTATTAACACTCATAAAAAGTGATGCACAATAGCTTGAAAGGCTGATCTTTAAATGTATTACAATTATAAACATAGTGCTATATAAAATAAATGCTTATTTACATATGTTTAAGTTTCATTTGAGAGTGACGTTTAGTAAATTCCAGATAATTTTGTTGACGTCATTCATCCAGATATCGTAAACAGTAATTTAAAGTGAATGGTTTATCCTCACACTTTCATTTCCAGTACTTAAGATTTGCCCATATATAAGCATTTGGGTTGGAAAGAATAAGTGGATTCATTTTATTTTTTCATAAATACTATATCTCGTGTTGGGAATGAAAGTATTCATTTATTATTAACACTCGTAAAAAGCGCATGCACAATAGCCTGAAAGGCTAATCTTTAAATGTATTACAATTATAAACATAGCGCTATATAAAATAAATATTTATTTACATATCTTTTTCTCTATAATCTCAAATTGTGGTCATCTTATATACTGCTAAAATGAAATTAATATTTCAGTACATTTATATGTAAATTTATATGTACAAGCATACTCAAATGGAAGTACTATTTTTGACTTTAGGAGTTAAAATAACTGTGGGCAATGTATTTTAATTCAGTTTTCTATTAAGTTTTGAGAGGATGATAGGCAAGTATTTTAATGTGGGTATATGAGTTATAATTGTTCAGTGTTAAAATAACTGAGGGCAATATATTTTAATTCAGTTTTCTATTAAGTTTTGAGAGGATGATAGGAAAGTATTTTAATGTGGGTATATGAGATATAATTATTCAGCGTAAACATTCTAAAGCTTTAATAATTCACTGAAGGATGAAGTTCTCCCCAAATTTGATTTAGTTTCTCTGATGTTTAGCAAACCAGAACACTTCCTTATTTTATTCATTCTGCTCACAAATGGTCTCTTTCTAGATCTTATATAATGTCCTGGATACTTCAACTGTCTTTCTATTATCATCTCTTCTAGCAATATATTCAGTTCAGTTTTACTTTAATCTTTTAATGAAGTCAGTAATACCTGTTTGTTCTCTTACTCATGTATTTTGTTTTTGATCCCTTATTATCATTCCTAACATATCTCTCTTCATAATTCATTGAGTGATCTGAAGTCAACCTTACTGCTCTTCTGTTTAATGTCCCAGTATTATATCTATAAGTAAGAACTGTTAAAACACATTTTTTAAAAACTTTTCTTTTTAAACACATAAGCATATTTTATTTTAGTATTAAGTAATATCTACTGAAAGCACTCCATCCAAATTGAATTCTATGATTATCTCATCCATAATGTTTCTATCTGTATTAATAATCTGGCCAAGATATTGATAGTTGTTAACTTCTAAGTCACTATTATTAATCTTCTTTTTTTTTTTTTTTGAGAAAATGCATTTAATATTACTTTAGTCTTTTTAGCAATTATCTTTTGTCTTATTTTTTTACTTTCATCAGATAATTCTTGTAACATTTTCTCCGAAGCTCTGAATCATTATTTGCAAAATCTAGATGATTTTCATTTCTCATTCTAATCCACAAAAGACTTGTTATAAAATTGCTATAAAAATTTGTGGAGATGTGGAGTCACCTTGTACACTCTTCTCAATGTTAATCTTCTTAATATCACAATGTTCATTGCACTTGCACTCCAATAAATATTATTTAAAATATGATGATATCCTGGATGTATATCATGATGGTCCAATGCTTTAATCACAGAAGAAATACTTATAGAATCAAATTCAAAGCATAATGGAAATTCATATTCATTGGTCTTTTCTATAATTCTCTAAATACTTGAATGTGATTCATTGTGCTAAAGACCATTTTAAAATCCAGCTTGCTCTTGTGGTTGGTTAAAATTGCTGAGACAAGTTGTAATAATCTTGGTAAAAGTTTTGTATAGAACTGATAAAAGATTGATGGATCTGTTATTTCTAATATCTTTTTATTACCTTTTTTTAAATAATAATATTAATATTGCATTTTTTAATCATTTGATACATCTTTATCAAGTCGTTTATGATATAACTTTACCAACAATTTTTCTCTTTTTTCAACTGCTTCTATTAAGATATATATTATAATTTCATCATTACTTGGAGCTTTCCCCTTCTTTTTAGCTTTAATTGCATGTCTCACTTTTTTATTTAAAATCCTGAGCAATCTATAAGGTATAATAGTTGTATTTTTTTTGTTCTTTATTGCTACATAATTCTTGATAGCATTATTCTGCCATTTCATGATGTCACCTCTCGTTTTAGTATTAGTTCCATTTTTTTTTGTATTGCAGAAATAAGTTTGATATTAATATTTTGAGACTTATATTTTCTTTGATAAATTTCCTTGTTAATTTATAAATTATATTTTTTTATATGTTGTTAATTCTTTTTTATAGCATTTTACAAAAATCTAGAATTCAATCCTTAATTAATCATTTTTATATATTTTCGTATTCATTATTCTCTTAACAAATTGTCTTGTCTCAGTAGAAATATTACTAATCAATTGTTGTTTTTATCAGTTAACCTTGTTGTAATTCTCAATATTGTATCAGTTATCTTCTTATTGGTTTCATTCAAATCTGAAACATCTTCATAATCTGAAAACAATTTGCAAGTTCTAACAGGAATATAAACTATGAATACTGTTTAAAATAATTTTTGCATCTAGGTTTGTATTAAAACATCTCTTATATTTCATTAATTGATAATTACTTTCTGTGTTGAATTAATCTTGAAATACATATTTTTTGTTAGGCAAAAAAATAATACATTTGTGCTGGATCTTCATTTGGATGCTTCTGTGTTTGGTCCTGTTTTCCAGTTTTTTTCAAAGAAAGAATTTCTAATGTAAGGATTTTTTTCACTGTAAACTCCACTCATTTCTAGTAGCATAACCAAATTTACCCATAGGACTGACATGTTTCAATTGTTTATTCTAGCATAAAATCTCCCATGACAATTTAAAAATATTGTTTGGTCTGATCAATAGCCATTTGTATGTCCATGTAAAAATATCTTACTTCTTAATTATAATGAGAACTTGTTGGGCATCAACTTGAATTATCTGCATTTGATATCTTCCTTTAAATTGAACAATTAATCTTACCACTCTGTCTGGTATGCCAGCAATCTCCATATTGTTGTTCTCCCACTTATTATTTATAATGAATCCCATTCTATTTCTGTGTCTAATATTTATATATTTATAATATAGTATATGTCCACTTATTTCTGTGTCCAATATTTCTATCTTTATAATATAGTATATATCCACTTTTTGAATTAATTGTCTCTTCACCTTTTTTTCTAACTTCACAAATCCAATACAATAATGTCTCATTTAATATATTAGATAGTTGTTTTAATTCATACCATCTTCCATCATTTGAAAGCAATTTGCATTTGTAAGTACCTAATAAATAGTCATTATCAAATGGCAGCATAGGTAAGAAATCAGGGGATTCTCACCACCTTCTTCTTTTGGCTGTTAACCACTGCTTTGTTTGGCACCATTTCATTCTTCTGGGGATAATGACCACAATTTAGATTTGTCTGTCATGATTATAAATATCTATTTAAAAAAAGTTTATTCACACACACATTCATCCTGCCTTCAAGAAAACTCAATTGATGTTTCAATTAAAAATATTAAGCAACTGAGAAGATAAAACATGTTTCTTGATTTTAAACTCAAAAGTAAAATTTACCTTGCTGGTGCATGCTGGTGAACCGTTCATCCATGTTTGTGTACTGTATGAATAATAAAGTAATAACAGCAGTAATGACAAAAATGTATAGTGTGGAGATTAGGAATTTGCTCTGCTCAGTTCCTTTAAGGCCTCAAAGATGAATCAAATAGCTCCTTTCAGTTAATAGCAAACTTTTTGGTGCTTTCTTATTTTCTGTCCTGCCACTGCTAGAGACGTCATTTCTGCAAAAATTGCAGAAAATATTCAGAGTAGGGGGCCAAAAAGCAGACGACACAACTTCTGGCCACTATATGGCGCTGTTCACCATGCGTATGCACAGCAGCAGCATGCCATGTGGCCAAAAGCAGACGATGCAAAGTTCCAGCCGCTAGATGGCGCTGTTCACCATGCGTACGCACAGGAGCATTATGCCAAGTAGCAGCCAGCACTACTTCCCGCTAGGTGGCGCTGTTAGCCATAGGTAAACCGATCCAGTTCACATCGTCTGCTAAACAGCGACTACCCAGCATTCTAGCCCACTAGGTGGCGCTGTTTCTCCACATGGCATGCTGTTGCTGTGCATACGCATGGTGAACAGCGCCATATAGTGGCCAGAAGTTGTGTCGTCTGCTTTTTGGCCCCTACTCTGAATATTTTCTGCAATTTTTGCAGAAATGACGTCTCTAGCAGTGGCAGGACAGAAAATAAGAAAGCACCATATTAAATTATATATATATATTGCAACAGTACAGAATGTGAAGGGGTGACAAGGGGTTACATGGTCTCATAATTGGGTAGCCATTATATATCCTCCCCATAGAATAATCAAAAGGAATATATAAGAAAGGATAGAGCATGAGAGATCCACAAAGAATAAACTAACTACAAGTTCTCCCAGCATTAAACAAAAGTAATTAAAATGGTCATCATTATAAACAATCAACCACAAAAAATCATCAGTCAACCATGTGACTGAATTTGAAATGGGTCCACTATAGACAAGCTACCTATCTAGTCACTGCCAAATTTGGGACAGATAATATAAACAATAATTTGGATGCATAGATTTAAGGGCTAATCCATCAGAATATTTTTAAAAAATCAAATAATGCTGATATATTGAAACATACTGATCATTATCAATACCCTGGCTATAGCTTTAATGTACTGTATATATATAATCAAAAAATAAGTAATTAAAAATTTACAGATTATTGCCTCTCCCCCTACTCCCTATCTTTTATTTTACTGAAATGTCTTTTTAAAACCAATTAATTTATATCAAACAATTCAGAAGTTGCTCATTCCCAATTATCAAAAAATTATTTCTTCAGTAAATGTTTAAGAAATGAAAGTTGTTGTTTTTTTGTCAAAAGTACATAGACATGTCACTGACTTCTCTCAAGATTTCAAATATTTATTAAAATGGGTTTTTTTTTAAATTTATTTACTATATTGTTTATTTTATTATTATTTTAATGTGTGTACTCAGGATTAAATAAAAAATATTACTCTTTAACTTTTCTCTTTTGTTAAAATGATATCTTGCAATTATAAAAATTTAAAGAACCTTATAATTTTGCTCTGAAAGATAAAAGTTGTCAAATCAAAGGGAGCTGGATTAATGGAATTCTACTTGTATAACATTTTACAAATTCTTTTAGGACATAGCTTCTTTTTTTTCTTTGTAAGGGTATTCAACAAATTTCAAGTCAGGTACGACCTTTTCTGGATGATTATAATTATAAATTATTACATGGTAAAACAGCTTTGAAGTGGTATAAAGCATTTACAAAGGTAAGAATGTTATAATAAGCATATCTAATAAGCATAGATATTTAGACTTTGTTATGAAATATGTACTGAATTTTTAAAAAATCTACTACTAGTTGATGTCACATGAAACCCATGAAAAAACTAATCTGTAAGAATAAAATATGCATATTTATTATTTAACCATAAATTCCAAATGTAATTCATTTAACATCAAAGTTTTATAAATTAAAAGAATATCCACAATTTAGTATCAAGTCATTCTCATGGTCTAAAATCTTTAAATAGATAAAGAGTAATGACACATGTCTATAACAGATTGAGATATTTCTTTGCCTAGAAATTTTAAATAAACCTTATTCAATTACTTGATGGTTTTTATAATCTTTCAAATTCCTAATCAATAGTTTTAGATATAATAAACCATAAATTTCCTATAGCTAACTGGTTTTTGTAACTTACATAATAACAAGCAAAGCAATCTATTGTTAAGACAATCTGTCATCATCATCATCATTATCAACCATTATCAATCCACTGCAGGATGAAGGTCTCTCCAAGTTTAATCCATCTTCTCCGATCTTTAGCTTCTCTTCTCCACATCACCCCTACACATTTTCTTATTTCATCCATCCATCTTACATGTGGTCTCCTTCTGGGTCTTTTACAATCTCTTGGAATCCAGTTTAAAATTTCAATTGTCCATCTATTATCATCTCTTCTAGCAATATGTCCAGCCCAACTCCACTTCAATCTTTTAATTTTTTCAATGAGGTCAGTAACACCTGTTTGTTCTCTTACCCATACATTGCGTTTTCGATCTCTTCTTGTTACTCCCAACATACATCTCTCCATACTTCTTTGAGTGGTCTGAAGTCTCTGTATTGATCTTCTATTAAGTGTCCAAGTCTCAGATCCATAAGTAAGAACTGGTAAAACACATTTGTTAAAAACCTTTCTTTTCAAACACATAGGCATATTTCCTTTTAATATCAGGTTATTTCTACCAAAAGCACTCCAAGTTTAATTTTATGATTAATTTCCTCTATTATGTTTCCATCTGTATTAATAATCTGACCAAGGTATTTGTAACTCTTAACTTCTTCTAATTCATCATAATCAATCTTTATTTTCATATTTTGAGCAAATCGATTAAACATTACTTTAGTCTTTTTAACATTTATCTTTAGTCCTACTTTCCTACTTTCATCTGATAACTCCTGCAACATTTCCTGCAGCTCGGAAGCATTATTTGCAAAAACAACTACATCATCTGCGAAATCTAAATGACTTAAATAATCTCCATTTACTTTCACTCCTTTAGTTTCCCATTTTAATCCACAAAATACTTCTTGCAGCACTGCTGTAAAAAGTTTTGGAGATATGGAGTCACCTTGTCTTACACCTTTCTCAATGTTGACTTTCCCAGTATCATTATGTAATCTAATTGTTGCTGTTGCATTTTTATAAATATTCTTTAAAATATGATAATATCCTGGATCTATACCTTGATGATCCAATGCTTTAATCACTGAAGAAATGTTTATAGAATCAAATGCCTTTTCATAATCTACAAATCCAAAACATAATGACAACTCATATTCATTTGTCCATTCTATAACTTCTCTCAATACTTGAATATGATCTACTGTACTAAAACCACTTTTAAATCCAGCTTGTTCTCTTGGTTGGTGAAAATCCAAGGTTCTCTGTAGACGAGTTGTAATTATCTTGGTAAAAATTTTATATAAAACTGATAAAAGGCTGATAGGTCTGTAATTTCTAATATCTTCTTTATCACCTTTTTAAAATATTAATATTATTACTGCATTCTTCCAATCATCTGGTACATCTTTATCATTTAGACATTTGGTATATAACTTTGCTAATATTTTTTCTGTTTCTTCACCTGCTTCTTTTAATATATCAATTATAATTCCATCATTACCTGGAGCCTTTCCTTTTTTCATACATTTAATTGCATTTCTCACTTCTTCATTTAAAATTCTGGGCAATTCGGAATATGTAATAGATATAGGAGGTACTTGTTCTTTATTACTATATAATTCTTGATAAAAATCTTCTACCAATTTCATAATGTCATCCCTCTTTTTAGTAATAATTCCATCTTTTTTCCTTATTGCAGATATAAATTTCCTACCAATACCAAAATGTTGTTTTACATTCTTAAGACTTTTATTTTCTTCTACAGCTTTTCTTGCTAGTTCACAGTTATACTTTCTTATATCATTTTCAACTCTTTTCCGCACCATTTTACAAAATTCGAGATATTCAATTCTTTTTAATGCATCATTCTTGCATATCTTCATATTCCTTCTTTTCTTCATAAGTTCTCTAGTCTCAGTAGAAATTTTATTAGTCAATTGCTGCTTTTTTCTACCAGCTATCTTTGTTGCAGTTTTTAAAAGTGTATCAGTTATTTTCATATTAATTTCATTCAAATCTGAATCATGTTCAAAATCTACTAATACTTGAAACCGATTTGTGAGTTCTAATTTAAATTCATTAGAATGTTTCTGAAGATTAGGAATAGCAACTGTAAATATAGTTTTTCTTAATAATTTTTGTCTCTCTAGTTTTACATTAACATATATCTTACCCCTTACTAATCGATGATCACTTCCTGTGTTAAATTTATTAAGAACATTACAATCTTGAAATATGTATTTCCTGTTAGTCAAAATATAATCCAATTCTGCTGTACCTTCATTTGGATGCTTCCATGTCCATTTCCTTCTAACATTTTTCTCAAAAAAAGAATTCATAATATAAAGTTTTTCCTTCTCTGCAAACTCCACAAGTCTATGTCCTCTCTCATTTCTATTACCATAACCAAAATTACCTACAACACTTTCATCTTTCATTTGTTTACCAATTCTAGCATTAAAATCTCCCATAACAATTTTAAAATGTTGTTTACTCTGATCAAAAGCCTTTTGTACATCCATATAAAAATCTTCTACTACTTCATCACTGTGAGAACTTGTTGGGGCATAAACCTGAATTATCTGCATTTGATATCTGCTGTTAAATTGTATAACTAATCTTGCCACTCTGTCTGATACACCATCAATCTCTACAATATTGTTCTTCCACTTTTTATTTATAATGAATCCTACTCCACTTGTATTTCCAATATTTGTGCCTTTATAATAGAGCATATGTCCACTTTTTAAATCAATTGTCTCTTCACCTTTTCTTCTAACTTCACAAAGTCCAATAATATCCCATTTAATATAAGAGAGTTCTTCTTCTAATTCTTGCAATCTTCGTTCACTTGAAAGTGATCTGCAGTTGTAAGTACCTAAATAAAAAGTCGTCATCAAATGGCAGCCTGGGTCCGCCTCCAGGATATTCTTAGCACCCTCCGCCTTCGGCCACCAACCGCTGCCTTGGTTGGTGACTTTACAGCCTCCTGGGATTAAGGGCCATGCTTTATTTTTGTCTGTCATAATTGTATAATTGGGAAAAATCTTTATCATTTACACAAACATTCATTCTGCCTTATGAGGCACTGAGAAGAAAGACCATGGTGTTTCTTGATCTTAAACTCAGAGGTAAAAAGCCATAAACTCACCACGCTGGCTAATGCGTGTTGGTGAGCAGCCCATCCATGTTCGTATACTATATGAATAAACATATAGTAATAACAGCTGCAACGACAAGAACGTATGGAGTGGACATTAGGAATTTGCCCTGCTCGGTTCCTTTAAGGCCTCCAAGAGGAATCAAAGGGTCTCCTTTCAGTTAATAGCAAACTCCTCTGTATAGATATTTATTATTGAAATTACTTAGCAGTCTTTTACCAAACAAAGCAATATAAAAAAAAATTCTATAAGAAATTAGTTGATGGTATTAAATGTGTTAAATAAAAGTAATAAATAAATTAATCCAGAAAAGTAAATATACATATTTAGAATTGAATGTAAATCTTTTTTGAAAATAATTCATACACCAAAAAGTAATTTGGGAAGAATTGCATTAAATAAAATAATTGATGTTAATAAGTATGTTAAATAAAAACAATAAATGAAGTAATCTATAAAAGTAAATATATGTAATTATTATAGAATGTAGATCTTGTTGAAAATAATTTGCATTTCAAAAAAATAATCTATTTTTAGAATGCATTAAATAAAAGCATAAAAACAAACTATATTTTAGTAAAGGTATTTCATAAGAAGTTAATTTATGGCAATAAGAGCTGTTAAATAAAAGCAATAATTAAAGTAATCCACAAAAGAAAATGTATGTATTTATTATTGAATGCAGTTCTTGTTTAAAAATAATTTTATTGTTATACTATAATAAATTTTGTGAATCTTATGATTATTAACATTTTATGATACATCTGTTAGACAGTATACATTTAATGAAATATATGTTTTCTATGTTTTTTATTCTAAACATCTTAATGTTTTAGGATCATTTCACAAGTGAAATGTCTCTCAATTTTTATCCTAATGTAAAAAAAAATCCTAGTAATAATCAAATATTTACTAATTTTTTTGTTACAATATAATGAATTAAATTTGTCTGACCTACAACTGCTATTAAAATTATTATTCTCTCTCTCTTTTTTTTTGGACAAAGAAATATAATTATATTTTACATTTTAATCTGCATTTTCTTATAGACTAGTTTTATGAATTCTCATGAAGCCATGTGGCAGTAGATCATTCAATTTCAGATAGAACACATATCAATACTGATATTTAAAAAATGTTAAATGTAATGTTGATAGAATTCAGTGTTATATATTGTAACGGGATTTTCCGTTTTCCATATATATATATCACGCATATATATAACCATTTGTAAGATTGCATGTATGTATATAACGCTACACGTATATGCATAATTGTTAAAAAAAATATTTATTCTTAAAGTATTTCGAAAATTATACTCCTATTTCTTGCCCAGCATATTTATGAGCGTCAATTTATGACCTCAAGCGCCAATCTTATATTACTATAAGAATTATGCTGGGAGAGCTGGAATATCAATATGGAAATGCCCTTGACTAGCTCACTCAGGGCGGGTGATTAACAAATCGAAGGAAATCTATGAGGGGGGGGGGGACTTCACTATACTAAATATGTTTGATATACTATTCTAAATTCCTTATACTTTTATAAAAACAGACCTAAATAAATAATACCAATACACATACATTTCATTTTAAAATTTTGTACCATATTTTATTTATACCCTGATTAAATGTTATTTGATTTTGTGCTCTTTATTAAGAAAAATGCATGCATACACACACTGCTTAGATATGTATAAAATCAGATAAATAAGACATATGTCAGGTTCATATGAGTAGGAAAAAGTCATTTTTAATTTTTTTTTTACAAAAGTTTATGCAGATCGTTCATGATCAGAAAGTTTATACCGGAAAGTTTGTGAAAAATTAAAAAAAAACAGACGCTATCTGGAACCCTAAATATTATATTGTTGAATGTGCACATACCTGAATTGCTTTTCTTCCCTGGGGAAAACGATGGATTATCCAAAAGTAAAAAATTTAATTCGTTTAAAAAAAATTTTTTTATAGCACTCGATGTAATGGCGATCAAATTGGATTATTCATTCCGGCTGTCCTATATGCTTGTTTGTTGATTCCATTCCTTTTTGGATTTAAGTTAGACTTCGGAGCAATTAGTTTCTATCTTCGATGGTCACCCTTTTTGCAGCAACTTTCGGGCCTTCATGGGGTAGGATTGCACTGCCTGGCACACTTATAAGCCAGCTTGTACATAATTCTACCAGACATTTCTAAACAATTCTTCACTGCAGCACTCTACAAAAATTAGCAATAGAATAATTATAATTTTTTTTTTTTTTAATCAGAAAGTTCTGCCACTCCAAATCCGGATTTTTTTCGAACAAAAGCTTTTATCACCTCAAAATCTAATTTTGCTCTCCTTTTGTCTTGATCGAAATTCTTTTGAATCCAAACTTCAATCTCCGTAATTAAATTCTTCAGATATCGATCAAGTTCTTTTTGATATCTTTTTTTTCATTTAACTTCTCCAAAATGAAATTGAATAGCTTCCATCTTGAAAAATAAAACATTTCTATATCTGCATTTATACTTTTTACTTTTTTTTTCTTTCATATTATTCTATCCAGCAAAAATATATACTCGCGTTTCCGTAAAACAAAGAGCACACATACCCCCACCCATCTGTTTATTTGAACTTTTTTTTTTAAATCCCTATCTAGTTATAAATATAAATATAAAAAAAAAAATATTCAATTAATTGGGCTATATTGACACATATAAGGAAAGTTTACTTTTGAAACAGGGATCGAACTCAGCCCTGTTTCAATATATATATACATTGTAACAGGGGAGTAAACAGGGCCCAAATTATAAGTTTGCACCCCATGTTAGTAAATCTGTAAAATAAAACATTTGTTTATCCTAAATTACAACCATTTCTAATTCATGAATGGACATACAAATTACATCTCCTTAACCCTTATGGCAAGCACACCAAAACTACAGTTCACAAGAAAATTTTTGATTGTTATGTTGGCAATAATAAAAGAGCAGATGATAAAATTATGTTATAAGTCATCATAATATCTGATATTTACAGATATTCATCAAATCTAAAATAAAATAAATGAATGATTGAGAATGAGAATCACCATGTAAAAAGTAACAATATAATTTTATTATAAAACATACATGAATAAAATATAATATAAAATTAATGATTAATCAAATAAATAAATAAATAACAAAATAATAGTTAAATAAATGAATACTTGATGTGATCAACATTTTAGACTTCTATTTTATCTATCCTGAAATTTTTTATTTATATTTTTTTCATCTAGCAATTTATTTCTATATCTTTTTGCACAATAAGAATAAACAAATTAAAAATTATTTATATGAGCAATGACTAAATCTGTTTATAACTACTCATATTTGTACATATTTCTATGACAAATGTAAAATATTTGTTAAACGATAGCACATATCATTTTGACTACAAATTCTAATTACTGTCATCATGTATGTTTTCTTATTATCTACAACCTATGTACATTTGTTAAATTTGTGAACTTGAGCAGGAATTTTATATGACTATTTCAAACTAATATCAGTAATTAAAAATACTTACCATAAATTATGCAGGAACATTTATTTCCCTTGTCATGCCATTTTATTGTACTATCTTTAAAGTGGAAAGCATCTTTATACTATCAAGAACACACATATTTTTCATTTTGTTTTTAGGCAAAATATGTTCTTTATATTATTTTCTACGTAACATTTAAAATAAATATTGCTATATTCATCAATATTATTATGGCAGATAGTACAATACCTTGACCATCATAAAAGTAAAATATCTGTTACTCTTGTTTACACAGCATATACAATAATACATTTGTTAAACTTACATATAAAATGCTGAGGTCTTGATCCCCTAATATCAAACTTAATACAAACCTAGATGTATCTTCTTTAATGATTATCAAGTAAATAAAGAAATCATAAGGTCATGACAAGCAAATATCTCTTTACTAATGTAATATATCTGTCTAGTTTCATGAAATAAAAGTTTTTTTTATTCAAAGAGTAATATTTCTCTCTTATCTCATTCTTGATATATTTATGTCCAATTTATAAATATGTATTTCAAAAATTGATGTTTATAGAAACATTTTTTATTATTCATTTACTTACACTTATTTTAAAGACCATAAAAATATACAAATATAAAACCATTTAAAGTTACATATATAGGCAAATGTGTATATAAGGGGGACTCAAACATAACTAGAGTTTTGTAATATAAATTGTATATTTATTTTTAGGTGTTACAAATTGAAACATTTTCAATGTACTATCCATTTAATGCAATGGACTTGTCTAAATGTGTTTTTCACTTTTCAAAATAGTCTGGAAACTCTTGCAAAGTGATAGCTTGTAATGCCTGCATCATTCTTTTTCTTCTGAGTTCACAAAAAAAATTTTTTTAGGCATTTTTTCATTCAAAAGAATTTTAAAAAGTCACATGGAATGAGTTCAAGTGAGTATGACTGATGGATATGCTGGATCATGCTGAATTCAATTAAAAATTATTTCACACTTAAGGCTTTGTGCACTGCTGCATTGTTGTGATAAAGTTTGTATTCCCATTTGTAGTTTTTATGTGTCTGATCAATACAAATAAATTCTGAGTGATTGTCTAAACATCAACCTTCACTCCTACACTTTTTTGAGACATGATGAATTTGACATTTCAATCAAACCACTCATAAAGTTAGTTTTCTCCAAAACAGCTTGCTTAGAAGCTGTTTCATGCATTATAACTGTTTTCCCTGCTAATTTCCCTAACAGAAAACAGATTTTCCCATTGTTGCAACTTTTCAGCCATTACAAAAATCAACAAATATGTGAGACACACTTAACCAAAATATTTCTATGCCTTAATATGGCTTTTCTCAATGAAAAAAGTTGACAGACTGGTGCAGGAGGAACACCACTAGAGGTATTTACTGACAGAAGCATGTACTACAGTCTGCTCACTTTCCAGGGAATGATTTCAATTATTTTTGGCTACTCCCTCCCCATATTTTTAAAATTAATTAAAACCTTTTTTTTTTTTTCAATATTTTATTTTATGTTATTCTTAGAATCAATTTTTTTTAAAAAAAATAATAATCATCATTAAAAAAAAACAACAACTAATTCTTGAACATTACCCTCAGAATTTTAGTAAATTTAACCTTTCCATTAATAATATTTTAGAATAAAGAAAATAATAATAAAGAAAGATTATCATTTGAATCACTTTGTTCTTTTGAAAATTGTACTATTAAGAATTGTTTAGTCCCATCATCTATAGTCTGATGTCTTCTTTTTTTTTTTTTTTTTGAGTTATTTGATAACCAATAGTGATGCTTTAAATGGCATTGTTTTTTGTTTTGTTTTTTTATATTAAAATAGTTGTTACTTGAATTAGAGTCTTTATAATTTTATTTGCATTATTTTCACAATAAAATAATTAGCAAATCAGTTATATGGTGAGAGCTGTACAAATTTTAATTCTGTTGTCAATTATCCCAGTTTCAATCCAAGTGACAAGAGAGAAGTAAATCTTTTTTCTTGAATTTGTTTAAAAATTAATTTTATTCACAAATTCCCAATAAAAAGTAATATATATATATTTGTTTTGTTATCAGTCTAGAAGACAAATTTTCTATTACTTTTCACTACAAAAGTCTTGATTATTCTATACTAGTTTTTCTTGCTCCTCTTGTAGTACATTTTTAAAATTAGAATTTTTCTCTAGCATTCCAATTTAGCATTCTTTTCAACAAAACTAATTCTTATTAATAAAAAATAAAATTTTATACATTAATATTTTTTAAAAAATAATAATAAATAATCAGAATTTTATTTTTTTTGTATCACAAAGATTAATCATTAATATTATTAATATATTTTTAAAAAAATAAAACAAACATATTAATGGGTGTGTGTGTACATTTATTGTACATGCACATTTACACTCCCATTCTTTCCATAATAAGGTTTTCTATATATAACAAAATTTTATAAATTATCTTAAAGAAAACTACTAACTAAACTTAATACTTATTTTACTTTCTTTCATTTTAATTCTCTCTCTTGTTAAATTGCTTGAATTACTTCAATTGCTCTTTATTTGAGGAAAAAAAATAAAACAATTGTTCATTAAAATTATTTATTAAACATTAATGCCTAAATGTTCTCCTTTGCTCTCTTCTATTCTCTGCATTAACTTTTATTTTTTTATGTAGTTTCTATTCTCATTGACAACACCATTAACATCAAAAATTTATTTATACCAACAAACATTTTTAAAATTGACAGTTATAACCATCTAACATTAACAACTTTATATAAGGAATTAATAATTCTGCTAACATGAGTATACTGCTTAAATACTAGTGCTTTAAGTTTTGACCTTAGCATTGTCTTTCTCTATAACATGGTTTATAGTTTTAAGCTTTCAGCTAACAAATAAATGTTTTCTGTAAATGGGAAATTTATTATGTATATCTTACACTTTCCTGCTTTACAAAAATGTCTTTAGTTTATCTCCACCTATTTTTTGTTCTTGAAAATTACTATTTTCTGGATATTCAGATGTTATCTTATTTCTACCAATATGTTGGTAATTTTTTAATCCATTTTCTCTATACTTTGATATTTTGAAAATATTTCATTATATTTTAATATTTTTAAAAGAATGTATGATTTCCATATCCTCATCTTGAATTGCACATTTCAGCTTTCTCTCATCTTTTATTATTTCTAATTGTATTTCACTTTATTAATTATATCATTATGACCATTTACTAATTCTTAGTTTTCTGAAAATCCTCTACTATCATTTATTTCTTTTAAATAAGTTTAATCTCCTTGAATTTTATGCTGCTTAACTAATTTTTCTTTTGCATTTACATCTACTCTAGTTATTTCTCTTTGTACTTTCTCTGAAACTTTTTTTGCTATCACTACTTCAAGTTTAGATTCAGTAACTTCTAACTCATTCATAAAAGCACTTTTTATTTTTAAACTCGTCCATAATTCCAACATCTTTTATAATTCTATCAAGTGCTAAATCTACTTCCATGTTATTTATCTTTTTCTCTAGGATTGTATTGTAGACACAAATTTGTTTTTGAGTACTATTTTATTTGATTTTTAATATATTCTATGATAGTCACTTCAAATTAAAATTCAGCAATCTTAGCATCAATTTTATTTTTACATTCTTCTGCAATTTCAATATCTTTTGAATTTTCATCAACTACTACATCTATTTCCATTTCATTTGACTTATTTTATAAAGTTGTATAATTAATAATATAAGCTTGTTTTTAAATGCTATCAGTTTGATTTTTATGATTCTTTATTAGACTAAAATTCTTTTCTTCCTACCTAACTAAAATCTTCTTAAGAAAGTAAGATTTTCTCTGGGTCATCTGATGCACTTACTATTTTCTTATTATATATTATTGTTATTTCAGCAAGCTTTATTTTATTTACATTACTTCTAATTTGTCTATATATCTATATGAATGGTTATTTTCATTTTAATCAATTTCATCCATTTTGGATTGGC
This sequence comes from Epiperipatus broadwayi, assembly GCA_028023455.1. Classification (NCBI taxonomy): domain Eukaryota; kingdom Metazoa; phylum Onychophora; class Udeonychophora; order Euonychophora; family Peripatidae; genus Epiperipatus; species Epiperipatus broadwayi. Next base: position 9,773,902 of record JAQFVV010012404.1, read on the forward strand.
TTATTTTTACAACATTGTTAAATTTTGCTTTATTTAGTTCATCATCTATCTATTTTATTCACCATTTAATCATTCAGTATCTTTTCAAGATTTTTAAATTTTACTTGCTCTTTTTTAATATCTTTTTTCAATCCTTGTTGAATTTTAACTATTTAATTTACCCTCCAAATTTTTTTATCCATGCTTACATTTTAACCTTTCTTTTCTCCTGTTTAATTTGCTGTTATTCTTTGGACATGATATTTTTCATACTTTCCATTTTAGTTCTGTTTGATGTCGCTCCATTTCTAACTTAGCTTATATATATCTCACATCTTGTTCTCAAGAATTTCCATTTGTTCTTGTCCTCTTTTTATTTCCTGTTTTAAATTTTGCTCAGTTATTGTAAATATTTGTTTTAAATTATTTTTCAAATCTTGCTATACTTTCTTTTCTTTTCTAAATCTTGTCAACATTTATTGTTTTCCAAATGATTCAATCATATCTCACATTTTTATTGATCTTGTTTTAAGACATTTTATATCTGCTTTTGTCCTTGCTGTATTCATTTTTGTTCTATTCTACATTCTTGTTGCATTTTATTTAAATCTTGCCATATTTGTCAAACTTTTGCATAAACATCTCCATTAACCACTTTAGTTGTTTCTTCTTAATAAGTTGCGGCTCTAATTCTACTCTATTTCTTTTATACTTTTTAAAAAATTTTCTCTTGTAAGCAATATTTTAGCCTGAGAAATAGGATAAAGTCCTAACTCTTCCTATCAACCATCACTTCCATTAAGAACAAGATATATATTGAAGCGTTTTGCCCATCTGACTAGGTCTCTGTTGCACAAAATGCGTGAGTTGATCAAGTTATGGAAAAAGAAGAAAGTTTCATTCCTATTTCTAAAAACAACTATATTTGCTGATCAACTCTACCTAGTAATTGTTACGATTTACGCTATCGACTGAATCAGCTTTTATTTCTTTTATAAGGGCACCAGGATTCATATAAGAATCCGCTGAAATCCGTTGCATCACATCTCGAAAATTTAAAAGAAAAATGCTTTTAAAAGAATCAGTATTATATTTTACCGTAGCTAGAGTTATTTTCTAAATATTATTATTCCCGGAGCTTAGTCAACACATATTGGCAAAAATAAATTATATTTTCAAATCTTACTAAACTAATATTAATAAATTTAATAATAATCATCAATAACGTACAAGGAAAAGTTGGTATTAGAAATAAATATTTTATTCTAACAAATTAAAATGTTTAAAGAGAAATTACTAATTAATTAAAACTGGAGAGAACACAGGCTAATCCAGACATGAATCCATTAATAAAAAATAACAGTTAAACGATTAAAGTTCTGGGGTAAACAAGAGTCTCTTGAACAATAAAATTAAAATCTCTATCAGGATTATTTTAAGCTTTTTTTTTTAATAGTTGTTTGCAAACTTTAAGTCACAATCGGGAAAAGTTAATCTTAGCTTACCAATAAGTTTAGCGATAAGATTGTAGAATACTATGGACAATTTTTCCTGAGTTAGAATGAGCTCATGGCCATTAGTTTTAACTTGTTCTTGTCCTGGTTCTAAAGGCTAGTCACGAAAGCTTTTCTGGGTTTGACGATCTTCATGATGAATGATGTCAAAAGCTTTGGTCTACTCCCACATGAAGAATTATTTCATCATAGAGTGGTCCTGGATTCTGTGGTTCTGGACCACAGAATCCAGGACCAGCCAAAAGAAAAACAGACAAGCCAAGACATTGATTTAACTGGTCTCTTCCTTTTTATATTTAGGGTCCAGTTTTCAGACTTCTGCGCATATCTTTTGTTTGTCAAAAATACACATTGATAATCTTGTGCATTCTTTTGTATTTTTCAGTTACAAAGTCTTTATTTTTTTAGCATAATTCTGCCATCTTTAATTAGCTAAAATATTTTTTTTTAGCTTATCTGGATTAGTAATTTGTGTGTCTTTTGTTCTCTCCAATTTTTACTTTTATTTTTTTAACTAGATAAAAAAAATGTGGACGAAAAATTTAACTTTCATTGTATGTTTAAAAAAAATTATACTATTATATCTATACTAATCAAAAAAAAAATCTAAATTTACTTTTTTTTTAGCTTTTACCAAATGCCAATATATTTGTACCATATATAAATAAATGGTACAATATATATTAAAAATATCTTTCATTTTGCATTTTTATCATTTCTTTTGAAGTTAAAATTTATTAAATTATTTCTTATATTGTATTAGACCTTCCTCAATATAAAGTTATATCACGTCAAAGTTTCTCATCTCATTTCATCTCAAGTGTATGGGTTTATGTCATCATATTCTATTTTCTGCTTTCATCATATATCACTACTTTCTTTTATCAATCATGCCCAATAGATCCTATGTCAAATTCATCAATGAAAGCATCAAAGTTCTTTGACAAAATTATCTTTAAAAACTTGTGATAGTGTATTACCTCAAATATATATGCATGTAATCTGATAACGAAATATTAGTAAATATGGTAATCAGAATTTTTTTTGAAATGAACAAAAAAATATATATAATCGTCACTTAGGAGCAAATATAAATATAATAGACTAAGAGTTAATCTTCTAGTATCCACATTTCATTGATAAGCCAAGAATCATCTGGCACTTTATCAAAATTTGCATCTATCCTTTGTAGAAATATAAAAAGTTTCTCTTACATGTAACTAATTTATACCTTTTAGGGTAATGACTTTTTAAGATAAAAAAATACTTAAAATATACTTCTACAATTATTTATTTCATACTTTAATGAAGAATCTTTAAGAAAATAAAGTATCTCCTCTCAACCAACATATCTAATATTATCAATAACAAACTAGCCCAGGGATGGTTAAATTTTATGTCTGTAAGAGACACATATTTATAATAAAGATATTAAAGAGTCACAATTAAATTTTTGAAGTATTCTACAAAAGCAAATATTTGATTATAATTTTTTATTAATATGATTTATTAATTATCAAAAAATCAAGAGAACAAAGTTAATAAAATGAAACAAAATTAATAAAAGCTTATTTATTATTCAGATGTGAATGTATCTAATTAACAAGAACTTTAAAATTTGGTATATAATTTTGTTAGCAAAGCATGTAATATTTCCATATGGGGTTAATTCGTCAGTTGTGCTCAATGTTTTGTTTTACAAACCTAATTTTGGAGTATAACTATTCTCAAAAATACATTGTTACAAAAATTGACATTAGTTTACAAGCACCTTCTTTTAAAATGAGGATGCTTAAGGCAATATTTCTTTATTTTTTGAATATAAATAAAAAATAATTACCTGTATTGCTTGATTAAAGTAGCAGAAGTTGATGTTTAAAAGTCAAAGTGAAAGAATATACTTGACGATATTTGGATTAAAACTGTGCGAAGAAAAATCACACCATTCGTAGGTAACATTAACAATAAAACCATCAAAGTCGATGAAGTAAACAATCAAATTTGTGATCACAAAAATAAAGCATAAATAGATCATGCTTATATTATAATTTTATTTTAAAAGTTTCATGAGAGCCACATTTGACCATATAAAAGGTCGCATGTATTCACTAGCCGCAGTTTGGCCACTGAGAAACTAAACAATGGATTTAAAGTGATATTAAGTCATTACATTTGTTCAATCCCTCAAGTTACAAATATATTATAGATTTTTTTTTCTTCTTCAAGTTATAAAAAAGAATTTATCTCACCAACATTAAACATATTGTACAGTGGAGCTATGAACTATGCTGTATCTAACTACATGATTTCAGCTATATGCTATTCAAAGAAAAATGTAAACAAACAAAAATAAATATTATAATTCATAAATTTTATGATGTTTGGCAGATTTTTCCTTCTCTGAGCACCATACATGTATATATCATATTTCTTTGAATAAAAGATGCTCCTAAATTAAGACACAGTAGAATTTCAAGCTTGGAAAATTGGGGAAAAAATTTAAAATGATTTTACTAAAAAATAAAAACATAAGCTCATTAATTTATTGCAAATCTTCTTCAGATATACTTTGACTTTCTACATCTTTACTTTCAGAACTTGAATTCCCATCTTCACTACTCCATCAGGGTATATCATCTTCAGTGCTATTGAAATTGTTAGTTAGCAATGCAACATTTTAAGAGTTTTTTGATAATTTCTTCAGTGATATCTTTCCAAGACTGCAAAACCTTAAAATTAAAATTGCCTTGCGATTCTATACAGAGGATATTAACGATTGTAATACTATGGGAAAAAAAGCTTTGGCAGAAATAAAATGTTAAAATATTCATATTCAACTTGCTGTGATGATAGTTGATGTCACAAACAAATACATTTAATTAACAGTATTAGTTAATTTTTGTAATTTTATTATATATATATTGTTTCCATTATAAAGTGTTTTGTTTTTTTTTAGTTTTCAAAAGAAAAACAAAAAGATTTTAAAATACGGTATGGATATTTTAGTGGTAAATCTTTTTTCTTTTGATTAATAACCTTTTCTAAAATGCAAATTAATAATTTGTCAGATTATTTAACTATATCAGGGGATTTGGCACCATATTGAAATTTAAAAAAAACTGACTTGATATACAATTTTCACAATAACTGCAGTTTTAATAATATTAGAGCAAAATGCTATACATTGACAGAAAATAGAAAAACTAAGAAAAACAATAAGGCTAGGACAAATAGTGATTACCATTAAAAAAGTAAGGGGGAAAAAAGAAATTTCAACATCCGAAAAAATTATTACTTTATTGTTCATAATTTCTAATTTATCATTAATTAAGTTTAAAATTATATCTTCATTGATATCTTTTTATTTCTCACAAAATTTTCATTCAAACCATATATAATACTTCTTACCTGAGATAATCCATAACTTCAGAATTTACAAAAGTAGTAGCATAAGAATTCTTCATTTTTATTTTGTACCCCAAAAGTTAAAAAATCTTAAGGTGTCGATAAGAAAAAGATTCATTCTTATAAAAGATACAAAATAAATCTTTCTGGAAGGTGGATATGCATTTGTAATCATAACAATTGGCTTCTTGTCTATCCAAAACTAGAAATTGAAGGCTACTGTCTGTATCAATGATAAAATGAGGTTTCTCTCTTCATTTTATATTTTTGTGTACCCCAGTGATGTTTATATTTTTTGTGCACACCAATGATGCTATCTTGTTATATTTATTGTCACACAGAGATATAATTTGTTTGCATATAACTCATTTTCTAGGTATAGACTTGCAAATAATGTAATGCAAGATGTGACAAAACTGCTGACTTGACAGTGTGAGTACCAAGGTATAGGCAAGAATCAGGATTTGATTCTTTGCCTGCATACAATTCCATGTGGTGTACATAACCATTGTAGCTATCACCGCACACACCACTTGAAACCTCTTTTTATTGGTTTTAAGAGTATATTTTTGCATGGTACTATGCCCAGTAAATTTAACAACTTCAACCTTTCTGTACATCTGATAATCAGTCTTAAAATTTACATTGTACTGCCCTATAATATCTTAATTTTATATATGTAAATCATTACTTGTTATACAAATGCAGACATGCAAGTACAAACACATTAATACAAGTATAAACACACTAATAAATTATTAAACCTTTTGAGTATCATTATGTCTACAAAATAAGGTTGCTTCAAATTTGGAACAGAATCCCAAAATTACATTGTACATAAATCACTATTTTCATTATATTTGAATTTGAAAACAAGTATAATTTATATACTACACAGACACACTAATACAAACACAAACTCATTAATAAATTATACATTTATCAAATAATAATAAAAAATTCAAATAATATTCAAATAATTAAAAAATTAAAATTGAATAATTATCTATATTATGCTTATTTTCAAATGAAGGTCTTGAAATTGCCAATAAAAAAATTGTGCCTTTGTCTTCTTCATGCAATCTAGTAAATTGAGCAGGAAAAAAAGAATTAAATGAACTTATTAATAAAAATGTTGAATTGAAATTTTGTCAAATTTTAACATGCCATATGCCATTTTAAAAAGGAACTCGAGCTGCAGATAAGGATGGTTTTCTATATATCTAGTCCTTTGGGTTTTCCTGCAATTTTAAAAAAAAGACAAAAGAAAATTTAATTTCAATGAATCAGCAATAGCAATGTTAAAATTTGCAAAATTTAAGTAAATAAAAGTTTTTTAAAAAAATAATTTCTATTTATAATTGATGAAAATAATTTTTAACAGCAAACATAAAACATATGTTGTCCATCCAATTATTTATTGCAGCAAAATGTTATAATTTATTTGTCAATTTGCTTTTATGTAAAAGTAAATTTGTCTATTAAAATCTGAATTATTCTTCTAAAATAATTAATATTTTTACAAATAATATCTGAAAAAAAAATTTAAAATGTGTAAAAAAAGATTCCAAAACATACATGTTCACTTTGAAAATCAAACAAAGATATTGGAACTGTCAAAATCATTGACAAGCTCTCTCTCTCTCTCTCTCTCTTGTGTAGAGAATAAGAAACAACCAATCAGCACCTTTAAAGGCAAGTTCTTATCTCATTATTATAACTTTAAATGTAAATCGTATTGATTTATTAGTGGAAAATTTTTTTAAAGGTTATTCAGTACTGGTTTGTTGATAAATGATAAAATCGCCAAAGTAATGTTAAAAGATTCTTATATATATATTTTCACTTTGAATATCAAAATGAAGATATTAGAACTGCCAAAATAATTGACAGGTGTAGAGAACAAGAAACAAACAATCAGCACCTTAGAAGACAGGTTCTTATTTTATTGTTATAACTTTATTAATGATGTATTAGTTTTAAAAAATTCTAAAGGTTATTCAATACAATTTTCTTGGTAAAATAATGGTAAATCATCAAAATAACTTTAAAAGTGGTGGTTAGAGAGAGAGAGAGTTAAAGATATTTATGAAATTAATCCAAAAAATATTGACATTTAATGTTAAACCTTTTTTTCTTTTGATTAAAAAAGATTTAATGTGCTTTTCTACACAAGAATATCAATTATCATGATCTTAATAGTATGCACATATATTGCGTAAAGCAAAGATCTATAGAAATAAGATGTTAAAAATATTGGGTTCAAATTTAAGATGCACCCATCTTTTGCAGGTCCAAAATTTGAAAAAAAAAGCATCTTATATTCCAAGTAATGGTATTAATAAAATTTCTTCAGTTTATGTTAAAGATATATTTTTATTCTTTATTTATTATTATTTTTGAATTTGATGTACATTATTTTGCATAATAAAATATTTTCGAAGAGTAATATTAAAAGTTTTCCAAAATTTTTGAACGTACTTACAAAGTTAATATTTATTTAAAAACTTTAAAATAATTCAGAAAGATCGAAGTTTATTGATAAAGGGACTAGTCTATTATAAAGAATAATATTTCTATAGTATAATTTTCACTACATCACACTCCTCCAAAGTAGTGTCTGGTTCCTATCCACTTTTAATACCTTGTGGAGAAATGTAATCACAAATATATGACCAAAGACATGAAAAAGATCTATGCATTCCCAAGATGCATATTTCATCATGAACCAGCATTCATCAGTTGGCTCAGACTACAATATCTTATACACCTTTATCGTTGTTCAGTATATATATAGACAACAAATTACTACAATTTATTTAATAAGTGTCAAATGTGCTTCTTTCACAACATTGACACAAATAACTAATAAAAATTTATTTCTAGTCCATTATGTTTCTATAAGAGAATGAAGTTTTTGAGAAAAAAAAGAATATCACCAAGAGCATATTTAATAGTAAGGAAAGCTAAACATTTCCTATTTACTTTATTTTAAAAATAACAAAATATGATAGTAGTTAGTTTTTTTTCTTTATTCTTATTGCTTCAGTAAATGCATGTGTGCATACACTCATTACAGTAAATATCCCCTCAATTCATTATTAATAATTATATTACTAATTTTTAAAATTTTGTTATACTAAAATCTTAATTTATATATCCTTACTATATAATATAAAAAAGAATCTGTGATATATATATATTGTGCCCTTTTATATGGGTCACCATTTAAGTTTTGTGCTAATCTAGTAGAAAATTTTAAATTTAAGAAGTATTTTAAAAAATGTGATGTTGACTTTGCTTGTGGTAATGTTACCATAAGTTTAATTAAAGCAATCTATGAGTATTTGATATGTGAATTGTGTTGGTATTGAGAAGATATTTAAAATGATGATGATTATGATGTAATACTGCATTAATAAATTTAATAACAAATGTTTGAAGCTAAAGTATTTAAAAGACAAGTTAAAATTAGACAAAGATATTTATTTAATTTGAAATGTATGTTAAAATTGAATAGAAATATTTTAAATTATAAGTATTTAAATTGAGATTAATATTTGATTTTAATCATATCAAATAATTATTTTAAAATCTGTTATAATATCTTATTTATTTAAATAAATATTTATTTTAAAAAAGCAATTGTTAGTTTATTTTTAGACGACGGCAAGCGTTTCTTTTATTGTAAAAAGAACAGATGTTTGTTAAATTTACACAACACGCGTGGAAGTTGTCTAATAAAGTTGCATAACTATTTTAAAAAATCATGTTGTGAAATTTATAAATAATACGTGAGTTATCACGAGATAAAAATAAAGATATTAATGTAAAATATTAAATCTGATTTTTAAAAAATATTGTCTTAAAAATATAACGTATTTAAAAAGATTTGATTTATTTTAAATGATCTTATAAGGGTTAAAATTTAAACTAAGTAAGAGAATATTTCAAAAGAATGTTTAATAGGTTTAAATAAACGATAAAGATTATTTTAAAAAATGTAATAATATTAAATATTAAATAAGTCATTATTTTATTTTTAATAGTGTGTTGATAAATATGTAAATAAGCAAAGTTTGATTGTTTAAACGTACCAATCAGATGAGGAGTCTCTTCCACTATAAAAGCTGGATTCAATTGTTGAGGGGGCTCTCTGTAATTAATTTTCTAAGTTAAACGTGCTATTGAGAAAATAGCCAAGTAAATTTATAAACGCTCTTAAAATCAATTTTAAAATCATAAGAGTGTTATTGTATAATTTTATAAAAGTTTAAATAATGAATATGCAGTAGATATTTTAATATTCCCTATTGATTTTCTCAATATCGAAACTCAATTTACGTACAAATAATCATGGAAACATCACATATCGGAGAAATATATCAGAAACTTTATGCTAGAGAAATAATAGACGCTGGATTAGTACATAAAACTACGAGATGGAGAAAAGTAGTATTTTGGACTATAAATAGTTTTAAAAGTTTAAATTACTATTGTCTATTATAAATAGATATTTAAAAGAAATATGAATACTTCTATAGAAAGAAAGTATTTTTGTAGATTTTAAAAGATTAAAATGTATATCTTAAGTAAAGATATAAGAAGTAGTAATTTTAATAAATACTTGCCTTGTTAAGTCTTTGTGCTTAAAAGACTAAATATTGACAATTTGAAAAGGCAAATAGATTATAAATATGATTATTTAAAATCGTAATATAATAAAATTATTATTATTGAAGTAGTCTAAAACGCTGGACGTTATAGATGGAGAAATTAATTCTTACCTGAATATGTTATTTATAAATGCGCAAGTAATACGTGGACGTCCAAACCAGGCCAAACCAAATCAGGCCAAACTAAGTTAATGAAAATAATTAAATGAGAATAATTCAACAATTATAAATTAATTTAGAAATATTAACTTTTGAACAATATTTTATGAAGAGCTGGATCCAGAAAGAACTTATAAACTATTTTTTTTTAATTTTATTTTGTTTTCTTGGGGAACTTATTTTTTTGAAAAAAGAACGTTATCATTTTTTATATAAACTTTCAAGAAACACGTGATACAATGGAACAGGAAATAGTGTTCTATTGACTTTGTACGTAGGATATTTGTTAGAACTTTTATGGTAGAACAAAAGTCATCGCTGGAATCCGTAATATAAATTTTTATTTTATTTATTTAACATAAAATTTAAAATATTATTAAACTATTAAAAAGTAGGTTAGGTACATTTATTAAATAGTAACTTAAAAATAATATAATAATGAATTACATCAATTTATTTTTATAATTAATATAACACGGAATATTCTAATGAATGTTTATGAGTGGAGATGTGAATGATTTTTATATTTTATGAAGCTGCAAATTCCGAAGAATATTGGATAGCAGACTGGACATTATTATTGTTATGGTAAAAATATTGTATAATGATTTTTAATGAATTTAATATGTTTTTCTTTAGATCAACTGAATATTATGTTGTTGTAGAATGAATGGATAAATATATTATGAAAACACATACATTATATTGACAACAAACTTTATTAAAATATGCATAAGTTTTAATTTATAATGTCAACATGATACAACATTACGTAAGAAGCTTAGAAATAATTATATGATTCTTTCGTAAATAATTTTGATATTTTATTTATGTTTAGTATTGAAATGATGTTTATTATCTATCTTAATAATTATTTTATTTTTGCAATTTAGAAAAGGATTTTAAAAGTCTATATTTTTGATTTTGTTTTATTAAATAAGTTAAGTTACGTTTTAGGTAGAAGCTTATATTTGGATTGAAGTTTATTAAGTATAAACGATGTAGTATAGGTAATTTGGATGATGAATATTTTATTTAAAGTTGATGTTTATTTTCCGGGAATTTTAGATAAATGTAGAATATGTTTTATAGATAGAAATTTATTAGAAAGGATTAAAAGAACACATTAAGTAAAGCAATGATTTTTACACAGAAAAGAATCATAGAATTTATCTAAGATAATGCTTTATGAATTTAGAATTGATAAATGATTTAAATAATAATATTTGAACAATAGAGATATATAATGCATATTTGATAAAACATATAACAGGAATTACATTAAGTAAAGTATAAGTACAGTCAATTATTTGTTTTTACATTACAAAGATACATTAATTTTATAAAGCTATTAAGCAATGCTAATAATAAAGTAAATATATGATAATACATTATAAATGGTAGTACTAAATTAATGTAGCTATTTAATTAGTAGAGCTTCATTGTTTACACATGCTACATAAATAATTTTGACATATATTATTATTTGTAATGGAAGTTTATTAACATTTATTTTAAATCTAAGTTTTGAAAACATACTATGATATTATTAGTATAGTAATTGAAGAGTGTATAATTGCTTATTAAGCACATGAATTAGTAACAGTATAAACTTCTTGTATTTGTAATTTCTTATTTATTTTATTTATTTTCTTAAGTTCTAAAACTGTAAATAGTGTAAATAAATTTTATTTGAAGTTATTGTAAATAAATTTGTTAATTTGTTTTAAAAGTGTGTCGAGTTTCATTATTTTTACCACAGCATTTTGACATCAGATGATTTGAAATAAACATAATATTTGCACAAAATTGAATTTGTTATTATTATTTAGAAATGAATACAATATTTGCTTAACATTATTTTATAAGAATTGATTGACATGAACATAAAATATTGCAATGGTCATAAGATGATTATAATGCACATTATAAGAATACAATATTGTTTATTGCCACAGATTATTAAGTATAAGATTTTGATCTATTTTAAAATGAAGATACCATATGAAATAAAAGATATACACATGATTGTTTATTTGTTTAATGATTGATTATATAATAGAAATATATAAGATTAAGTTATACTTTAAAATTAGTATTATTATTCATTATTATTTAAATAAGTTAGGTGTATTTAAGTTTGATATAAAATCCCACATCATACTTATTTACATGAGTTATTATTATTTTAAAACTGAGAGGAACCTGAGATTATTTAATTATATTTTAAGTTAAAAGTTAGGAACTATTTTAGTATTATTGAAGATAATTTATTTCATTTAAAAGTCATAAGAATGTTATAGATGTAGTGGTAGGATGATAAGGTAGTGGTAGTATTCTTATGCCATTGAGACAGTATCTTGGAAGATATTGACTCAGTGTAAATCTGCTTATTACTTTGTAACTTTACTTCACAGTCTCATAATTTTATTAAATACTTATTTAATTAGTATAATCTAGAACTATATTGATTTTGATGATTGATAATAAATTTAATTAAGATATGATAATATAAAAGTATATTAAAGATAGATATGCAAATTTTAATTAAGCATAATAATGTAACTGAGCTAGTTGTATTTTTAAACTATTTTATATATCAAGAAGTAAGGGTACAATATATATATGCATGTTGAAAAGAGCTGTACACTTGCAGTTCAATATACAATACATATTCTATTCTAATCAATGTTTATCAATAAAACATGAGTTATTATATGCTATATACATTTGAACTTGAGGGGAGTGTCAAAAGTATAAGCTTAATGTGACCCAATTTGGGCACCAAATTATATAATTGGAGGGATAAACAGTAAAAATTAGAAGCTTATGCCACAAGTTGGCAAATCTGTAAATCAAATCATTTATTTTTAGATATTATAAATTGAATCCTTTTCAAATGATTATGCAGTGCACCAGTCTAAATAAGTTTTCCATTTATCAAAGTAGTCCTGAAACTATTGCAAAATGATGTCTTTTAATGCTTCCATTGTTTTTTTCTTCACTTTCAAATCCACAAACTTTTCAGGCATTTTTTTTATTCAGGAAAATAAAAAGTTTCATAAAGCAAAATCAGATGAATATGGCTGATGGATAAGATAAGCTGGGTCATGTAGTTTTTAATTAATTGTATCACACTCAAGGATTTGTTGTGGTAAAGCTTGACTTTGCAACAAATTGGGACATTTATTTTACTGCCCCATGTAAACATTTCAGAATTAATAGATAAAACATCTGGTCATTACGAATAAATTTTGAGTGAACAATGCCACTTGCATCCAAAAAAAAAAAAAAAATAGCATCAATGCTTTTTTGGGATGTGGTAAAGTTTAACATTTCATTAAACCATACCACAACTTCTCTTGATTACGAAGGTTGGCAGACTAATGCAAGTGGCAGAAGTATGTACCAGAAGAAACTCACTCTCCAGAGAATGATTGTGGTTATTTTTGGATGTACTCTCATATCCTAACTTGTTAACCATTTCTAGTATATAAACATAATGCAAATTAGGATATTTACCTAGTACATGCCCCTGCTACATCTTACTCTCATTATATTGATCATTATGGAAGCACATCGGAACTAAATTGTAAGATATTTTGATTATAACAATAAAAATTGGTAATAATTAAAAAATAGATGATGAAATTACATTATTAATCCATCATAATATCTGGTACTTATAGCCATTTATTAAAGTAAAATAAATGAATAAATGAGAATAAGGACCACCATGTAAAAAATATCAATATAACTTTATTACAAAACGTACGTACGTGAATGAAATAAAATACAAAATTATCAAAAATGGAAATAATGAAATGTATGTGAATGAAATAAAATACAAAATTATCAAAAATGGAAATAATGAAATCCAATATGTTGTCTTTCATATAAATTATAATAAATAATAAAAATCATATACAATAGCTAATATAAATATATATTAATCATACATCAAAGCCTTTTTGGCACATGGTTTCAACATTTGAAAGGGGCATTAAACTTGTGTGATTAAACATGTATTTATATTAGCTGTTGTGTATGATTTTTATTATTTGTTATAATACAAAATTAATGATTAACAAATAAATGAAAAAAACAATAACAAATAGTTAAATAAATAAATGCTTGATGTCATCAATACTCTAAACTCTTATTTTATCGATCTTCAAATTTTTTATTTATATTTTCTTCATCTAGTAATTTCTCTATCTTTTTGAAAAATAAGATTAAATATATTGAAAATTATTTATCTGAGCAGTGACATAAATCTATATACCACTACACAAATTTATACCCATTCGTATGACAGATTTAAAATATTTGTAAACAATATTACATATCATTTTGTCAATACATTCCAATTATTGTCATCATATATATATATATCTGTTTATCATCTATAACCTATGTTGGTTCATCAAATATTTTACTTATAAATTTGAGTCGAAATTTTATATGAATATTTTAAACTAATATCAATAATTATAATATTTCTTATTAATTATATGGGATGAATATATCTCTCAAATATTCTAAAAAACTTTTCCCTTGACTTACTATTTTATTTTACTTTTTATTTTGTTTTTAAGTAAAGTGTTTTTATATATATATATATATTATATTGTACTTAACATATAAAATAAATATTTCTACCTTCATTACCAACATTATTGTGGTTAGTACATATCACAATCATTGTAAAAGTAAAATATTTGTTTTTCCAGTTTACATAGCATATATAATAATACATTTATTTTACTTACATATAAAATGCTGAGATCTTGATTCTCTGTTATCAAATTTAATATAAACCTAGATGTATCTTCTTTAATGATTATCAAGTAAATAAATCATAAGGCCATGACAAGCAAATACGTCTTTACTAATGTAAAAAAGTATCTGCCCAGTGACATAAAATAAAGTTTCTTTTACTCGAGCAATAATATTACTCTATTATCTCATTCTTGATATATTTATGTTCAATTTCTATATATTAAATATATATTTCAAAAATTGATGTTTATAAGAGAATATTTTTCTTACCCATTTATTTAGACTTATTTTAAAGACCATAAAAATACACAAATATAAAACCATTTAATGTGTATGCTTGCTTGTATTTTATCTAAAAGTTACATATGTAGGCAAATATATATATAAAATTAATTAAAACCTTTTTTTTCCCCCAATATTTTTTAAAATATTTTTCTTAGAAGCAAAATTTAAAAAAAAAAAAAATAGTTATTAAAAAAATTGAATGCTATTAAATGCTATCCTCTGAATTTACTTTTCCAATAATAATATTTTGTTATAAATCAATAAAACAATAAAAGTAAAATTATTATTTATATCACTTTGTTTTTTAAAAAATTGTACTATTAAGAATTGCTTTAGTTCATTTATCTGTAATCTCATGTCTTCTTTGTTTAAGCTCTTTGGGATCCAACAGCCATGCTTTTAATGACATTGTTTTTTTTCTTTTGATTAAAATAGTTGTTACTTGGAATAGTCTTCATAATATTTGTGCCACTACAAATTGACACTCTTTCTACAATTTTTTGAAGATTACGATGACCAGTATGAGTAAAGGGGTATTAAATTACTTAGAAAAAGTTCAAAGGGAAGTAGAAAGACATGCATTGGATGCAGATGTATGGACAGCAAGGGGGGCAATTCAAGAAGAAATGGGATGGTCAAGTTTTCATATGAGAGATGCAAAAAGTAAAATGAAAATGTTTGGTAGATTGCAGTTTATAGATAATAAAAGAATAGTCAAAATAGTATTTAATTGGGTTGTGAGTAAAGAGCAGGTAACAAGATGGGTGAGAAAAGTAATGCGGTATGCAAAAGATTAGGATAAAAAATTTATATCAGTATATTTGTACAAAAGATGGGATGATTGTGTTAGGAGGATTGTTGAGTGTTATAGTGGTAAGGAATGGGATAAAAGAATAGATTTATTAATAAAGAATAGGGAGTTAGAGAGATGAAGAACTAGTATGGAAAGTAAAAAGAGTTTAAATATATATAGAAATAAACAGAATATTAGGTGCGAGATAATATATGATAATAGTAAGGAAAGTAACGGGATCTTTAGCAACAAGAGAATATACATGTAAGTGGAAAAATATGGATGATTTAGTCTGTAAATTATGTAAGGAAGGAATAGAAAATATTAGGCATATGTTAATTGAATGTAAATGCTTGAAAACAGAAAGGGCACATATAATGAAGTTATGGAAGAATAAATATGAAAAAAGTGATTATACAGAAAGTGGATTATTGTTTTTTATGCTGGGTTTGGGAAAAGATAAGGGGGATTTAGATATAAAGGCCATAGAGTTGACAAAGATTATGTTGTGGAAATGGGATGGAGCAGAATATGGGAAAACTTAGACTGGGGAATGGAAAATAAAGTGGCTAACAGGTTTTTCTGGGCATAATTGTTGAGAAATTCTTGACTCCATTTAAGGAGAAGCTACAGTACATCACATCACATCGAAGAAGGTAATTCAAGGAGAAATGGTATGGTCAAGTTTTCATATGAGAGATGCAAAAAGTAAAATGAAAATGTTTGGTAGATTGCAATTTATGGATAATAAAACAATAGCCAAAATAATATTTAATTGGGTTATGAGTAAAGGGCAGGTAACAAGATGGGTGAGAAAGGTAATGTGGTATGCAAAAGATTTGGATAAAGAATTTATATCAGTATATTTGTACAAAAGATGGGATGATTGTGTTAAGAGGATTGTTGAGTGTTATAGTAATAAGGAATGGGATAAAAGAATAGATTTATTAATAAAGAATGGAGAGTTAGAGAGATGGAGAAATAGTATGGAGAGTAAAAAGAGTTTAAAAATATATATATAGAAATAAACTGAATATAAGGTGCAAGTTAATATATGATAATAGTAAGGAAAGTAGTTTATTGTTTAAGGCTCGAATGGGATCCTTAGCAACAAGAGAATATACATGTAAATGAAAAAATATGGGTGATTTATTTTGTAAATTACGTAAGGAAGGAATAGAAAATATTAGGCATTTGTTAATTGAATGTAAATGCTTGAAAACAGAAAGGTTACATATAATGAAGTTATGGAAGAATAAATATGAAAAAAGTGATTATACAGAAAGTGAATTATTGGTTTTTATGCTGGGTTTGGGAAAAGATAAAGGGAATTTAGATATAAAGACCATAGAGTTGACAAAGATTATGTTGTGGAAATGGGATGGAAGAGAATATGGGAAAACTTAGAGTGGGGAATGGAAAATTAAGTGACTAACAGGTTTATCTGGGCATAATTGCTGAGATATTCTTGACTTAGTTTAAGGAGAAGCCACAGTACATCACATCATATCACATCAATCTTTAGCAACACAGGAATATGCACATAAATGGAAAATGTGGGTGATTTTGTCTGCAAGTTGTGTAAGGAAGGCATAGAAAATATTAGGCATCTATTAATTGAATGTAAATGCTTGCAAATAGAAAGGATATAAATAATGAAGTTGCAGGGAAATAAATATAAACAAAGTGATTATATAGAAGGTAGGTTTTTGTTTTTTATGCTGGGTTTGGGAAAAGATAAGGGGGATTTAGATATAAAGGCCATGGAGTTGACAAAGATTATGTTGTGGAAATGGTGGAGTAGGGTAAAGAAGAATATGGGGAAAACTTAAGATTGAGGAATGGAAAGGGAAGGTAAAATGGCTAACAGATTTCCCTGGGCATGGTAGCTGAGAGATTCCTGACTCTGAAAAAGGAGAAGCCACAGTGTGTCTCATCTAATTTCATCTCACTAGATTACAAAGCACCTTCAATGATTGTAGTGATAATTTATTTACATACAAGGTCACCTAATATATTTTAAAGTGCAATCTTACATGGACTAGCCTAATTATATTTTTATGAAACCAAATGGACACCTAATTATTAAACTAATAAGATAGATTAAAACACAGAGGCACTTAAGTAAAGTTTAAATGTTTATTATATTCTTTTCTCTTGTTAATAGTTTTCTTAATTACCTTTTTTTGGGGGCCTTCCAACTAACTCGGATAAGAAATTTAAGAAGAAAGACGAAAATATTTTTGCCATTCCTTTTCGCTTTTAATAAATATGAACCCTTATTAACCATTTAATATCTTTCCTGAGGGAACATGCGTTGGACAAGACCTATGAGAGACAGTAATCCAGGTTTATTCTGGATGTCCAAATAGATATGACTGAATGTTGACTTACTATAAAATGAGAGTATCTTGCCACAAATGCTCCATTTCATGATTAATAATTATATTTAAACCTTTCAGGGATGGTGCAAGAGTCTGCTGTTTTCTTGCCATCATCAAACATCCCTATTTCAAAAACTCCAGATTCCAACATAAGGATCCTATGTTTACTTATTGTGAAACTTTTCCTTTTACCTCCCTCCATTTTCCCTGTTTGACTTTCTAGATTGAGCAGTTAACATTCATTTTTGAACTTAAAACCATACATATTTTGAATATAATAAATGAAGGAAAATTATACATAAAAAAACAATTTTGATTAATAAAAAGCTAATAAAGTAAAAGCTTACCCCTCATAATCCTTCTTAAAACCCACCTCTACTGTTGAAACTTTTTATATATTTAAGTTAATGGAGTCTATTGCCCTATTATACCAATCCAAAGAAAAGTTCTTTAATAAAAGTTCATAATTACCCCGATCGATCAGTGGCTCCATATCTCCAAAACCTTTTACAGCAGTGCTGCAAGCAGTATTTTGTGGATTAAAATGGGAAGCTAAAGGAATAAAAGTAAATAGAGATTATTTAAGTCATTTCGATTTTGGAGATGATATAGCTGGTTTTACAAGTAATGCATCAGAGCTTTAGGAAATATTGCAGGAGTTATCAGGGCTTAAGGTAAATCTTAAAAAGAGTAAAGTAATGTTCAATGGATTTTCTCAAAGATGAAAATAAAGATTGATTATGATGAATTAGAAGTTAACAGCTACAAATACCTTGGTCAGATTATTAATACAGATGGAAAAATGATGGATGAAATTAATTATAGAATTAAACTTGGTTGGGGTGTTTCTGGTAGAAATAACTTGATACTAAAATGAAATATGCCTATGTGTTTGAAAAGGAAAGTTTTTAATAAATGTGTTTTACCAGTTCTTACTTATGGATCTGAGACTTGGACACGTAATAACAGAGCAATACAGAGACTTCAGACCACTCAAAGAAATATGGAGAGATACATGTTGGGAGTAACAAAAAGAGATCGAAAACGCAATATATGGGTAAGAGAACAAATATGTGTTACTGACCTCATTGAAAAAATTAAAAGACTGAAGTGGAGTTGGGCTGGACATATTGCTAGAAGAGATGATAATAGATGGACAATTGAAATTCTTAAACCGGAGTCCAAGAGATTGTAAAAGACCAAGAAAGAGACCACATATGAGATGGATGGTTGAAATAAGAAAGTGTGCAGGGGTGATGTGGAGAAGAGAAGTTAAAGATCGGAGATGAATTGAACTTGGAGAGACCTTCATCCTGCAGTTGATTATTAATGGTTGTTGATGATGATGATACCATATTAAAAAGGAAATCACAGAGAATGGTGATATTGCAACATGCTTAGTCCATTTGGTTTTTCTACAATTTTAAAATGAAAAAAAAAAGAAATTTTAATTTTAAAAGAATGAGCAGCAGCAGTATAACTTCTGCAAAATACATAATTATATCAAATTTGTTGGAAATCTATTTTTGAACCTAATATTCCTATCAAGTCTGTTGTTTTTGAAATAAAAATTGGATTCCATGCTAAAAAGTGTTTATTTACATACATAATTGCACATATAATGTAAAATTGCATTTATTGAATTCTCTAGAACATTATTTACTTACTGTCAAAACTCTCCACAGTCCTGATTAAAATTCTTGTTTAAATTCACTTCAAAATATTGTTTCTTTAAAGCAATTCCTCCTCATCAAATTTAATTAAACTTTTATCTTTTACATGTCCTTTGTAATAAATATTCAGAGGATATATTATTCTGTACATATTTTACATCATTATTTCTATGTGTTTTCTGTAAACAGTCAATTGGCCATAAACTGTTAGTATGCAAATATGTTAAAAATTTAAATTATGCATTTGCAATTTTTCATATTCTCAGAACAATTTACTCTTATATATTTGAAAAGTAAAGATGTTTTTTTTTAAAAAAAATATCCAAAATTGATTTAATAAAACACATACCTCCCTTAAATTTTTTCCTAGAACTGTCATGGGTAAGACTTGGCATTCAGTTACTTTATGAGCAGTGTAATTATATAAACCATTTAAAAAAAGTTATAATTTTTTTGATGATGTAATTTTTGATTAATGCACTGTGACTTTCGTATGATATTTATTAATGAATAATAATTGCAATCTTATATGTAATCAATATTAATAAAAATTATTAAAATGTTTATAATTGTAAATATTATTGATTATAAAGATTTTTTTTCCCTCTCATAAAATAACTTGATAATATATATTAATTTTGATGTATTGGAAGAATCTTATATAATTTGTTTTTAATTTACAGAATCATTAATTAGCAAATTTTATTTTCTAATGCACATTTTTTGATTTTCAAATCTTTGTTAATTTCAAAAATGTGCAAATTTTGAATTTTTTTAAAGAATATAATTCTAGATATATATATATTTAATTTGATCCATAGACAATCAATACATATATAAACAATTCTACTTTGATTTAGATTTCTTTTTTTAAATAACATCTGTTCTGCATTTACTGGAAATACATTATAAAGGAATTGTCATAATAATTCACTAAATCTGACTTGTTAATATATGTTTGTATATTAGTTTATTATGATATCTATTTGTATTTAGTAAAAAAACATTTTACATTTTTTAAATTATTTTAATTAAATAAAATAAAATAATTTAAGTTTATTGATGTTATACCAACTCTGAATATGCTATTCTCTGTTTACATTAATGAATATAATAGAATGTTTAGTTGCTTAGATGTCATGTGATATTTGGCCCCCAGAAAAGACAAATTTTCCAGGAACTTTTAGTTCTTGTTTTTGTGACTACCACTGCATTAAATTATACAAGACTCAATCTGATTCAGCATACACTTTTAGGAATAAATATTCTATTTTATTCTATTACAGAACTATTTATGGTAAGTTTGAATAATCACTTGATCCTAGATTGTTTTTGGCTAATGGCCTTCCTGACTAGTCTAGGAATATGAACTTAAACATTAATACCTAGAGGCAATGATTTATTTGCACTTACAATAGATAGCCCTGGAATTAAGAGAATGAATATTTGCTCTTAAAAACATTTATTTGTATTTTCATATAGATATGAATAAACTAAATATATACAAGAAATACATTTAAAAAAATTCTTTTTAAACCACAGTAGCTACAATACAGTTTCCAAACGTTGACTACTAACGCTATCTCATATCAAATACACCTAAGAAGAATATTTGTTTTATATAAATATTGTCTCAAATTTATTTTTTTTAGTCTAAGCATTATTTACAATATATACTAAAATGTTTATATCAAATTTTAAAAAAAAAAATATGACTATAAAATTGCAAAAATGAAGAAATAAAATTATTTTTGTCCATTAGTTGAAACAAGTTTTACAATATTTGTTTTATAACAACGTGAAAGCTAAAGCCTTCAACAGATACGCCTTAACGTGACAGCCAATAAGATGGAATAATGACATCACATGGACCTCTCAATTCTCAAACACAAGTCAGAACTATAAGAAAAAGATGGACCCATCTTCATCTATGCCTCAGTATTTGTTTTAAAAAATAGCAAAAAAAAGCAGTTACTTGAAAAAGATGGAAAAAATTTTATAACAGTTTATGCTACATAAGATAGGCATAAAGTTTAAACTGTGAGCTAAATTCAAACTAATTTGATTTTTGCAAAATATTTAGAAAAGTAGTGAGAGATAATTTTTTCAATTAAAAAAATATAACATGAAATTATACATTTGAATATTGATAGTGGTATAATATACTGCTTTTAGCCGTTATAACAAATTTTTATGTGTATGCTCATACAAAATCTAATGTTAAACATTACTTATAAATGTGCATATATAAACATATGCAACACAATATATAATACCTCATTAATAAAAACACATTTGGTCAGTTAATAGCCTTTTAAATAAAAATTATAGTGAATAATTTTTAAAATGTTATCAGCCTTATCTTTATTGTATCCTCAGTTCTCACTTGTTTTGTCAGTTTATATAGTTTTAATTCATTTGTTTATCTTATTTAATATGCATTTAAAGTAAGAAGACATTTATGTATCATTCTCAAATCAGCTGTTTTTAGCATGCTTCTCAGCTGATGAGCCCTGTCTTTTTTTTTTTAATCTAGAAACTATACATTCTAAGTTCATTATTTAAATATTAATAATGTTTAATTAAGATTTAACTATTCCAGATGTCATCTTCCTGAGTTGATATAAATGATAGTTTAGAATTAAATTTTGTGATCAGAATCTAACTTTTTAATATTTAAAAAATAAAACCACCTTTAAAATAATTGAATTCAGAGTAAAGATCTTTTCAAAGCTCCTCTTTAGAGGCTCAGAAAGAGATTGTATTACCATCTTGCTAATTATCAAATGGAAAGGATTTTTAGTAGTTTTGGTACTTATGTATTAGACCTGCAACATATGAGACATGCTATGCCTTTTCACATTCATGATAAATGTCTAACTTTGCGATTTGCGATCCCATCTAATAAACCCTGCAATCTCACCTGATTTTGTCCAATAATGTGATAAATTTATACTTTCATTTATTGTCCAGATTTCATTTGAACAAGTTCTTCTCAAAGTGTATTTTACTTTAGTGCTGATTTATTTTTCCATTTTCTGATTAATACTACAATTTTTTTAAACACTACAAATGATGAACATTTGGAGTTTACTCACTATTGAGATCAATGTGGTCGCATATATTCACACTTCAGACAAGCAATGGCATTTAACATTCGAGGTTGTAATAATAAAATAGGCCTTCATAAGGGAACATAGTTGGAGGGTTCCAGAATTCCATTTTTGATTGTGATCCAATTTATTTACATCTGTGCTTGCAAATTAATATTCATAGAATGGGCAAAAACAGAGTTGGTTTAGCAGAGAAAAACATAAAATTGGAGATCCTAACAAAATCATTGAAATTGACAATAGCTTTTTGTACAAAAATAAAAAAAAACAAATTGTACAAATTTTTTTCTGGAACAGTGGCTGTTTGATGGTTTGTGCAGGGAGACCGACAAATGTTTCATCATAAGAATTCATGGTAGAACAATAGTAACTCTGATGGAAGTCATCAAACAAAATGTGAAAGAGGAATCAACAATTTATTCAGACTGTTGGAAAGCCTATAAAGCTGTTGAATTATGAGCTGCTGGTTATTGACCATTTTTATGTGTATCACATTTTGAGTAAGTCTCCATTTTGAAAAAAAAAAAAATTTATCTTCCATTTTGATACAAAATTTTATTCACTTAAAATAAAGTAGAATAGACAAATGATTGTGTCATCATTGTGATAATTCCTGTTATATATTACATGGTAAGTATGTTTTCATTTTAAGCATTTTGTAATTTCATGCCAGATATAGACATAGTAATACTTTAGTTTTATTTATTTTTTGCTAATTTTGCTTTAAATGATTGTTTTGTAATTTTATGACAGGCTTAAATATCCTTATTTAAAGTAACATTTGGGAATTGCATAACATCATTTCATATTTAATGTTTTTTGTGTGAAATTTATATTTTTAGTATTGTTAAAAATGTACTTTTTCAGATTTAATCTAGTGCAATTAGTGTAATGTATTAGAGCTGCTAGACCTTTTCACATGCATATTCAGATTGCCAATAACTTTGTAAATCTGGTCTGCTTTGATGAATTTATCATTTTAAGTTTGTATAAGTTTCAGTGTACACATTATTTGGTCAACTCACAAGGTTAGAAAGTTATCAGTGGATTGATATGAATGTGAAAGGTGTAGCAAGTTTAATATGTGAGTACTGTAGTTTACTATCCTAGAGGTAGCTAGATATTCATTGACCAGTAAAATTGAATAACTATCTGGGTTGGCTTAACTGAAAGAAAAATTATAAGCAATTTGGAACCTGAAAAAATTTCCAAGGTCTAATTGACTTGAATTTGAGCACAGGCAATGGACATGACAGTTTGATGTGCAAATGTTAAACTATTATATATAAAACCCTTGATTGTTTAAGGCTCATTACTATACTAAATAACAATTTTATATATTAATTATTATATCTGATTCTTATTGAGTGTTTCTATATTTTTTAATGGTTTATTTTCATGTATCTTAGTTGCCTGATAATTCTTAACTGAAATATCAATGAGTTTTTTAAAAGCAGAATGGTGTGAATAAACTTTTTTAAAAATAAATATTTACAATCATAACAAACCAAAACTAAATTGTAATCCTTACATCCAGGAAGTTGCAAAGATGCCAGCTAAGGCAGTGGTTAATGCCACAAAAGGGAGAGTGCTAAAAATCTATTGACTGTGGATTCAGGCTGTCATTTGATAATGACATTTTATTTAAGTATTTACCATTTCATATTATTTTCAAGTGAAGGAATATTACATGAATTGGAAGAAGTGTCTAATATTAAATGGGTCATTTTTGGACTTTCTATAGTCAGAAGAAGGAATGAAGAGGCAATTTTTTTTTTTAAATTGGACATGTACTTTACTATAAAGTTACAAAGAAATCAAGTCATATGTCACATGACCTAATTTAACAAGCTTGTATTACAAATGTTATATATAGAGCTTGCAAATAAGCTCTTAACAAGCTTTGCAGAATATCCCCAACCCCAGACCGGTTTCTGATACTGGCTTCGTCAGTGAGATGCTAGGATATTCAAGCATTAGATTAAAAATACCAGGACAAGCCCAGCACTTTATCTAATGGTTAACTATTAAGTAGAAAATCTGAAAATTTCAGATATTTATATGTTTTCCAATCCAGTTATCTAACTTAAATAGCCATATGGGATTGAACCAATTTAAGTTAGATAGCTGGATTGGAAGACATATAAATGTCTGAAAATTTCAGATTTTCTATAACTATCCATTAGATAAAGTGCTGGGCTTGTCCTGGTATTTTAATCTAATGCTTGAATATCCTAGCATCTCACTGATGAAGCCAGTAGGAGAAAATGGTCTGGGGTTGGGGATATTCTGCAAAGGTTGTTAAGAGCTTATTCGTGAGCTCTATATATAACATTTGTAATACAAGCTTGTTAAATTAGGTCATGTGACATATGACTTGATTTCTTTGTAATTTTATTTTTTCCTATTAAGGCTTTGGCAATTTTATATTGCTAAAGTTATTAATATGTGGTGTATCTGAACTTGGTTCAATCCATATGACTATTTAAGTTAGATAGCTGGATTGGAAGACATATAAATGTCTGAAAATTTCAGATTTTCTACTTAATAGTTATCCATTAGATAAAGTGTTGGGCTTGTCCTGGTATTTTTAATCTAATGCTTGAATATCCTAGCACCTCACTGACGAAGCCAGTAGCAGAAACCAGTTGGGTTGGGGATATTCTGAAAAACTTGTTAAGAGCTTATTTGCAAGCTCTATATTTAACATTTACTATAAAGATATGCATATTGAAAACACAAATGGAGTGGTATTCATTATAAATAAAAAGTGAAAGAACAACATTTTGAAGATTAATGGCGAATCAGCAAAATGGCAAGATTAGTTATTCAATTTAACAAAAGATAGCAGATGCAGATAATTTAAGTATATGCTCCAACAAATTCTTATTGTTATGATCATAGAAATAAAGGATTTTTATATGGATGTACAAAATGCTTTTAATTAGACCATGGATATACAAAATGCTTTTAATTAGATGAAACAACATGTTAAAATTGTCATGGGAGACTTTAATATGAATTGTAAATGATTAAAACTGATTATACTGTAGTATTTGGTTATGATGATATATTTGTAGAAAAAGAAAAACAATAAATTATGAATTCTTTCTTTGAGAAAAATGGAAATGGACATAATGAAGCAGCAGAACTGGGTTATATTTTGACTAATATATATATTTCAATATTATATTTTTAATAAATTCAGCACAGGAAGTGATAATCAATTGGCAAAATGTAGCTAATGCAAAATTAGACAGACAAAAATTATTAAATAAAACATTATTCACAGTTGATATTCCTAACATTCAGAAACATTTCAATGAATTTAAATTAGAATTTACAAATTGTTTTTTAAGATATTAACAGATTTTGAAGATGAATCAGATTTGAATGAAATCAACAGGAAGATAACTGATATACTATTAATTCCTTCAACAAACTGGGACAAAAAAACTGCAATTTATCGGTAAATTTTCTATTGAAGCAAGAAAATATGTGAAGAAAAGAAGGAATATAAAAATGATTAATTAAAAAGAATTTCAAGAGTTTTGTAAAATGATATGAAAAAGAGTTGATAATAATAAAAGAAAATGTAATTGTCAATTAGCAAGGAAAGTATCAAAAGTGTAAAACATCTTGTTATTGATAAGAAACTTATTTCTGGAATAAGAAAAAAAAAATAGAACTATTATTAAAAAAAACAGATGACATGATGAAATGTGTGGAAGAGTTCTATAAAAAATTATAAAGTAATAACAAACAAAAAAAAAAGTTATTCTCTATATTTACTACATCTTCTGAATTACCCAGTATTTTAAATGAAGAAGTGAGACATGCAATTAAATTTAGATCCAAGAAATGATTGAATTATAATTGATAAACAAAAACAGATGAAGAAATAAAGTTTGTTGGCAAAATGATATACTAAATGTCTAAATGATAAAAATGTACAGGTACTTGGAAGAATACAGTAATAATATTATTTATGAAAGATGATAAAGAAGATATTAGAAATTACAGACCTATCAGTTTTAATTCTATACAAAAATTTTATCAAACTAATTACAACTCATCTACAGTTAATTTTGGATTTTAAGCAACCAAAAGAATTAGTTGCTTTTAAAAGTAGTCTTAGAACAATGAATCATATCCAAGTATTGAAAGAATTTATAGAAAGGATGAATGAATATGAGTTATCATTATACTTTGGATTGGTAAATTATGAAAAAGCATTTAATTTTATAAGCATTTTTACAGTGATTAAAGTATTGGATTATCAAGATATAGACCCAGGATACTGTTGTATTCTGAAGAATATTTATCAAAATGCAACAGCAATGATTAGATTATATAGTGATGCTAAGAAGATTAATATTGAGAAGAATGTATAAAATGATGATCCCATATCTCCAAAACTTTTTACAGTAGTTTTACAAGAAATATTTTATGGATTAAAATGGGAAGCTAAGGCAATAAAAATAAATGGAAACTATTTAAGTCATCTAAATTTTGGAGATGATTGTAATTGTTTTTGCAAATAGTGCTTCAAGAAATGTTGCAATAATTATTAGGTGAAAATAAGAAAGTAGGATAAAAGATAAATGCTAAAAACATTAATATAATATTCAGTGGATTTTCTTAAAAGAAAATATTGATAATGATGAATTAGAAGTTAACAACTACAAATACTTTGGTTAGATTATTAATATAGATGGAAAAATAATAGATGAAATTAATCATAGAATGAAATAACTTAGTGTTAAAAGGTAATATGTCAATGTGTTGGATAAAAAAGATTTTTAATATATTCTACCAATTTTTACTAATAGATTTGAGATTTGGACAGTCAATAGAAGAGCACTACAGAGACTTCAGAACACTCAACAAAACATGGAGAGATGAATATTAGGAATAAAAAAAGATTGAAAATGTAATATATGGTGGAAAAACAAACTAGGTATTACTGATATCATTTGAAAAATTAAGAGACTGAATTAGAGCTGGACTGAATATATTGCTAGAAGAGATAACAATAGATGGACATTTGGAGCTTTAAACTGAATCCCAAGAGAATGTAAAAGACCTAGAAAACGGCACAAGTGAAATGAATAGATGAAATAAGAAGTTTGCTACTATAATATGTAGAAGAGAAGCTAAAGTTTGAAGAAAGTGGATTAAGATATTGTGCATTGGATTGATAATTGTTTAAAATGATAATGATCTTAACATATTGTTTACTACTTTTAGCTATAGGAGTTTATTTTGGTTTATAACTATATTTCTAAATATTACTCACAATGCATTTTTATCGGACATATTAAATAAATAAATTGTTTGGCAAGCTTATGATTTTTTTTAATTAGAAATAATTTGCATTATTAAGAGACCTGCAACATTTTTTTTTTTAATAGTTTTTTTTTGGGTCAGATTTAGAAAATTTAATTATAATTTGTTTCTCTATTATAAAATGTATCTGTATATTTTTTGTTATTATAATAATATTTATAATAATAATGAAAGATCTAAATGCTGTTATAAATGCTAAATTATATATATTTTTAAAGAGATTAATTCAGAAATCGCCTTATACCTAGATTTATTCACTCCCATTCTCTACTTATTTATAACCAACTTATCCGATTGTGTAATCACTTCCTGGTATACATAAAATGTTGAAATTTAAAAAAAAAAATGGTGTAAAGATCAATATATTCCTAAATTATCATTTGTTTTGTGAATGTGTTTTTACTATATATTATAGCATTTTTTTAAAAATACTTTCATATTTGAGTTCGAAGTGTACTGATTAGCATGCATTTAAATGGGAATACAACTCACGAAAATTTCACTTATACAAATAAAACACTGACTATATATATATATTACAATTCCAGCTGATTCTTCACTAGTGGGTTTTGAAATTGTCATAATAAGAAAAATTGAAGTTCCATTGCTTTCTGCATCTCTTGATTTTCTGATACAAGTCTTATTAATCGTTTATCTGTTATAGAAAGAAAATTTTAGATATCAGTTATTTTTGAATGACTTCTTCTTCTCATTGATTTAGATTAACTATGTAAATTTCCATGATAAAAATGTACTGAATACTATTTTCTTTATAATTATCATCAAGATACTACTGTTATTTTTTAAAAGAAAATATTGAATGTATCAAGTTTATTTTTTAAGTTTTTTTTCTAATACTCAATATACCTTCGTTCTTTTTCTGAAAATAGGTGAATATAGCTAGGCATTGATAGTTTGCAGTTACTTCTCTCTTTTTTAAGACAATATATTATAGCATCTTTATAAGTTACATCATTAGACTTTGATGATGCCATTACACATGTATAATTTCTCTAAGAATTTCATTTTCTACTATAACAAACTTATAATAATCAAACATCTGAGACATGTTTGCATTGAAATTTTTAGATTTCATTGTTCTCAATTATGCAGTAAATCTTGAACACTTAATTCAAAGATTGCAATAAAGCATTCTAAATCAAAATTCTAAATTTAATTCTGAATAAAAGACAAATAGTATTATTTACAAAATATGAGTTCCTGAATTTTTTAAACATTTTTTTTTTTTGATTGAACTTGTCTAATGTTGGTGCAAAAATCCTGTGCATTGGGGATGGGTGGGGATAGTAGAATCTCTAAGATTATTAAACTGATGCATGATGCTATGTCATGTTTAATGTCAAAAAAAAGGAAAATCAGTAGTAATGGAATAAACATTCTACATAACAGATTTTAACCTTATATCCCAGGTAGAGTCACCAGAGACATACAGAAGATGTTATTCATTCAATAAAGCTAACCTGTTCAAAGAAAAAAAAGTACTGAAAATTTTTTAAACAAACTAAAGTGAGCTTATAATTCTTTTTAAAAAAAAATACAAAATGTCAGCATAATTGTAAAATTTTATGCATGCTTTTATAATAATGAAATACAAATTATAAAAAGTTGTATAATTTGTCAAAATATATATTGATGAATAATACAATCTTGCATACAAATTATCATAATTTACTAAAAATTAAAACAAATTAATGAAGAATTGTTTTAAAAAGAAATTGTTAGCAAATTATGACTTCATTATTTTATATTATTTTTTTGATTAAATTATGCAAGTTTGTCTTATTTGGCAATATATTATGTTTTAGTAAATTATGCAAGTTTTTATAGTTTATATTGTATTATTATAAAATTAGTCATTAAATTTTATGAGTATATTCGACACCATGAGAAGTTTTTTCTGATATGCGTCATGCATTGTCTGAATATCAACTTTTGAGAAAATACATTTGCTTATCTGATTATTAGCCATGTTTGTTTTGATTAGAAGTTATCAATTTTAATTCATATTTAGAGTGGTTTGTTTTGAAAGCAAATTGTTTTAAAAATGATAATAAATACTAAAAGTTGTTTGATTGAATTACTTTTTTTTAATTGCAAATTTTATTAAATAATAACAATTAGGTTTTTTGAATTACAAATTCTAATAAATAATGAAA
The DNA here is from genome assembly GCA_028023455.1 of Epiperipatus broadwayi. Classification (NCBI taxonomy): domain Eukaryota; kingdom Metazoa; phylum Onychophora; class Udeonychophora; order Euonychophora; family Peripatidae; genus Epiperipatus; species Epiperipatus broadwayi. The sequence continues at coordinate 9,804,191 of JAQFVV010012404.1, forward strand.
ATTGTTTATTTGAATTTTTTTATGTATTGATTAGCTGATATGATGTGTTGTATTTGGCTTCTCCTTAAATGAAGTCAGGAATATCTCAGCAACTATGCCCAGATAAACCTGTTAGCCACTTTATTTTCCATTCCCCACTCTTCCCATATTCTGCCCCATCCCATTTCCACAACATAATCTTTGTCAACTCTTTTTGCAAGCCCAGCATAAAAGCTAATAACTCATTTTCTGTATAGTCACTTTGTTCATACCTATTCTCCCATAACTTCATTATCTGTACCCTTTCTGCTTTCAAGCATTTACATTCAATCAATAGATGCCTAATATTTTCTAAACCTTCCTTACATAATTTGCACGCTAAATCACCCATAGTTTTCCATTTACATGTATATTCTCTTGTTGCTAAAGATCCCGTTCGAGCCTTAAACAATAAACTACTTTCCTTACTATTATCATAAATTAACTCGCTTCCAATATTCCGTTTACTTCTATATATATTTAAACTCTTCTTACCGTCCAGACTATTTCTCCAGCTCCCTATTTTTTATTAATGCTTTTATTCTTTTATCCCATTCCTTACCACTATAACACTCAACAATCCTCCTAACACCATTATCCCATCTTTTATACAAGTATACCGATATAAATTCTTTATCCAAATCTTTTGCATACCGCATTACCTTTCTCACCCATCTTGTTACCTGTCCTTTACTCATAACCCAATTAAACACTATTTTGGCTATTCTTTTACTATCCATAAACTGCAACCTACAAAACATTTTCATTTTACTTTTTGCATCTCTCATATAGAAACTTGACCATCCCATTTCTCCTTGAATGGCCTCCTTTGCTGTCCACACCTCTGCATCTAATGCATGTCTTCCTACTTCCCTTTGTACTTTCTCTAAATAATCTAAAATCGTTTTACTAACACAATGCATCATTACCATATGTTAACCCTGCTACTGCAACTCCCTTCCATACAATTCTAGCTACATCATATTTATTATATGAAAATACTGTTAGTTTCTTTACCAAACCCTTTCTTTTCTTTGCTTCATTTACCATTTTTTTCTCCCATTCATCCAAGCAATTTTCCTGATTACATAAGATGATTCCCAAATACCTATATCTATCCACCACACTTAACTTTATATCCCCCAATACTTTCCCCAGTATTAACCATCATTATATTTGATTTTTCTTCACTAAATTTAATCCCCGTCTCTTTACCCACCCTTGCACATGTCTTCTACATAATTTCTATATCTTCTCTTCTTTCTGCACACAAAAAGATATCTGCAAAAAAAAAAGACACGACAAAATATATACTCCCTTGCCACCTATTAATGGTATCTCTACCCCTCTTCCTAATCTTTCTATTGCTTTCTCCATTTCACTCAAAAACAACAAAAACAAAATAGATGACATAGGGCATTCTTGCCTTAATCCCACCCCATTTTTAACTTTAACTGATTCTATATCCCCTAACTGGTAAGTATAATAATTATTTTCATATAATTTCTTAATAATATTTACTAAAGCTTCATCCATTCCCAAATTGGCTAATCTTACCCATAATCTATTTTTATTTACTCTATCATATGCTTTCTCTATATCTATAAAACTCATATATAATGATCTACCTGAATTCCTACTCATCTCCATAAGTTGTGTAACTACAAACAAACTATCTTCTATATGCCTATCTGACTTAAAACCTCCTTGCATTTCCCCCACCACATTATTCTCTTCCATCCATTTTTACAACTCTTCCAGCTACCATATATGAGAAAACTCTATATAAAACTGATGTTATCACTATCGGTCTATAATTATTTAACTTTCTATGATCCTTACCTTTTCCTTTAAATAATAATCTTATTCTTGTATTACTCCAACTAACCAGAAAAACTGTCTTCTGTGCCTTTTATTAAAACATGATAATAACTTTGCTTTTGCTCTATGCCCTAAATTCATTACCATCTCTGCTGCCCATCCATCTAAACCTCTCGCCTTTCCACTTTTCAATCTCTTCCCTGCCTCATTCAATTCATTTTTTGTGAACCTAATATTCCCATTACTAACTGCTTTCATTTTTTCTATCACTACTTCCTTCACATCTAACATCTTTTCTATATCCATTACATATCTATTTAAGATTCTCTCTACCTCTTCTCTAGAGCTACACTCTATTCCCTCATCATTTATTAATACTATCTCTCTTTCCCCTACATTTCTCCTTTTAATGTAATTCCAAAATTTTTTATTCCCATCTCTTCCACCTTTATTAATATCCTCCAACAATTTACTATTTAACTTCATCCTCTCTCTATAATTATCCATTTTAGCCAACTTCTTCTTTTCTAAATACTTTCCCCATTTAGCATTAATATCATTTTCACTTTCTTTGTTCTTAATAGCACACTTATATTCTCTGCATGCTTCTTTCCTCTCTTTTACACTTTTACTAACTCATTTTTTTATTACTTTTATTCTTCTGCATATTCTCAACTAAAACCCTATTTGCCACTTTTTCTATTTCACCATACCAGTCCTTATACTCATCCCCATCCAACTGCTCCATGGTTTCTTCAACTTTTATTTTATATTCTTCCAACTTATTCTTATCATTCACTCTCCATCCACATCTTTCACTATTATTTCTACCTTTATTTCTATCCTCCATCACATTACTAACCATTTCTATTACAATAAAATTATGATCACTATTGCATACTCTCTCTTCATTATCAAACACCTTAATTTTTCGTATTTTATTCATTCCCTCTTTCTCTACCAATACATAATCTATTGTGTGAAATACATTATTCCTAGACCATGTGTATTGTCCCTCATACATATTTGATAAATTCCCAATGCTCAAGTTTACTCTTTGACAAAATTCCTTCAAAAACTGACCATTCTTATTATCTACATCATCAATTTCTTCAATATGTTCATTCATATCCCCTATAACCATTATTCTCTTCCCCTTTTCTTTAAAAATTTGTATATCCTTAACTAGGCATTATATATACTACTGTTCCACTCCATTACAGTTTGACTATCTCCAGTAGCTATATACACTACAGCCACCATCCATTCTTGTCTACCCAACCTTATTTCAAACCACAAATGCTCTTGACATTTAACAATATTTAAATATTTCCTCAATATAACACCTATACCACCACCCCTTTTTTCTTTTTCTTTTCTGTTTACACCCTGCCATATCACCTCTTCCAAAATAGGTTCTTCTTCTTCTCTTAGATGAGTTTCCACTACTGCTAATATCTCCAGCTCTTCATTTTCAATTGCTTTATTTAATTCCAGCCACTTTTCTGGTCTCCTACCACTTTTCATATTCAAAAACCCAATTTTAACAATTTCTTTCCTAACTATTCTTTTATAAATTCTTTTGATTCTTTCTTCTCCATTACGTTTATAACAAACTTTCTTACCATTAATCTTACAAAACCATTCCCTCTCCACATCTACACTTATATCTAAATCAACCATCTTTTGCTTATTTCTTATATCCCCTTCATTTGTCTTATTTTTGATAATATTACAATTTAAAAGCCCACCCCCCTTTAAAAGTTTCCCGAATTATATTCTTTAAATATCAAACTCCCTAAAACTTCACTTCCTTGTTTTCCTAAGTGCAATCCATCTTTACTATATAACTCAGCATTTTCGGTATGACTGCTGGCTCTATCTGGTATATAAAATCCAAATCTGATATACTGAATGGCTATTTTATCAGTACCAAAATTAAAAAAAAAAAAAAAAAAATTCAACTTGTAATAAAGCTTTTAATTTTTTAAAAACGCTAGTTATTGTATATATGATAACTAGCATTAATTATTACTTTGCTTATTAAATTGTACTTTAATTCAATATATCTTCTATTTTATTATTTTTTTTGTGATAGCTTATTTATAGTAATTGTTACAACATATTGTTGTCATATGATTTTATATTTTGTTAACTTTATATATTTACTAAATCTCACATGATGCTTTTTATTATTATTTGAGTAATATATGTATATATTTTTTTATAAAAACAAATATAGATATACAAAAATTGAATTATATAAAATACTTAATGAATTTATAAATATTGTTTTAAGTGAATCTAAAATAGTCTGAAGATATCAAACACAATTAGAATGTTTATGATGGTAATAAAGAATATATAGTGAAAGTGTTTGTTGTTGTTGTTGGATGCTTGATCCATTATGTGTTACTGTTATAGCATTGCTATAGGTAATATACTACATTAGTAAAATAATATTCTCTATCTAATATGTTAGCAACAAACAAAATTCAGATTTTTTTAAAATCTAGCTTCCTCCTTTGTTTGAGCAAAATTTCAAATATTTTGATTGTTTTGGCTTAATTATAATGCCTGTTTTTTTAATTTCTATATATCATTAGATATAATAATATCAGATTTTCATCTGTGTTTATGCAGTTTGTTTTATTTTCAGTGATTGAGTTAAGAACTAATAAATTATCTTTGTTTATTGTTATATTGTTACCCTAAATTATATACAGTATATACATTTACAAATTTCAGTGTTATAATTTAGTGGCATTCAAAAATTTGTAATGTTGTCATTGCAGACTCATCAAATATATGTATATATTTTTGGAGATAAATAAAATACCAAAATATTGTTACTGAATTTTCTTTTAATATTTAATATATGTTTTAAACTATTTATAATAGATTTTAATTTGTAAATTTAATATTATATAGATCTTTTTATTTAAAAAAAAAAGAATAAAGTCAAAATATTTTTCAAAGTCATTACATATGATAACAGCTTTTTATTTTATTTTATAGTAATTTTAATTTTATAAGCAGTTAATTATTATATTTGAAGACATCCAGCTTTCTCTACTTAAAAATTCTCATATGCTGCTTTATATATATATAGTTGTACATAATTTATATTTATAATATAGAAAATTTATTATATGTCACTTCGTGATTATCAGTATATATGTATTTTATTCCCAAGAATTTAATTGCAATTGATATCCTCTCTTTTTATTTAAAGTGTTTCTCATTTAAAATATTTATTTAATAGAAAGAGTTGCATCATCATCAACAACAACAATAAAATAAATATTCATTTTATTTAAATAGCATCCAGATGTTTGCATTTGTTTATTCAAAAATTTTAATTACCATTCACATAGACTATTGAAAAATATGGCTTTTTTATTCATAATAAGGCTGTAATCCCATTTGGATATTTATATACTGTATAAATAACTTGTGACAATAATAAACAGACACTCAAAATGAATATATCCATCCAAGAAAAAAAAAAAAAAAGACAAAAGAGGGATAGTGATAAAAAACAAACAACTGCTTTAGAAATCAATGTTGCAGTGACTATGTAAACCAATCTGTGAAATCCAAATGTGTCCACAAATAGAACATGCTAGTCCATTTTACTGTTTGCTTGATATTATTTTACAATGTTGTCTTTTAATTTCTTCAGCAGACAATGTTTCTTCTGAAATTTTTTAAGATCATGTTCAATTATATCTCTTCAAGATATTATATTCTGTCATGTTTTCTAAATAGAAACAGTTGACATTGAACTTTTTAGTATGTCTTTGATGTAATCATTATAATGTAAATGGAATCTTTATCTCTCAAAAAACCACACCCAAGTTCACCATAAAACATACTTTTAGGAAGTTCTACATTGTTTATTCATTTTATATGCTAATGAAATCAAATTTTACAATAATGGATTTTATATTATCATATTTAACAAGTTGAATATCATATTGATTGCTTTTATGATTTTGCCATTGTGAAGCTATTTTAAATGAACTTTTCTAATGCTTTTATATTGCATCAATAGGATGTTCAAGACTTTACTTTCATATACCAAATTAGATAAAGTAATAGCTTCATATAAAGCTAACTTAGTTGCAGTAGTTATTTCCTTATGTTGAAATACTCTATCTTTTAACTTATGAAAAGCAGTAGTAGTTAATTGGAATCTGTGTTGTACCTCAAAAATCCATCTTTCTATTTATAAAATTACCAAGGTATTTAAACTGGTTCACATTCTCAAGTTGATAGCTATCCAAACTAAAATTAGCTGAGAATTTTTCTCTCATCTTGGGCTGATAAAGATCTAAGAGCTTTTTGAACATTAATTAATAAATCAAAGTCTTTATATTTTGCATTTAAACCATTAGATACATTCTATAAATTGTCTTTTGAATTGGCAAAAACAACACAATTATCAACATACTGCAAATCCCGAATCCAAGAAGATTGAAGTTCTTTTTTTCACATTTAATCAATTCAAATTAAAAATTGTATCACATCTAAATTGTATCTTGATTCTAGTTTCATTAAATCACCTATTACAATTCAAAGACTATTATCGTAAAAATTGAAAATAATGTTGGATCAAGCATATTCTTTTTTTATATAACTTTGCATTTTTAATGCTTCAGATTTTATACCTATAATAATAACACTTCCTTTCATTCCACAAAGTATGTATTGTGAATAAATTTTATTGAACAACCAATTTATTTCAAACAATGCCATAGATCTTTTCTATTAATGGAATATAATGCCTTGACCAAATCAGTAGAAGCAGTATATATATATAAATTAATTAGTAATTATATTTCCTGGCAACAAAAACCAACTTTATAGTGCTTCTTGGTTCTCTAAGACAACATTCAGTCTTTGATAATCATTCATTATTAAAGACAACTAACTGTAGTATTTTAAATATTAAAAAAAAAAAAAAGGAATAATAAAGAGTCATAAAATGTATATGCTTTGAATATAAGTAAAACTAAAATGTAAGTGAGCCTTTAAATAACTTGCAGCAGAACAAAAATTTCTCCATTCACCTCTCACAGAAAAACATTGAAGGAGAAGACATTACTCTTTATGTTTTCCAAATGCTGATTAATAGGATTTAAAGTTTTTCCATCAATTTTTACCTTCTTATATAAAAAAAGAAGCTGGATGTGCATTTATCCATATTGATGATTAGTTAAGTTGATAATGGGCTGTCTGTTTTAAATAAAAATCCTATCCTAAACCTCATTAAAATCTACATTTTTTAAAAAGTTTGCTTGACATACATTCGAACCCAGATATGCAGTGTATGAAATACAGATAAATAACTGTATGAAGCCTTCTAACTGATAATGATCCTATAAATAAATAGCCAATCTGAATTCACCATAGCAAATATCTCATTATTGTAAAAAAGAAGAAATGTTAAACTATACATAGTTAACTTATAAATTTATAAATTGTAAATCAAAAACTTTATTAGTTAATAAATATAGTTTTTTTTTAAAAATAAATTTTTTCTTTAAAATTAAAAGTTCTCTTGGATTAAGATATATCTTTTTTTTGATTGTACTATTGATTTTTTTATTTATTATTATATTAAAAAAAATGAAATTATAGAGTGTCTGTTTACAAATAACTATAATTTGTTTACAAAGAGGAAAAAATATTGTTGCAAGCGCCGAGGGGAGGAGGCATTTACATTTTTATATAAACACCTCGCACATAAATTATAATGCGTTTAAATTGCTTTTCCTAAAAATTAAAGTATTAAGTAGGGCCATTTAAACCGAAGATACTGTAAATATCATTAAACGGAACAATGTTGGAATTTTATTGAGTAATTTTTTTAAATGAAATTATTTATAATCTTATTTAGATAAGAGAATGGACTGTTCTACGCGGTCATTTCCTACTATTAGATAATCTGTAATTTGACTTTGAACATTCTTTCTTTCATAAATCACTAATAGCAAATAGTAAATTTATTTAAAAAATATTTATATCAATATATCACTGAAATTATATAAAATGACCTGATGTCTGATCTATGTAATTATAGAACCCGGTTGGCTTGTAATCAAAACTTTAGGATTTTTTGACTAATAGTATGATAGTTTAAAAAAATGTTGGTTAGCAGATGCATAACTGCTTTGGGTTAAAAACAAAAACTAGAAAACAATCTGAAGGTGGAGATTAAATTGTACTATTTAATGATGACTTATTACTCAAACTTACAATAGATATAGAATTTGTTTGCATTATACTGTATTGGTGATTATTTATCTTTTCGATATATATGTGTTCAAGTGTATCAGTGATATGAGATAGAGTGGTGATTGATAAGTCGTGTGAAAGTCTGTGCTCATATACCCTATATATTACATATGTTGATACAGGTATATAATAAGCCTATATTTCAGTTATTATACTGTATTTTAAATTCTAGTAAAAATATAATTGTTATGTTAAATTTGGATTATATATAAATATAAATGCGTGTAAATACGTTTTATAATATATATTTATTAGTAAAATATGAATATAACCTCTTTATATAAATCAAAAGTGCCAATGTCACACAAAATGGCAGTTTGAAGTCCTTCTTATTTAGAAATAATAGTCTTTGCAAATATTCATCAGATAAAGGCAAAAATATTGAAATATACTGGAATGAATTGTTAAATGTTGTCTATAATTATAATCACATATATAATGTTATTAGAGATTTTAATACTGTAGTGTTTGTAAAAATGGCAGACATTTTTGTGCATTCCAGAAAAACTAGAATTTATCCGTAAGGCTGTTGTTAGATCGCGCTCTGATAGCTGAGGAATTTAGTTAGTGCATTGACGTAATGGCGATCGACAATTCCTAGAAATATTTGCTAATTACAAATGTTTCTAGATAAGAGACGTTACCTTATTGGTCAGTGCATTGATTGATCGTTGCAGTTGTCAGAGAGCGATAAGAAGACTGAGGTAACATCTAGCAGTGTAAGATAGACAGCAGTAGAGAGCAGTCACGCAGTAGCAAGTTGCAGACCATGCATTTGGAGAGCATCTACTTGCAGACCATTCATTGGAGAGCAGTCGGTGCAGACCATTCATTGGAGAGCATCTGTGGCTGAGCTTCATTGCAGACCAATTCATTGGAGAGCTACATTGCAGACCAATTCGTTTGGAGATCTTTGTGGCAGACCAATTCGTTGGAGAGCTTCGTTAGAAAAGAACAGCGTGGGAATTGTATAACGTTATTTGCTGACCGCACAGTATGACTTGCAGTTATAACCTTGGCACAGTCGTAAGTGCGGGTACTACAATGGCGCAGTCGCATTTGAACCTGTGAGTAGCGAATAAGTTTTTAATTACATCAAGTTTAGCTACAGTTGGAGAAATCTGAAAAATAGAAAGCACAGCAGTCACCAGTGAACGTTACTGGCGAAAAAGTTTTGGCAGCAGGGTTAAATCATACATTTCTTAGTGAAATTACAAGAAAACATCAAGGAATTGCAACAAGGGTTTTTCTGGAGTGGAGGGAGGTGTGTAGTGTTTGTAAAAATGGCAGACATTTTTGTGCACTCCAGAAAAACTAGAATTTATCCGTAAAGCTGTTGTTAGATCGCGCTCTGATAGCTGAGGAATTTAGTTAGTGCATTGACGTAATGGCGATCGACAATTCCTAGAAATATTTGCTAATTACAAATGTTTCTAGATAAGAGACGTTACCTTATTGGTCAGTGCATTGATTGATTGTTGCAGTTGTCAGAGAGCGATAAGAAGACTGAGGTAACATCTAGCAGTGTAAGATAGACAGCAGTAGAGAGCAGTCATGCAGTAGCAAGTTGCAGACCATGCGTTTGGAGAGCATCCGCTTGCAGACCACTCATTGGAGAGCAGTCGGTGCAGACCATTCGTTGGAGAGCATCCGTGGCTGAGCTTCGTTGCAGACCAATTCATTGGAGAGCTACATTGCAGACCAATTCGTTTGGAGAGCTTTGTGGCAGACCAATTCGTTGGAGAGCTTCGTTAGAAAAGAACAGCGTGGGAATTGTATAACGTTATTTGCTGACCGCACAGTATGACTTGCAGTTATAACCTTGGCACAGTCGTAAGTGTGGATACTACAAATATAAAATATAAAAATAAAAATTTTAATAATAATATTGATTCTTCTAATAAAAAAATATGGATATTAATCCCATATATTTCAAATTATCAAGTAAAGTTTATAAGGAAAATTTATAAAGATATATGTGATATTGCTTGCATTTTACACACCTCCTACATTAAATAAATTAATAAATAACTCCAAAGATAAAACCTCATTTATAAATAAAAATTGTGTCATTTATAAATGTATATGTAGGTGTGGCAGTAAATATATAGGTGAATCTAGATGTACGTTGGAAAAAAGAACTAAAGAACACTTGCTATTATTAAAACGTGTTCAGAAATCAAAACAAAATTGCATAGTAGATAATAATATTTCAGCATCTGTTTTTTTACGACCATAATAAATCATGTATTTATGGTTTTGACTTCAATTTTAAAAGTGTAAAAATATTGCAAATTGAGAAAAATCACAATAAAAGAAAAATAAAGGAGGCTATGCTAATATACAAATATAAACATGACTTAATTAACAGGCAAGCAGCAAACGTTAAGATCATGGAATTGTGGGAAAGTTAGCATTTCAAAGCTTTAGTTGATGCAGATTACTGGGATAATTGAAAGCACTTCTAAGTGGATAATTTTTTTTTAATTATTTAGTTACTGTATTTACAAATATTCAGTTATATAATTACATAAATATATATATGAGGGGTACACAAAAATTACCAAAATCATTATCTAGTAGCCATGCTTATGTAGTACATGCTTTTGCTTTTAAATACCTCTTGCAGTGATCCTTTTGTATCAGTGTGACAAATAATGTCATTGTGTGAAATCATGGTGCCATGTAGCATATTTTTTGGTAAAGTGCATTTCAAGTATTTGTCAATTTTTATAATGGCTGAAAAGTTGGTACATCATGAAATTCTGTTTTTGTTTAGGGGAATGGCAAGGAAAACAATTGTAATACTTGAAACAGTTTACATGCAAGTTGTGATGGGAAAAACAAAAGTTTATGAGTGGTTTAATGGAAGTGTCAAATTCACCATGTCCCCAAAAAAGCATAGCGATTGAATTCAATGTTAAGACAATGTTGATTTTTTTTTGGATGCAAACAGCATTGTTCACTCAAAATATATTAATAATGATCAGTTATTTAAAACCCACAAGTTCTGAAACTTTTGCATGATGCAGTAAAATGCAAACATCCCATTTTGTGACAAAGTGAGGATCGCAATCTTCACTATGACAATGTGGTAATGCACAAAGCTTGAGTATGAAACAATTTTTAATTCAACTTAGCATGATGAGCTTTTCCATCAGCCATATTCTCTTGATCTTGTTCTATGTAACTTTTTTTTATTCTCTCAAATGAAATTTTTTTTTTTTTTGCGGACTTAGAAATAGACATCTTTTTACAAGAGTTACCGAACTACTTTGCAAAGTGAAAAAACAAGTTTAGACTAGTGCAAAGCATTAAATGGGCAGTGCTTTGAAAGGGATTCAATTTGTAACACAATAATAAATACACAATTTTTTATTACAAAATTCCAGTTATTTTTGGATACCCTTTCATATATATATACATACATATACACATATTTTTGTATTATAAATTACAATTATCACTGGAAAATTCAAATTGATAATCAATATTTATTTTTATAAATCTGAACTTATCAGCAAATTATTTCCAAAACTTTTATTAATGTGTATTTTGAAGTAATTATTGAAAATGTAAATCAAGATTATAGATATTAGGTTGACACCAATTTTTAAAACTAGATGCAAACATGTAACAGAATTCATATTAAAGTCATTTCATATCTTGATAGATTCAGCATTTTTCTAATCACTCTAATTTTTCAAGATACATATACTTAGACTTATCTGTTGTCATTATTCCAGTCAGTAAATTAGGGTTCTCAGACTTCTTTAAAAGCGTCTTTAAACTTCTTTTGAAGTATTAGTTTTTGAAGATCCAACCAATTATAGAGAAAAATTAATCCCAAACAAAAATGGTGTAATTCTTAGTCATAATAAGGATATCTGTAAGGGCATTTATAATTGTAGAAAATGACAAATTTGAGGAATATAAATCTGTGAACAGCTCCAACAATGTGATCTATATCATTGTGAACATCTCTTATTAAAGAATTTTCTCTCATTTTTTTGCTTTTTTTGAAATTTTTTTAAAAACCTGGACTTAACACAAAGTATAAAAAGAAGTGACAAAAATCTTCCACATATTTTATAATTTAAGTGAAATATTTTCCTTTTTTTTTATATTCACAATATGACTTTTATGATTGAAATATAAAATATATTACCAGCTGAAGATAATTTGCTTAGAATTTATAATAGGGATTGTAGGAGTTTTTTTGTTAATATGCAATTGTTTTTATAAAGTTTTCAAGTTATCCTTACTCAAACATAATTTCCATATCCATAACAATCTATACTTATTAAAGATGATAGGCATTAACAGTATGAATATTATTGATGATTGCAATATAATTCTTCATATATTAAATTCAATGATCATTGGGGGGAAAAAAAGATGGTATTCAAATAACAGAATTTTGTATCCCTAAGAAAAAAGTTCATTATTCTGGATCTTCATAATAGGATGCGTATATATGTTAAACTCTCAAAGTAAAGATAATTTCTATTAATATAATTTGTTCTGGCATTTTAAGATGTGGAATAATAGTATACTAACTTTTTAAAATCATTAATTTTTTTTTAAGCAGGCTGAAATATTTTTTCTAAAAAAGATATAAACATGATCATTCATTTTAGTTTACAATTGTAAAATAGATATCTATCTTAGAATCAAGTAATTAATAGGTTATCAACCCACTTCACCAAAAATCTGAAATAAGAAAAAATTATAGTAAAATTCAAGCTGTCTTATTTGTCATTATTATTCCTTTAACTGTCTACTAGTATTTATGCCAAATTTTGTGACTATTTTAACTTTTCTATATGGAATTCTAGTCCTTATTTATTTACTTGGTCTTAAATCTTATAAAATTATCCATCAGTTTGATTTAACCAGTAGACTTTGGAAATTGTTTTACCAATATTTAATATTTTTTACCCAATTATATCTTTTTATTTTTATGATGTATTTCTAATATGTAATAAGACAACTTTTTTCAATATCTATACATAATTCAAAATATAATTCTGTTATTAAAGTCTGTATCCATTGTGTGATACTCCAAACTGATAATTATTTTTTCAGAAATAATGAGTTATTCCTGGCAGGAAATTGTTTCCACTCATATTTTGTTTATTAAGAATCAGACTGATTTACCTTGTAAACATTTTCTAAAAATGACATTATCTTTATATGTTAATTTCTTGGGAAGTTTATAAATATATATTTTTTTGTCCAAGGACATTAAAAGAAAAAAAAAATAAGGGCATTGCTTTTTCTTGTATTTTTTTAAAGATAATCGTGTTTAATTCATTTAACTCGATTTAATTTTTTCTTTTCTTGTTTTTGAGTGTGAAAGAAGAAATATAAATAAACATATGGAAATGTATAATTTATTAGATTATTGTTATTACAATTATTTTATATTATTTATTTCTATTGTACTGAATGTTAAATAATAATTTTGAAAGTTTTTTTTTATAGGAATAGTTTATTACCTATTTCTGTAATACTTTTTATATATTTGTAGCATGAAGATAAGATGCAGGAGATGGGTGTAGACATCAATGATGAACCAAAGAAGTATACCAAAGGTATTCCATCTTACAATGTTCATACATCACATGTGCTGCTGGTTTAAATATCATCCAACAAGTTGAAGACTAAATGTGTGTTTCTGTCAATACGTTTGTACATACTCATATGTATATATACATATTTGTTTTGTAAATATACTCACATATATATCCATATATTTATGCGGATACATATATGTTTTAAACATACAGACACTTTTAATTCTTATGTTATAAAGAAGTATGCGTATTATAATTGTTACTTTCTTTGTATTTATATGTTTGTTCAGATTTAAATGAAAATGTATATTTTTCCGTGTGTTTTATTAATTTGTTTTTTTAACATTAATAAAAATATATATTTATATTTTTATTTGTTTGACTAACTTTGGTTTTTTTAAAAAACATCTTTTTGTTTTCTGACTTGTATTAAATGTTGATGTCTTGTCTTGCATAAAGTAAAATATTGTAAAAATTTATTGATTTTTATTACATATTTGTAGATTTAAGTGTGCATACAGAATATGTAGTAAATTCATATATTTTCTATTTCATTTTATACTAAAGCCTATATTGAGTTTTATCTTTTCTTTTTTAACAATATTCATAAAGAGAATCTGAATCTTTTTTCTTATCTTTAGTGTCCTTCTTTTATTTTTGTCTTGCTTTCTTGTTAAGAAAAGAATGCTGAATTACCTATATAGTGATCACAAATGTTTAGTAAATGAATAATAATTCTTTCGAGATTTCATTGCTTTTTTAAAAATATTTTATTTATTTTGATGCCTTTTATTAGACACAAAAAAAGTTTTGGATAAAGTCCTTTAATATCAGATTAAACTTAGGTATGTTCTAAAAAAAAGTAACCATTCAGTATATGAAAATACAGTTTATAAAGTGCATTTCTCTTACAGAAAAAACGCACAAACTATTAATTACACTGAAATCCAAGATAAATAAAATATCTATATAAAAAAAGCATTTTATTTGAAGTCTTATAATGTAGAATTAAATAAAACCAAATTATCACTTTTTAAATAGTTCATAAATTTGAGATTTTTTCTTAAAGCTTTCACCAGTAAATTTACACCACAAATAAGTGCGATAATGGACATACTACAGAGAAATCATATGACCAAAATAGAAACATTTCTGTTCATTAATGGGCGACAATTTTAAAAAGAAAAAAATTTAATCGTCTAGATAATTTTACATATCAGTAAAATAATCTATTTACAATCTATCTACGCAGCAACTTTTTTCCGTTTACTTATTTTTTGTAGTTTATGGGAAAATGTACACTCAAACTATTACAGTTAATTACATTTTTCAAAATATTTATATTTTCTGTCTGAAAATGCTATTTTTTCAAATATCTATAGTAAATTAATCCCATCATTGTACCTTTCAATTCTCCACCATAGAAACTTTAGACAAAATAAAAATCCAAATTTTTATAATCACAAAGCATTTTCTCCAAGAAATCATTCTTCTGTTTAAAAGTCATCTGCATTCTTTAAATACAAAGCCAATATATTTATGACGTAATGAATAGCAATCCATTAGAAATGCAAAACTAATGTTTGTTTGTTTTTTTTACTTCCACACATTCAATATTTTTTTTTATCAATATGTTACTTATATCACCATATTTATAATATCTGAGCATTCAAACTAAACCTAAGTAGGAGATCACACTGGCTTTCTGACTAATAAAATAAATGTCAGTACTTACCATGCTATTAATTCAAGGCATTTAGCTAGATGTGTTAAAAGTTATGATGAAGATCATCTTGTATCCATATGAATCAATTAAGAACTTGTAAATGTCTTTTCTTTTTTTTTAAAGATTCAAAGCAAAGATTCTTCTTAAATGTATCAGAAAATTATTATCAAAAAATTTTTTTATATTTTTTTATAAAAGAGATGTGCAGGTTAAAAAGGAAAAAGTTTGGGGAGTAAAGAAATCCTTGAATATGACAACATTGGATGTTTAAACAAGTAAATATATTTATGGTGATGGAAAAAATAAAGGAGAGTGTATATTCTTGGATTGGATTTAGTGGAAAAGAATAATATATTTTAGAAAATTATTATACAAGAATATTTTTTTTAGTGATATCTCTATTGCTACCTTCCCAATGCCTTTTTAGAATTCTCAGTACTTTTATTTTTGTTATTAAAATATTTTTTTCAATTCTTTAATCCTAATTTAAGAAATATATAATTTATAATTATGAATGTAATTCTTATTATACACACACACACACACATATATTTTTTCAATCATGATCGATTCACTGCAGAATGAAGATCTCTATAAGTTTAATCCAGTTTCTCCAATCTTTAGCTTCTCTTTTCCATATTACCCCAGCACACTTTCTTATTTTATCTATCTATCTTACATGTGGTATTTTTTAGATCTTTTATAATCTCTTGGAATCCAATTTAAGTGTTCAACTGCCAATCTATTATCATCTCTTCTAGCAATATGTCCAGCCCAACTCCATTTCAGTTTCTTAATTTTTTCAATAATGTCAATAACACCTACTTATTTTCTCACTATTATATATCATTTTAATGTCTTCTTAGTTATTCCTAATATATATCTTTCCATACTTTGTTGATTGGTCCTAAATTTCTGAAGTATGCAAGTGTCAGATCCAAAAGTAAGAATTGGTAAAACATATTTATTAAAAAGCTTCCTTTTCAAACACAGACATATTTCCTTTCAATATTAAGATATTTCTACTAAAAGCACTCCATCCAAGTTTAATTCTATCATTAATTTCATCCATTATATTTCTATCTGTATTAAATATTTAACCAGGATATTTGTAATTATTAACTTTTTTTAATTCATTATTATCAATCTTTATTTTCTTCTTTTAAGAAAATCCTTTGAACATTACTATAGTCTTTTTAGCATTTGCATTTAATCCTAATTTTTTACTTTAATCTGATAATGCTTGCAACATTTCCTGGCTGAAGCAAATGGCTTAAATAATCTCCATTTACTTTTACTTCCTTAATTTCCCATTTTAATCTACAAAATACTTCTTACAAAACTTCTATAAAAAGTTTTGGAGCTATGAAGTCACCCTGTCACACCCAATATTAATCTTCCTAGCATTATTATGTAATATAATCATTGTTCTTGTATTTTTATAAATATTCTTCATAGTATGTTAATTTCCGGAGTCTTATCTCGATGATTCAATGTTTTAATCATTGAAGAAATGCCTATAGAATCAGAAGTCTTTTCATAATCTACAAATCCAAGGCATAATGGCAACTTTCTATAACTTTTCTCAATACTTGCATTTAATTCACTATACTAAATCAACTTTTAAATCCATCTTGTTCTTTTGATTGGTTAAAATCCAAAGTTTGTTGCAGATGAGTTGTAATTATCTTGATAAAGGTTTTGTATAGAGCTGATAAAAGACTGTTAGATCTGCAATTTCTAATATTTTCTTTATTTTTTTTAAAATATTAATACTGCATTCTTGCAATCATCTGGTACATCTATATCATTTAGACATTTGGTATGTAACTTTGCCAACAATTTTTCTATTTCTTCATCTGCTTCTTTTAAAATATTGATTATAATTTCATTATTTCTTTTCTTCATATTGCTATATAATTCTTAATAGAACTCTTCTACATATTTCATGATGTCACCTTTCTTTTTACTAATATTAATACCATTTTTTTTTATATAGTTTTTAGATTTTTATTCTCTTCTATAGTTTTTCTTGCTAATTCACAATTATATTGTCTAATACTGCTATTAAATCTTTTTCATACCATTTTACAAAATTCAATATATTGAATTCTTTTTAATGCATTATTTTACATATTTTCATATTCCTTCTTTTCTTCATAAATTGTATTGACTCAGTAAATTTTTACTGGTGATGTGATGCTTTTTTGCACTAGATATTTTTGTTGTAGTTTTTCCTACAGATTTCATCCAAATCTGAATCAATTGTAAGTTCTAATTTAAATTCATTGGAATGTTTCTGAACATTAGAAATATCAATTGTGAATAATTTTTGTCTCTCTAGTTTTGCATTAACACATATCTTATATCTCACTAACTGATGATCACTTTCTGTGTTGAATTTATTAAGAACATTACAATCTTGAAATACATATTTTCTGTTAGTCAAAATATAATCCAATTCAGCTGTTCCTTCGACTTTTATTTTTTTAATTATAACTTCTAAAATGTTATCAATTCTAAAATTTTAATACTTTTTTCAAATGTATCATTCTATTTTCTATAGAAATGGATAAATTGTTTAATTAAAACTTGAAAGTTTGAATTCAGATTTTTTTTAAAAAAAGAACTATGCAATTCTTTCATGTATTGAATATTTTTCTTTCTTTACAGTATTATTATCATTCCTTTGCTTTTCACATATTCCAAAATAATCCTTAATAATCTTTAATGATGTGCATAAATTAACTTTTTTTTAAATCTTTAGTTATTTTATATTTTTATTTCTCAAGTGACACACACACATGTAAATGGCAGTTTGTATATTTATTAGTTAATTCATATGAGTTTTTATTAAACACATTTTTTTCCCCTCTGCATTGTAGTATAACCATTGTAATAGCTACAATAGTAGTGGAATTACACTTGCTAGTCATTATTTGTTATGGCCACCTTAATATATTAGGGAGATGATTATATATTCAATCAATGACCAGTGGGTGACCATGTACAAGATGGAAATATTATAACCTAAAATTTAATTCTATCTGATCATAGCCATGGATAATGACTAGAATGAAGCTTACATTAAGCACAAGCATTAAAAATCCAGTCATATTTGCTGATCATTATCTACTACACATATACATTATTATTTTAATAGTTAGTTATTTAGATTAATCCTTACTGAACTGTTAGATCATTATGTATTCTACTCTTAGTCAAACAATGAGAAACAATGCATTTAATAATAACAATTTATTTATAACAACAAAATATAAAACAATTTAACTTCTATATTTACAAATGTTCATAATCAATAAAATTAAATATGTATGACAAAAAAAAACTATAATTACTAAACTCTTTTACTGAGCTCATAGTTCCAAGATTAATAATAATAATTAACAAATCTTAAATTTAAAATGAATGTTTTTCCATTCTTTTCATATCATAAAGTGAATTTACCCATATAATAATAACAAAAAAAATATCAAAGTATTAATTTTAATTTAAGAGAAAAATGAGTATTGGCAAAAAAAAATTACTTTTGACATTGTAAGTGAAGTTATTATTTATTTATAATGGATTCATTAAAAGATCTTGCCAAACATTTCTTTTGTTTGTATGTTGAACAAAACATGCATGCAATGATTTTTTCTTCTATATTTACACTATTGAATATCAACTTAGCATTATTTAATTATCATCATAGCTTCATGCATAAATGGTAAAACAAATAGATTTTTCTGATTCTTTTAGTTGTATTTAGTAATGGAGAAAATCAGGTAAATGTTTAATATATCAGCATGGTTCCTCCTCTTTAGTATATACATCTTGTAATCCATTGTTTACTTCTTTTTTTAATTTTTAAATAGATATTGTGTTTTGTTACAGTGATGCAAACAAATCTGATGGGAGGCATCCATTTATCACTATTCAGGCATCATAATGCACCATAAAGATTATATTTTTGGAAAAAGTGGACCTTTACTTGACCATGATAAATGAATATGAATCCAATTGATTAAAAATCATCTTTTCGGCTGCTAATTTGTGAGCTGTACAAATTGGTAACTTTGAAAAAAAAACAAAAAAAACAAAGCTGATTAGAAAATTTTTTTCTTTCTTGGAGGCTAACAATGCACAAAATTTTTATAGCATCTTTATAACAATAGAAAAAAATGTCTATACAAAATATTCTCCTATTATTTGAACATTAATCTGTATTCACTATATTTTTTATTTTTTTAATTAACATTTAATATTTTCTAAAATAATTAATTTTAATTTTGAATCATATTTTAAAAAGGAAACAAAGAATCAAACTTCTCATTTCTTTCAATTTTTTTTTTAATTTGTTTTATGATCTGATCGTCTTTAAAAAACAAACCTTTCAAAGTTTAAAACAATATTCTTTTTTAAATATTAAAATTATCTAATTCTACTTTTAATTTTTTTTTAGCCCTCTTTTATTTATTTGTATAGTTTTATGTGTAACCCATGACAGAGAGATTACATTTGCTCATCTGTTGAGGAATAAAATAGAATCAATTTGATATTAGACATTGATTGATTTTATTTTAAAAAATTGTCATTTTTGATATATCTAACGTTTTTTTTTTCATACTGAATATTATTTATAATTTTTCTATGGAGAGATTGATGGAATAGATAAAGAAATCTATCATTGGCAATGAACACACAATGCATCACGAACACTAAGAGGAATACCTCTTTAAGCACAATATGCAATCTACCATACCATATATAAAGTAATAATAATCTGCACAAATGAAGTCTTGATTTATTATGAGTTTTAGAGAAAGTGTTTTATGACACAGGACTATGTTAATGATTATGCCATGTTCATTTTGAGGTTTATAAGACTAATAAATCTATACTATTGAGTTAGATTTGGCTCACTTTTGAGATTTACAGCTGCTAAATATAAATGTAATATGGATGGGTGCAATGCTGAAATAGAAAATTCCATGGAGTAACATGAAAACATTTCATCCTCAACCCAATGCCAAAGCCATCCATCATGAGTATGGAAAGCAAAACAGTCAAACCTCAAAAAATTCTCTTAAGAATTTATTAAATTTAATTTAGTTATTTTAATCTTCACCATTAGTATTTATCCCATTTTACTTTCATAACATTATAATTTATATTTTTTCTTTTCTAAAACATGTTGCTTTTTTAATGAATCCAGGATTGGTCAACTTAACAAGCCATCTTATCCATATAAGGATTAAATTTCATATCTTTCTAGGTATTTTTTTTCTTTGACTTCTTTTTTATTATTACCCTACCCCTTTTTGGAATCTTAAGTGACAGGTGACAGTGAATTCTCTACATTTGTTAGAGTTGCCACCTGTATTCAGATTATATCCACTTCTGATTGAATTCTTGTTCTATTTGGACTCGTTAGACTCTCTCTTGATCATCTTGGATTTTTTTATTTCTCCATTATGGTTATCTTTTCAAAGATTTCTTCATGCCATGGTATGATATTTCTTCTATATCCAATTGTGTTGATTTGGGGTTCAGATCCTCTTTTAAATGACTTTTGGGATTTAAATCCCTGTTCTCTATAATCATTGTTATTTGCAGTTTTGTTAATATCAAAAGCATTTAAAGCTCAGCCCTTTGCTCCTTGGCTTTCTGATCAGTATTTGTAAGCATCTGTTTAATATGTTTTGGATAACTGTACCAAAGTCTAAAATTTGATTTTCAGATAAGAGATCAGCTGTTAATGCTCTCAGTTTGCCTATGTATAATCTGATTTTTAGGTAAGGGATCAACTGTTAATGTTCTCAGTTTGGCTACTTATCTTCAAAAAATGGAATGAATGTCTTTTTAAGTCTGCCTTTCTCTTGGTCAATATGATGTTTGATCCCCTCTTGATTGTCTGCACTCCAGTATGAGAATAAAGCTTGTTTAAATTGGTCAACATTTTCAGATTTATCAAACAATGAATTCCATCAGGCTTGAAATGCACTTTGGAGATGGCTACAAGATATCACTATTTTAGCTTCTTCAGATAATTTATTTAGACTAAAATATCTTTCCAGGCTGTTAAGATACTCATTCGAAGCTCCCCGAGCATACTTTGAAAATATTCTAATTTTAGGTATTGATTAACTATGCCAGAATTGGAAATATATATATAAGCATCATTTATGTGCACATCTGCATTAACATCTTCTCGAATGTTTTCATGCATCATACTTGCATTCTCCATAGTCAAGTCTATCTAGGATGAATTTTTTTTCTCTTTTATATAAAAATTATATTTTTATTAATCTCTTTGCTATCTCTTTCTGTACTTTAACTTGGCTTTAGCTTTTTATTTGAATAATTGATTTCTTCTATCAATCCTTGCGTATTTCTTTTTCTTCTACTATCCCATGCAACTTCTCCATTTTTCTATCCTGCTTATCTTTATTCAGTTAGAGTTCCAATACTATTTTCTTTATTTTCTAACCCTATTAAGTGGTCTCTTAACCTATTTATTAGTTGTTTGTTCAATTTCTTTATCTGTTTTTTATTCTCTTGCTTTTATTCTTCATTTGGCCTTTCATTTCTTCAATTCATTTTTCTATTTGGCCTTTTAGTTCTTCATTTTATTTTTCTATTTTGCTCTCATTTCTTTAATTTCTTTAAACATGCTTTCCATATCTTCTTTATTTTCTTTAAATATATTTTAAAATATTTTCTTTAAATATGACCATGAATCATCTTCATTAATTTGCTCTTTAGGATTCTTGGTTTAATTTTCCTGAGCCTCACTTTTGCCTTAGCTTTCATAATCATATTATGATATTAAAAAAATTGTAATAAAATTATCTAATAGATTATTTCTATAAGAACACACATAAAATTTTTTAATTTATTGCTTGTTTCTTTTATTTCTTTTGAATTAGAGTGCTTATACCTCTTTCCACTCTGTAGCCTTGCCTTATATTTATTTTATTTTTATTGTCTCGCTATTACTTACTTATTTGTATGCCTAATTATTACTTCTTTTTATCCTATCTATTGTTATCTACAGATTCCCATAGATTTATTTGTTGATCCCCCCTCTTTTTTTTTCATATTTCTCATCAGACCAAGTATTATTTGTTTGTCATTTTAAACATTTCATTATTTTTTATAAGTAGTCATGACTTATAGGTTCCAAAATAATTCAGTTATATAAATATTAACTGTGATAAGTGTGCTTGTCTGCAATGTATCTGCAACTATAGAGAAGCTTATTATTTCTAAAAATTAATTATGGCTTTGTTCTTTCGAGAACTTATGGTGCTCTCATATTTGTAGCAAAATGAACTATTATCTTAATGATAAGGTGAGTGTAATTGTATGTATTTGAAGAGATTTAAATTTGTTTAAATTCCAGGTTAATATTAAATTAGAGTGTCCATTTTTTGAGAGAGGGAAGAATGAGTCTCTCAGGTTGATGGCATTCATATTATTGGCTATATAGCATCCGTCCCTTATTTTTGTCTTTGAATAATTCCATTCTATGTATTGAATGGTTGCACAGGAGGGAATAATTTGGTGTCTTGTTGCCTTTTGGTGCTCGAGGAATATAGAGCTATATAAAATTTAAATCTAAATAATAAAATTATCTTAAAATTGAGCTTGGTTCAATCCCTATTTGTATTGGATTGAGATTCTGAACATTGGCCCCCAAATGTAACAGAATTGCACCCACTAGTTATTATTTGTTATGGCCACCTTATTTCAATAGGGAGATGATTATTTCTCAATCAATGATCAGCAGGTGATCATGTATAAACTATCCATATAAAATTTAATACTTATCTGATCATAACCATGGACATACAGACTGAAAACTACATGAAGAACAAATCTTGATGCAAACCCAGTCATATTTGCTAATCATCACCAACCCCACATATACATTATTATTCTAATAAAGTGTTTAAATTAGTCTTATTAGAACTGCTAGATCATAATATATTCTACTCTTAAATATATATCAAATTCTTGTTTGTTAGATAAGAAATTGATGAGGAACACAATCAATCACAAAACTATTTAGAATGGACCTGAGAAGTCTGTCAAATGTATAATAGCTAAACTCATTTACTTAAAATCTTTAATCCCCCCCCCCTTTCAAACTTGACTGAGCTTACAGTTCCAAGGTTAATTATGATAATTATATAATGATCATTGAATTTTACTAGCCCAGTGTCAGATCTATTTAGAAAATAATAATCCTTTCTCACTTTCTCCATACTGTAACAAATCAACAAATCATAAGATTTGAAAGGAATGTTTGTTTTATTCTTTACATATCATAAAGTGAATTTACCCTTATAATAATAATAACAAAAAAAAATATCAATGTATTAATTTTAATTTAAGAGGAAAATGAATCTATTGCAACAACAAAAAGAAATACTAAATTACTTTTAGAGGTTGCAGGAAAAGCTATTTATTTATAAAGGAATTATTTAAAAGATCTTACCAAACTTTTGTTTTGTTTGCATGTTGAGCTCTGCATGTATGCAATGATTTTTTTTTTACATTTAAAAGATTGAATGTCAATTTAATGTTAAAATCTCCAGTCATTATTTACATATCATGGTTTCACATGTAAATGGAAAAACTAGTTCATTTTTCTGATAGCAATGGTTTTCTTTTAGTTGTGCTTAGTAATGGAGAAAAGCAGTAAATGCTTAATATGTAAATATGGTTACTCTTCTTGGATACATTCATCTTGTAATCCATGGTTTACTTTTTCTTTTAAATAGAACAAATTTGACAATGGTAGGCAGTCTAGAGTTTCATTTATTTTTTATTCAGGCATAATAAAGTTATATATTTTTAGAAAAGATGAGGGCAACATCCAACTGGACCTTTACTTGACAATGGCAAAAGTCAAAATTTCTATAATAGAAAAAAAATGCTTTTAAGAAATATTCTATTGTTTGGAGATTAATCTGTCTTTCACTTTATTTATTTATTAATATTTAATATTTTTGAAAATAATTTATTTTAAAATCATATTTTAAATAGAAAACAAAGAAACAAACCTCATTTCTTTCAATTTTTTTTAAAACTTGTTATCCCATAAAGATTTGCCTTTTAAAAAAACACACAACTAAACTTCTCAAAGTTTTAAAACACTTAACAATTTTTTTTTAATATTAAAATTAGCTAATCTTAGTTTTAACCTTCTTTTAGCTCTTTTTTTTATATTTATGTTACACGTGACCATGACAGAAACGTTACAATATATATATATGTGTGTGTATGTTATTATTTTCATATCTATTATTTATATTATTTAATTACATCTTATTTAATTTGTTCTAAAATAAGCATCACATTACATTCATATTTTTTGATTTATAGTTATCACATTAATTTTTATTTTACCAATTTAGATTAACGTAGAAATTTTATTCTCTGGATATGAATATCAAAATACTCATTTTTCCATCAGTAATTGGATAGCTAACTCAATTGGTTATAATCTGATTTACTTGAAAAAAAAAATTCTTGCAGTTTGTATTGAATCTAAGATTATGGGCATGAGTTTCTTGCAGTTTGTATTAAATCTAAGATTATGGGCATGAAAGCAGATGTCTTAATCATTTCATAAGACTCTTTCAAATGATTTAGTATCAAACATCAAATTATAATATTAAAGTACATAATTGAATGTTTAATGCAATCTCTTGAGAAGAAAATAATCATTTTAAAGCAGATAACTAGGCTAATGTGATTGTTATCATTTTTATAGTGAATGTTTATGGTCTGTTCTATGATAAATATTCATGGCAATGCTATTATCTTGTATTGAATGAGATCTCATTTATGCATAATGAAGAAAGTTTATGTCTTTAAATATACGATTTCACATGTTTTATAACAGAATTAAATTTTTGTTAAATTAGTAATTGTAAATTGTTGAAAATTAAAATGCAGAATAGCATTTTTTGAACTTCTTATTTTAAATACATGCTACTGTATTTTTTAAAGACAAATTGAGAAGCTTACCTTAGTTATGCATTTTTAAAATATGCACCTGTGAGTTCTATAAAATGTGCAGAAATTTGGCTTTGTGAGTTTTTAAAATATTTATTCCAAAATATTAACAGAGCTAAAGCAGCAGTCTCTTAAAAATATATAATTTCAAACAAATGTGGCCCATTCATACACAGTCTAAAATTAATTATTTAAGATGCACATTGAGTTTAAGTTTTGCCTATATCATTAAAAAGTATATAAATAAATATAATGTATTATAAATAGACTGAAAAATAAATTATTTATCTGCACAAGTATTACTGCAAAGTTGACAAGCATATTGATTTCAAATTCTAAAAATTATTTTTGTTGTTTGAAGAATAGTATGAATGTTAAATTCTTTGCCTAATGGCAGGTTAAGATAATTAAATAGTAGGTTATTACTAACTAGTGATATCTTATCATTATTGATAGTGCCCTGCAAAGTTTGATGCAGTAGGTAGAGCATACAACTTGGGATCAGAAAGTCCCAGAACCTGAGCAATAAAGCTGTATGCCTTTTTTTTTTTTTTTATCATTGACAGTAGTTTGCTATTAACATAATTTCATTATAGGATTTAAGTTTGTAGCTACAGTATAATGTAATGAAGTCCCTTATATATATAATAGTATAGACTGACTATTTTGGTGAATTTTTTTATATTGAACTATATGGAAAATAGGTTTGTGTGTAATGTAAGAAAATTTTTATTCTGGAATAGTGCTTTTAAAAGTTTAATATCCCGCGATTGTAAAAAAAACCTTTTTTGCAAAATTGATTGTTTTCTATTAAATTTTAATTGCATATTTTTTTGATAACATTACAATTAATGTAATAATTTTTAAGTGTTATATATGTCGGACTAAAGTCAGTATGTGCTGAGATTTTTTTCTGCGTTAGTTGGAAATGCACAATAATAATATGAAAATAAGAACCTAACAATGGAATAAATTGACAAGTTTTAAAGATTTGTTTTATCAGTAAGAATAACATATGCATTCTAACATACTGATAACACACACACACACACACACACATATATATATGAAAATCATACACAACTTATTAATACAAAAAATAATCTGAAGGCTTAGTAAAGATCTTCACAAGTTGTAAATTGCTTTCAATGTCCACTAGGATACTTATAGGTGATGGATATCATAGTAAGAATTCAGGTAGACAGTTATATATGAGTTTTATAGATATAGAGAAGGCATATGATAGAGTAAATAGAAATAAATTATGGGCAAGTTTAACAAATTTGGTAATGGATGGAGCTTTAGATTACTATACATATCAATTAGGGGATATAGAATTAGTTAAAATTGA